>CAWUFW010011305.1:0-625234 GCA_963921515.1 Calotriton arnoldi | reverse complement strand
GCGCAGATAGTGCTGATCTCTAGACACGTGTTTCTGGTTCTTTAACCGTCATCAGTAGAGATTACAGGCTTCAAATTTGGGGTTTGCTGAGTAGGCTGCCAAACATTGCATCAGGTCAAGTACCTCTCACTGGCGCGCGGGTGCTTCTTCCACGAGCTCGTCAGCTCAATGACTCACGGGAGTACTTTTAAACAGGAACAGGGGTGGGAGCACACCGCTTGACCCCCCAGCAAGGTTCGCCCCTGGCATTCTGGTAAATGCAGTCTCATGTTGCTTGCTTTGCTAAAGTTTTCCGAGTGTTTCGCCAGAGTTGGCGCAGATAGTGCTGATCTCTAGACACGTGTTTCTGGTTCTTTAACCGTCATCAGTAGAGATTACAGGCTTCAAATTTGGGGTTTGCTGAGTAGGCTGCCAAACATTGCATCAGGTCAAGTACCTCTCACTGGCGCGCGGGTGCTTCTTCCACGAGCTCGTCAGCTCAATGACTCACTGGAGTACTTTTAAACAGGAACAGGGGTGGGAGCACACCGCTTGACCCCCAGCAAGGTTCGCCCCTGGCATTCTGGTAAATGCAGTCTCATGTTGCTTGCTTTGCTAAAGTTTTCCGAGTGTTTCGCCAGAGTTGGCGCAGATAGTGCTGATCTCTAGACACGTGTTTCTGGTTCTTTAACCGTCATCAGTAGAGATTACAGGCTTCAAATTTGGGGTTTGCTGAGTAGGCTGCCAAACATTGCATCAGGTCAAGTACCTCTCACTGGCGCGCGGGTGCTTCTTCCACGAGCTCGTCAGCTCAATGACTCACGGGAGTACTTTTAAACAGGAACAGGGGTGGGAGCACACCGCTTGACCCCCCAGCAAGGTTCGCCCCTGGCATTCTGGTAAATGCAGTCTCATGTTGCTTGCTTTGCTAAAGTTTTCCGAGTGTTTCGCCAGAGTTGGCGCAGATAGTGCTGATCTCTAGACACGTGTTTCTGGTTCTTTAACCGTCATCAGTAGAGATTACAGGCTTCAAATTTGGGGTTTGCTGAGTAGGCTGCCAAACATTGCATCAGGTCAAGTACCTCTCACTGGCGCGCGGGTGCTTCTTCCACGAGCTTCGTCAGCTCAATGACTCACAGGAGTACTTTTAAACAGGAACAGGGGTGGGAGCACACCGCTTGACCCCCCAGCAAGGTTTGCCCTTGGCATTTTGGTAAATGCAGTCTCATGTTGCTTGCTTTGGTAAAGTTTTCCGAGTGTTTCGCCAGAGTTGGCGCAGATAGTGCTGATCTCTAGACACATGTTTCTGGTTCTTTAACCGTCATCAGTAGAGATTACAGGCTTCAAATTTGGGGTTTGCTGAGTAGGCTGCCAAACATTGCATCAGGTCAAGTACCTCTCACTGGCGCGCGGGTGCTTCTTCCACGAGCTCGTCAGCTCAATGACTCACTGGAGTACTTTTAAACAGGAACAGGGGTGGGAGCACACCGCTTGACCCCCCAGCAAGGTTCGCCCCTGGCATTCTGGTAAATGCAGTCTCATGTTGCTTGCTTTGCTAAAGTTTTCCGAGTGTTTCGCCAGAGTTGGCGCAGATAGTGCTGATCTCTAGACACGTGTTTCTGGTTCTTTAACCGTCATCAGTAGAGATTACAGGCTTCAAATTTGGGGTTTGCTGAGTAGGCTGCCAAACATTGCATCAGGTCAAGTACCTCTCACTGGCGCGCGGGTGCTTCTTCCACGAGCTCGTCAGCTCAATGACTCACGGGAGTACTTTTAAACAGGAACAGGGGTGGGAGCACACCGCTTGACCCCCCAGCAAGGTTCGCCCCTGGCATTCTGGTAAATGCAGTCTCATGTTGCTTGCTTTGCTAAAGTTTTCCGAGTGTTTCGCCAGAGTTGGCGCAGATAGTGCTGATCTCTAGACACGTGTTTCTGGTTCTTTAACCGTCATCAGTAGAGATTACAGGCTTCAAATTTGGGGTTTGCTGAGTAGGCTGCCAAACATTGCATCAGGTCAAGTACCTCTCACTGGCGCGCGGGTGCTTCTTCCACGAGCTCGTCAGCTCAATGACTCACGGGAGTACTTTTAAACAGGAACAGGGGTGGGAGCACACCGCTTGACCCCCCAGCAAGGTTCGCCCCTGGCATTCTGGTAAATGCAGTCTCATGTTGCTTGCTTTGCTAAAGTTTTCCGAGTGTTTCGCCAGAGTTGGCGCAGATAGTGCTGATCTCTAGACACGTGTTTCTGGTTCTTTAACCGTCATCAGTAGAGATTACAGGCTTCAAATTTGGGGTTTGCTGAGTAGGCTGCCAAACATTGCATCAGGTCAAGTACCTCTCACTGGCGCGCGGGTGCTTCTTCCACGAGCTCGTCAGCTCAATGACTCACGGGAGTACTTTTAAACAGGAACAGGGGTGGGAGCACACCGCTTGACCCCCCAGCAAGGTTCGCCCCTGGCATTCTGGTAAATGCAGTCTCATGTTGCTTGCTTTGCTAAAGTTTTCCGAGTGTTTCGCCAGAGTTGGCGCAGATAGTGCTGATCTCTAGACACGTGTTTCTGGTTCTTTAACCGTCATCAGTAGAGATTACAGGCTTCAAATTTGGGGTTTGCTGAGTAGGCTGCCAAACATTGCATCAGGTCAAGTACCTCTCACTGGCGCGCGGGTGCTTCTTCCACGAGCTCGTCAGCTCAATGACTCACGGGAGTACTTTTAAACAGGAACAGGGGTGGGAGCACACCGCTTGACCCCCCAGCAAGGTTCGCCCCTGGCATTCTGGTAAATGCAGTCTCATGTTGCTTGCTTTGCTAAAGTTTTCCGAGTGTTTCGCCAGAGTTGGCGCAGATAGTGCTGATCTCTAGACACGTGTTTCTGGTTCTTTAACCGTCATCAGTAGAGATTACAGGCTTCAAATTTGGGGTTTGCTGAGTAGGCTGCCAAACATTGCATCAGGTCAAGTACCTCTCACTGGCGCGCGGGTGCTTCTTCCACGAGCTCGTCAGCTCAATGACTCACGGGAGTACTTTTAAACAGGAACAGGGGTGGGAGCACACCGCTTGACCCCCCAGCAAGGTTCGCCCCTGGCATTCTGGTAAATGCAGTCTCATGTTGCTTGCTTTGCTAAAGTTTTCCGAGTGTTTCGCCAGAGTTGGCGCAGATAGTGCTGATCTCTAGACACGTGTTTCTGGTTCTTTAACCGTCATCAGTAGAGATTACAGGCTTCAAATTTGGGGTTTGCTGAGTAGGCTGCCAAACATTGCATCAGGTCAAGTACCTCTCACTGGCGCGCGGGTGCTTCTTCCACGAGCTCGTCAGCTCAATGACTCACGGGAGTACTTTTAAACAGGAACAGGGGTGGGAGCACACCGCTTGACCCCCCAGCAAGGTTCGCCCCTGGCATTCTGGTAAATGCAGTCTCATGTTGCTTGCTTTGCTAAAGTTTTCCGAGTGTTTCGCCAGAGTTGGCGCAGATAGTGCTGATCTCTAGACACGTGTTTCTGGTTCTTTAACCGTCATCAGTAGAGATTACAGGCTTCAAATTTGGGGTTTGCTGAGTAGGCTGCCAAACATTGCATCAGGTCAAGTACCTCTCACTGGCGCGCGGGTGCTTCTTCCACGAGCTCGTCAGCTCAATGACTCACGGGAGTACTTTTAAACAGGAACAGGGGTGGGAGCACACCGCTTGACCCCCCAGCAAGGTTCGCCCCTGGCATTCTGGTAAATGCAGTCTCATGTTGCTTGCTTTGCTAAAGTTTTCCGAGTGTTTCGCCAGAGTTGGCGCAGATAGTGCTGATCTCTAGACACGTGTTTCTGGTTCTTTAACCGTCATCAGTAGAGATTACAGGCTTCAAATTTGGGGTTTGCTGAGTAGGCTGCCAAACATTGCATCAGGTCAAGTACCTCTCACTGGCGCGCGGGTGCTTCTTCCACGAGCTCGTCAGCTCAATGACTCACGGGAGTACTTTTAAACAGGAACAGGGGTGGGAGCACACCGCTTGACCCCCCAGCAAGGTTCGCCCCTGGCATTCTGGTAAATGCAGTCTCATGTTGCTTGCTTTGCTAAAGTTTTCCGAGTGTTTCGCCAGAGTTGGCGCAGATAGTGCTGATCTCTAGACACGTGTTTCTGGTTCTTTAACCGTCATCAGTAGAGATTACAGGCTTCAAATTTGGGGTTTGCTGAGTAGGCTGCCAAACATTGCATCAGGTCAAGTACCTCTCACTGGCGCGCGGGTGCTTCTTCCACGAGCTCGTCAGCTCAATGACTCACTGGAGTACTTTTAAACAGGAACAGGGGTGGGAGCACACCGCTTGACCCCCCAGCAAGGTTCGCCCCTGGCATTCTGGTAAATGCAGTCTCATGTTGCTTGCTTTGCTAAAGTTTTCCGAGTGTTTCGCCAGAGTTGGCGCAGATAGTGCTGATCTCTAGACACGTGTTTCTGGTTCTTTAACCGTCATCAGTAGAGATTACAGGCTTCAAATTTGGGGTTTGCTGAGTAGGCTGCCAAACATTGCATCAGGTCAAGTACCTCTCACTGGCGCGCGGGTGCTTCTTCCACGAGCTCGTCAGCTCAATGACTCACGGGAGTACTTTTAAACAGGAACAGGGGTGGGAGCACACCGCTTGACCCCCCAGCAAGGTTCGCCCCTGGCATTCTGGTAAATGCAGTCTCATGTTGCTTGCTTTGCTAAAGTTTTCCGAGTGTTTCGCCAGAGTTGGCGCAGATAGTGCTGATCTCTAGACACGTGTTTCTGGTTCTTTAACCGTCATCAGTAGAGATTACAGGCTTCAAATTTGGGGTTTGCTGAGTAGGCTGCCAAACATTGCATCAGGTCAAGTACCTCTCACTGGCGCGCGGGTGCTTCTTCCACGAGCTCGTCAGCTCAATGACTCACTGGAGTACTTTTAAACAGGAACAGGGGTGGGAGCACACCGCTTGACCCCCCAGCAAGGTTCGCCCCTGGCATTCTGGTAAATGCAGTCTCATGTTGCTTGCTTTGCTAAAGTTTTCCGAGTGTTTCGCCAGAGTTGGCGCAGATAGTGCTGATCTCTAGACACGTGTTTCTGGTTCTTTAACCGTCATCAGTAGAGATTACAGGCTTCAAATTTGGGGTTTGCTGAGTAGGCTGCCAAACATTGCATCAGGTCAAGTACCTCTCACTGGCGCGCGGGTGCTTCTTCCACGAGCTCGTCAGCTCAATGACTCACGGGAGTACTTTTAAACAGGAACAGGGGTGGGAGCACACCGCTTGACCCCCCAGCAAGGTTCGCCCCTGGCATTCTGGTAAATGCAGTCTCATGTTGCTTGCTTTGCTAAAGTTTTCCGAGTGTTTCGCCAGAGTTGGCGCAGATAGTGCTGATCTCTAGACACGTGTTTCTGGTTCTTTAACCGTCATCAGTAGAGATTACAGGCTTCAAATTTGGGGTTTGCTGAGTAGGCTGCCAAACATTGCATCAGGTCAAGTACCTCTCACTGGCGCGCGGGTGCTTCTTCCACGAGCTCGTCAGCTCAATGACTCACGGGAGTACTTTTAAACAGGAACAGGGGTGGGAGCACACCGCTTGACCCCCCAGCAAGGTTCGCCCCTGGCATTCTGGTAAATGCAGTCTCATGTTGCTTGCTTTGCTAAAGTTTTCCGAGTGTTTCGCCAGAGTTGGCGCAGATAGTGCTGATCTCTAGACACGTGTTTCTGGTTCTTTAACCGTCATCAGTAGAGATTACAGGCTTCAAATTTGGGGTTTGCTGAGTAGGCTGCCAAACATTGCATCAGGTCAAGTACCTCTCACTGGCGCGCGGGTGCTTCTTCCACGAGCTCGTCAGCTCAATGACTCACGGGAGTACTTTTAAACAGGAACAGGGGTGGGAGCACACCGCTTGACCCCCCAGCAAGGTTCGCCCCTGGCATTCTGGTAAATGCAGTCTCATGTTGCTTGCTTTGCTAAAGTTTTCCGAGTGTTTCGCCAGAGTTGGCGCAGATAGTGCTGATCTCTAGACACGTGTTTCTGGTTCTTTAACCGTCATCAGTAGAGATTACAGGCTTCAAATTTGGGGTTTGCTGAGTAGGCTGCCAAACATTGCATCAGGTCAAGTACCTCTCACTGGCGCGCGGGTGCTTCTTCCACGAGCTCGTCAGCTCAATGACTCACGGGAGTACTTTTAAACAGGAACAGGGGTGGGAGCACACCGCTTGACCCCCCAGCAAGGTTCGCCCCTGGCATTCTGGTAAATGCAGTCTCATGTTGCTTGCTTTGCTAAAGTTTTCCGAGTGTTTCGCCAGAGTTGGCGCAGATAGTGCTGATCTCTAGACACGTGTTTCTGGTTCTTTAACCGTCATCAGTAGAGATTACAGGCTTCAAATTTGGGGTTTGCTGAGTAGGCTGCCAAACATTGCATCAGGTCAAGTACCTCTCACTGGCGCGCGGGTGCTTCTTCCACGAGCTCGTCAGCTCAATGACTCACGGGAGTACTTTTAAACAGGAACAGGGGTGGGAGCACACCGCTTGACCCCCAGCAAGGTTCGCCCCTGGCATTCTGGTAAATGCAGTCTCATGTTGCTTGCTTTGCTAAAGTTTTCCGAGTGTTTCGCCAGAGTTGGCGCAGATAGTGCTGATCTCTAGACACGTGTTTCTGGTTCTTTAACCGTCATCAGTAGAGATTACAGGCTTCAAATTTGGGGTTTGCTGAGTAGGCTGCCAAACATTGCATCAGGTCAAGTACCTCTCACTGGCGCGCGGGTGCTTCTTCCACGAGCTCGTCAGCTCAATGACTCACGGGAGTACTTTTAAACAGGAACAGGGGTGGGAGCACACCGCTTGACCCCCCAGCAAGGTTCGCCCCTGGCATTCTGGTAAATGCAGTCTCATGTTGCTTGCTTTGCTAAAGTTTTCCGAGTGTTTCGCCAGAGTTGGCGCAGATAGTGCTGATCTCTAGACACGTGTTTCTGGTTCTTTAACCGTCATCAGTAGAGATTACAGGCTTCAAATTTGGGGTTTGCTGAGTAGGCTGCCAAACATTGCATCAGGTCAAGTACCTCTCACTGGCGCGCGGGTGCTTCTTCCACGAGCTCGTCAGCTCAATGACTCACGGGAGTACTTTTAAACAGGAACAGGGGTGGGAGCACACCGCTTGACCCCCCAGCAAGGTTCGCCCCTGGCATTCTGGTAAATGCAGTCTCATGTTGCTTGCTTTGCTAAAGTTTTCCGAGTGTTTCGCCAGAGTTGGCGCAGATAGTGCTGATCTCTAGACACGTGTTTCTGGTTCTTTAACCGTCATCAGTAGAGATTACAGGCTTCAAATTTGGGGTTTGCTGAGTAGGCTGCCAAACATTGCATCAGGTCAAGTACCTCTCACTGGCGCGCGGGTGCTTCTTCCACGAGCTCGTCAGCTCAATGACTCACGGGAGTACTTTTAAACAGGAACAGGGGTGGGAGCACACCGCTTGACCCCCCAGCAAGGTTCGCCCCTGGCATTCTGGTAAATGCAGTCTCATGTTGCTTGCTTTGCTAAAGTTTTCCGAGTGTTTCGCCAGAGTTGGCGCAGATAGTGCTGATCTCTAGACACGTGTTTCTGGTTCTTTAACCGTCATCAGTAGAGATTACAGGCTTCAAATTTGGGGTTTGCTGAGTAGGCTGCCAAACATTGCATCAGGTCAAGTACCTCTCACTGGCGCGCGGGTGCTTCTTCCACGAGCTCGTCAGCTCAATGACTCACGGGAGTACTTTTAAACAGGAACAGGGGTGGGAGCACACCGCTTGACCCCCCAGCAAGGTTCGCCCCTGGCATTCTGGTAAATGCAGTCTCATGTTGCTTGCTTTGCTAAAGTTTTCCGAGTGTTTCGCCAGAGTTGGCGCAGATAGTGCTGATCTCTAGACACGTGTTTCTGGTTCTTTAACCGTCATCAGTAGAGATTACAGGCTTCAAATTTGGGGTTTGCTGAGTAGGCTGCCAAACATTGCATCAGGTCAAGTACCTCTCACTGGCGCGCGGGTGCTTCTTCCACGAGCTCGTCAGCTCAATGACTCACGGGAGTACTTTTAAACAGGAACAGGGGTGGGAGCACACCGCTTGACCCCCCAGCAAGGTTCGCCCCTGGCATTCTGGTAAATGCAGTCTCATGTTGCTTGCTTTGCTAAAGTTTTCCGAGTGTTTCGCCAGAGTTGGCGCAGATAGTGCTGATCTCTAGACACGTGTTTCTGGTTCTTTAACCGTCATCAGTAGAGATTACAGGCTTCAAATTTGGGGTTTGCTGAGTAGGCTGCCAAACATTGCATCAGGTCAAGTACCTCTCACTGGCGCGCGGGTGCTTCTTCCACGAGCTCGTCAGCTCAATGACTCACGGGAGTACTTTTAAACAGGAACAGGGGTGGGAGCACACCGCTTGACCCCCCAGCAAGGTTCGCCCCTGGCATTCTGGTAAATGCAGTCTCATGTTGCTTGCTTTGCTAAAGTTTTCCGAGTGTTTCGCCAGAGTTGGCGCAGATAGTGCTGATCTCTAGACACGTGTTTCTGGTTCTTTAACCGTCATCAGTAGAGATTACAGGCTTCAAATTTGGGGTTTGCTGAGTAGGCTGCCAAACATTGCATCAGGTCAAGTACCTCTCACTGGCGCGCGGGTGCTTCTTCCACGAGCTCGTCAGCTCAATGACTCACGGGAGTACTTTTAAACAGGAACAGGGGTGGGAGCACACCGCTTGACCCCCCAGCAAGGTTCGCCCCTGGCATTCTGGTAAATGCAGTCTCATGTTGCTTGCTTTGCTAAAGTTTTCCGAGTGTTTCGCCAGAGTTGGCGCAGATAGTGCTGATCTCTAGACACGTGTTTCTGGTTCTTTAACCGTCATCAGTAGAGATTACAGGCTTCAAATTTGGGGTTTGCTGAGTAGGCTGCCAAACATTGCATCAGGTCAAGTACCTCTCACTGGCGCGCGGGTGCTTCTTCCACGAGCTCGTCAGCTCAATGACTCACGGGAGTACTTTTAAACAGGAACAGGGGTGGGAGCACACCGCTTGACCCCCCAGCAAGGTTCGCCCCTGGCATTCTGGTAAATGCAGTCTCATGTTGCTTGCTTTGCTAAAGTTTTCCGAGTGTTTCGCCAGAGTTGGCGCAGATAGTGCTGATCTCTAGACACGTGTTTCTGGTTCTTTAACCGTCATCAGTAGAGATTACAGGCTTCAAATTTGGGGTTTGCTGAGTAGGCTGCCAAACATTGCATCAGGTCAAGTACCTCTCACTGGCGCGCGGGTGCTTCTTCCACGAGCTCGTCAGCTCAATGACTCACGGGAGTACTTTTAAACAGGAACAGGGGTGGGAGCACACCGCTTGACCCCCCAGCAAGGTTCGCCCCTGGCATTCTGGTAAATGCAGTCTCATGTTGCTTGCTTTGCTAAAGTTTTCCGAGTGTTTCGCCAGAGTTGGCGCAGATAGTGCTGATCTCTAGACACGTGTTTCTGGTTCTTTAACCGTCATCAGTAGAGATTACAGGCTTCAAATTTGGGGTTTGCTGAGTAGGCTGCCAAACATTGCATCAGGTCAAGTACCTCTCACTGGCGCGCGGGTGCTTCTTCCACGAGCTCGTCAGCTCAATGACTCACGGGAGTACTTTTAAACAGGAACAGGGGTGGGAGCACACCGCTTGACCCCCCAGCAAGGTTCGCCCCTGGCATTCTGGTAAATGCAGTCTCATGTTGCTTGCTTTGCTAAAGTTTTCCGAGTGTTTCGCCAGAGTTGGCGCAGATAGTGCTGATCTCTAGACACGTGTTTCTGGTTCTTTAACCGTCATCAGTAGAGATTACAGGCTTCAAATTTGGGGTTTGCTGAGTAGGCTGCCAAACATTGCATCAGGTCAAGTACCTCTCACTGGCGCGCGGGTGCTTCTTCCACGAGCTCGTCAGCTCAATGACTCACGGGAGTACTTTTAAACAGGAACAGGGGTGGGAGCACACCGCTTGACCCCCCAGCAAGGTTCGCCCCTGGCATTCTGGTAAATGCAGTCTCATGTTGCTTGCTTTGCTAAAGTTTTCCGAGTGTTTCGCCAGAGTTGGCGCAGATAGTGCTGATCTCTAGACACGTGTTTCTGGTTCTTTAACCGTCATCAGTAGAGATTACAGGCTTCAAATTTGGGGTTTGCTGAGTAGGCTGCCAAACATTGCATCAGGTCAAGTACCTCTCACTGGCGCGCGGGTGCTTCTTCCACGAGCTCGTCAGCTCAATGACTCACGGGAGTACTTTTAAACAGGAACAGGGGTGGGAGCACACCGCTTGACCCCCCAGCAAGGTTCGCCCCTGGCATTCTGGTAAATGCAGTCTCATGTTGCTTGCTTTGCTAAAGTTTTCCGAGTGTTTCGCCAGAGTTGGCGCAGATAGTGCTGATCTCTAGACACGTGTTTCTGGTTCTTTAACCGTCATCAGTAGAGATTACAGGCTTCAAATTTGGGGTTTGCTGAGTAGGCTGCCAAACATTGCATCAGGTCAAGTACCTCTCACTGGCGCGCGGGTGCTTCTTCCACGAGCTCGTCAGCTCAATGACTCACGGGAGTACTTTTAAACAGGAACAGGGGTGGGAGCACACCGCTTGACCCCCCAGCAAGGTTCGCCCCTGGCATTCTGGTAAATGCAGTCTCATGTTGCTTGCTTTGCTAAAGTTTTCCGAGTGTTTCGCCAGAGTTGGCGCAGATAGTGCTGATCTCTAGACACGTGTTTCTGGTTCTTTAACCGTCATCAGTAGAGATTACAGGCTTCAAATTTGGGGTTTGCTGAGTAGGCTGCCAAACATTGCATCAGGTCAAGTACCTCTCACTGGCGCGCGGGTGCTTCTTCCACGAGCTCGTCAGCTCAATGACTCACGGGAGTACTTTTAAACAGGAACAGGGGTGGGAGCACACCGCTTGACCCCCCAGCAAGGTTCGCCCCTGGCATTCTGGTAAATGCAGTCTCATGTTGCTTGCTTTGCTAAAGTTTTCCGAGTGTTTCGCCAGAGTTGGCGCAGATAGTGCTGATCTCTAGACACGTGTTTCTGGTTCTTTAACCGTCATCAGTAGAGATTACAGGCTTCAAATTTGGGGTTTGCTGAGTAGGCTGCCAAACATTGCATCAGGTCAAGTACCTCTCACTGGCGCGCGGGTGCTTCTTCCACGAGCTCGTCAGCTCAATGACTCACGGGAGTACTTTTAAACAGGAACAGGGGTGGGAGCACACCGCTTGACCCCCCAGCAAGGTTCGCCCCTGGCATTCTGGTAAATGCAGTCTCATGTTGCTTGCTTTGCTAAAGTTTTCCGAGTGTTTCGCCAGAGTTGGCGCAGATAGTGCTGATCTCTAGACACGTGTTTCTGGTTCTTTAACCGTCATCAGTAGAGATTACAGGCTTCAAATTTGGGGTTTGCTGAGTAGGCTGCCAAACATTGCATCAGGTCAAGTACCTCTCACTGGCGCGCGGGTGCTTCTTCCACGAGCTCGTCAGCTCAATGACTCACGGGAGTACTTTTAAACAGGAACAGGGGTGGGAGCACACCGCTTGACCCCCCAGCAAGGTTCGCCCCTGGCATTCTGGTAAATGCAGTCTCATGTTGCTTGCTTTGCTAAAGTTTTCCGAGTGTTTCGCCAGAGTTGGCGCAGATAGTGCTGATCTCTAGACACGTGTTTCTGGTTCTTTAACCGTCATCAGTAGAGATTACAGGCTTCAAATTTGGGGTTTGCTGAGTAGGCTGCCAAACATTGCATCAGGTCAAGTACCTCTCACTGGCGCGCGGGTGCTTCTTCCACGAGCTCGTCAGCTCAATGACTCACGGGAGTACTTTTAAACAGGAACAGGGGTGGGAGCACACCGCTTGACCCCCCAGCAAGGTTCGCCCCTGGCATTCTGGTAAATGCAGTCTCATGTTGCTTGCTTTGCTAAAGTTTTCCGAGTGTTTCGCCAGAGTTGGCGCAGATAGTGCTGATCTCTAGACACGTGTTTCTGGTTCTTTAACCGTCATCAGTAGAGATTACAGGCTTCAAATTTGGGGTTTGCTGAGTAGGCTGCCAAACATTGCATCAGGTCAAGTACCTCTCACTGGCGCGCGGGTGCTTCTTCCACGAGCTCGTCAGCTCAATGACTCACGGGAGTACTTTTAAACAGGAACAGGGGTGGGAGCACACCGCTTGACCCCCCAGCAAGGTTCGCCCCTGGCATTCTGGTAAATGCAGTCTCATGTTGCTTGCTTTGCTAAAGTTTTCCGAGTGTTTCGCCAGAGTTGGCGCAGATAGTGCTGATCTCTAGACACGTGTTTCTGGTTCTTTAACCGTCATCAGTAGAGATTACAGGCTTCAAATTTGGGGTTTGCTGAGTAGGCTGCCAAACATTGCATCAGGTCAAGTACCTCTCACTGGCGCGCGGGTGCTTCTTCCACGAGCTCGTCAGCTCAATGACTCACGGGAGTACTTTTAAACAGGAACAGGGGTGGGAGCACACCGCTTGACCCCCCAGCAAGGTTCGCCCCTGGCATTCTGGTAAATGCAGTCTCATGTTGCTTGCTTTGCTAAAGTTTTCCGAGTGTTTCGCCAGAGTTGGCGCAGATAGTGCTGATCTCTAGACACGTGTTTCTGGTTCTTTAACCGTCATCAGTAGAGATTACAGGCTTCAAATTTGGGGTTTGCTGAGTAGGCTGCCAAACATTGCATCAGGTCAAGTACCTCTCACTGGCGCGCGGGTGCTTCTTCCACGAGCTCGTCAGCTCAATGACTCACGGGAGTACTTTTAAACAGGAACAGGGGTGGGAGCACACCGCTTGACCCCCCAGCAAGGTTCGCCCCTGGCATTCTGGTAAATGCAGTCTCATGTTGCTTGCTTTGCTAAAGTTTTCCGAGTGTTTCGCCAGAGTTGGCGCAGATAGTGCTGATCTCTAGACACGTGTTTCTGGTTCTTTAACCGTCATCAGTAGAGATTACAGGCTTCAAATTTGGGGTTTGCTGAGTAGGCTGCCAAACATTGCATCAGGTCAAGTACCTCTCACTGGCGCGCGGGTGCTTCTTCCACGAGCTCGTCAGCTCAATGACTCACGGGAGTACTTTTAAACAGGAACAGGGGTGGGAGCACACCGCTTGACCCCCCAGCAAGGTTCGCCCCTGGCATTCTGGTAAATGCAGTCTCATGTTGCTTGCTTTGCTAAAGTTTTCCGAGTGTTTCGCCAGAGTTGGCGCAGATAGTGCTGATCTCTAGACACGTGTTTCTGGTTCTTTAACCGTCATCAGTAGAGATTACAGGCTTCAAATTTGGGGTTTGCTGAGTAGGCTGCCAAACATTGCATCAGGTCAAGTACCTCTCACTGGCGCGCGGGTGCTTCTTCCACGAGCTCGTCAGCTCAATGACTCACGGGAGTACTTTTAAACAGGAACAGGGGTGGGAGCACACCGCTTGACCCCCCAGCAAGGTTCGCCCCTGGCATTCTGGTAAATGCAGTCTCATGTTGCTTGCTTTGCTAAAGTTTTCCGAGTGTTTCGCCAGAGTTGGCGCAGATAGTGCTGATCTCTAGACACGTGTTTCTGGTTCTTTAACCGTCATCAGTAGAGATTACAGGCTTCAAATTTGGGGTTTGCTGAGTAGGCTGCCAAACATTGCATCAGGTCAAGTACCTCTCACTGGCGCGCGGGTGCTTCTTCCACGAGCTCGTCAGCTCAATGACTCACGGGAGTACTTTTAAACAGGAACAGGGGTGGGAGCACACCGCTTGACCCCCCAGCAAGGTTCGCCCCTGGCATTCTGGTAAATGCAGTCTCATGTTGCTTGCTTTGCTAAAGTTTTCCGAGTGTTTCGCCAGAGTTGGCGCAGATAGTGCTGATCTCTAGACACGTGTTTCTGGTTCTTTAACCGTCATCAGTAGAGATTACAGGCTTCAAATTTGGGGTTTGCTGAGTAGGCTGCCAAACATTGCATCAGGTCAAGTACCTCTCACTGGCGCGCGGGTGCTTCTTCCACGAGCTCGTCAGCTCAATGACTCACGGGAGTACTTTTAAACAGGAACAGGGGTGGGAGCACACCGCTTGACCCCCCAGCAAGGTTCGCCCCTGGCATTCTGGTAAATGCAGTCTCATGTTGCTTGCTTTGCTAAAGTTTTCCGAGTGTTTCGCCAGAGTTGGCGCAGATAGTGCTGATCTCTAGACACGTGTTTCTGGTTCTTTAACCGTCATCAGTAGAGATTACAGGCTTCAAATTTGGGGTTTGCTGAGTAGGCTGCCAAACATTGCATCAGGTCAAGTACCTCTCACTGGCGCGCGGGTGCTTCTTCCACGAGCTCGTCAGCTCAATGACTCACGGGAGTACTTTTAAACAGGAACAGGGGTGGGAGCACACCGCTTGACCCCCAGCAAGGTTCGCCCCTGGCATTCTGGTAAATGCAGTCTCATGTTGCTTGCTTTGCTAAAGTTTTCCGAGTGTTTCGCCAGAGTTGGCGCAGATAGTGCTGATCTCTAGACACGTGTTTCTGGTTCTTTAACCGTCATCAGTAGAGATTACAGGCTTCAAATTTGGGGTTTGCTGAGTAGGCTGCCAAACATTGCATCAGGTCAAGTACCTCTCACTGGCGCGCGGGTGCTTCTTCCACGAGCTCGTCAGCTCAATGACTCACGGGAGTACTTTTAAACAGGAACAGGGGTGGGAGCACACCGCTTGACCCCCCAGCAAGGTTCGCCCCTGGCATTCTGGTAAATGCAGTCTCATGTTGCTTGCTTTGCTAAAGTTTTCCGAGTGTTTCGCCAGAGTTGGCGCAGATAGTGCTGATCTCTAGACACGTGTTTCTGGTTCTTTAACCGTCATCAGTAGAGATTACAGGCTTCAAATTTGGGGTTTGCTGAGTAGGCTGCCAAACATTGCATCAGGTCAAGTACCTCTCACTGGCGCGCGGGTGCTTCTTCCACGAGCTCGTCAGCTCAATGACTCACGGGAGTACTTTTAAACAGGAACAGGGGTGGGAGCACACCGCTTGACCCCCAGCAAGGTTCGCCCCTGGCATTCTGGTAAATGCAGTCTCATGTTGCTTGCTTTGCTAAAGTTTTCCGAGTGTTTCGCCAGAGTTGGCGCAGATAGTGCTGATCTCTAGACACGTGTTTCTGGTTCTTTAACCGTCATCAGTAGAGATTACAGGCTTCAAATTTGGGGTTTGCTGAGTAGGCTGCCAAACATTGCATCAGGTCAAGTACCTCTCACTGGCGCGCGGGTGCTTCTTCCACGAGCTCGTCAGCTCAATGACTCACGGGAGTACTTTTAAACAGGAACAGGGGTGGGAGCACACCGCTTGACCCCCCAGCAAGGTTCGCCCCTGGCATTCTGGTAAATGCAGTCTCATGTTGCTTGCTTTGCTAAAGTTTTCCGAGTGTTTCGCCAGAGTTGGCGCAGATAGTGCTGATCTCTAGACACGTGTTTCTGGTTCTTTAACCGTCATCAGTAGAGATTACAGGCTTCAAATTTGGGGTTTGCTGAGTAGGCTGCCAAACATTGCATCAGGTCAAGTACCTCTCACTGGCGCGCGGGTGCTTCTTCCACGAGCTCGTCAGCTCAATGACTCACGGGAGTACTTTTAAACAGGAACAGGGGTGGGAGCACACCGCTTGACCCCCCAGCAAGGTTCGCCCCTGGCATTCTGGTAAATGCAGTCTCATGTTGCTTGCTTTGCTAAAGTTTTCCGAGTGTTTCGCCAGAGTTGGCGCAGATAGTGCTGATCTCTAGACACGTGTTTCTGGTTCTTTAACCGTCATCAGTAGAGATTACAGGCTTCAAATTTGGGGTTTGCTGAGTAGGCTGCCAAACATTGCATCAGGTCAAGTACCTCTCACTGGCGCGCGGGTGCTTCTTCCACGAGCTCGTCAGCTCAATGACTCACGGGAGTACTTTTAAACAGGAACAGGGGTGGGAGCACACCGCTTGACCCCCCAGCAAGGTTCGCCCCTGGCATTCTGGTAAATGCAGTCTCATGTTGCTTGCTTTGCTAAAGTTTTCCGAGTGTTTCGCCAGAGTTGGCGCAGATAGTGCTGATCTCTAGACACGTGTTTCTGGTTCTTTAACCGTCATCAGTAGAGATTTCAGGCTTCAAATTTGGGGTTTGCTGAGTAGGCTGCCAAGCATTGCATCAGGTCAAGTACCTCTCACTGGCGCGCGGGTGCTTCTTCCACGAGCTCGTCAGCTCAATGACTCACGGGAGTACTTTTAAACAGGAACAGGGGTGGGAGCACACCGCTTGACCCCCAGCAAGGTTCGCCCCTGGCATTCTGGTAAATGCAGTCTCATGTTGCTTGCTTTGCTAAAGTTTTCCGAGTGTTTCGCCAGAGTTGGCGCAGATAGTGCTGATCTCTAGACACGTGTTTCTGGTTCTTTAACCGTCATCAGTAGAGATTACAGGCTTCAAATTTGGGGTTTGCTGAGTAGGCTGCCAAACATTGCATCAGGTCAAGTACCTCTCACTGGCGCGCGGGTGCTTCTTCCACGAGCTCGTCAGCTCAATGACTCACGGGAGTACTTTTAAACAGGAACAGGGGTGGGAGCACACCGCTTGACCCCCAGCAAGGTTCGCCCCTGGCATTCTGGTAAATGCAGTCTCATGTTGCTTGCTTTGCTAAAGTTTTCCGAGTGTTTCGCCAGAGTTGGCGCAGATAGTGCTGATCTCTAGACACGTGTTTCTGGTTCTTTAACCGTCATCAGTAGAGATTACAGGCTTCAAATTTGGGGTTTGCTGAGTAGGCTGCCAAACATTGCATCAGGTCAAGTACCTCTCACTGGCGCGCGGGTGCTTCTTCCACGAGCTCGTCAGCTCAATGACTCACGGGAGTACTTTTAAACAGGAACAGGGGTGGGAGCACACCGCTTGACCCCCCAGCAAGGTTCGCCCCTGGCATTCTGGTAAATGCAGTCTCATGTTGCTTGCTTTGCTAAAGTTTTCCGAGTGTTTCGCCAGAGTTGGCGCAAATAGTGCTGATCTCTAGACTCGTGTTTCTGGTTCTTTAACCGTCATCAGTAGAGATTACAGGCTTCAAATTTGGGGTTTGCTGAGTAGGCTGCCAAACATTGCATCAGGTCAAGTACCTCTCACTGGCGCGCGGGTGCTTCTTCCACGAGCTCGTCAGCTCAATGACTCACGGGAGTACTTTTAAACAGGAACAGGGGTGGGAGCACACCGCTTGACCCCCCAGCAAGGTTCGCCCCTGGCATTCTGGTAAATGCAGTCTCATGTTGCTTGCTTTGCTAAAGTTTTCCGAGTGTTTCGCCAGAGTTGGCGCAGATAGTGCTGATCTCTAGACACGTGTTTCTGGTTCTTTAACCGTCATCAGTAGAGATTACAGGCTTCAAATTTGGGGTTTGCTGAGTAGGCTGCCAAACATTGCATCAGGTCAAGTACCTCTCACTGGCGCGCGGGTGCTTCTTCCACGAGCTCGTCAGCTCAATGACTCACGGGAGTACTTTTAAACAGGAACAGGGGTGGGAGCACACCGCTTGACCCCCCAGCAAGGTTCGCCCCTGGCATTCTGGTAAATGCAGTCTCATGTTGCTTGCTTTGCTAAAGTTTTCCGAGTGTTTCGCCAGAGTTGGCGCAGATAGTGCTGATCTCTAGACACGTGTTTCTGGTTCTTTAACCGTCATCAGTAGAGATTACAGGCTTCAAATTTGGGGTTTGCTGAGTAGGCTGCCAAACATTGCATCAGGTCAAGTACCTCTCACTGGCACGCGGGTGCTTCTTCCACGAGCACGTCAGCTCAATGACTCACGGGAGTACTTTTAAACAGGAACAGGGGTGGGAGCACACCGCTTGACCCCCCAGCAAGGTTCGCCCCTGGCATTCTGGTAAATGCAGTCTCATGTTGCTTGCTTTGCTAAAGTTTTCCGAGTGTTTCGCCAGAGTTGGCGCAGATAGTGCTGATCTCTAGACTCGTGTTTCTGGTTCTTTAACCGACATCAGTAGAGATTACAGGCTTCAAATTTGGGGTTTGCTGAGTAGGCTGCCAAACATTGCATCAGGTCAAGTACCTCTCACTGGCGCGCGGGTGCTTCTTCCACGAGCTCGTCAGCTCAATGACTCACGGGAGTACTTTTAAACAGGAACAGGGGTGGGAGCACACCGCTTGACCCCCCAGCAAGGTTCGCCCCTGGCATTTTGGTAAATGCAGTCTCATGTTGCTTGCTTTGCTAAAGTTTTCCGAGTGTTTTGCCAGAGTTGGCGCAGATAGTGCTGATCTCTAGACACGTGTTTCTGGTTCTTTAACCGTCATCAGTAGAGATTACAGGCTTCAAATTTGGGGTTTGCTGAGTAGGCTGCCAAACATTGCATCAGGTCAAGTACCTCTCACTGGCGCGCGGGTGCTTCTTCCACGAGCTCGTCAGCTCAATGACTCACGGGAGTACTTTTAAACAGGAACAGGGGTGGGAGCACTCCGCTTGACCCCCCAGCAAGGTTCGCCCCTGGCATTCTGGTAAATGCAGTCTCATGTTGCTTGCTTTGCTAAAGTTTTCCGAGTGTTTCACCAGAGTTGGCCCAGATAGTGCTGATCTCTAGACACGTGTTTCTGGTTCTTTAACCGTCATCAGTAGAGATTACAGGCTTCAAATTTGGGGTTTGCTGAGTAGGCTGCCAAACATTGCATCAGGTCAAGTACCTCTCACTGGCGCGCGGGTGCTTCTTCCACGAGCTCGTCAGCTCAATGACTCACGGGAGTACTTTCAATCAGGAACAGGGGTGGGAGCACACCGCTTGACCCCCCAGCAAGGTTCGCCCCTGGCATTCTGGTAAATGCAGTCTCATGTTGCTTGCTTTGCTAAAGTTTTCCGAGTGTTTTGCCAGAGTTGGCGCAGATAGTGCTGATCTCTAGACACGTGTTTCTGGTTCTTTAACCGTCATCAGTAGAGATTACAGGCTTCAAATTTGGGGTTTGCTGAGTAGGCTGCCAAACATTGCATCAGGTCAAGTACCTCTCACTGGCGCGTGGGTGCTTCTTCCACGAGCTCGTCAGCTCAATGACTCACGGGAGTACTTTTAAACAGGAACAGGGGTGGGAGCACACCGCTTGACCCCCCAGCAAGGTTCACCCCTGGCATTCTGGTAAATGCAGTCTCATGTTGCTTGCTTTGCTAAAGTTTTCCGAGTGTTTCGCCAGAGTTGGCGCAGATAGTGCTGATCTCTAGACACGTGTTTCTGGTTCTTTAACCGTCATCAGTAGAGATTACAGGCTTCAAATTTGGGGTTTGCTGAGTAGGCTGCCAAACATTGCATCAGGTCAAGTACCTCTCACTGGCGCGCGGGTGCTTCTTCCACGAGCACGTCAGCTCAATGACTCACGGGAGTACTTTTAAACAGGAACAGGGGTGGGAGCACACCGCTTGACCGCCCAGCAAGGTTTGCCCCTGGCATTCTGGTAAATGCAGACTCATGTTGCTTGCTTTGCTAAAGTTTTCCGAGTGTTTCGCCAGAGTTGGCGCAGATAGTGCTGATCTCTAGACTCGTGTTTCTGGTTCTTTAACCGACATCAGTAGAGATTACAGGCTTCAAATTTGGGGTTTGCTGAGTAGGCTTCCAAACATTGCATCAGGTCAAGTACCTCTTACTGGTGCGCGGGTGCTTCTTCCACGAGCTCGTCAGGTCAATGACTCACGGGAGTACTTTTAAACAGGAACAGGGGTGGGAGCACACCGCTTGACCCCCCAGCAAGGTTCGCCCCTGGCATTCTGGTAAATGCAGTCTCGTGTTGCTTGCTTTGCTAATGTTTTCCAAGTGTTTCGCAAGAGTTGGCGCAGATAGTGCTGATCTCTAGACACGTGTTTCTGGTTCTTTAACCGTCATCAGTAGAGATTACAGGCTTCAAATTTGGGGTTTGCTGAGTAGGCTGCCAAACATTGCATCAGGTCAAGTACCTCTCACTGGCGCGCGGGTGCTTCTTCCACGAGCTCGTCAGCTCAAAGACTCACTTGAGTACTTTTAAACAGGAACAGGGGTGGGAGCACACCGCTTGACCCCCCAGCAAGGTTCGCCCCTGGCATTCTGGTAAATGCAGTCTCATGTTGCTTGCTTTACTAAAGTTTTCCGAGTGTTTGGCCAGAGTTGGCGCAGATAGTGCTGATCTCTAGACACGTGTTTCTGGTTCTTTAACCGTCATCAGTAGAGATTACAGGCTTCAAATTTGGGGTTTGCTGAGTAGGCTGCCAAACATTGCATCAGGTCAAGTACCTCTCACTGGCTCGGGGGTGCTTCTTCCAGGAGCTCGTCAGCTCAATGACTCACAGAAGTACTTTTAAACAGGAACAGGGGTGGGAGCACACCGCTTGACCCCCCAGCAAGGTTCACCCCAGGCATTCTGGTAAATGCAGTCTCATGTTGATTGCTTTGCTAAAGTTTTCCGAGTGTTTCGCCAGAGTTGGCGCAGATAGTGCTGATCTCTAGAAAGGTGTTTCTGGTTCTTTAACCGTCATCAGTAAAGATTACAGGCTTCAAATTTGGGGTTTGCTGAGTAGGCTGCCAAACATTGCATCAGGTCAAGTACCTCTCACTGGCGCGTGGGTGCTTCTTCCACGAGCACGTCAGCTCAATGACTCACTGGAGTACTTTTAAACAGGAACAGGGGTGGGAGCACACAGCTTGACCCCCCAGCAAGGTTCGCCCCTGGCATTCTGGTAAATGCAGTCTCATGTTGCTTGCTTTGCTAAAGTTTTCCGAGTGTTTCGCCAGAGTTGGCGCAGATAGTGCTGATCTCTAGACTCGTGTTTCTGGTTCTTTAACCGACATCAGTAGAGATTACAGGCTTCAAATTTGGGGTTTGCTGAGTAGGCTGCCAAACACTGCATCAGGTCAAGTACCTCTCACTGGCGCGCTGGTGCTTCTTCCACGAGCTCGTCAGCTCAAAGACTCACTTGAGTACTTTTAAACAGGAAGAGGGGTGGGAGCACACCGCTTGACCCCTCAGCAAGGTTCGCCCCTGGCATTCTGGTAAATGCAGTCTCATGTTGCTTGCTTTACTAAAGTTTTCCGAGTGTTTGGCCAGAGTTGGCGCAGATAGTGCTGATCTCTAGACACGTGTTTCTGGTTCTTTAACCGTCATCAGTAGAGATTACAGGCTTCAAATTTGGGGTTTGCTGAGTAGGCTGCCAAACATTGCATCAGGTCAAGTACCTCTCACTGGCGCGCGGGTGCTTCTTCCACGAACTCGTCAGCTCAATGACTCACTGGAGTACTTTTAAACAGGAACAGGGGTGGGAGCACACCGCTTGACCCCTCAGCAAGGTTCGCCCCTGGCATTCTGGTAAATGCAGTCTCATGTTGCTTGCTTTGCTAAAGTTTTCCGAGTGTTTCGCCAGAGTTGGCGCAGATAGTGCTGATCTCTAGACACGTGTTTCTGGTTCTTTAACCGTCATCAGTAGAGATTACAGGCTTCAAATTTGGGGTTTGCTGAGTAGGCTGCCAAACATTGCATCAGGTCAAGTACCTCTCACTGGCGCGTGGGTGCTTCTTCCACGAGCTCGTCAGCTCAATGACTCACGGGAGTACTTTTAAACAGGAACAGGGGTGGGAGCACACCGCTTGACCCCCCAGCAAGGTTCGCCCCTGGCATTCTGGTAAATGCAGTCTCATGTTGCTTGCTTTGCTAAAGTTTTCCGAGTGTTTCGCCAGAGTTGGCGCAGATAGTGCTGATCTCTAGACACGTGTTTCTGGTTCTTTAACCGTCATCAGTAGAGATTACAGGCTTCAAATTTGGGGTTTGCTGAGTAGGCTGCCAAACATTGCATCAGGTCAAGTACCTCTCACTGGCGCGGGGGTGCTTCTTCCACGAGCTCGTCAGCTCAATGACTCACGGGAGTACTTTTAAACAGGAACAAGGGTGGGAGCACACCGCTTGACCCCCCAGCAAGGTTCGCCCCTGGCATTCTGGTAAATGCAGTCTCATGTTGCTTGCTTTGCTAAAGTTTTCCGAGTGTTTCGCCAGAGTTGGCGCAGATAGTGCTCATCTCTAGACACGTGTTTCTGGTTCTTTAACCGTCATCAGTAGAGATTACAGGCTTCAAATTTGGGGTTTGCTGAGTAGGCTGCCAAACATTGCATCAGGTCAAGTACCTCTCACTGGCGTGCGGGTGCTTCTTCCACGAGCTCGTCAGCTCAATGACTCACGGGAGTACTTTTAAACAGGAACAGGGGTGGGAGCACACCGCTTGACCCCCCAGCAAGGTTCGCCGCTGGCATTCTGGTAAATGCAGTCTCATGTTGCTTGCTTTGCTAAAGATTTCCGAGTGTTTCGCCAGAGTTGGAGCAGATAGTGCTGATCTCTAGACACGTGTTTCTGGTTCTTTAACCGTCATCAGTAGAGATTACAGGCTTCAAATTTGGGGTTTGCTGAGTAGGCTGCCAAACATTGCATTGCTGGGTAAGTACTGCTTATGTACTCCCGGTGGGAGGGGCAGTATTAGGGTCCCAGCATTCCTCTTGTCTTTTTTTTCTGTCGGGAGATGGTTATCTCCACTTTGTCAATGAATGGGACGAGGACATAAGGGACCTGGGGGTAATTGCCTTATTACCATTAATAACAGAACCTTCTTTTGGAAATCCTGGAGATTGAGGGGAATAGCTTGGGTCAATGACCTATTTGATGGTATGACCCCTTGTTCATTTCCTCAGTTTCAATCCTCTTTTAACTGTCCCCTTTCTCTTTGGCATTGTTTCTCCATTTTAATGGCAATCATTCTTGACATATTCTATTCTCTTCCTTCAATCCCTTTTTCTTCTGGAGAGAATTCTCTTCTTACGATTCTTGTTACCCTTCCTAAGGCCTCTCTAATAGATAGACACGGCTTATCTCCTGATCCTGCTCGACCTAAGAACTTGCCTGGGAATCGGATCTGAGCTGTGAATGGAGCATTACCTTCTGGGACAAATTATGGAGCCGATCTCTCAAAATCTCTAGATCTGCCTCTGTCACTCAATCTATGTTCTTTCTATATCAGAGATTATATTTCACTCCTATATCTATAGCTACTTTTTCCCATTCAACTAACATGAACTGTTGGACATGTGGATCCCCCACAGCTGATCTAATGCACCTTCTCTTTCTTTGCCCTAATGTTATTTCTTTTTGGAGAAAAATGTGGTCCTATATTTCTCTTATATTTAATGTAGACCTTCCTCTTTCTAATGTCACCTGTTTCTTAGGGAGTTTATTAGAGTATTTGGATCTCCCTACTTATAAGCATGCTCTATTTGACCTTATGCTGGCTTTAGCCTTCCAACAAATTGCACTTAATTGGAAAAACTCAACAAAACTTTCCGTCCAACACTGGTGGAATAATCTGTGCCATTACCACTGATTAGATATTGCTTTTGCCTCCTCCTGTAAGCCATTTGTTAATAGAGATCTCTTCTGGTTGCCACTTACATCATATCTGGATAAGAGTGTAATAACAAAAAGTTCTTGTTTTCGTTCTGAAAATTTTAAACCTCCGTAATTGTTTTAATTTCTCTGTTCTTTTTTCTCTAATTTCTCGTTGGCACACTGATTTTCTATTTATTGTAAGATTATTTTTTATAATCATTTAAGGCTATGCATATAACACGTTCCTCAGGTGGAAAAGTAATTCCTTCCTCTGAACCTTCCCTCCCCTTATTTCCTTGCCCTTATTGCCATTATAATATATAAATAGCTTTCTTTTTGTTTTTAATGCTAGCTGTACTTTGTACCCCGCTGCTTATTATTCCTAATTTGTATTTGCTAGCCTTATGTATCTTTTTCATGTTATTCAATAAAGCTTTTTAAACACAAAAAAAAATGGTCGCTAGTAGCATAAGATAAATAAGCAACAACTTTGCCTTCGTTGTACATAATATTGAAAATGCCTCAGTTCTTGTGGGAGAGATTGTGGTGTAAGGGCTAGAGCTGCGGACTTAGGAGTTGCAAAAGGAGGTTTGAACCTTGGTGTCCGCTCAGCATCCTGTGATTCAAAAAATGAATATTTGGGAGGGGGGGGGGGTAGTCTTATTTAGCGGGAACTCGACCCGAAGGTATCAGAGCACTTTACATGAGCACCAGTTGTTTTCCAGATGGACACATTGTTATATTTCATATAGGTACCCCGATATAGGTCTAGGTAATATCATAACCCTTCACCTACATTCTCTCCTATATTACATACATAACGGATTTGGAGGACTGACCTTTTACCCAGTAACAATACTGCACATAAGTATGTAGGGTTTTTCCCTGGACCCTGGCCTCATAAATTATGCATGAGGATACTTAGTTTCTTGGAATCACAGCAGGACCATCATCTCCTGCATAATAACTGTGTATAAAGTTCATTCCCGACGTCATCCTAAGTCCGACACTGGCACAGCAAGGTAGAACCCCTGGGGATACCTTAGGGTATATAAACACCACATCTTGCTGAGATAGGAAGAGGAGATCAGGACTTCCATGCCGATACACTGACGCGAGACGCTGAGGTTCCTGCATGCAGATACTCCAGCTCGCAGTGGTCTGACAACCCTCGCGGGGTGTTCAGCTCGAGACCAGAACGAGGTCCCGCAGGCTAACATCAGGTTTTATCCTAGAGGGATTCTTGGCTTTACACCTACTCACATGCTAGGTACACTTAGGTACATCTAGTTTCGGGTGCATTGTAGGAGTACGCATTTTATTGCCATGTATTTTATATACTCGCCTATATTTATGATTTTAGCAAAATGGTAGAAACCTACCATTTGTTTACTTTCTTAGTGCTGCTAATCATTTATATATGCTACTGTCTACTGGTGATTTCAGTGCACTTATTTTACACTAGAATAACGACTGTTCAATAAATACTTATTGAAAACGTCCCAACTGTTTATTCTGTGTATCTCTCTGGGAACAAGTGAGCACGAGTGACTGAGCGAAAAGTAAGTTACTGTTTCCACGGTTCTGAGGGATCAGGGTTGTCATGTTCGATAGTTGCCAAGAACTATTCTCTCCTTGGTAAGAGGAGGTTATAGTGGCATCGCGAGCTAGCTGGTACACAGGCCAACATACCCGGTGGGGGTGTCTGGAATCAGTCTGGACACCAGTCCGTCAGTGTATGTTGTCTAAACGTGCAGATCCTATATGGGTCTTATAGGAACTACACAACAACATTCATTTTGTTAGGCTTGGGGAGGTTAAGCGATTTGCCCAGAATCACAGGATGTTGAGCTCCCTGTCGAGACTCGAACCCTGTTCCCCACCTCTGGGTCGAGTTCTGAAATGATGAGGCATTGAAAGAACTATAAGGGGTCTCTTTGAAGGTACATCAAAGGCAGTGAAGGGTGGTACCGCTGCAGAGTTCAGATATTTTTTTTTCACCCCGAGTGAGAGGGCAAAAATGGAGACCCGGATAGGGACCCGTCTCAGCAACTCCTTGTTATAGCTGCTTGGGCTTGAGCACCGGCAGGCCCCGCCCACTTAAAGCCTTCCTGGGGACTAATACCTCTGTACCTCACACAGTTCCAGGCTAATATCCTCTCCACCTCCGAAATCAACACAATCGGGTCGCTCTAAGAAACGTACTTTCAAAATGTTTCTTAAAAAATGTTCTTTTATTACCTATGCATAAGTTAGATATTCATGATTCTATTGTGGATTATAAGCCATATGTTCACTTTTTAACTGAAGCATGAACTCTACCTCTTCTCCGTATATTGCGGTAGCATTTCTTGCCGGCTATTTTCTTTCTCAACACAAGCGGCCTGAGAGGCAGGGCGGAGGTGTCGCCATTATATTTCAAAAAATCTTTTGCCTGTTCCACTTCGCCTATCACCTCATTGCATAATGTGAAAGAACTGATTTCTACTTTAGCACTATTACCCAATTTCAGTTTCTCAATTTATAGAGCCCCAGCATGTGACTCTTTTCGTATTGAAATAATAAACTTATCATCACCACATGCCACCAAAGCAACTAATTCCACTGTTTTAAGTGATTTTAATTATCCCATCGATTCAAGCTCCGACAGGATGGCACAGCTATTTTTGGAGGAACTTGCAGTTTTTTTTAGTTTATTCAATTAGTGAACCAAGCCACCCACATTGCTGGGAAGAGATTGCAATTTATTTTCACTCATTTAGAGAACCTGTCTTGTGAAACTCCGCTATTGTTCCGTTCTGGTCCGTTCATTTGGCGGTCACATTTTCGATTATAGTGCCACATAGCTGCAACCGTACTTCCAGGAACGGTCCAACACGGCTTTGCCTTCGCATAGCAGAAAACGATTTCAATTCTTATCTGGCAGTCCAATCTCCTTCCTTCTCGGGTGATGTCTCAGTAGATTGTAATCCCTCCAAACTTGTATTACTTCAATGATAGATATTTTAGCTCCTTTAAAACCTAATCACTCTACTTAGTTCTACGAGAACATACTGTGCCCCTTGGTTCACTCCTAGCCTTTTAACATTAAAGCGCCATAGGCGCCAGCTTGAGCGAAATGACGCATGTCTTTAGCTGCTACAGACAAAGGGGCAGATTTACAAGCCCCTTGTGCCACTTTTGCGTCATTTTTAACATGGGAAAAGTGACGTAAAAGTGGCGCAAGGGGCTTGTAAATAAGCCCCAAAGAAGCTTATACAGCCTATGCAAAGTCATACCATAAAGAGATTACACTGACCAAATCGGCCTATTATGCATCGAAGATTGCGTCAGCTAAGTAGTCCAGGAAGGCTGTATTTAAGAGTGTATTCCATGACCTCCGAGGCCGCAGTTACACAAGTTAATTATTCTCAAGCCACCTGTGATCCTTTGGCGCTTTTCTTCAAAGAGAAGATTATGACCATTTGCAGTTCTTTTGTAGATACCCGTACTAGCACCTATTCCTTCAAACACTATCTGTGAATGCCCACATTTGAGAGAATCTTCTCTCACTTTTGACCTGGATATGCGGAAAATATTGAATGCATGTTCTTCAGGTTCACCTTATGATCCCTGTCCGCCTCATATTGTATAGCTAGGCGCCCCCATCATAGTGCCATTTCTTCGCACTTTATTAAATTAATCAATTCCCATCGGTTCCAGTTCTCTGGAAATCGGACACAGCAACTCCCATCTTAAAAAAAACTATTACTGATCCGCTAATTCCAGCTTACTTCTGGCCTGTCTCTCTACCACTTGCCTTAACTAAGATGCTTGAATGGCTTATCAATTCTCTAGTCATTCAGGGCCTCATTTATGAAAAGTGATGCATCGCTGCGTGAAAACAGCGATGCGTCACTTTTCATTGCGCCCTCCTTGCGACATGCTGGATGCGTCATATTTACAGTATGACGCATCATGTCGCAAGGAGTTACAGATACGTCAGTATTTCTGACGTATCTGTAGGCGCAAAAATGACGCATTGCTGGAGTGTGCCACAAAAGTGACGCAACTTCAGCAATGGGTCATTTCACATGGCCAAGTCCCATTTCAGATGTGCCTGCGTCAGTCTTATGCCTGCTATGAGGCAGGCGTAAGATATTGACGCATTTGCGTCCTAGAAGTGGCGCAGTGAAATCTCATAGATTTCACTGCGTCACTTCTATGAGACTTACTTGCGTCGGAACGCCCACCCTGCATACATTATACCTGGCGCAGGTATAATGTCGCGCAGGGGTTTACAAAGTGACGCATCTACCTAGATGCGTCACTTTGTAAATATGACGCAACATGGTGCATTTTTTACGCCGCTGGTGCGTCACAAAAAGTGACGCACCGGCGGCGCAAAAGTGACTCAAGGTCTCATAAATAAGCCCCTAAATGTTTAGATACTAACAATTGCAAGGATGCTACGCAATGTGGTTTCCAGACAGCCCATTGCAAAGAATCATTATTTCTTATAGTGATGCAAAGTCTGAAAAATCTGCTAGATAATAAAGGCACAGCTTCCCTTATATTATTAGATATCTCTGCAGACTTCAACACCATTCCCCATAAGATTCATACTCATACCTTGGGTGACATTGGTGTTGAGGGCCCCACCTTATATTGGCTCTCGTTTTTTTTTAAGGAATGACAGCAAGCAGTCAGACTCCCCTCCCCCCTTATGCTTTCAACCTCATTCCGATCAAATGCAGGGTGGCACAGAGCTCAGCATTGAGCCAGGGGCTCTTTAACGTTTATATGGGCCCTCTAGCCAAACTAATCAAGTGTTATTGCTTTGAAGTGTTGTCCTACACAGACTAAGTTGATCGTCACTCTGAGTTTATATGATGCTCATACTAGATGTAAATTTAAACTGTCTATAACATTGGTTGCCACGTGGATGTCACAAAACCATCTTAACTTAAACTTCCATAAAAGGGAATTACTCATTCTTGGCCCTCATCCTCAAATTTGGGCAAACGAGTGGTGGCCAGGAGAGTCTGTATGCATCTTGAGAGTCAGATTCAAATCTCAGATATCTTTTAGGGAGCAGATCAAGTCTGTTACTGCCACTTACTTTGGTTTACTGAAAACATTTTGTACGGTTTTTCTTTTGTACCTCCTAGTGCTAGGAAAACTGTGGTACAGGCATCACTTCCAGGATAGACTATTTGAATGGCATATATTTAGGGACTTACAAATAATTTATGGACAGACTGCAGATTGTCCAGAATACTTCAGCCATTTTGTTACTTAACATTCCCAAACACTGCTCAGTTTTTTCTTAGACTGAAAGATCTCCATTTTTCTCCTAGTCTCTAACCATATTCAATTCAAAATGTTATCTCACATCCATAGAGCTTTTCATAAAGTTGTGCTGACTGGTCTGCAGAATATCTTCTCCTTCTTCACTCCTTCAATACCTTCAAGGTCAGCTAATGCTTACATCTTACAACCACCCAGGTTCTGACAGGTCAGGCAATGTGGAAGATCTGTAGCGCTTTGGAGTGCTAGATTATTAAACAGCTTGCCGCTTGCAGTCCGTTCTGTTGCAAATCAGCCTCCCTCCCTAAAAAATCTAACAGTCTTGCTTTTCAGGCAGGCTTTCAATTATCTGTTCCTCTGGCTCACTGGGGCCCTTTTCCGTTTCAGGTTCTGGTTTGGTCAGTTTAAATTGAATAATAGCCCCTAGAAGTTCTCTTTGACATTTTGTCTGAGCTTTATAAATCCTTGTCATTTAATTTAATTTCTACCCACTACCAGAGATCAAAGCAGGGATACCTCCAGAACTTCAAAGATACAGGACAGCTTTTCCCTGGCTTTAATGTAGAAAGATGGACAAAACTACTTTGGTTAATGGTAGAAATCAGTGAAAACTACAGAATCAGTTACAGAAAAATCCACAAAGTTTGAAGCTTCTAATCAGGAATCAAAGAGAGGGAAAAGTTGGAGGCCTTATTTGAAGCCCTTGTTTGAGGTGGTTAGTTTCAAAAGCCCAAATAAATGTAGTAAACTTTGGTCTATGTTAAAAAATGATATACTGTGTTGTTCCTTCTCTCTTTGTCTATATCTCTTCAAATTGGGTTGCAATGAAATGTATAAAGGATCAGTCGACAGATGCTTCACTCTAGGTAAGAATAGGCACTATGGTCCTTTTTCAAAGCTGTTGGAAATATATTAAAACAAAACCAGAACAGATATTTGTAGTACTCTACTGTATTTAGGCCACCAGCTTGAACCCACATGTTTAAAAATATTAAATGTTGTATTGTGGTTAAAACAGTTAAATTTCGGATAAGTGGCACAATGGCAGTAGAACATTTGTGATCTCCCGACCCCAGTCCTCAATCCATCAGTGTCCTGTTGTACCTTGCAATGGTCAGAACTGGCAATTACACAAGCTGACTGAAAAGAACTGTATGAGTCAGCTGGCAGCTATAAATGGAAATGAAAGATCTCTGAGTCTGGCGCCAAAAAGAGGCAAGATGCTGGAAACCGTCTCAAAAACTCTGAGGTTACACACCTGCCCCATATCAGCTCTCCGAAGATAATGCTACTTGGAATTGAAGGAGCCGAAAAAGTGGTTCTAGTTCTGCTCTAGAACCTCGGGTCGATGGTACTTTTTATCAGCATGGGAGCACGGAGGGGAGAGAATTTGTTAACAAGGTCGATCAATTCAATTACGGTTCTCTAAGGCCATTAAAAATCACAGACTACTAAATGAAGGTAGTACATTTATTACAAAGCCAAAAACAACTGGACATACAAACACCTCGAGATGAGGGTATAGAAATACATCAGGACTAATACATAGGCAAATCTACGAATCAAATTAAGGCGATGCAAAATACAAAAGACGATTAATTCAAGAATTAAGATAGAATAGATTAACAAACAGGAATCCAGGTTCCCCTGCATTGACGAGCTTATGGAAATAAAGCATTAGTCTGTCCCTACACTAGCACTAATGTGACATCCCTAGTTAAGCATTCTGCGGGACAGGATCGATTAAGGTGTCAGCATGAGGAATCTTCCTTAGAAGCCTCTCCACTTCAGTTGGGTCAAGCAGCATGAAGCTACTGAGACAGAGCTCGTTCTAAGATGCTCTCTCTCCAAAGGCAGAGGAAAAGTGGGGCTCTTACCCTATTTACAATGCTCCCAAAATCTCAGGTATCTACCCCGGATGCATTTCAGGTCATGCCATCTAATCAGGCCACATTCTCGCCGGTAGCTTTCCATGAGATGACGATTTAGCATGATGACCTTGATTCCCAGGCACTCTCCGGTGAGAAAGTACAACATTAGCTCCCAATGTATCCTCTTCTCTCCTTGCCTAACTCCTAAAACAAAGACATTATTCTAACTAACAAGGGCGCTTCTTCCACCTGCAAGATAAATGTGAGAAAAAACAGAATCTAACATGCACATGGAATTCAACTATTAATTTCTAATGCAAGAGATTCCAGGGAAAGTGCTTTTCAGGCCTACAGGATTCAGCTAACATAATGGAAATAGAACATGAGCTTTACGAAATATATATGGAATTTGAGACACATAGAATTAATATTTTCAGTTACATATAAAATGGCACAACTAATAAGCATATTCAGTAATAACCTCAGCTTTGTGTGTGTTTATAATGGACTCAACAATAACTACAGCTATCACTATGATTACTCCTACAATAAGTGTGCCTATTATACATGTGTGCCTACGGTTGGAATTTCCAGACTCCATTTTAAGTTGGCTTGCATTGTAGCTGTAAGAGGAATAACACAATGTCTCTCTCGTTTGCCTCTTATTTCTGTACAGAAAATCCTTGAACGGCTTCTCTGGGATCTTGGAAGATTCTTAACAGTCTCTGGCACAATATTTACACAGCCTGGAAGACTTCCCTAGCCCTCTTTCTTCTTCTAAAGAAAAATGCCTATTTTTATTCTTCTTCCACTCGGGCCTAGATTATCTTCTTTCAAACAAGAATTCTTATATACAGTTCAAAAATCAGTTTACATCTCTTATGAGGTCAGAGCCAATTTCGTCTATGACTCTCTCTAACAGTTCGCTGCAATCTCCTGAGGCGGTGGCTGATTTCCAAAGCTCAGGAACTCGATGTCTTTCAAAATCAGAGTCAATAAGCCACTCAACCTTGGTGGATAAGGCACAGTCAATGACAAAACTGCATTAGCTTCTATCGCAGGAACTCTCAGCTGAATCCCGATATTCAGTATCGATGTCTCGGATCCCACTCTCCCTGACATTTGTAGCTAGATACGTCCACTCAGGAGAGGTGTATTTCTGGCATGGCACTCTAGCTCTCCTCGATCTCCTCATGCTCCCTTGAGCTTGCTCGGACTCGCTTTGATCAGATTCAGATGATTCAGTTATCGGTGCAAGATCTGTCTCAAATTTCATCTTTTCTGTCTCACTGGCCACAATTCTATTGTTACCTCTTTTTCCCTTGACAGTACATGACCAATTTCCACACCAGTCTCTTCTGCTGAGTCAGACTCAATACCACTCACAGCGTTACCATCTCCCTCAGAGTCTATACCTGGATCTTGTGTAGCTAGACCACCCTCAGCTCGACTTGTGGGTATCCAGCCTCTTCAGGAACCCCCACAGCTTGGCTTGACCTCTCTGGTGATCTCACTACCACAGCTGGGGCTGCTTCTGGGAGAAGAGCTGTTTCTTCCGAGGGCTCTGAGACTTGATGGGTGTGAGAGGCGTGTATCCAGTTTGGCAGGCCTTCACACTTCACAGCAGTATTCGTCACCAAGGTACGGACCGTGCCACCGTGAGTCAAGACAGTTCTTTCTTACGTGCTTTCCGACCAGCACCCAATCTCCTGGGCTTAGGTCATGGCAGAGGTCTTTCGAGGTCGGTGCAGTTGCAACTTCAACCTGGTGAGACACAGAACAAACCACATCAGCCAATCCTTTGCAGTAATCAAGGAACAAATCATCTGTGATGTTAATTACTGCTGTGAACGGCACTGTAGCTAAGCACATTGCGCTTTCCATGAGGATCTCGTGCAGAGATAGCCCAGTTCTCCTATCAAGAATGCTGCTCAAACTCATTAGAACCAAAAGCAATGCATCAGGCCATTTCAAAGATGCCGAAGCACACACTTTTGCTATTCTCACCTTTAGCTCCCATTAATTTGTTCCACAACTCCTGATGCCTCTAGCCTGTAGCTACAATACAGTCTCTGATCAACATTTAAGGCGGTGCACAGCAGCTTCATGATCTCACTGTGAAAGTTCCTCTATCCGACTCCAATGTAGTTGGAAATCCGAAGCGTGGAATAAGCTCCCTCAACAACAACTTTGCTGCTGTGAGCCTATCACACCTTCTAGTCAGAAAAGCTTCCACCCATCATGAAAAGATGCACACCACAACCAAGATGTATCTCAACCCATTACACACAGGCATTTCAACAAAGTCCAACTGTATTTGGTTGAAAGGACCCCCCGATCTCCCAATGTGACTCAGGGCAACCACAGTTTTCATTCCAGCATTCATTTGTTGACATGTGACACACCGATGACACACTGCGTCAGCAATCACACGGAATCTCAGGTTGAACCAAGTCTGCCTGAACAATCTCACCATTGCGTCTCTTCCTATGTGAGTTGCTCCATGAATGTGTCTCGCCATTGGACTCAACAAACAATCCGGTAGCACTGCTCTACCAACAGTTGAAACCCAAATGTCATCTTCCCCTTCTCACAACATGCTCCGATCCAACTGGCTTGTTCATGATCTGTTGCTTCCAAATGTAACCGCCTGACTTCATCCCAAGTATCTTCAATAGCTAGCATCATGCTGAGTTCAGTCTTCTCTGTTCTCTCGTCAACATATTCCCCATTAAAGATGCATGCATGCGTGGCACAAAAACGGGCAATTTCGTCAGCATTGCAATTACCCACCATAACAAAATCCTCCCTCCTCCCATGGGCAGCTCATTTCACAACTGCTACTTCCTCTGGTAATTGTAAAGCTTTCAACAATTGTCTCACATATTCCCCCTTTCTTATGGGAGATCCTGATGACATTAGGAAACTTCTCTGCGACCATAGCTGTCCAAAGTGATGAACTATGCCGAAACTGTACTGGTGTAGATGGTGACTCGGATTTTCTCAGAAACAAGGCATGCAAGGGTCAAAGCAATGATCTTGGCTACTTGCGTGGAGTATACTCCCTGTAGACAAGCAGCTTCCACAACTCCAGAAACAGTGCAGACAGCAAATGCTGCTCTCAAATTACCTTCATTGTCCCTTAGGCACAAAGCATCAACATAAAGGACTTGTTTGGGATCAGACAATGATTCATTGACAATGTCAGGTCTTGGTTTAGTGCAAAGTTCAGTAACATCCAGACAGTCATGGCCTTCACAATCTACCCCATCAACATTTGGAACAGGTAATAAGGTAGCAGTATTTAACACAGAACATCGCTTCAAGGTGACATTTTCAACTGCCAACAAAATCTGTTCATACCTTGTTAACCTATTGTTCGTCAAATGCTGTGGTTTGGTTCTCGTCATCAGAAGCTCAACTGAGTGTAGAACCTATACAGTGAGTGGATGACCCATCACGATGCTTTCACATTTTTCAGTGCTGACACCTGTTGCAGCCATGGACTTGAGACATCCAGGCAATGCTGTAGCTACAGGATCTAATGTATCTGAGAAATAGGCCGCTGGTCTACGGACATCCCCATGTGTCTGGGCGAGTACAGAAAGAGCACAACCGTCTCGTTCACTGCAGAACAGCGAAAACGCTTTGTTGTAATCAGGTATTCGTAAAGCTGGAGCGTGACAAAGGCACTCTCTCAACTCCAAGAAGGCAATTAAGCAGTTTTTATCCCAATGTACCGCATCACTCACCTCTTTGTGGGTTAGCCTCTGTAAGGGCTTTGCCATCAACGAGAAGTTCGAGATCCATTATCGACAGTAGCCAACCATTCCCCAAAAACATCCTGACTTCCTTTTGTGTGGTAGGTGGGTTAATTTTTCATGATCGCCTCTACTCACTCTGGCGACACCTTCCTCTTGCCTTTCTTAATGCGATGACCCAAGTACTGAACTTCAATCAGTCAGTACTGAAGCTTGTTCGGCTACACCTTCTGTCCATTTTCAGCCAAATGATTCAATAAGGCAATGGTATTGTCCCTGCAGGCCTCTCGTGTCTCAGATGCTATTAGGAGATCATCAATATACTGAACTAGCACAGAATTCTGGGATAAAGTCAAACACTCAAGGTTCTTTTTCAAAACTTGATTAAAGATAGATGGACTTTCAGTATACCCTTGAGGGATACGACACCACGTTAAGACACGGTTCTCCAGAAGGAAAGCAAATAAAAATTGGCTTTCCTTATGCAACGGAATGGAAAAGAATGCTTGACAAAAATGAATCACAGTAAACCAAACGGCTTCGTAAGGGATCTGAAACAGGATCACAGATGGATTCGGTACCACGGGAAAACATGGAATCACGATTGCATTTATTTTCCTAAGACCCTGAACTATGCGATATTTTCCGCTTGGCTTCTGCAATCCCATGATAGGTGAATGAAACAGACTTCCAATGATTTCCCTCAGAATGCCCTGCGCAAACATAGAATCAATCACAGGTGTAACCCCTGCCACCAGTTCCGGGGTCAGGTTGTACTGAGGCGTTCTCGGAAATTCTGCTTGGAGCTTTATCTGTATGTGGACTTGCTCAACTCCTCTAATCAGTCCTATCTCTTCCCCTGTGTAGTCCCACACCACTGGAGAGACAGTATCTCTTAACTCCAGCGGCATGTCTTTCACTGTCATTAAAGGAAACATTAAAGGAAACATGTCTATGCAATGGTTCTGATTCGCTAACTTGAAAGCAATGTCATCATCGATAGTCTGCAGCTCAATTCCCCTTGGCATGCAATAGATGATACAGTTTAATTTGCACAAGAGGTCACGCCCTAGCAAACAGACTGGACTCGAATCACAGACCACGAACTGGTGATGATCCTGAAAGGTTATGATTTTCACTGGGACCTCTTCTGTCAAAGGGTTTGTCATTCTTTCGTTGGCAACTCCTACGACTTGGATTGACTTTCCAGAGAGGGGCAGGTTTGGGACTACTGAGGATCTCACAGGCGAATGGGTAGCACCAGTTATCAATCAAAAATGTAATGGGATGACCACCTACATCTGCCTCCACATACTCTGGTCTACCTCTAAGACTGCTCCAAGGGTACAATCTTCCTCCCCCCTCAGGCACCGTCACTGGGATGGGTCTGGATCGAACCCACCTAGCGCTTCCATAAATGGCATCTGATGGTATGTTCGATCATTTTGCGGAATTCTCAGAGGTTGTGGCAGTTGCACTAATTGATTTTTATTTCCCCCGTTGTAAGATCTTGGCCTTGTCACAGTATTTACCACATCTGGCACGTGCACTAAATCTCCCGCCTGCATTTGATTAGCTGGATTCAGTCAATACTCATGCTTTCAATGCCCGATCTTGTGGCAAAAATGGCAACCGGTTGCCTTTTTCAATGAGGCAATGTCTATTCCTATTTTGGGATCTATAGGGACACCTCTTTCTCTTCCCTGTCCAGCTGTGCCCGGAGTGTTCTGAACCCCTCCTTGGGCATTCCCCTGATTTCGACCCAATGTTCCTCCATTTGCCTGCACCTCATCTACCCTCTGTGCATTCCACATGAACCAGCATCAACTTGTCCTTTATCCTCCTATGTTTGGAATCCACTTTATCACTGCAATATATGGCATACTGTAGAATTCCATCCATGGACTTATTTTGACAGCAGATCAAATGTTGCTGGATCATGAGGCTAATCTCCGGTCTCAACCCCATCACAAATTTTGGAACAGGTTGACCCATGTCTTTGGGGTCAAGTGTATGCAATCCACTGTACTGCTTAAAGGCTTGCAAAAGTAGGCGTGTACTGACTCCTTGGGCTCCTGGGTCGTTCGATCTATCTTAACCCAATCAATGTCTTGTGGGGCAATTTTGGACTGCAACCATGTGATCACCTGTTCGTACTTTTCCATAACCAAGGGCGAAGGACCATGAGTTACAGGATCCCTCTCTGGTTCAGCAGCAGGCCATTCAATAGCAATTTTACATGCAGACCATAAATCACTAGAAAGCACAAACAGTGTATTCAGGTCAATCCACAACACCTTCGAGACCTTAACAAAGCGATCGACTTGCTTATGCCATTTAGCAGGCTTCTCCCTCAATCTTGGAAAATCATTTGTGAATGTAGCTAGATCAACCCTACTCCAAGGAAAATGCACATACCCTCCACTAGGCACTTCTCGCAATGGATAAGCCTCAACTCCTAATGTCCCCCCTCCTGGAGGTGGCGGTTCTTCCGAGACCCTACTGAGGCTTTTCTTTTTCGACCACCTTTCCTACCACTTATCAAGCATACTCCAAGCCCGTATCCCTATAATCAGTTCTCCGAAGTGTGTTTTCAATCCTGTTACTCGCTTCTCCTCTAGCTCCTGATCGCTGTAGTTCAGCCTATGGTTTCCCTGTAACATTTTCGTTCGAGACAGATCTATATCATATCTTTGAGCCAATTCTGACAGCTTCTCATGCACTCGTCTTGCTTTGCGGATGACATCCTTTGCTACTAATAACAGTTTGTCTGGCTCATAGGTCTCTATTCTTTCCAAAGGCAAGTTCTCACTAATTATTTTGTCTACCCCAGCCTTCAACCACATCACATCCAACAACTTTGCCTTTGCCACAGCCTTGATCGTTCCCTGACTCAACGTACTGTTCTGTCCTTCCTTATTGTTATTATGATCTATCAGCCAAGTCTCTAAATCTGTGGCATCTAGAACATGTTGGGTTCCGAGGATTCCCTGGCTGGTACTTGCTTCCGATGTCACACCTACTGGTCCCCTCACTGGAGTTTCCCACATCCTCGAGTCTGAGCTCTTGTTCACCATGGGCATGGATCGTATAGTACTAGAACCAATGCGTGTTACCGAAGGATCAGCAGTCGCTGGGAAAGGGGTACTAGACTCCACAGGCATTAAGGACGGACCGTTTCCGTTCATGTTCCCGGTTCCTCTTTTACCCTCACCCGGTTCCTCCCAATCCAGTTCCCTCCGCCAACACTGGCTGTCACTGACTAGAGTTTCCCAATGAGCTTGGATCGTACATAGAGACAACAGGACCAATGTTGACTGGCACTGTAAGAGCTTCCAGTAACCGCGAAGCAGCGTTGACTCCACTTGTTTCTGCACCTCTCAAAATGGACACCCCTGTCCCCCCTATACCTGTTGAGATCCTTACCACTACCCCGACACTGGAACATGTCTGGGATACTGGCACACTTTCCATGTTCCCTGTGTTCACCAATTATCACAATCCCTCCTCTGCATGCAGATTATAAGGTGGAGGATGCTCAGATAACAACCTATCCAACAAGCTGTCGTCCATATCACTCCCATCATTTTCATTTTCCCCTCTGTTCCTACTCTGAGAAGTGCCCTCTCTCACCAGCATTGGATACAACCTTTCTCCCTCAATGGTGTCTACCCTCCATCTCTTAAGTTGTGCATCCCATAGTGCTTCCCGACATGCCCTCATAACCTTCTTCATCTTTCCTTGGAATCTCTCCCTGTTCTTTGCATGCGCTGCTCGCATCTATGCATCTAATGCCTCAAACTGTGTTGGTCTAGGCAAAGCCACAGTGCAAACATAACTCCTCTCAACTGATTCAGCACCTCCAACCAAAATGAACCATAGCTTGGAAATGCCAAATCCCCTTCTTTTTCAGTGATCTTATGACAATTTTGAAGCCAAATTATAGAATGGAGTCCTACTTTTGTCGCCATATAATGTGCTGGAGTATCCTCGGCTGGCGCTTCTTCGCCCACTCGAGTTATGTCTCCCTGATCACCCCTGAACAGATCTCACAATACCCTAAAACATCGCATGATTTACTAAAAATTTTCCTCTTGACGAACATGGTTTCCTTAATCACAACTTCCTGATGACTACCAACCAATCCCAATGCGGCGTTACACCAACCAACCTATTGTAGCGTAGCACACTCTGATATCACCTTTTCTCCTTGCAGCGACTCACCCTCCTTCACAATTTCTCCATACACATTCACTCTCTCAATCGTCTTAACTCTTAAACTCCATAAGTCTGCCATCTACAAGATCAATAGAATTATATCACCCAAGAACATTCACACACAGCAACCATCGACCTACGTTGGTCACCCGAATCAGTATAGTTCACCCCTGTACACAAGGTTTACTAAACGATTCCCATACATCTCATTCACACAAAGTTCCCTGTCAAACTGCAGATGACATTTCTCGACAACTCCTCATATCTCCAGTCAGACAATCACAACAACTCAGTGTTTTCTAAACCATTTAACATATCCAGGGATCTTAGGCCCCTTCGGGACCTGAAACTCAAATCTCAATCATTGGCCCACGTCCGGCCCGAAACCACATTCACTTGACTCTAACACCAACTCAACCAGACATCATACAATCACTTAATTCCCGCAATCTATCACACGACACATCCCTACTGATACTCACTCCTCCGTCCGCCGCTGTTTTCGCCACACCATCAAGCTCCGTCGCTTTCCGCCAAAGTCCGTCGCCCTCCGTTCTCGATCATTGGGCTCTATTTTGGGGCTCTGGGGATCTAGGTCTCTTTTCTAGATTTTTTCTGGATTCTCCTCCCGCTTCATGTGAGAACCATCCTACTTTGCTACCAACGGAAGGAGCTGAAAAAGTGGGTTCCAGATCTGCTCCAGAACCTCGGGTCAATGGTACTTTTTCTCAGCATGAGAGAGTGGAAAGGAGAGAAATCGTTAACATAGTCGATCAATTCAATTACAGTTTTCTAAGTTCATTAAGAATCACATACCACTAAATGAATTTAGTTAATTTATTACAAAGCCAAAAACACCTGACATACAAGCACCTCAAGATGAGGGTATAGAAATACATCGGGACTAATACAAAGCCAAATTTACGAATCAAATTAAGGCAATGCAAAATACAAAAGACGAATAATTCAAGAATTAAGATAAAATAGATTAACAGACAGAAATCCAGGTTCCCCTGCATTGACGAGCTTATGGAAATAGAGAATAAGGGGCCGATTCCGATTCGGGCCGGAAATCTCTCCGACCGAGCCGAGCCCGTAGAGATTTCCGACCGAATCGGACTCTAGCAGTCCGACCGAATGAGTACGATGCGCACGTATGCCATCGGACTCGATTCGGTCGGACTCCCATTGAAGTCAATGGGAGTCAGTCGTACGACTCGTACACGGGCTCCCATTGACTCAATGGGCACGACGCGAACAAGGGCGCCCCCTACAGCGTGTTCGCGTCGATGCGGGTCGCGCCGTACATGCACGTGTAGGGGGGACCCATGGGTCCCTCCTGTGTGCGACTCGCGTGCCTACGCTTCCAGGGGGGTCCAACACGGACCCCCAAAGTGCGGCTCCGACAGCTCCTTGGAGCCGGACTGCGCGAGTCGGTCGGAGCGGTCGCGATGCGCATCGTACTTACCCGGCCGGGGAACGTCTCCATTGCGCGGTGCGAGTCGTCCCCGTGCGAGTCGGTCGGAGCGGTCGGGTCCTGCGAACGAGTCGGTCGGAGATTTCGCGAGCGCACGCATCGTACTCGCTCGCCCGGACGCACGTACGATTCGGTCGGGAAATAGGGCTCCGAATCGGATCCGGTAAAGCCGAATCCGATTCGGAGCCCTACCGGTCGAGATCGGAATCGGCCCCTAAGTCTGTCCATACACTAGCACTAACGTGACATCCCTAGTTAAGCATTCTGCGGGGCAGGATCAATTAAGGTGTCAGCATGTGGAATCTTCCTTAGAAGCCTCTCCACTTCAGTTGGGTCAAGCAGCATGAAGCTACTGAGACAGAGCTCGTTCTAAGATGCTCTCTCTCCAAAGGCAGAGGAAAACTGGGGCTCTTTCCCTTCTTACAATGCTCCCAAAATCTCAGGTATTTACCCAGGATGCATTTCAGGTCATGCCATCCAATCAGGCCACATTCTCGCAGGTAGCTTTCCATGAGAAGATGATTTAGCATGATGACCTTGAGTCCCAGGCCCTCTCAGGTGAGAATGTACAACAGTTATCGTTATCGGAGTTAGCTTCCAATATATCCTCTTCTCTCCTTGCCTAACTCCTAACACAAACACATTATTCTAACTAACAAGGGCGCTTCATCCTACTGCAACATAAACGTGAGAAAGAACAGAATCTAACATGCACATGGAATTCAACTATTAATCTCTAATGCAAGAGATTCCAGGGAAAGTGCATTTCAGGCCTACAGGATTCAGCTAACATAAGGGAAATAGAACATGAGCTTTACAAAATATATATATGTTATGTTATGTTAAAATTTCTTGTAAAGCGCACATACACCGATTGGTTTCTTGGCGCTGACAAGATATTGCTGGAGCCCCATGTATTTAGTTGTCTCCAAAATTTAGATATAAGCTTGGGTGAATAGCCAAGTCTTAAGAAGCCTTCTGAATCTAGAGAATTCAGTGCAGGTTCTGATGTCCAAGGGAAGAGTGTTCCAGAAGCTGGGTGCCAATACTGCAAACCTGCAGCCACCTATTCGTTTCCGTTTATAGGAAGGAATGGTTAGGAAGTTCTTGTGGGCGGAGCGCAAGCTCCGTGAAGGTATATATTTTTGAACAAGTCTGGATATGAATTTTGGGGTAGCACCATACAAGGCCTTGAAAATAAGGCAACCAACTTTAAATGCACATCTTTGTGGAATAGGAAGCCAGTGTAACTTTCTCATAGTGGGGGAGATATGTTCCCATCTGGGTTGCTGAGATATCAGCCTGGCTGCTTGTTTCTGCACCATCTGCAGTCTTTTAGTGAGATATAGTGGGATGCCAAAGTATAGAGAATTGGCAAAATCCAGATGTGATATCACCATGGCTAGGACCAACTGGATTAAAGCTTCCTGAGTAAGTAATCTCCTGATCTTCCTTATCTTCCTCAGCTGAAAGAAACAGGTGGAAGTTACTGCTCCTATCTGAGATTTCATAGTGAGATCACTATTGATGATCACTCCCAGACTTTTGGCTGAGGAAGAAGGAATAGGGGGGGGGAGCCTAATTCACTTGGCCAAAACTGTGGGTTTCAAGGGTTCAGGGGACCACCTATCAGAATCACTTCAGTTTTATCTGGATTTAATTTTAACTGGTTATTATTCATCCAGTCACGGATGTGCAGCATCGTTGCCTGGAATTCAGATATTGAGTCTGGTGAATTATCGATAGAGAACACCAGTTGCAGATCATCTGCATAGTTATACGTGCACACCTTCCTGTTTTTCAGGGACCGGAGTAGGGGAAGAAGGTAAAGATTAAATAAGTGAGGGGATAATGAGGAGCCCTGAGGTACTCCACATGTCGTTGCCATTTTTGGTGCAGAAAACTGGGAAAGACGCACTGACTGGGTACGCTCCTCAAGAAATGACTCAATCCAGCTGGACGCCGCTCCCTTAAGGCCAGCAGCCTTGACACGGTCAATCAGGATGCCATGATCGACCGTGTCAAATGCCGCGGACAGGTCCAGCAGCACCAAGGCCTGGGGGGAGCCCTTATCAGCTTCCTCTCGAAGCGTGTCCAATACAGTAAGTATTACTGCCTCGGTTGAATGGGCTGGGCGAAACCCCGCTTGGTTTGGATCAAGGTAGTCAGACTGCTCAATGAAAGCACAGTGACATTTGGCCACATGAGATTCCAATATTTTGGCCAAATAAGGAAGCAGGGAGATGGGCCGGTAATTAGTCAAAATCCTGGGATCCGCACCTGTTTTTTTAAGCAGGGGGACGACCGTTGCTTCTTTGAAAGCTCTCGGAACACAGCCCTGTGCTAGGGAGTCGTTAAGAAGTGCCAAGGCGGGTCCGGGGAAGGTAGTGAAAACTTCTTTTAAGATATGGGGTGGGCAACTGTCAGTAGGTGATCCCGACTTTACTTTAGACAGAAGATCCAAAAAAGTCTGATTGTCTATTGCTGAGAACTGTTCAAGAGAACAGGTTTTTTCAAGCGTTGAGGATGAACCCTCAAGAACAGGGCAGAAAGGAATACTAGCTTTTATTGTAACAATTTTATCAATAAAAGTATATAGCATTTGAGACACATAGGATTTATATTTTCAGTTACATAAAAAACTACACAATTAATAAGCATATTCAGTAATGAAATGATTGTCAGTTGCACAACACGAGCATTTCAGTTAATGTTTTCCACTGGTTACATTTGATCTTCCACGTTACTTCTCCACCTTTCCTACATTTTAGCCTATGCACATTACATTCATGGTATTACATTAAAAGATGTTTAACAGGACAAAGATTATATGCGGATGCAGTCTACACGTGTGATTATAATGCACCCCTACAAATTAAATTACAATTTGCACTACATCAGAAGAATGGATAAAGAGCGATATCCCCGGTATTTAAAAGCCTTGATGGGGCTGGGCTTCCTGATAGCAAAACGGCCCGCCGCTAGACATTGGCTGTCCCCACATATACCTATCCCAAATGAGAGGCAGCGGGGGGTGGACAGCTGTGCCATTTCAGAATAATACGTTTTTGAAAATATCTGTTGTCCTCAGAAACATGGAAAGATATAGGAATCCTATATTTCCTATTCAAGTTTTCAAACTTTAGACTGATAACGCTGCATGATGAACTTTGAGAGGTAACCGAGTTGGCTTGTTATCGGGAGATATGCAAGTTGTAGTAGGTTTTTCTCCATTGTGTGCATTCAAATGTTATTGAAATTAATAAAGTGAATTACATTTAGAAAAACCCAATTTGTGAGCAGTGAAACTTGTAAAAAAATATCTGTGCTCCAAAGATTAAAAAAACAACTTGAGACTAGAAAATTAAATTGAATAAATGGTTAAAAGTTTTGGTGTCATATTTAACTTAGTATGTGAAGTCCTGTAGCTAATGTTGGAGGAAAGAAAATGCTGCGTTGAATTGGAAAGGTGATGTTAAAAACTAATGGTGTGCAGAGCTCATGGAGTTGCTCTACGCGGAATTCCGTGGAGTTGCATAAAAATTCTGCAGAGTTCCCTACGCCCTCCCTCCTAGTTCCCCCTGCACTGAGGTGACTTGTACTGCGCACAAGGTACCCTCACACTCAGGCCTGCTGGCCAGCGGAGGGCCATTAATTCACTAAAGCAGTGAGTTTACATGTGCGGTGCGTCTGCAACTCTGCACAAGCCTCACACTGCTCTCCCTCCTGTCTCGACTCTAACCTCTCCTGTTACTGTCAGTTAGTCAGGGTGCACGGCAGTTAAGCACATAAAGCGCTCCCCCCAGCCCAGTTGGTTGCCCTACCACCTCCTCACCTGAATCATAAGATGTCTGTGCAGTCTTCCTTCACAGCCATCCTGACTGCGCACTCCATGCTGCAATTGGGCACCGGTCCTTACAACTGTCATTATGGTCGCACTGCCAGGCCTTCTGCACTACCCCTGAAAGTGAAACCCCGGCTTGGATAATTAACTACAGCCTAGGGGCCTGCCTGGCTTTACCGGAACAGGGAGGCTACGTGTCTGAAAACCATGGGAGTGCCTGCCGCCCAGCCCTGCCCAGACCCTACTCAATGGCATGCCCAGACTTTAGAGGGTGAGGGTTTCAAGGACTCTAGGGCATTCTGAAACATTTGGTTTTGACTCTGACCTCTCCTTCCTTCCCCGTCCGTCGGCTAATGCATTTGGTACAGTCAGAGGCCGCAGTGGTAAGGGCGTGGCGTGAGCTGGTGAACTGATTGAGGAGAGAAGGAGGTACGTAACATTGGATAAATAAATATCAACTGTGAGTGGTAACGGAGTCAGCATATGATCCATCATCCTGGCATATCGCGTGAAGCGAAAGCTGGCTGACCCAAACAGCTAAGTCAGTGAGGGAATGCAGTCGCGCGAACAAAGTCAACAATCGACAGCGTGCATTAATCTCTTTGAACAGTGCATCAGTAGAGAGGATGCACAGTGTGGTGAGGTCATGTAAGGAAAGTGTACACTCTACGGAGTGCATCTTTCATCAGCGCAGATTGGTATCAGCAAGGATAAAAAAAAACATCAGCAGCCAGTCAACAATTAAAGGCAACCTGGAGAGTTCGGTGTCGGCCCAAATACACATTCAAGGCCCCTTGAGCAGGAGTTTTGTTTTGCTGGCGAGTTCTGCCCGAGGAGGGGCGGGGGGGGGGAGGGGGGGGGGCGCTGTTACTCCCGGAACAGACTCATTTTGCCTGTGGCCGCCACGTCTGCTGCTCATGTCTGACAGGTTAGAGAAGTGTCCAGATGCCCTAATGAAATTTCCAAGCTGCCGAGGTCCTGTCTGCAGGCGTGTGGATGCAGTCTGACAGTGCAATGGCCTAGCCTGGCATTCTATCCAGATTCCACGTGTGGTAGGCATTTAATTTAAAAAAGAAAGGTTTGGAGGTGTTCAAGGGGAAAAGCACTGATGCAATATTGAGGAAGAAGGATTAGAAAGGGAAAGAACCAGGGCCTAACTTTTTAGGACCACGGATAGAGTGGACAGAGCTTTGTACCTGGCAGCAAAGAACAACCTTCTTTAATTTGGGGTGGGCTGGCCTGGCAAACTTCGCTACGCTTTATGGGAGGTGGAGTAGTTTGCCGAACTCCGCAATCCAAGCGGAGCGTGGGGTGGGGGAAACTTTGCAAGTTCCGCCAGCATAGCAGAGTTTGCTGCCCACACTTACTAAAAACCACAAAATTATATGCTGTATAATTAACATTATATAATTTGCATTTAGTCGACCATCTTGAGGAGACAGTACATACCTATGAAGTTGTGATTGTTCTCTCCCATTCTTTATCTTTAATGTAATGATCGAATTAATTACTGCTTGACAAAAATACTACTTATAGTGAGTGGCCTGTAATGTGCAGTGTGCTTTAACACCTGAAGCTGCAGGTTTATTGATGTTGTTCTTAGGGGTGGGTGGAACTCACAGGGTTTCACTCTGCAGAGTTCCGCAGAGTTACATAAAAACTCTGCGAGATTCTGCAGAGTTTCACCAATGGGCGGAAATGTGCTTGTTGTGCAGCAATTTAGCGCCAGCAGCACTGACAAATCGGAGTGAACGGCAGCATGTGGTGCTCAAGAGCACTCTGACTGCAACTACCTACGTTAGAAAATGGTGCTAGGGGACGTTAAATCTACCTGGTGCCTGCTTGCCTTCGCATTTATGGAGCCTGGTGGGAAAAAATTCTGCCACGCTGCGATTGGTAGCCCGAACATCACATTACAAGAGTAATGCGGAGTCGCCAAATTCCCCCAATTTTGCAGGTGGAATGAAACATTCAGCCCACCTCTAGTTGTCAGCATTGCCCAAAAGTTTGCATGAAATACACTTTTAGGATAAGAATATGAAAATACAAACTGGTCTAAATTTTTGGTAGGAATAGTTTTGAACAGACACTAAATAATATTTGACTGCGGTCGATCACCAATCCATGTATTATGTTATTCAGAAACGTATAGACTATAGGAAGGTGCACCAGTAAAAAGTCCACATCCAATTAGAATTTCAGATAGTCTTCTTTTATTCATATAGTTCGAGATAAATGTTAAAATCCAGCCAACACGTTTCGTTCCTTACATTTCCCGGAACTTCATCAGGGCTCAAAAGTGTATAATTCTTTTAGTAGAAAACAATATTGTGATGGTGAATCCTTGGTCATATATATGCAAAAGTCTTCCGCAGGGACTGCTGACTCCGGCATTAAGTACGGGGCCTGATGATGCTTGCTGTTAATTTTGTTAGTCCATTGGATCTTGCGTGCCTGCGAGTAGATAGGCTAACTGTGAAAGGTGTAGTGCTAGAGAATAGTGCTCCAAAGATGGTAAACCTAGTCCATCATGGGAGCGGTGAGCTATAAGTTTGGCTGCGGCTAGGTGAGGGCGAGTGGACCCCCAGATAAAGGTCCGGATACGGGCGTCTATGTGACGCAGAGTAGCCAAAGGCACTATGATCGGAAGCATTCCCAGGACGTACGTGAAGCGAAGTAGTGTGATCATCCTCACAGCCTGCACCCAGCCCCACATGGAGAAACACATGAGGGACCATTTGGCGAAGTGTGTTTCCATTTGTGTTATGAGGGGCGTCAAATTATCTGTGACCATTCCTTCCAGGCCTTGATTAACCAAAAAACCTAGGTACTTTAGTTGTGACGGTTTCCATTGCAAGGGGTAACCAGCAATCAATGCCTTCGTAGTACCCAAGGATAATGGGAGGGCCTCGCTTTTGTCCCAATTCACCTTATCTCCAGACAGGACTGCAAACCCGCCAATAATCTCTAGCAGTGCAGGTAAAGAACAAGGTAGGTCCCTAAGAGTAAGGAGGATATCGTCAACTTAGAGGTAAAGTTTGGATACACCTCCTGGTATGGGTATACCCTGTATCCATAGGGAATGATGGATGAGGGAAGTGAGGGGTTCCAGAGCCAGCAGAAACAGGAGGGGGGAGAGATGGAGCAGCCTTGACGGGTGCCCCTACGGATCAGAAAAGTGTCTGAAATAAATCCTCCACAATTGACCTAGGCCACAGGATTGTCATAGAGCAGACGGACCTTGGAAATAAACTGGTCACTAAGGCCAAAACGTATCATGGTGGCAAATAAGTAACCCCAGTCAATGTGATCAAACGCCTTTTCTGCGTCAAGGGAAAGAGCCACTGTATCTTCTGGTATATCTCTTGCAGACCACAAAGTATGAGACAGTGTTCGCAAGTGATTTCTGGAAGAACTACCAGGAACAAAGCTAACCTGTGCATAGTGAATGAGAGACGGGATAACTTTACGAAGCTGTCCGCTAGAATGCTGGCCAAGATCTTAACATCTCCGTTTATGAGGCAGATGGGACGATAGCTGCCACAAGAGAGTGGGTCTTTGCCCGGCTTGGGAATGACTGCAATCATTGCTCTATTGGAAATAGGGCCTATTGAGGCCATCTGGACAGCCTCTTAGAAGGCGGCATTCAGAGTGTCAATTGCCTCTTCTCCAGAACGTTTATAATATTCTGCGGGAAAACCATCCTCTCCCGGGGATTTGTGGTATGGTAGCTTAGCAATAGCTGTCACAATTTCTTCTTTACTGATGCCTCCATCAAGTAACTCTCTGTCTTCGTCTGTGAGGCATGGGAGTTCAATACCCGCAAGGTATGTGGATAATTGGTCTTCGGTTGCCGGAGCTTCCGGAGTATAGAGTTTCTCATAGAATGATGCAAAGGTATTTACTATATCTTGGGGTTTTGTAAGGATAACACTTGCCTCAGTCCGTATGGCGGGAATAGCCATAGCTGCCTCACGTTGTTTCAGCTGTGCTGTGAGTAGACGGCCTGCTTTCTCCCCCTTCTCATAATGTCCTCCTTTTAGTTGCTGAAGGGCATATTCAGCTTTTGAGGTGTACGGGTTATTGAGTGCCATTCGGGCTAGTTTTAGAAGTCGGCGTTTGGGTACTGTGGGGTGCGAGGAATATTAACGCGCGAGAGAAGTAATTTGGTCCTCAAGCTCAATGTGACAGAGGGCTGCCATCTTGTTGGCCTCTGCTGCATCTCTCATCAATTGTCCAGGAATAGTTGCTTTCGCTGCTGCCCATATGGTCCTTTAAGAATGAACTGATGTCTTGTTATTAGTTAAATAGTCTGAGAGTTGAGAACACAGCTTGGCCATGAATGATATCTCTGGGTGTTCAGTCTCCATGGTTTACGGCCTGGGGAGACAAGACCTATATGAAGAGCAAGAAGAACCGGAGAAAGATCGGAAATAGCTGCTTCCAGTATGTGAGACTTACTAATAAGTGCAACTACCAAATGAAATATATTGAAAATAGTCTATCCAGACTGGCTGCCATGGTCTGAAGAGAGAAAAGTATACTCCTGGTCTGTGGGGTGGCAAAGACACCAATGGTCCACTAAGCCGTGATCAGATGTTATGTCTCTTAGTAAGGGTCTATCTCCTTCATTACCCCTATCTAGGGAACCTGTCCTATCTAAGACTGCGTCATGTGCAAGATTTCAATCTCCACCAATGGCGTAACTAGATGCCCCGATTTCCACTAATGAGCGGTTTAGGCTGAGGAAAAAGGAGCGTTTGGCCCCAGTCGGGGCATATACTGAACCAACACATAGGGATCTGTCCCCTAGTCTCAATTTAGCAAAGACATACCTACCGTCCGGGTCAACCCAGGATTTGACAGCTGTCACGGGCAAGGATTTGCGCAAGAGGATAGCCACTCCACATTTCTGTGGGTGACTTTCATTGGTGGAGGTCTGTGTTGTCAAGCCATAGTGGATGACTTTTCCCACCCATTCTCGGTGCAACTTGGACAATTCCAAAGCATCTAAATGTGTTGTTTGCAAATAGGAGAGCACTTTCTTGCGCTTGATGTAATGTGTGAGGCTGTTAACATTCCATGAGACAATGCCTAGCGGGTGAGAGGAAGGAGTGATCCCTGCCATGTGTGTTCTGGAAGTTAATACAGGGGATAGGTCATTAAGAGATAATGGGTGTGAGAGAAAGAGGTGTTAGGTAATTGAGAAAGGGCAATGGCGGAGGAGGGTAGAAAAGTGGATGCTGCGCAGGTGAGGAAGCGTCAGGAACAAAAGTGGGAAGGAATAAGAAAGGCGTCTATGCAAAGATTGGAAGTAGAGAAGAAAAGGAGGGGAGAGAGAGCACCGGGCAAGGGGAGGGGTCAAAGATAAGGGCAGTAAAACTCTAAGATGATTTATAATGGTCTAGGGGATTGTGGAGGGGAAGGGGAGGGTCTTCTGTGTGCATGTAGATGGGGTAGTTGGGGACGGGGGAGCTAGAATCGGGAAAAGTTGGAGGAAGTGAGAAAATTAGGATAGGATAGAATATAATATAATAGGAGGGATAGATAAGCTGTGCAGGAAAGGCGCAGCGCTGGGGTCGTAGGGCTGCTCTCTGCGGGTCTAAACATTTGGGCTATGCGCGTCGGAGGAGCCCCTTCAGGCAGCAGAATCAATTAGAAGACTCAACACAATGATATTAGCAATGTTATGAAAGGTGCAGTATTAATGGAGGTAAGAGAGGTCAGAAGGAGAGAGGCGAGAGGGGGAGGGTAGGAGAAAATAGTCCATGCCAAGTAAAGCATTCATCATAAAGAGCACAATCAAATAATCTGTATATAACACTGCTATAACGATAAAACATTATCATGAGAACACATGTTAAAGATAAAATAGGGGAGGGGGGAGGTAATAAAAAGGGATCAAGAAGAGAGAAACAATATATAACAAAACATGCATAGTAAGTAGCAAGTAAGCGGGTACTCAGCCGGCCCTCCTCGTCAATGGGCGTTGAGGCAGCAGGCTCCAAACTTCTCATGTGTCATGTGCGCAAGGAATTCAGTCAGTCACAGTTCAGGACACATTCTCCTCGGAGGAGGAGGGCTTTAGAGGAGAGTGTGACTTGTCTCTGTCTCTTTCCTCTGTGAGGGTAGCCACTGTTTGCAGAGCCTGTACCCTATCTCCCAAGGAACTGAGGTGTCGGTCTGGGTCTCGCCCTCTACTATGGGACCGGCCTGAGTTGCATCGGGGCCCGCCATAGGGCATTGAAGAGCTCAATGATGGGAGTTGGGATGCGATCTCAGCAAGAGATTTAGCACAGTCCATATTTTGAGGAGTTACACTGTCCAGAAATTGTCGAAGGTCCTCTGGATTGTAGAATTCTTTAGCTATTCCATCTTTGGTAATCCACAGACGTGCTGGCTCAAAGAGACCATACTTGATGTCAAGTTGCCGTAGGAGAGGTCTGAGAGAGAGGAAGGCTTTACAACGGTCATTCGTTTCCTTTGAAAAATGTGCTGTCATTCTGATCTTACGGCCCTCGACTATGTATGGGCCGTGGGTGCGAGCCGCCATAATCAATTGGCGAGCCTGTTCATGACGTAGGAAGCAAACGATGAGTGGACACGGTCACATACTATTCCCTGTGTTTGGCGATCCAATGCGGTGGGCTCTCTGCATCTCTAAATCAAAAGTGAGACCTGTGAGCTTCGGAAGGACTGCTCTAAGAAAGGATTTGGTATACGATCCTTCAATCATTTCTGGAAAGCCAAAGAAGCGAACATTGTCCCGGCGGCTTCTGTCTTACAAGTCAACAACTTTGCTCATGAGGAAGAGAAGTTCTTGGTCCCGGTCCGGTATAGTATTGAGGCGGTCAGTAAGATCATCCATCTGGTTCTGGAATCCAGCTATGTCTGTGTGAAAGGATTTAGTCTCGGTCGTAAGAGCATCCCATGCATCTGAAGAGGAGAAACTCTGGCTTAGAGCTTCTGAAAAGAGGAGTTGTTTCCCGAGTTTCCCAAGCGCCTTGCTAGAAGGCATCCCTGACATTTTAGTATCAATCCTTTAGTATAGAAGTGTTTCGCTCAGCGGGTGTCCTCTACTCAGCAATCAATGGGTGCAAGTATATGTGGAGCCGATCAGGGAGAGGGCGCAAATGTAGTAGTATCTATAACCCTGCTATGTGTCTGTACTTGATAGTTGTCCAACTAGGTGAAGGGGTCCAGTAACTAGATCAAAAATGACTGGAGTACACACCATGAATGTAGGAGGCTGAAGGAGAGATCACTTTCTGGAGGTTCCAGATGGTCCGTACTTTGCCCCAGAAATAGGTATGGCAGGACCCAAGCGTGCCTCAGGTTGAAGAGTAGAGGCAGGGTAAATGACAGAAAGGAATGTTAGAGGGCAACAGGTAGCAGTTTCTGGAAGGGGGACCAAGTCTATACCTTTATGGTGCTTTTGTGCTTTAGGGTCCCTGATGTGACCCTCTTCCTCACCTTATATGCTTGCCGTTAAAGGTTGTTCCGCCCACAGAGGTAGTAGTCAGAGACAACAGATGTGGAAGACAATGGTGGTATAGATTGGCCACTGAAAGTGCGAAATGTTACTGTGGTGGTTGGACCTTCTCAGGTGTTTCCATCCAGGGTGGGTCTCTACAAGAACGCCACCGCCAAACCCTCATGCAGAAGGACCGGTAAATAGGGCACTTGCTAACCCGCTCACTGCTGGCTTAAATACTCTGTGGTACCGGAGGAGGGAAAGTAATGACTGCCGCTCCGAGTTCCACATCCATCAAAACCTTCAATTAGCGACAGCTTCTTTATAGTAGAGGTCGTCGGCAGCCATCAATCTTAGCAGTCAACCTGGGGTCAGTATTAGCGCTATGGAAGCCAGTTAGGATCAGCAGCAGTGGGTCAAGGCTGATTTCTGTAGGTCAGGTAGTCATCTTCTAGTAATCTTGCACAGCGAAACCAGGCCACTCCTGCGCTCACCTCTGTAGTATCACGCAGTTGCCGGGTAGGTGAAAGACACCACAGTTACGTTATCTAGAACCCCACTAATACTATAAGCTTTGTGATTAGGGAGGAAGGAATACAGCAAATTCTACTTGTGATAATAAGAGGTTTTAACCTATAATAGTATAATGCAAGGGGGGGAAAGCGTCTATGTCAAACAATGTGTAATCATCCAAGGTAGGTGGACTGTTTCTTATTCACCAGTGTGGTAATCCTATGACCACAATTAAATATGGCAGTGCGGGCTCAGCACATCCCGTCCAAGTCAAAATCTAAGACACCACACGCTGTTATGCTGGCTAAAGAACAGGCCAAGACTTCGCTCTGAAGTAGTTTTCGCCGTTGATCTCGACCCATCCGGTGGCGTGAAATCTCCACACGCGCTTCTCAGGTCTGGCGTTAGCGAGTGTCCAGCTGTCCCGTCTGAGGCAAAATACGGACCGGGACACCGCACTCCACTACGCTGCTCACAGAAGCGAGACCCCACTTGAAGATTGCTAGCGATGGTTCAACAGGAGTCTATATTTACTTCAGGTATCTCTGAAAGACGCACTTCACCGGCTCTGCCTCCACGTCATGGGCCCCGGACTAATGCTCGTCACCAGGTCCCACTCAACTCCCTGCGGGATATGTAGATTGGAGCGTTGTGCAGTATGGGGGCTGCCACCGCATCACCTCCATCCTCTCCGCCACTTGAAACCAGGGTTCGGGCTTGCATCTGATTTCCAGGAAGCTCACGCCGCCGTCCGGCGTATTATTGAATAATTATGTTTCTTCTTACTATATTTTGTGGGCTCAACGATAGAATTGTTATGGTGTTCCTCATAATTAAAATTTTTGTATTTATGAGCCCCCCTAATTTTTTCCTATGTGGTAATGTTAGAAATGTGGTCTCTAGTTGGCAGAGGTTTGTAACCTGTCCAAGTAGGGACCATCAACTCTAGTCAGGGTAAGTCATATACATTCCCTAAATTAGCCTGTACTCACTCTCTGGTAGCTTGGCACAGAGTAGTCAGTCTTATCTTAAGAGGCAATGTGTAAAGTATTTGTGTAACACTTAAATTACAGTAACTCAATGAAAACACCACAAAACGACCCCACACAGATTTATAAAAATAGAGAATATTTATCTGAATAAAAGAAGACCAAAAAGACAAAAACCCAATAAGTAGAAGTCAAGATGAATTTTTAAAGCTTAAGTGAGAAAACAGTGCTTTGAAGTTACTAGCAGTCAGAAGGTTACTTGAGGTCACGAGGGACTGGTGCAAAGTCAAAGTTCGGACTGACCGTGTTCAACGGCAGGCCGGCTACAGGACACAGACAGGTCCCACTGAAGAAATACCTTGGATGGAGCTTTTGTCAACGTCTAGAGTCTACTGCGTCATTGATCAACAGTGCAGAGAGGGTCCTGCATTGTCGTCGGCTTTGTTGTAGTCCATTTGTCAAACAATCAATAAAACAGGATTTGTAAAGCACAGCTTATCAATTGTGAAGGTATCCAGGTGCTGGGGGGGGCGGGGTGCTGCTACTTAGATGATTTAGTCGAAGAGCCAGGTTTTTAGGCCTTTCATGAAATCCTGTAGGGTGGTGGCTGTTTGGAGGGGGAGGCAGTTCCAGGACTTAGCTGCCATGCACGAAAAGGCGCGACCGCTGCTCCTGCTCCTGCAGGAAGTGGTGGCCATGAAGAGGGATGCGGACCTTAGTTTACTGGTGGGTTGGTGGAAGGTTGCCCTGTGGTTGAGATATGCTGGTCCCTTGTGTAGGGCTTTGTAGGTGTGGGTGAGCAGTTTCAACTGGCACCGTTTGCTGATGGGGAGTCAGTGCAGAGATTTGAGGTGGGGGGTAATGTGGGTGCACCTCGGGAGCTCGAGGATGAGTCTGGCTGCAGTGTTCTGAATGGTCTGGAGTCTGTTTAGTAGTTGTGAGGTGATTTCCACATAGAGAGAGCTGCCGTAGTCCAGGCGGCTTGTGATGAGGGCCTGGGTGATGGTGCGTCTGATGCTGATGGGAAGCCACTTGAAGATTTTTTTGCGCATGTGCAGAGTGAGGAAGCAGGAGGACGAAACAGCGTTTATCTGCTTCCTCATCCAGAGCTTGCTGTAGATTATGATTCTGAGATTCCTTGCATGGTCTCTAGGTGAGGAGCCGAGCTCCATTGGCCACCTGGAGTCTTCCCATTTGGAGTTGCTGCTCCCAAAGATCAGTATTTCTGTTTTGTCTGTGTTGAGTTTGAGGCATCTGTTCTACATTCAGCTTGCGACACTGGTCATGCACCTGTGGAAGTTGGATTTGGTATTAGTGGGGTCTGAGGATAGGGAGAGGGTGTCTTCTGCATAGGGATGATGTTCATGCCATAGGTTCTGACCAAGGTGGACAGAGGGGCCATGCATGTGTTGAATAGGATTGGGCATAGTGAGATTCCTTGTGGGACGCTGCAGGTGATGTTTTTTGGGTCAGAGGTGTAAGGTGAGAGGAGGAAGCTTTAGGTTCATCCAGAAAGGAAGGACGCAATCCATTTGAGGGCCTTCCCATGGCTCCCCATTTGGTGGAGTTTGTGCAGGAGGGTGTGGTGCGACACAGTGTTGAATGCTGCGGAAAGACCAAGGAGAATCAGGGCAGCGGTTTCTCCCCTATCAAGGAGAGACCTGATGTCATTTGTAGCCGCGATCAGGGCGGTTTCGGTGCGGTGATTTGAGTGAAAACCGGGATGGGAGGGATCCATCATATTGTTGCTTTCCAGGTGGGTGGTGAGTTAGAGATTTATTGCTTTTTTCAGCACTTTAGCTGGAAATCGGAGTAGGGAGATGGGGAAAATGTTTTTGGTGTATTTGAGGTCCACAGTGGGTTTTTTTGAGGAGTGGTTTGACTTGTGTGTGTTTCCATCAGTCTGGGAAGGAGGCAGAGGGGATGGAAGCGTTGATGATGGTGGGGAGTTTCTTGCTGATGTTGCTGTTGTTGCTCAGATATGAATTGATCATAAAGAAATGAAAAGACAAGAGGCGTATGGCAAAACATGAACCAGCTGGTTTCATTAAACGCAGCTGCCAGGAGAGTCTCGACAGAATGCATCTGAGGAAAGTCTTTTGGTGTACAAAGTTTTGGCTGACATTATATACATCTGTGAGTGTTAGATTTGGGGGTCTCTAGTTGGCAGAGGTAGGTACCTTTGTCCAAATAGGGACCCTTGAGTCTAGTCAGGGAAAGTAGGTACACTCCCAAAATAACCCCTGCTCACCCTCTTGGTAGCTTGGCACGAGCAGACAGGCTTAGTTCAGAGGCCGTGTGTAAAGCATTTGTGAACACATACAGTAATCAAGTGACAACACTACAAATGGACACCACACCGGTTATATATTTATAAAAATAGGTATACTTTATATAGATTTATCACAAGACCATAAACGACAAAAATAATCCACAATACTGTCAAGAGTGCTTAGTTCTGATCAAAAGGCTTAATTCAAGGTTCTGTGCGAGTCGGTAGCCTCCTCCGGCTACGGCGATGTCGAGAACAAACAGAGTCTAACAAATCCAGCTGACCGCGTCGAGACGGGCCAACCCAGCGTAGACAGACTCGGTCACAGTACCTTTTACTTGAAGCGGCAGGCACGTGCGTGCGAGCCGGATGGCTGTTCGTCGTGGTCGCGATGCAAAAATGGAAGCGTTGCAGGACGCGTTGTCCCTCGATGCGGTGCAGGCAGCGGCTCGTTGACATCGTCGAGACGGAGTCAGTGAGACCAGGGCCGTGCGTTGCAGGGTGAGACGGTGCTTCGATGCGGTGCTGGCAGGTTGCAGTGCGGCGACGAAGCCGGATTCAGGAGCTGGCGTTGATCAGTCCGGACAGCGGTGCAAGTCGGGCGGTGCGTCGCAAAGCGTGCGAGCGGTGCCCAACTCCGGTGCGATCACAGGACTCGAACTCAGCAGCAGTGACCGTGTCGGTCAGACCAGTTCGATTCGGCGTAGCGAAGCGTTGCAGGACGCGTTGTCCCTCGATGCGGTGCAGGCAACTTCACTAAAAGATGTATTTTATCATCCTGAGTTCAGGCATACTAAATTCGTTTTTCTACCATGTTCCCTGGGTCAGTTCTGACTATAAGGTGTAATAGTCAGTCTGCCCATTCTGGCCTATGGGGAGCAGGTAGCCTTGCAATAGTGAAAAACGAAAATGGCTGTAATTCACTATTAGGACATGCCACACACACCAGGGCATGTTCTACCTTATACTTACAATGCACCCTGCCCTAGGGCCTACTTTAGGGGTGACCAACATGCAGTAAAGGGAAGGTTTAGGGACTGGTAAGTGGGTGCACTCACCAAGTCGACCTGGCAGCCCTAGGCTGCACACAGGCTCTGCAATGGCAAGCCTGAGACATACTTTACAAGCTGCTTCTGTGGGTGGCATAACCCGTGCTGCAAGCCCACCAGCAGCATTGGATTTACAAGCCCTGGGCACACTCAGTGCACGGTACTAGGGACTGACAAGTAAACCAATCATCCAATCATGGAGTCACTAATACATACATCAATTTACGATAGGGAGCACTTGCACTTTGGCACTGATTAGCAGCGGCAAAGTGCCCATGAGCATCTAGTCCAGCAAAAACATATCGGCAACAGTGGAGGCATTACGAAAAAATGGAAGGGAGACCCACGCCAAGGATGCCAGGTCTAACACGTGTCCCCTCCAGCTGAAATGTGGGGAGAACTATCCTACCCCTAGGGAGTTCTCATCGCTAAGGCGGAAAAATCTGGACAGTCCATCAGCATTGGCATGTTCTGTACCAGGGCGGTGTTCCACCGTAAAGTCCATCCCCTGTAGGGAAATGGACCACCTCAACAGCTTTGGATTCTCACCCCTCATCTGCATCAACCATCTGAGGGGCCTGTGGTCTGTCTGAACCCGGAAGTGAGTCCCAAACAGGTATGGTCTCAGCTTCTTCAGTGACCAAACCACAGCAAATGCCTCCCGCTCAATAGCACTCCATCTCTGTTCCCGGGGAAGTAACCTCCTACTGATGAAGGCTACAGGTTGGTCTAGGCCCTCCTCATTGATCTGTGATAGAACAGCCCCTACACCATGCTCTGAAGCGTCGGTCTGAACAATGAACTCATTGGAGAAGTTGGGTGCCTGGAGCACAGGCGCCTTGCACATGGCAGTCTTCAAGGTGTCAAAAGCTTTTTGACAGGCGTCAGTCCAAATCACTTTCCTGGGCTGCTTCTTGGAAGTCAGCTCTGTCAAGGGGGCAACAATGCTGCCATACCCCTTGACGAATCTCCGGTAATACCCGGTGAGTCCTAGGAAGGCTCTCACCTCTGTCTGGGTCTTGGGGGCTCCCAAGCCAGAATGGTATCAATTTTCGGTTGGAGGGGCGCCACCTGGCCGCTCCCAACCTGGTGTCCCAAGTACACCACAGAACCCTGCCCAATCTGGCACTTACTCGCCTTGATTGTGAGGCCTGCCCTCCGCAGCGCCATCAACACTTCCCAGAGGTGACGCAGATGTTCTTCCCAACTGGCACTGAACACTGCGATGTCATCCAGGTAGGCGGCACTGAAATCCTCCAGTCCAACCAACACCTGGTTGACCAACCTCTGAAAGGTGGCAGGGGCATTCTTCATCCCAAAGGGCATCACCCGGAACTGGTAGTGCCCATCTGGTGTGGAGAATGCTGACCTCTCTTTGCCCCATCAGTCAAGGCGATCTGCCAGTACCCAGATGTTAAGTCAAACGTGCTGAGGTACCGCGCAGCCCCTAGCCGATCTATGAGCTCATCAGCTCTGGGGATGGGGTGGGCGTCAGTCCTGGTGACGGAATTGAGTCCCCTGTAGTCCACACAGAACCGGAGTTCTGATGTGGCACCAAGCGCGGCAGCCTTTGGAACCAAGACCACTGGGCTGGCCCAAGGGCTGTTAGAGGACTCAATCACCCCTAGCGCAAACATCTTGGAGACCTCCTCCTTGATGCAGGCTCTGACCCTGTCAGTCACCCTGTAAGCCTTGTGCTTCACAGGAAGACTATCCCCAGTGTCCACATCATGGACGCACCAATGAGTGACACTGGGAACCAGGGAGAACAGGTCAGGGAACTGTCCCAACAGTTGGCGACAGTCACCCTGCTGCTCAGGTGTCAGGGAGGTAGAGAGGTTTACTCCCTCCACTGATCCATCTTGCTCTCGGGCTGACAGGAGGTCAGGAAGAGGCTCGGTCTCCTCCTCCATTCCATCATCTGTAGCTAAGAGCATGCCCACTTGGGACCTCTCCAAGTGGGGCTTCAGGCGGTTCACATGCAGGACCCGCAAGGGGTTCCTGGGAGACTGCAAGTCCACCAAATAGGTAACTGGACTCTTGCGCTCCACCACCGTAAAAGGGCCGGTCCACCTGTCCTGGAGCGCACAAGGCTCCACAGGGGCCATGACCCACACTTTCTGACCAGGCTGAAGCTCTACCAGAGTGGCATTCTGGTCGTACCACCGCTTCATCTCCTCCTGGCTGGCTTCCAGATTTGCCTCAGCAAGTTCTCTGAAACGCCTAGTCTGGTTCCTGAAGGCCAACATGTAACTGTATACATCCTGGGGAGGTTTCCTGGGAGATTGCTCCCAGCCTTCCTTGACCAAACTCAGAGGTCCTCGCACCGGGTGTCCATAGAGGAGCTCAAAGGGACTGAACCCTAGAGACTTCTGTGGCACCTCCCGGTATGCACACAACAGGCATGGTAAGAGGACGTCCCATTTACGCCTCATGGGTTCTTCCAGACCCATAATCATGCCCTTGAGGGTCCGGTTGAATCTCTCAACCAGCCCATTTCCTTGAGGGTGGTAAGGAGTGGTGAACTTGTAAGTTACACCGCACTCCTGCCACAGGGACTTCATGTACTTGGACACGAAGTTGGTACCTCTGTCAGACACCACCTCTTGAGGGAATCCCACACGTGAGAAAATTCCCATCAGTGCCCGTCCCACCACGGGGGCCGTCACTGTCCTCAGAGGGATGGCTTCAGGGTACCGGGTGACATGGTCCACCAAGACCAGGATAAACCTGTTGCCAATGGCTGTCTTGGGGTCCAGTGGCCCCACAATGTCAATACCCACCCGTTCAAAGGGGGTGCTGACCACAGGGAATGGCTGGAGAGGAGCCTTGTGCTTCCTCCCACTCTTTCCACTTGCCTGGCAAGTCTGGCATGTCCTGCAGTGAGTGGCGGCACTCCTGCGCATCTGGGGCCAATAGAAATGGGTAACAAGCCTGTCAAAGGTCTTGTCCTGCCCCAGATGTCCTGCTAACGGTACATCATGAGCCAACCCCAGTAGGAAGGCTCTGAAGCGCTGGGGTACCACCAGCACACGGGCTGACCCAGGCTCAGCAACCTTAGGCTCTGAATACAGGAGACCATTCTCCCAGTAAATCCAATGTGATCCAGACTGATCACCTGCTGCCTGGTCTGTGGCCTGTTGCCTCAGACTCACGAGAGAGGGGCATGCGTTCTGCTCCTCGCAGAACTCTTTCCTTCTTGCTGCCAATGGGTCAGCTCAGGTAGGTCCCCCAGTTCAGCTACCTGTTCCCCTGTAGGCTCCAGGGCATCCCCCTCAGGGTCTGCCTCCTCCTGGACCGTGGGAACTTCGGGGGCCGGTTTCCGCGCCCCCTGCCTCCTCTCTCTCCGGCAGGCACCTGGGCCTCCCTCTCAGGCTCCAGGTCCTCTTGAACACCTTTCGCTGCCATTGACCGGGTGGTCACACATGCCCAATCAGGCAAGCCCAACATTTCTAAATGCGCACTCCGCTCCACCTTAGCCCAAGGTGAGCTCTCCAAATCGTTCCCTAACAAACAGTCAACAGGCATGGCTGGCCTCACAGCTATTTGAAGGGTACCCGAGACCCCCCCCACTCAAAGGGAACCTGAGCCACCTTGCAGTGACTCTCTGTGTTGTCAGCGGCAACAACCGGATAGAATGCATCAGGGATAACCTGCTCCTTAGACACCAGGTGACACTTGACAGCTGTCACACTGGCTCCTGTGTCTCTCAGAGCCTCCACCCTATGGCCATTGATGGTCACCCACTGCCTGTATTTCTTAGTGTTCTCAGGCAGCGGGGTCCTAGGGACCATCTCAGAGTCTCCTAAGGAGACCAGGGAAAACACTGTGGGATCCCCCCCACCTTGGACACCCAACTCCTCCCCCAGGGCTACACCAGCCAACTGCCGGGGGACTGCACCAGTGGGTGCTGGTTTTCCATGCAAGGGGCAACGAGGATCGTTTGCCTTGTGGCCAGGGGCGCCACACTTGTAACATACTAGTGTTCCCTGGTGAACAGGGGGGCCTGTCAGGGCCACTGGCTTCTTCTCAGGGGGAGGCTGGGAACCTTTCCCTTGGTTCCCTTGGGGTTTACTTTGGGGCCCTTTATGGAACTCCCTCTGTTTACCCTTGTCCTCCCCACTCTTCTGCTGGGGACCCTGCCCACCCTTGGCGGAGTCTCCCACGTGACCCTTGTGGACCCGGGTACTCACCCAGCGGTCCGCCTCCTCAGCAAGCTGCCTAGGGTTAGTCAGCTTACTATCAATCAGGTGCTGGCGTAGCTCAGGAAAACAATTACCGGACAAGTGCTCCCAGGCAATCAAATCAAAGAGCGCCTGAAAATCAGTCGCTTTGCTACCCTTTACCCAACCATCCAAGGCTCTGCAAAAGAAGGTCACATATTCAACCAAGGTACTGCTTTCAATCTTACTACAGTTCCTGAACCTTTGCCTATAAAGCTCAGGGGTCAAACCATACCTAGTCATTAAGGCATCCTTCATGTGGCTGTACGAATTATAGACTTCAGAGGGCAAATCCAACAAGGTATCCCGCCCTTCACTGAGGAACCATCCCCACAACCCCGCTCCCCAATCCTTCTCAGGGACCCGGTGGTAAGACATGGCTACCTCATAGGCTTTGAACCACTGCCCTATGTCATCATTTTTAAAAAACTCCTTCACCACATCTTCGGGAATATACACCCTAGCTTCAACAGGCACAGGCGGTACACTGCCACCAGAGGGAGTAATCTCTAAGCTTTTGGCCTTCAATTCCAACTCCCTCAAAACTTTCTCATGTTCAAACTGCATTTTCTTTTCCTCTAGGGCTAATTTCCTAGTTTGCATTTCGAATTCTAACTGCCCATTCAGCTTGAGCTTGGTCAGCTCCATTTCGTGCATCCTACTCTCTTTCCTGTCCTCCAACTCCTCTGGAGACAGTCCTCTGGCAGAAACACTGCTACCTACTGGGGAAGGTGGTCTTCCAGCCCCTAGACCCAATAGCCCCTCCAGCTGCCCTTCTGCATTCTCAGCCCCCTCCACAGGGGCACTCCTTGATTCGACCCAGGCCCTCAGCGCCTTTTGGAGGTCCTCCTTCCTGGAGAGCCCGGTCATGGACACTTTAAACTTTTTGCAGAATTGCCTGAGCTGCTTGAGGGTGTAGCATTCTAGCCTCTCTTCTTCCCAATCACACTCAACAGAGGCTACTGATGCTGGTTTCTCCATAGTGATTAAACTTGGCATTTCCAAAAATAGGAAATCCCAGAAAAAATGCTATTAAAGTATGTGGTTGCGTTTTTGGTCTGCACTCACTAAGTAGTGTTCACTAATCACTGTACATGAGTCACAAATGCAAGTCCAGAATCCTCACCGCTGACCACCAATGTTAGATTTGGGGGTCTCTAGTTGGCAGAGGTAGGTACCTTTGTCCAAATAGGGACCCTTGAGTCTAGTCAGGGAAAGTAGGTACACTCCCGAAATAACCCCTGCTCACCCTCTTGGTTGCTTGGCACGAGCAGACAGGCTTAGTTCAGAGGCCGTGTGTAAAGCATTTGTGAACACTTACAGTAATCAAGTGACAACACTACAAATGAACACCACATCGGTTATATATTTATAAAAATAGGTATACTTTATATAGATTTATCACAAGACCATAAACGACAAAAATAATCCACAATACTGTCAAGAGTGCTTAGTTCTGATCAAAAAGGCTTAATTCAAGGTTCTGTGCGAGTCGGTAGCCTCCTCCGGCTACGGCGATGTCGAGAACAAACAGAGTCTAACAAATCCAGCTGACCGCGTCGAGACGGGCCAACCCAGCGTAGACAGACTCTGTCACAGTACCTTTTACTTGAAGCGGCAGGCACGGGCGTGCGAGCCGGATGGCTGTTCGTCGTGGTCGCGATGCAAAAATGGAAGCGTTGCAGGACGCGTTGTCCCTCGATGCGGTGCAGGCAGCGGCTCGTTGACGTCGTCGAGACGGAGTCGGTGAGACCATGGCCGTGCGTTGCAGGGCGAGACGGTGCTTCGATGCGGTGCTGGCAGGTTGCAGTGCGGCGACAAAGCCGGATTCAGGAGCTGGCGTTGATCAGTCCGGACAGCGGTGCGAGTCGGGCGGTGCGTCGCAAAGCGTGCGAGCGGTGCCCAACTCCGGTGCGGTCACAGGACTCGAACTCAGCAGCAGTGACCGTGTCGGTCAGACCAGTTCGATTCGGCGTAGCGAAGCGTTGCAGGACGCGTTGTCCCTCGATGCGGTGCAGGCAGCGGCTCGTTGACGGAGTCGGTGAGACCAGGGCCGTGCGTTGCAGGCCGAGACGGTGCTTCGATGCGGTGCTTACAGGACACCGAGTCGGTCGTGAGAGTCGGTCACAGCTCCCTACCTCTGTAGCCACTGAAACAGAGTTTCCAGCAGCAATTCACAAAGGGGGTGAAGTCCAATGGTCCTGGGACTTCGGTCAGGGGGCAAGCTCTCTTCCAAGCCCTTGGAGATCCTTCACAAGTTGATGAAAGTCACAGCAAAGCAAAAGTTCCTTTCTCCTTTCTTTGGCAGTCAGGCAAACCACTGCAGGCCAATCCCCCAAGCAGCACTTCAGGCTTAGGGATAGTCTCTCCTCAGTTTCTTCTTGGTTCCGCTCCTCAGCAAAGGTTTCTTCTTGTTCCCAAAAGTGATCTAATTTCCTAGGGGTCTGGGTCCCCTTTTTATACACAGTTTCTCTTTGTTCTCTGAAGGCAGAGAGGCCTCTGCCTAGCCCAAAACCAGTTCTGGTCAGTCCTGGAGCACTTTGTTTTTCTGACTCCTTCTTTCCTTTCAGAATGTGGGGCAGAGTGCTCAGCCGCCCGGCAGGAGGTGGAGCCAGCATTGTGGAAGGCAGGCACAGCCCTATTCAGACCCAGGGGCAACTCCTCCCTCCACTCTGGATGCAGATCTTTCTATTCAGCCCTGTGCTGACTCACCCTGTCTCCTGTAGCCACCCCCAGCCCCTGTCACTCAATCTCCAGACAAGGAATACACAACCTAGCAGAGGCAGGCTTGGATAGTTAGGCAAGAAAATACCCACTTTCTAAAAGTGGTATTTTCAAACACAGAATGTTAAAACCAACTTCACTAAAAGATGTATTTTATCATCCTGAGTTCAGGCATACTAAATTCGTTTTTCTACCATGTTCCCTGGGTCAGTTCTGACTATAAGGTGTAATAGTCAGTCTGCCCATTCTGGCCTATGGGGAGCAGGTAGCCTTGCAATAGTGAAAACGAAAATGGCTGTAATTCACTATTAGGACATGCCACCCACACCAGGGCATGTCCTACCTTATACTTACAATGCACCCTGCCCTAGGGCCTACTTTAGGGGTGACCAACATGCAGTAAAGAGAAGGTTTAGGGACTGGTAAGTGGGTGCACTCACCAAGTCGACCTGGCAGCCCTAGGCTGCACACAGGCTCTGCAATGGCAAGCCTGAGACACATTTTACAAGCTGCTTCTGTGGGTGGCACAACCCGTGCTGCAAGCCCACCAGCAGCATTGGATTTACAAGCCCTGGGCACACTCAGTGCACGGTACTAGGGACTGACAAGTAAACCAATCATCCAATCATGGAGTCACTAATACATACATCAATTTACGATAGGGAGCACTTGCACTTTGGCACTGATTAGCAGCGGCAAAGTGCCCATGAGCATCTAGTCCAGCAAAAACATATCGGCAACAGTGGAGGCATTACGAAAAAATGGAAGGGAGACCCACGCCAAGGATGCCAGGTCTAACAGTGAGGTACAATAAAGTCATCATAGAGTTATTTGTCATTCATAAATTAACAAGTTTGGGCATCTGGTGATGAGGACACAGATGGCTCTCGACGGTGGGGAGAGCAAATGTGGGCCAGTGTGTATGTGTCCAGATGTCCAGCATGACGAGCCCGTGATCACTACGTGTGGTGTGTATGTCGTGTCCTGATTGGCTGAGTGTTCCTATTTAGCTTTGTGGTATTTTTGGGACAAACAAGCCTCTGGCCAAACGTGTTTTATTAGGGCCAATTTCCTCGGATCTGTTTGTGGTGAAACTATTTATCTATGGCATCGAAAAGGTTTGTCCCAGGGCGTGCGTTTGTCATTTGATGAAGAGAGACCCCATCTGTTATTAGATAGGCGTGGGGGTTGGTCGCAGGACCTGCCTAACCATGTATCTCTGACTCAGGGTTGATGGGGAGATCACCTTGGGTAAATCCGACAGCAAATGATATGAGTTCACTAGAACTCCTAAAAATAATATGGCACTCACTGGTATCATTTTTATCGCCAGTCTCAACATTGTGCATACAGTTGTTATAACGTACATTGATATTGCCTTTCCTGATATTAACATAGTTATGCATTCCTAAATCATGGCGTACATAGATATTGCTTTTACTGGTAACAATATTGTAATTCGTGCATAGATTATGGCATAGATTGACATTGCTTCTGCCGGTATCATTACTGTTGTGCAGGCATAGATTATGGCACACACTGACATTGCAGTCATGGGCATTGACATTGTCATACGGGCACAGGTTGTGGCATACGTTGACATCACATTTATTGGTATTGCTGTTGTTGGGCCTGCACATATCATGGTACTCCTTGACATCATATTTACCCATTCCAACATTCCCCCCAGTTGATTCTTCAACTACTCTATCCTCCTCAAATGTCATGATAGTTATATTATTCAAAAGTGTGTGTGTATCTGCAGTGTCTGTTACTTTTTTCCCTAGCTATGTGCATACTACCTAATTTGAGGACTGTGTTTTTACAGCAGGAAACCCCCACTTTTAGGAAACCACATGACAGAAGTACCATAATGAAAAAAGGCATCAGTGACATGAATAGTTTGGACACCCATAGAGGGATCCACGAAAAGATGCTATGCTCCTATACTCCTGCTCCGGTGCACCTCCCTCCTTCTTTATGTCAGCTTGCAGACTGTGCAGTTCTTGGATGGCAGGAGCTAATGTCCCATTGTCCATGTAATTTCCGGGAATAAAAGTACAACAGGAAGCACCAATCTTTGCAGCACCCCCTCCATCATGGTCATCAAGTCCAACACGTACCGATGTTGCATCACCATAAGGTGAATGGCTTTCACTTCTTCCTTGATAGCCTTTAGGCCGAATTCAGTATTGTTGATCATCCTTATCAGTTTCCACCTGGTTATTTGTAACCATTGGGCGTTTGCTTTGGTTTGCATGGTGTAGAAGCGTATTTACTCCACGATATTTAGGTGAGCCTCTGCGAACAATCTAAATTCTTCTGGAATATCCTTGCACTGAGCCCAGCCAAAATATTTAGCAGTATTTGTCCTTCGAGCCTGATGCAACAGATTGTTAAATTCTGTAACAGATGTTGAGACAACTCAGACAGATCTTCTCCAGGAATGACCAGGGTTGGAATGTGTATGGTCATGAGGGTGCAGAGGCCCCACCATTCAGGGATGAGCTGTGTGTACGCAAGATTGTCACATTGTCAGTAGATATCCACCAATGTGGAAGTGCCCTTTTGCAGATCTGGTACGTGTAATATCACGTCGCAGTTTTCATTATTACCCAACGGTATGGTTTCTTTGCCTCTGAAACATAAAGAGTGCAGTGTAAGTTTCCGTACAATTAGGGGTCCTCTCCAACTATGTGTACCTATTAATTTTGGTATCCCAGATTTCCTGGCACAGGATGTCTATGCTAGAATTGGACTCCCTCCCATGGAACTTATTTCCCCCCACGTGATTGAAATGAGTGACCCTGAACTGGAATTCCATGTCCGGTGTCCACTTGTTATTAGAAAAGGTGGCCTCACAGATGTTAAGAGCCACCCTGGCACTACAGATGGAAGGTGGTGCAAAATTACCTGCGGTGTAGGCGTACCTTTCCCAGGATTATGTTTCAGACAAATGATGCAGTTTCACTAAGTGTGTGGCTACCTTAGGGATATTATCATTTCACCATACTGGGTCCAGTAGCTTACATATTCCTTTGGCATTAATGTGTGCTGGGCCGAGGGCCATGGTAACAACAGGGAGCACATATGCGTTGGGCAGCAACCATCTCTGTTTCCCAGACAAATCAGTCCAACACCCATCCTCGTCCAAACGCCCTATCCTCTCCTCCCATTCTGCCAGTTCATCTACTGTCGCCTCACTCTGTATTTCCCTGACATTGTCTAATGTGTCCTCGAACATTCCATTGTATGGAACCCACCTAACGGGACCTGCCACGAACATCTTTTTCATCTTCGATCTAGCTGTCTCCTTAGCTGTCTGATCTGCAAAAGCATTGCCCCTTCCAACATCGTCTGTTACTGCTTTGTGAGCGCTACATTTTATTATTGCCAACTTATCAGGAAGTGTCAGTGCTGTCAACAGTCTATGTATCAATGGACCATGCTGTATGTGCAACCCATGCGAGGTCAAGAACCCTCTCTCTACCCAGAGGCGCCCAAAATTATGGGCCACCCCAAAAGCATACTGGCTGTCGGTGTAGACATTGACAGTCAGTCCCTCACTCAACTCGCAAGCCCTAAGGAGGGCAACCAACTCTGCAGCCTGGGCCGATTGGTATGGGATACGGGATGTCTCAACTACAGTGTGTAATGTTGTGATTGCATAAGCTGCATGGTAGTGCCATCTGGTAGTTTGAAACAAGAGCCATCGACATATAGTTCCCCTTGGGGGTCAGATTAGGGAACATCAGTCAGGTCTACCCGTCCCTTCGTTTCTTCCTCAGTCCGAAATAAACAATCATGGACATCATTGTCCTTTTCTTCTGAAGGGATGGGTAGTAACGTGGCTGGGATCAGAGTAGCACATCTTTTGATGGTAATGTGCGGAGCAAACAAGGTTAACTCATATCCAGTCAGACGTGCGCTAGTAAGGTGCTGTGTCTTTGTCTTATTCAACAGTGTGTCCACAGCATGAGGTACCATTACTGTGAGATCCGTATCAAGGACGAGCCCTGCCGATTGTCTGATAAAAACTGCCACCACCGCTGCAGCCCTCAGGCAGCTCGGGAGAGCTCTGGCGACGTTATCAAGAATAGCAGAGAAATACGCGCAGGGTCTCTGCTTACCACCGAAACCCTGTGTTAAAACAGAAAGCGCGCAACTATCCGCCTCATGTACATAGAGCACAAAAGGCTTCTGGTAGTCAGGAGTACCAAGCACAGGAGCAGGGCAAAGCGCAACCTTTAATTGCTCACAAGCTTGCTGGCATGCAGATGTCCAAGGCAGGGGTTCATGCACTTCTTTGGTGGTCAAGTAAAGGAGGGGTTTCATTAATAAGGAATAGTTAGGGATCCAGTGACGACAATACGAAGTTATACCAATGAAAGCATGTACCTCGCGCTGGGTCTTAGGAACAACCATATTAGTAATGGATGTATGACGATATCACGCATGCATTACATCGCATGCCATTAGATCACGGTTTTAACAACGCAAATCGTTACAACGACTTGCGTTGGAGGGCGCTGGACTTCGGAGTAGTTTATTTTACTATTCCAACTCCAGCCTACGTACAGTAGGGAAGGTGTTGGATAGTAAATTAAACTACTCCTTGTCCTATAGCGCCCTCCAGTGCAAGTCGTTGTAACGACTTGCGTTGTAAAAACCTCGATCTAATGGCATGCGATGTAATGCATGCGTTCTAAAGGTTGTTTCCCATTAGTAATAGCAGCTATGCATTCAGGTGTTAGCCTACGACCCTCCTTCGACAGTAGGTGACCTAAATAGGTGACCTCCTGTTGACAATATTGAAATTTCGAAAGTGACACCTTGTGGCCATGGTGTGCCAAATGTAACAGCAATTTAACTGTGGCCTCTTTACAACCATCTTCAGTGTCTGAAGCCACATGGAGGTCGTCAACGTACTGCAACAGCACATTACCAGGGGGAAGTTCTAAGGAATCCAATTGAGCTTTCAAAGCTTGGCTATAGATACTAGGACTCTCCGTATAGCCTTGTGGAGCACGACAGAACCTAACGCTCCTTCCGGCTATTGAAAATCCAAACAGATATCTGCTATCTGTATGGATTGGAATGCTGAAGAAAGCATTCTTCAAATCTATCACAGAGAAGAATTTTGCAGATGGGGGAATCATTGTCAAGATCGTGGTAATGTCTGGGACTACAGGATACTGGGGAACCACTATCTAGTTCACCTCTCTAAGGTCAATTACGAAGCGGTAAACGTCAGGGTGAGCATCGGAAGAATCCAATGGTGCCTTTTTAAGAATAGGAAGAATAGGGCTGTTACACACATTCGCCGCTGTCTCCTCAACCACACCAGGCTTAATCAAATCCTGTATTATTTGCAATAAGGCCTTTTCTCCTGCTTGGGATATCTTGAACTGGGGAATACGTGGCAATACAGCGTTGTCCTTAATCTGTATAGAGACCGGTGGGATCTGGAGTAACCCCACATCCGTGTCTCCTGTAGCCCACAGTGTATCTGGCACATCCTGAAACTCAGCGGGGCAAGGCATTGTTTGGCACGGGCCACGTGCGGTCCAATAATCATGTAAACACCGTCTTGAGAACAAAAAATTGTCGCATGCAACCTTTTTAACAAATCCAACCCTAACAAATTCTCCCTACAATTTGACGTTAATAGAAATGGTGAATCAACCGTGAAGGGGCCAATAGTCAAAGCAAGAGGTTTGGAAATAGGGCTGACAACCGGCACGCCTGAGGAACCCACCGAAACATTGTTTTGGCCAGACAGAGCCACCCCCGGGACCAGTGAACGGGAAACAGAGCTATTCATAGCCCCTGTATCAACTAAGAATTTCTCAGTCGTACCGTGTAGATCCGCAGTGACATAGGGTCCACACTGATCTACAGGTACCGGAACTGGTCCCTTGCCCTGTCCCTGGCTATCCTAGCTGTGAGACATCCCTGTTACTTCATCCATGTCATAGTCGTCATGATAGTACTGTCTCCCTCGGGGGTCATCGAAGTAGTTCCCGCTCTGTCTATTAGATGATGTGTTCTCTGATCACATGTCCCCACGGCCTCCTCCTCCCCGTCCACATCCTCCAAACACCCCCACCTCTCGGGCCTCACCTCTCTGCGACAACTCCGGGCACTCATTCCGCCAATGTCCCTCCTGCTTGCAATATGCACATTAATTGAGCCCAAGGGGTACATTCGAAGTACCACCCCTGTTAGTCCGGGGCAGCCGCTGGGCCGAACCCGAACCTCTTCCTCTCCCTCTTCCTTTCGCAACTTACTGCATCAACACCCTCATCTTCAAATCCTTTGACTTTTTCTCCACCTTCTCTTTGTCCTCATTCTCTCTATGCTCATAGTACTGTGCCATACTCAAAATTACTGACGGGGAAGAGGTGCTCCAAGTGCTTTCTGAAGCCTGCAACCTAGTCGCAATCTCCGGAAGCAAATTGGTAACGAACCTGCTGACAAACAACCAGACACCACCCTCCAATGACAGATCCTGGCCACTAAAGTCGAGAAACACCCCTTCAAACCTAGTAAAGAAATCAGACACACTCTCGTCCTTCTTCTGACGACATGCAGTCAACTTTTCCCAATCCACCCGTCTCGGTGGGATAAGGGAATGCATATAGGTGATAATGCGGCCTGGTAAAGCCAATATCTCCGCCCTCGGTTTGTCACCGGGCTTACGGTCCTTATCCCACGCCCTGATCTGATCCCATGTTCCTCCCAATTCCACCACATGATCCTGTGTATGCACTTGCCTCCATATATCCACCGGTACCAACAAGCCAAAGAACAACTCAATATCTGCTAACGTCATCACCGTGGAGGAGGCCGCCTCTGTCAACTCTTTGTAATACGCAGTCGGGTTTTTCCGCGGGTCTGGCAACTGACTTTTAAGGGCTATTACCTCACTCCTCTTCCAAGGAGTATAGATCCACTGTTCCTGGAACCGAGCATCAACTCGCGGCCTAATTACAGCATTTGCGAAGTCGCACAGTTCTGGTATTTCAGGATGATAAATGGGATGGACCTCTCTCATGTGGTACTGGGTCACCATCGTCGGAACCTTTTGGTGCAATCTGCCCCGATAGCCCACCAATGTCGTTACATTGCTAAAAACCTCATTAGGAGCTATATCTGCAGCATATACCCTGTCCCGTATGTCATAGATGATCTGCGGTGCAATACCTTGAAAACACTGCTCCCACAGTCCTATTAGAGTGGCCGACATGTGCTTAAGGGCATGCTGCTGTATGAAAGGCTCATAATCTCTCATCACACTCCACACATCTTCCACACTATAGATCGGGTTCCGAGCCCACTGAGCCGCCTGATTCGCCACCATTTGCTTCTCCTCATCACCCAGAGCAGAACGCACCAACACTTTGTCCATACGGTCCCGTGCTGCCGCCCAGTTCCCTTCATGTATTCCACGTACAGGGGTCTCACCATTCGGCAGTGCTAGGGGTGCCATACTTGAGGGAGAAAGAGCAGATGAGGAGACAGGTATCATCATGAAAAGAGACAGTGTTGTAGGAGTGAAAGGGGTTGTAGCAGTAGATACAGAGTCAGTAGACGGAACAGGAGAGTTAACGGCTCCCACCCCCGTTCCTAGCATGAGCAGAGAAGGAGCAGGCGGGGCTGGGCCCGAAGCAGTTTGACTAGGGGCAGAAATACTAGGAAGAGCGGCACCAGAGGCCGGGGACAGAGATGTGGGAACCCTTGGGTATATCCGCTCTGGAGCATAAGGTGGAGGAGGGCGAGAATCCAATAGCTCTTCAACAAAACATCACCTTCCTCTCTAGTGACTTAACATTTATCTGTCTGCAATCGAAACTTTCTATCTGCACATTCTATGCCTTTCTCTATCTTTGCCCTTTCATAGGCCACTGCTTTCTGCGTTATGGTTTGTGTCTGCCTCTTCCGGGCCTCTTTCTCTGCTCTCATACGCCGTTGCTTTGCTTCCTTCTGCCATACTCTTAGAGAATCAAACATCGACTGCCTGCTCTTTTTGGCGAACAATTTGTCCAGCAAGAAATTCAATTTTTGCTCATCAAACGAGCCAGTAAATGGCCATTGTAACTCAGTATTGTCCCTCGTATATTTATTCCACAATGTGCTAAACATAATAGGGCCAATACCGTGCTTGACGTATACATCAAAATTTGGGGTACCCTCCGGAGGCACAGGCTGGCTCTCTTCCAGTCGAGCCTCAGCAGAACAACATCGACATCCAAAACACCCCAGTTTACTTAGACAAGGCATCTTAATATAAGACACATGCGCTGTCCCCAATAGACAAATATAACACCAACAAACAAAATAATAAAGGGAAAAAAATAAAGAATACAAATAGTGTTCAAAAACCAAACCAAAACGGTCTGAGTACCGCTTCCTACAGTCCGTAGACTGTACCAAGTTCAAGAAGACAGGCTTTAGCCCCAGACCTTTTCAAGAGTAGACCAAATTTCCAGTTGGCCTGGCAGATTGGTCGCAAACAGCCCCAGACCTTTACGAGAACAGGCCAAATTTCCAGTTGGCCTGGCAGACTGTTCACAAACACTCTGTGTCTTTTTAAAAGGGTCCGCAAACCCACCAAGTTCAAACCAAGACAGCCCGAAGACTGTACCAAGACACAGCCCGTAGGCTCATGCCGTTCAAGCAAGGCAGTCCGAAAACTGCACCAAGACAGTCCGGAGACTGTACCAAGAAACAGCCCATCTGCTAATGTCGTTCAAGCAAGACAGTCCGGAGACCGTACCAGGACACAGCCCTTAAGCTCATGCCGTTCAAGAATAGCGCCATTTTTCCAAGAATCAAATCACTCACCTGGTGCACACAGGTCGAGTCAAGTTATTCTCCACTGCCGACTCTTCAGACCAAACGGTCAACTCCAAGGTTTCGCCTTCTCAGGACCTCAGCCGGTGACCACTAGACGAGGAGTCGCCCGATCAGACGGGCGGGGCAGCTGCGAGAACCAAGCTCGATCGTGTGGGGTACCCCGATCCGCCCGACCGACCAGACGCAACCCCGACCCTGCAACCCGATTACGGGCAAGCTGGATCACCTTGCGGGGTCCCTGTTCGGGCGCCAACTGAAGGAAGTGGCCCTTAGGGGCCACCCGGGTTACTTACAACCACCTGCTTTGCCTTTCCAAGAAATGAAGAGTCGGTCAGTCAGAAGAGAATACAAACAAGCATTTATTAGTAATACTCTGCAGAGGAGTCCAATCTGACCTGCACCCTAAGATGTCTGCTGAGGGACTGCCTCCCAATCGGCCTGCAATGCATGATCATTCCTCCAAGAACCCCCCAACCACGCCCACAGTGGAAAGTTACCGGCCTGAGCCGAACATGAACAAAGAAGGCACAGAAGGATAGGCTACCACCTGCCAGATGGGTACATGCTATCGGCAACTCAAGGTTACATGGGAGCAGGACTACACACTCGGATAGGCATGCGAGGGCAGAATGGCCTATTCATTAGTAAGTCGGGAAGCAGCCTTGAACAGGAAAGAAAATAATAACTAAATACAGTATTCTGCTGAGGCAAGCAGTACGAATAATGAGGCCTAGTTCAGTCACAGCCTAACAGGGATTACGAAATACAAAATGGAGTAACACTTGCTAACTAACACTTGCACATTGTAGGGATAACTCAGTGGGTTGCATAACGTGAATACAAATGGCATCTATTTAGCCACACATTGCTAACCTAATGTAGCATGATCTGAGTGCGTAGCAGGAATGGGATTTTCAAATCTAACAGTATTTGTGCACTGTTGTGATGGTAATGCTACCTCCAGGAAGCTCTTTTGTACCAAGTGCCGAGGCCAAACAGTATCCTTCCCTATGGTGCCCCTTCTCCGGATTGAATGTCACTAGGCTCAGTGAAGAGATACAGTGCAGTGGGGTTGGTCTCTAATATCGGGTGATGTTAACTAGTGCCCGATAGGGTTCTACTCTATGGTGTTGGATAGTCGCCCTGATCCTACATAGGTACAGATGGATGAGTCATTTTGCTCTTTCAGGGGTTATCTCCTGGGTAGGTAAAGCCTGTCTGTGCCTACGACGTGGGGTATCAATGAACATATAGCATGACCTGTTCGTAGTTTGTGTGTCTACAGAGGTCATGTGTTGATACCAGGTGTTGTGTATTAGTGCGCTGTGTAGTGTGTGAGTAATACTAGCATTTGGTTTGGTGTCGGTGTAGGTGTATGTGAGGTGAGAGAGGCCTCTGCGCATGCGTTGCAAGAACGGTTTTAAGAGGTGCTAGAATTTAAATGGAGAAGTTAGTGTTAAACTGTTTTAATGCTATTGTATTTTGATTTCCCACCCTCTCCTAGCTATTGTGGGGTCCGTACTTTTTTCCTGTGGCTTGCTGGAGGAAGCTTAACTATTTGGTGGTTAGTCAGTGAGGCGTGCTCTAGCTCATTGCTTGGGTTCGTAGGTCAGAGAGATGGACCCAAGCTTCCCTTCCTTCCACCTTGATGGCGGTTGGTGTTGAGAATATTACTTGGTAGGGCCCATCGATCTTGGCCTGCTTCCATTTCCGTATGAAGTTGCTGACGTAGGCTTCTTGCCCTGGCTGTTGAGTTTGGTAGGGTAGGTTTGTGTATGCCCCCTCAGCGCCTCAGTTGTGGACTTGTTTGGTCAAGAACGTAGCAGTCTTAGTTAGCTCGGAGAGGTAAACACGCAGCTCATCACCCAGTACCTGGGAGCTCGCTTTTGCACTTGATTTTGTCCGGGTCATTGGGATTAGTGTCCCCATTAGTCTGCCTGTCGCAATTTGTTGAGGTGTGAGGTGATCACTGCTGGGTGTGTTCCTTAACACGAAGAGGGCTACAGGGAGGTAGTGGAGCCACTTTATATTGAGACTGACACAAATCTTACTAATTTTGTTCTCATGAAGGCTGACAAATCTTTCAACAATGCTGTTGCTTTGAGGGTGATACACTGAGACCAATTTATGAGTGATACCTAGGAGGGTGCAGATGTGTTCAAACATTGAGTTTACAAAGTGCCTGCCATTATCTAATCGGATGACGTCAGGTACTCCCCACTACGGTAACACCTCCCTGATGAGGAATGTGGCCGCTGCCTTGACGTCATGGTGTGCGCAAGGGCCGGTTTTGATCCACCTGGAGTAAGGGCAGGCCAATACTATCAGGTATCGATAGTTCGCACATCGGTCTATCATGTTGATGAAATCAATATATAGGGCTTTGAATCGTCCTGTGGGTCACAGAATGGCTGATAAAACTACATTTAGCATCGGCTTGGGAAATACAGCTGACAAACAGTGCATTTGTTGAGGTGCATGGTTATTGTCTCAACAATGTTGGGGATGAACCAGTTACTTTGACGTTCCGTTACCATATTATCTTTGGCCATGTGCGTACGTAGATGCAGTTGAGGTAAGGCTATGTTGACTAGGCTGCAGGGCATCACGGGTTTTCCGGAAAGTGTATGTCGATATATGAAGTTGTGTGCTGTCTGTGTGCAGCCCCAGGCCAACCATCCTGCCCTTTCTTCTGTAGGGGACGTCTCCTGCAGTTATCTTAGATACAAACTTGCCATATCCGTGTATGGTTTGTCATGTTCTCATTCTCATTCTGCTGCAAGGGCAGCATGTGAGTTTTGCTAACCCTCCCATACGCAGCTCTCTTTGCCATCTGGTCTGCTAACGCGTTTCCCTGGGACACGAAGTCTTTGCCCCCAGGATGGGCGGCACACTTTAACATGGCTTAGCACTTAGGTAAAGTTAGCACATCTATTAGCAGCTCCAGGAGGGCTCGGTGCACAACAGGGGTGCCATCTGATTTTAGGAACCCTCGTCTTCTCCACCTTCCTATGCTCGAGTGCACCATGGCGGTGACTTACGCGGAGTTGGAGTAGATAGTCAACGTTTTTCTTGAGCTTTGGGTGAGAGCTTCAATTAACACTGTTAGCTCTGCAGCCTGCCCTGAGAGATGGGGGAGGAGAGGCAGCTGTGCGGTGGTCCATAGGCTGTCTGAAGCTCCATGTCTGGGAGCTATCACCACAGCTGACCCCATATGCCTCACCCCCATCTCTTGTGGAGGAACCGTCAATGAACAGTACCTCACTTTCGGAGATGGGATCTTCCTCAACCTGGCTGATTTTGTCGGGGTGTGAGACCCACAGGGGTCTCCTCGCCCTCCCAGACCTCGTGCGCTTGGTAAGTGGCAGGATTCACCAGGTGTCACTGGACTATTTTTAGGGCTGGTCTAGAGAGCATAGGTTTATACCTTGACACCCGTTGAGTGTTTAACATGTGCTTCCCTTTTTGTTGACAGAAAACACCGAATGCTCTGCATACAGTGTTAGGGGAGCCCCCATCACAATAGACGTGCTTTTTATAACCGCAAAGGCTGCATCGGCCAAGGCTTGTTCGCATGGAAAATGGCCCTGCATGACTGAATCCAAGAGTCTGCTGTAATACAGAAGTGACTTGTGCCCCAGGGGGTACGTTTGGGTTCAAACGGCTGTCATGGCTTACCCATCACTGTGACTGAATAGGAAGAACTCTTTCCTATAATCGGGCGTACCTAACACAGGAGAATGCAAAAATTCTGATTTTAAATTGTCAAAGGTTTCCTGCATCTTAGATGTCCAGACCAGCTCATCACTGCCTGTTTTGGCCTTCTTCATTGCTCCAAGCAAGGGGGGGACAATGAGTGTGCTATAATTAAAGACCCATTGTTGAACATAGATGCACAGGCTCAAAAACATTTGCATAACATTTTTTATTCCCGGGGTGGCAGGGCCCATATGGAATCTACCCACTCCGGCGTGATCTGCTGGCAAGTTGCTGAGATGAGCTGACCTAGATAACTAACCTGTGGTTGCAAATATTGCACTTTCCCTTTCTCTACCTTGTATCCCCTTGTGGCAAGTGCTGTTAGGAGGGCTATCATCTACTGATGGCATAGATCCTTGGACAGACTGCAAACCAAGATGTCATCAGCATGCTGTATGAGTATGCTGCTCGATTGAAACTTGGCAAGATCCTTTCTCAGTTTTCTGTTGAAAGTACTGGGGGATTCACAGTACCCTTGTGGTTCCAGTATACCAGCTGGACCCCGCAGAAGGTGAATAGCGTAAGGCACTGGCTGTCAGGGTGCAGTAGGATGCTGTAGAATGCATTCTTTATATCTATCACGGAGTAGGAGCGGGCATCTGCCGGTAAGCTAGTCAGTATAACAGAGGGGTCTGGTACCACTGGAAATTCTTGACCACAATCTCATTGAGGGGGCACAGGTCCTTAACTAGGCACCAATTTCCTCCCTGGCTCCTTTTAACTGGAAATATTGGGGTATTGCTTGGGGAGATCCCTACATGGAGAACCCCCTGGTCAACTAGTGCTTGGATTGTGGGTGGCGTACCCTCATCTGCCTCTTTGGAAAGCGTATACTGGCACACATGCAGCAGGAAGGCCCCTTCACTCAATGTTATTTTCACTGGGTCTGCGGTGTTGATGAGCTCTACATCGTAGGGCCCTTTGGCCCAGAGTTGTCTTGGTACACTGGCCAGATCCTGCTCCTGCTACATAGTGAGCACTGCCAGGTGCAGTGGGGCCTCACTTCATACTTCTAACCTAAGAAGAATGGGGTCCGCGAATATGATCTCTGAGGCCCCCGGATATTCGCTAAACAGTTATATTCCGTTCTGTTATGTTATTTTAATTTATTACGCGCTCGAATCAACCCCGAAGGGATATATTGGCGCAGAACCAGGGCAGTAAGGACAGGCTGAAAATGAACCTAAAATAGGTGGGGCTTAAGCGCCTTCCTAAAAAGGAGATGATTTTCACAGAGATGAAGTTGCATAGGCAGATTATTCCAGAGATGAGGGGCAAGGGAAGAGAAAGATCTGCAGCCTGCCCAGCCTTCTTAAACCTAGGGACTGTGAGCGAGGCTTTATCGAATGTTCTAAGCAGTCTCAAAGGAGTGTAGCGCAGAAGCTTGGATGCTAGGAAAGAGGGCCCTTGGCCGTGGAGAGCATGGTGGGTTAGACAACATAGTTTAAAAATGATTCTCTTTCTCACCGGAAGCCAGGGTAGAGACTGCAAAAGTGGGACTGTGGCCGTACCCGGGGGGTGGTTACATACAAGGCGAGCGGCTGAGTTTTCGACAACCTGAAGGTTGAGGAGAAGAGATTCTCATTGGTGGAGACCAGGAATGAATTGCGGTAATCAAGATGACTGATTACCAAGGCTTGAACCAAGGTTTACCTTGAGGAGAGTGGTAAGAGAGGGAAAATTCTTCTCAACAGACGTAGCATGTGGAAACTAAGCCTGGGCGTAGTTCGCGAAGTAGCACTACGCGAAGCTACGCAAAGTGCAGTTCGCACTACGCGAGCTACGCATAGCACTACACGAACTGCGTAGTGCACTGTTCGCAATGATTGCACAGTGCCGGATGCTTGTCCGCACTGTGCAATCATTGAAAACGGCATCTTGCACAGTGCGAGCTGTCTTTTACTGCCGCTCGAGTAGATTTTTACTCGAGCTGCAGCTTTCTCAACGCGGACTGGTAGTTTCTCATCGCGAGCGGTCGCGAGCATACGCGACCACTCGCAATGAGAAACCTGACCTTCCCGCGTTGAAAATCTCGCCGGGAGGTTTATTTTCCACGCTCGCGATCGGCAACTTGATGTTGCTGATCGCGAACGAGGAAAAAGTCTCGCCGGGATGTCATTTTGCTTGCTCGCGGTCGCCAACTTGACGTTGAGGACCGCGAGCAAGCAAAAAATGACCGCTGCACTATGCTACGCGTGTTTGCACTGTGCTACGTGCAATTCGCGTTGTGCGAAGTAGCGCAAACTATGCGAGCGTAGCGTAGTGCTTTGCCCAGGGTTAGTGGAAGCAAGACCCAGTGGTGGCTGATGTGTGTTCTTTCATGGAAAGGGATTGGTCCTAGTGAACTCCAAGGTTTTTTACTATCAGTTTGGGTAAAGGGCCGGGGCCCAGCTCAGCTGGCCACCAATCAGGAGCCCAAAGAAGTTGGGCTTCTCCAAATAGCATGATTTCTGTTTTCATAGGGTTGAGCTGCAGTCGGTTTTCCAAAATCCAGGTAGCTATGGTCATCATCGCGGAGGAGAAAAAGGCTTTAGATTTGGACAGGTTGGATCCAAAGGAGAAAAGTAGCTGCGTGTCATCACAAGATAATCTCAAACCCAAAACCTCTGACAAGCTTAGCAAGATGGGCCATATAAATATTAAAGAGCGTAGGGGTCAGACAGGAACCCCTGGGAACTCCATAGTCAAGTAACATAGTTCTAGACTTGTAGGGGCCAAGGATGACCGTTTGGGATCTCTGGGACAGGAAATCCGCTAACCATTTGAGGGCCATTCCTTGGATTCCTAACTCCCAGAGTCTGTCAAGAAGTTGAGGATGATACACCGTATCAAATTCTGCTGACAAATCTAACAAAACCAGTATGGTAGGGACATTAGCATCAAGAGAGCATTTAATATGGTCAGTGACCGTGAGAAAGGCTGCCTCCGTACTGTGAAGAGGTCTAAAGCCAGACTAAGAGCTGTCTAATAGCCTGTTAGCCTCAAGGTAGGTTGCCAGTTGATGATTGATGTGTTTTTCCAGTAACTTAGCTAACAGAGGGAGGAGGGAAATAGGACGGTAGTTAGCAAGATCAGTGGGTGCTAAATTGGATTTTTTTTTGATGGGCCTGATCAAGGCTGCCTTGCAATCTAAGGGGACTTTCCCAGAAGTTATTGATAAATTGATTAAGGAACAGATTTGTGGGCCCAATTCAGAAACAAGATTCGACAGAACTGTGGGAGGGCAGACATCTGAAGGAGAGCCGAATTTCACAGAGCTTAATAGGTTGAAAGCGATTTCTGGGGAGATTACTTTGTAATTGTATGAGCTGATGGTAGAGTCACTGAGAGGAGTAGGGACTACAAGCCTTTTATGTGGCTCAGGAATGATCGGAAGGAAGTTTAGGTAAATCTCCTTGATTTTGCCATCAAAATGATCAGCTAGGGCGTCACAAAGAGATTGAGGCGGAATTGGATCTGAGGAGCAGGCCGCTGGATTTATGAAGGAATTGAGAATTTTAAAAAGAGTTTTTGAGGAGTTCCCTGCCTCGTCAATTGTTTTCGCAATATGGATTTTGCGGGCTGGCTTGATGTTAAGATGGTATACAGTTAGGGCCAGTTTATAGGTATTTTGGTCGGCAGGTAGATTAGTTGAACGCGATCTCCTTTCCAATCTTTTGCAAGAAGTTTTCTCAGTCCTTAGGTCGGGGGTGTACCAAGGGCCATGGGGGCTATGGGAGCATTTATTGTCACAGCCGTAAGGGGCAATTTTGTCAAAAACCGAGTTCAGTAACAGGTTAAAGTTGGAGTGCGCTAGGTCCACGTCAGTGATGTCAGGAGGCAGAGGAGGCACTTGTTCCTTGGCCCAAGCCAGCGGGGTAACTTTTTGCCACTGTCTAGATAGTTTGTTATGGCCCGTAGGAAGTTCACTTTTAGTCTTGAGGGCAGGGAGATGGAATCAAATCAGAGAATGATCAAACCAGAGTACGGGTTTAGGGGGGGTCAATGCTAGCTAGAGGTGTCATCGAAAAAATTAAGTCAAGAGTGTGACCAGTGGAGTGCGTGGGACCAGAAACTTGTTGGTGTAGCCCAAACGTTTCTAAGTCGGAGAGTAGTTGGTTAGTGTCAGAGTTCATAGTGTCATCGCCATGGAAGTTAAAATCACCCAGTAGAAGAAACATCTGGGTAGAAAGAGCATGAGGGGCTATGAAACAATGGCAGAAATGTTTTTTTGGGCCAGGTGGGTGATAGACCAGAGCACCTTTCCAAGAGAGTTTGGGGGAAGGATCAAATTTGAAGACACAGGATTCTAACCAGTCTTCTGAGATGGAATCAATTATTGTTGCCTTAATATGTTTATCAAAAATAATGTTGATATCCCCACCAACCTTACTAACCCTGTCAAGTCTAAGCATTTTGAAATTGGCTGGAAGAGCGGAGGAGATGGAAGGGGTAGAAGTGGGACTTAGCCAGGTTTCAGTGAGGAATCCTATCTCATAGGAGGAAATAGAAAGAAAGTCCCAAAGTTCCAAGGCATGTTTTGGCAGGGATCTCATATTGATAAGAAAGCAGTTTAGGCTTTTGCTAGGGGTAGCAGCGTCAAGGGATAAAGGAATGGGTGTGCCAGAAGACACTGCTGGCAGACAAAAGTCATTGCAGGGATTGGGATCGATGAGTGAAATACCTTTGGTGAAAGGCAGACTTTGAAATCTACATTAATAATACCAGCATTTGTAAAGCACACAGCTACCTCAGGCAAGGTGTCCCGGTGCTGGGGGCCATCGGGAAGATTAGGCAAGCTATTGCCCAGAGTCACAAGGTGCTGGGCTAACCTGCCTCCGGCACCGGGGATCGAACCATGGGCCCCCGTGTTCCGGAGTCAGTCGCCCTGGCCACTGCACGACACCTCTTCCCGAGGTGTGGTGCAGATTTCAGACAGGCTACGGGGCCAGTCAAGAGCAGAAGGGTAGAGGCACAGGTAGAGGTGTTCACCCCTGCGAGTGGTCGAGGAACTTCAGCTGTTCAGAGGAATTTCGGACAGTATGAGAGTAGGGATGCTCTGAAATAAAAGGAGCAGGGGTTCTGGCTCCTGGCAACAGCCTGGCGCAGACAGGGGGTGCAGACGGACTTGCCTTTGGCACGCTGTCGGCACACCCGCTGCACGCGGCCGCTGCCGTCAGCACCGGCATCGGCAAAATATAGCCGGCCATGCGTGATGTGAGGGAGGGAGGGGGCTGGGCAGCCAGGGAAGGAAAAGAAAAAGTGAAGATATACTTCCTCCACGCAAACTGCACCAGCTGCGGTGGACCAGGAAGTGCAGAACAGAAGTAAGTAAAATAAAATTTAGCTTCAAACTATTTAAAAACTGAGGCTAAAACAGAGCAGCAGCAATAATAGCAGAATGTCAGCACAGTACCTGTAGCCCAGGTTCTGCCAACGGTGTTGATTTGAAAGCTGAGGTGTCCCCTCATGGGGTTGGTGCTCTCGGCAGTAGAGGTGCAGTTGAGGGACTCTTTGTGGTTAATGCTATTCCACCTCTGTGTTTGTTGATGCAGGCCCGGTGAATTATCTTGTAACCGGTTGGTGTGGTGGTGGCGATGTCTGGCTCTGATAATGGCTTGAGCCATGTTTCAGTGAGGAAGACGATATCTGGCGTGAGGGAGGGGATGGTGTCCCAGATCTCAATGGCATGCTTCTGGAGTGATTGGGTGTTGATCAGCAGGCAGTGGAGTTGTTCTGTCGTGGCGGCGGTGGGCGGGGTCTCCAGAGAAGGGGGCTCTGTGTTGCAGTGGAAGGGGCAGTGGCTGCAGGAGAACGGTCCTGCTGTTGATCGAGGAGAGGCACAATTGCACTTGTTGTTGCATTGTCCAGAGATGAGGCTGCGCCCTTCATTAAGTAGGTTTCCCAGGAGGGGGGCGGGGCACTGGGCGGGGTCAGTGGGAAGCAAGAGGGAAAACAAGGAAACAGCCAGCTGGGATGAAAAAAGTGGGAAAAGTGGTTAGCCTGGAAGAAAGATGAAGCAAGTTTTAGAGATTGAAGGAGAAACCTTAAGGAGTAAAAATGAGGTAGAAGGAAAAAAGACTTAAAGTGCCTGCAAATTGAAAAATGGGTTAGTGGGAGAGCGGAGTCAAAGAAGGCCCGCAATATAAAATGGGTTAGAGGGGTAAAGAGAGTCAAAGGGGGCCTGCAAAGTAAAGGGTTAGAGGGAGAAACAGATTAGGGAGCCTGAAACGAAGAGCCCAGAACATTTAAGAGCTCTCAGGGAGAGCTGGCCGAAGGACCTGCTCAATGGGGCCGTACTGCGGCCTCCATTAAATAGGTTTCCCAGGAGGGGGCGGGGTCAGTGGGAGGCGGGAAGCAGGAGGGAGAGGGAGGATGACAAATTAGCTGGGATGAAAAAAGCAGGAAAAGCGGTTAGCCCAGAAGAAAAATGAAGCAAGGTTTAGAGAGGGAAAAAGCGAGGTTAAAAGGAGAAAAACATTAAGGAGTAAAAACAAGATTAGAAGGTGAAAAACGTTAAGGAGTAAAAACGAGTTAGAAGGTAAAAAGAGTTCAAGGGCCTGCAAAGTGAAAAACAGGGGTACTGGGAGAAAAAAGTCAAAGGGGGCCTGCAAAGTAAAAGGGGTTAGAGAGGGAAAGAAAGTCTAAGGGGGCTTCTAAAGTAAAGTGGGTTAAAGGGAGAAACAGAGATTAGGGAGCCTGAAATGAAGAGCACAGAATGGTTAAGAGCCCTCAGGGAGATCAGAGGACCTGCCTGGCAGAGCGAGCAGCAGGGGAGAGCTGCACTCTGGACCTGCTCAATGGGGTCACGCTGCAAAGGGAATATAAAGCTTTGTCATCAAACAGCCTTTGAGTAGCCGTCAAGCTGTGCAGGCTGTGAATTGTTTGTTGAGCAGCCTCTGCGTCAAAGGGGAGGCGGTTAAAATTCTCATGCAGTCGAGGCAAAGCGGTGTTTTTTTCATAAATCAGATACAGAACCAACTTCTGAGGGCCAGGACCGGAGGGGGAACTTCAGGCAAGGATAGGACTCACAGATGTCAGAGTCCAGCTGCACCAGCAGGATTGCAAGAAGTCTTTTGTGTCCCTGAGACTTCAGAAAACAGGAAGCAAGCCCTTGGAGTCACTCTGGGTTCAAGTAAGATGGGTCCAGTCCTTGTCATCAGTAACGGCAGAGATCAACAGGCAGCCAGCAGGCAGCAGGGCAGCTTAGCAAAGCAGCGAAGCAGTTCCTCAGAACAGTCAGCCACAGCAAAGTGGCAATCCTTTCAGCACAGCAGTCTTTACTCCAGCAGAGTTCTTCCCAGGTCCAGTAGTGTACTGATTTGGTAGGGTCAGAGCCCTGGTATTTATACCCAAAAGTGCCTTTGATGTAGGGCGTGATTCTATGTAATGTACCCTTGCAGACACACTTGCACTCAGTACACTTCCACAGCACAAATACTCTCCACTACTGTTACCTCCATGCATTATGGCACTACAAACATACATATATTCAGCACACACATTCAGTCTGCACTCACTGTTCAGTGCTGTAGCACTTCTTTATGGTACCAGGGTTTGATATTTGCAAGCACACACAGTGTCAGTACACACAGTCACCATGTGTGCACTGCACAACACTTCACCCTTAATGTATTGCACTTCACGCAAGTACACATACCCCCAGCACATGCTTTCATTGTGCCCGCACTGCACAGTCTTACATCTCTCATGTAATGTATTTCCAGTAGGCATACATACACTCAGTGCATGCACTAACCATACATGAACTGCACAGTTCTATCCCTGTTCTGTACCCTTCCCAGGGACACATATATCCAGCACAGTCCCTACTCCTGCCCTGCGCAGCACTCCACATCTACCTGATATGGGCCAATTGTGAGTTAAGCACACAGCAGCAGAACTTTTAAAAAGGAAAGTTGGCCTGTAGGTCTCACTCCAGTGACACAGGGTAAGCGGGGCCTGTTCACTACTACTGATCACTACACGGTATGCTGCTACCACTGCTGTCATACTGCTTAAATCAGTGAAGGCTGTAGCCACCCACCACTATGAGGGTAGTGCTATGGGCACCCCTCCTGGACCAATAAGAGTGCCAGCCTGGAGACAGGCCTATGTCATAGCACACACACATGATCTGTGTTTGCCTATGACAAAAAAAAGTCAGCAAAGGGGAATACGTACAAAAGCATTTTTATGTTCTGCCGTTTCTGACTGCAAAAATACTTTTTGATACTGATAGAGCACAATTTTTTAATATAAAATCTGCTCGATGAATTCCCCTCAAATGCATGTTTTTTTATAATATACGCAAAACTACTAATATAACACGAGAGTGTATAACATGAGAAAATGTGCACAAGGCACGATAGTTGATTTTTCCTAGCTAAAATAATGTGAATACTGCTAACTGAATGTTATTCTGTCTTCCTAACTGCAGAAAAATAAACAACAAAGAAACAGCTTTTATTCTTCGTGAAAGTAGTGTAGGTTTTTAGAAATAATTCTCTCTGTTGCTAAAATAAATGTAGGCCTCAGCAAATGTATGTTAGGGGATGTGCTACCGTGCTCCTGTGCTTTCTGCCCTTGACGAAAAAGTAACTAATACTTCCTTAGAATGTAGAAAACTGTATAGTTCTTTCCTGTCTATGCGAGGGTTGTAGATGGCATGAATGTAACTATTGCTAGATTTACTATACAAATGTATCTAGGTTCTTCCTTTTTCCTCTGTTGGAAACTGTACAATTTTTAGACAAAGAGTGTTTAGAAATATTACTTAGGTCATTGTCAGAAGACAGCCACACCATCGTGTTTAGCCAATGAAAATGTTTGTAGAGAGTAGAGAAAGCACCATTTTAGCTGAAGAAAGGAAGTTGCGTACTATAAAGATTCCTGTGAAAAAATGCTCCTCGGGTTGTTCACACAATGGTGACCTATCCTGCGTTCGTGGTATGCTGCATGCCGTGCTGATTCCTGATTCTCTCGCTGGCAGATCCTACTGCTCCTAAGAGACTTTCCTGGAGACTTTGCACATCATCGGTGGATGGTGCTGCCCTTGCTATACTCTACCGGCCGTGGAGTTAGCCTTTCAAACTAATTGCACGCTGTGCATTAGTATTTTATCATGTAAGTGAACTGTTGTTTCACTGATGTGTTCTCTCTCTCTCACTCCTCTATACCTGATATTCTGATGTTTATTGAATGAATCTGTGATGATTATTGTGAATCTGTTCTGTATTCTATGAACCAATTTATGACATTCTAGTTGAATTGTATTTGTGATTGACCATTCATATTATGAAATAACAAGAAAACTAATAGAAAGAATAGTGTCTGTCTTTATCTCAGAGCTATTAAGTTATTTGGATATGATTATAATGACAAATGTTTAGCATATTTCTTCATTGTAGGTCCTCGTGGAGAAATAGCATACCATCTTTTATTATTTAGTCCCTTTTAGCTCTACCAAAGATTCATCGGAGGACCTTTGATATTGCTAACTGTGAGACAATGACTTGTGGGCCCGTCATTAGAGTTACACGCTTCTGATTATGGTATAGTGATTGGTGTGGAAAGATAGCTAACAAAATTCCCCCAACACTTCTGCTGCATCAATACGTACAAAACACAAATCACAATTTGGTAACATAATGGAATTGCGATTTGTGTTTTGTGATTCTGTGTTTGGAAGGGGCGTGTTTAGGGCATTCCTTCCAAATACCGAATCGCAGTTGTACGAATAAATGTTTTGTGACAAAATTACGGTTGCAAAACCTTCATTTTTTTAATAACAACTCACGGGTGGTGGTAACCATTCGCAAATGAGAAGGGGTTCCCAAGGGACCCCTTCCCCTTTGTGAATGTTGAAACAATTATTTTTAAGAGCAGCCAGTGGTCCCAAGGACCACTGCCTACAATTAAAAAAATAAACCTTGAAGTTTTATTTTCTTATTTCAAATATAATCCATTTACCTTTAAGCAAAACGGGATGCTGCAAAAAAAAAAAAAAAGATTGCGTTATTAAAAGCAATCACTGACATGATGGTCTGCTGACCTCAGCAGGCCCCCATTCCTGTGATGACAGCAATTTCTAATGGGTGACAAATTGCGACCTACCTCATTAATATTCATGAGGAAGGTCAATTGCTACCTCATTAGGAATCACTAAATGAAACCAAATGGGTTTCATAGATTAGGAATTGTGATTTTCTAATTGCGATTCGCAAAGAATCGCAATTAAGAATTTGCAATCCGTAAAATGTATACAAATGGCCCAAAGTTATCAACTGATTAATTCTGTGTGGACCCTAGAGAAGAATTTATAACACCATAAAATGGAGTAGGTTCTTTGTCCAAAAGGTGCTTCCAATTGTTATGAGGTTTTGGCATGCAAAGTTATATTGTCCCCTCCTTATTTGTAATTCCTGCCAAATGATGTTAGTTCTTAATTCTAAGCAGTGTAAAAAGATCGCTTGCTTCTTATTGTAAGATAAATGTTCACCTTCAGAAGAAAGCATCAACCCAAGCTTCCCATGGGATCTCAGGATCTCCTGGATGCAAAGAAGTACATATGCTTGTGTATGCATAAAAATCAACTGTAAGTGCTATATAAATAATTAAAGAATAACGTTATGTTTAAAAAAAAAAAAAAAAAAAATATTAAAATTAGTGACGGTAGTCTCGGTATTTAAAGCAACAAGCTAAAATGCTCACGGCATCATTTAAGAAAAGTGTTGCATCGCTGCATGAAAACAGTGATGCAACACTTTTCAGTGCGCCCTCCTTGCGACACCATGGATGCGCCGTATTTACTGTACGGCACTCCATGGCTTAAGGATTTACAGATACGTCAGTATTCCTGACATATCTGTAGGTGCAAAAGTGGTGAATTGCTGGGGTGTATCTGAAAACAGAAGCAACTCCAGCAATGTGTCCTTTCACATGGGGCAAGTCCAATGTTAAAGGGCCTGCGTCAGTCTTACGCTTGCTGTGAGGAAGGCATGAGGATTTGACGCAGTGGCATCCTAGAAATGTTGCAGTGAAATCTCATAGATTTCACTGCGACACTTACAGGGCCGGACTGGCCGTAGCGGGCATCAGGCGTTTTCCCGGTGGGCCACCAGGGTGGGGCCGGTTTTGGGCCACGGGGGGGTCGTTTTTGTTACCGGGGCTGGCAATATCGGCCCCCTGTAACAAAATCAGCCGAAACCGGCCCTAGCAAACAGCTCAGCCGCACCCCCTCGCCCCCACGGGGGCCGGCCGAGCAGTTTGCCAGGGCCGGTTTCGGTTCCCAGTCCGGCCCTGGACACTTCTATGAGTATTATTTTAAGGGTATCGCCCACGCTGCATACATTATACCTGACGCAGGTATAATGTAGCGCAGGGGTTTATAAAGTGATGCATCTGCTTAGATGTGTCACTTTGTAAATATGTTGCAGTGCGGCGCATAATTCACGCCACTGGTGCGTCACAAAAAGGGACATACCGGCGGTGCAAGGGGCTCATAAATAAGCCCTGCAATGAATGAAGACCTGCTGTAGTTATGTTGTTCAGATACTTTAGTAGTGGTTCTAATTATTCATTGATGTAGGACCTCTTCGGATGTGCTGAAGTCGGCAGATTTACATTGGTTGGCTGTCCCGTACGTCAACAAAAATACCAGTGTTTGAAATCGATTGGTTGTCTTTTCTACCGTTCTTGACATCTGCTCAGTAAGTGGGACACACTGAACTCGCTCTGACGACTTGGTTGGCGTCAAGATATAGGGATTTTGCAATTTGCAAACAAATCACAAAATCGGCACTTTTGTATAAATCCGACAATTTTTTTAAAAAGGGCCCGCAAAAATAGTTTTTTTTAAAAACAGGCTTATTGTTTTTTATTGGCTTAGTGGCAGTGCTGAGCCAATAACACAATGAGGGCCACAGAGGTCTTAAGTTGCTCTGTCGCACACGTGTTATCAGTGTGTAAATTCACAGATAGATTACCTATGTGAGAGGCTGTGCAAGACGGACTTACTGTTATAGGCTGTCTGTATGAATCTGACTAATTTTCTCTGAGATTGTCTACCTGTAGGACAGAGTTTGCTTATGTCAGACTTTGCCTGTATGAGAGTAGACTTTTGTCTTACAGTAGTGAAGTAAGTGAGGACGCAGAAAGTAAGTCTCAATCCTTCATTTAAGTGGTAATCAAAACATCTTCCGCTTGCCAGGACAGCTGAAAACCAACTCTGTCAAGCTCAACATTCTAAGTGGCCTCCGGCTGAAGGTTCCATGGGTGAGGCCAAGTGGGACAGAGGAGAGAGGGGGCAAAAGGGAGGAGACCAAGGCCTAGTTTACAACACATCTCCCTCCCGTTAGGGAAAAGGCAGGAGCGGTAGAAGAAGAAGAGAGGGAGGAGGTGTAGAAGGAAACCCGGGAGGCGTGGGGTGCCCAGGAGAGAAAGAAAGAACAGTAAAGAAGATGTGCTAAGGGAAAACACAAAACATGCTGAAATACATAGCAAACTTTATGACATCATGAAATCTTTGTGCCAACTAGGAGGATGAGATGGTCTACTCAATCTTCTACTAAGATCCACGCCACCTAGTGAGTTGCCAACCACCTTCTGAGATGCCTCCACTGGCATCATTTTTGTAGGACAACTAGGAAGTCTATCCATACTCCACATTTTGCCATTCTCCAAAATGACCACATTGTTTTTGACTTCTTTAATCTTTTCTGGTTCATAGAATTTATCACCTTTACTACTAGCATTATAGGGTTTTCTGACCAGGACCCACTGACCTATTTTCCACTCCTTGCTCCTACTATCCCATTTCTTGTCATATTTGTCTTTATACACAGTTTGTTGTCTCTTCACTTTTTCTCCTACCTCAACCGGATCAATGGAGACAACTTTTTTCCCAAAAAGCCAGCTGAGAGACAATTTGGACCCTGCTTTTCTTCCCCTCAACATTTCAAACTGGGACAACCCAGTGGTAACATTGAGCATGGTATGGTAGGACCACAACATATCCCTAACAGAACCTTCTATGAGTTTGGCGAAGCAACAGCCAACTGGATAGATTATTTTATCATTCTATTGGCTCTTTCCACCTTGCCATTGGCCTTGGGACAGTACAAGGGCGTGCGGACATGAGAAATGGAAAGATCCTTGAAAAAGTTCTTCATTTCATCCGACACAAATTGAACCCCATTGTCTGTGATAAGTGTAGCCGGAATGCCTTCCTTGGAAAATACATCCGTCAAGAAATTGGTGAGAGTCCTAGTATTGACCATGTTGACAAATCTGTGTGTAATCCAGTGAGAGTAGTAGTCTATGAGCACTAATATGCACTTCGCCTGCGTGCCCATGCAATGAATGGGTCCCGCTATGTCTAATCCCAACTTATTCCACAGGACAGTGGGTTCCTCACCAGGAATCAAAGGGGAGCGTCTAAGACATTTAGGGGCATATTAGCAAGACCCACGTTAAAATTATCGCCGTTTTAGCGGCAGGAAACTGCCGCTAAAGCGGCGATAATGAGCTTGCTAATATGCGTTATGGAATTCCAATAGAAGCCCAGGTTAGATGTGCAGGACATCTAACCTGGGCTTCTATTGGAATTCTATAACGCATATTAGCAAGCCCATTATCGCCGTTTTAGCGGCAGTTTCCTGCCGCTAAAACGGCGATAATTTTAACGTGGGTCTTGCTACTATGCCCCTTAGTTTTATCACTCAGGCTGCAGGCATGGCAATCTTTGACCTCCACTAAATGATCCATGTAGGGAAACCAGTAATCAGCTCTTAACTTGGCTTTGCTGAGATTCCTCCCCAAATGTCCTTTATGCGCTAAATTGATTATTTGTTCTCGTAACCCCTCAGGTGGCACAATTTTCCCTGACTTTAAAATTACATCCCCCTCAAGAGATAATTCTTCTCTTACATTCCAGAAAGATTGTATCTCCTCCGGTAAGTCTTTGCACCTGATGGGCCAACCCCCCACAATGAAGTTTCTAACCATCTTAAGGTTTTGGTCTTTGTCCAATTGGGATTCCCATTGGGTTTTAAGAATGGCTGGGACTGTGACCTCCAATATGGCATCACCTTCCAATCCTTTGTCCTCCCCCTTTTCCACTGGGGCCCTGGATAAGAAATCAGCAACACAGTTCTTAGTACCTTGGACATAGACCAACCCGTTGAACACTTGAAGTCCCAAAACCCACTTGGCTATGCGGGGAGTGGCATTCTCCATTTCTTTCTTTGCAAACAGGGAGAGCAATGGTTTGTGGTCTGTGCGGAGTTCAAAAGGTAGACCCCACAAATAAAACTTAAACTGATTGATGGCCCAGTAACATGCCAGCGGCTCCTTTTCCTCTGTTGAATAATTCACCTCTGCACCGACCAATGTCCTGGAGGCGAATGCCACAAATTTTTCTTGATTATTAACTTTCTGAGATAGAGTTGCCCCCATGCCTTTGTTAAAGGCATCGGTAGTAAGAATGGTTTCTCTCTCCACATGAAAGTTACCTATGTTAGGTGCATTCAAAATAGCCTTTTTTATTTCATCAAATGCTGCATCATGCCCCCCCTCCCACAAAAATGTCGTAAAAAAACCCTTTTTTAAGAAGATTCCTAAGGGGTTGGGTCAACACCGAGAAATTCCTGATGTGTTTGGTCATGTACTCAGCCAAACCCAAGAACGACTTAATCTCCTCCTTTGAGGTGGGAGTGTGGGCTCGGCGTACTGATTCAACCAAGTCCATCTTGGGTTTGAGTCCCTCCTTTGATATTGTGTGCCCCAAGTAGTCCACTGAGGTGACTCCTAGTTTACATTTACATTCTTTGGTGGTGAAACCGGCATTCTTTAACTTACACAATACATTTCTTACATTGCAATTGTGTTCACTCTCACTTGACCCACATATTAATATGTCATCCTGGAAGCACATAGTCTTCTCACAATCCTTCAGTATGTGCTGCATAATCCTTTGAAAGGCAGCAGCAGCTGAAGCTAGCCCAAAAGGCATTCTCAGGAATTTGAAATTACCAAATGGAGTGGTGAAAGCTGTCAACATTTGAGAATCTGGGTGGAGGGTGACCTGGTGGTATGCAGAGGATAAATCAAGTACGCTGAAATACCTAGCATCTTGGATAGTGCTCAACATTTCATGAATTCTCTGGAGGGGATGTCTATCCACCCAGATGTTCGAGTTAAGGTCCCTTAAATCCACACAGAGCCAGATGTTCTTGCCATTGTCCTTGGTAGTGATGACAATGGGTGGCAACCATTCCCAACTCTCTATTTCTTCTATGACCCCCTGACTTACACGTTTCTGCAGTTCCAACCTCAAAAGTTCCCTCATCAAACGAGGTACAGATTTGCTTATGTGGACAACAGGAAGGGCACCTTCTTTGAGAGTAATTTTGTGCATGTAATTTTTAAACTTTCCCAGTTGCTCTGAAAATAACTCTGGAAATTCCTTTGTCAAATTGCTTCCTACCTCTCGTTGTTCCACTAACAAGACCTGATCTACATTGTTAGGATCTAAGGTGATGCCCAATTCTTTCTGATGTTTCCATCCCAGTAAACAAGACCCACTCTGTGTGATGTAAACTTTTCCCACTGTGTGTCTGTCCTTGAATGCCATGCGCATTCTCACCATACCCTCTTATTGTACCCTCCCGGTTGGATGTCAGGTGCCTCTAACACCAAATCATGCTTAGAAAACTTTTCATCAAACAATTTCTTCTCAATCAAGGTGTATGGGGAACAAAAGTCTGCATAAACTTGAACATTAACTCCATCAAGACTAATTTTGCATGTGGGGTATTGTACTGTCTCTTCAATCTCATCCTGCCCTATTTGAAAGATATAAGCCTTACTCTCCTCCCCTTTAGACTCTCTCTCAGCTATCATGTGTACCTTGTCACTTGCCACTCTGCAAACCTTCGCAAAATGTCCTCTTTTGTTGCATTTCCTACAAACTACGCTCCTTGCTGGACACTTCAAATTGTTTGCTAGATGATTAAGATTTCCACATCTGCAACAACAAATGTTGTCCGATTTGGTACGAGAGACCTCCTTACTTCTCTCATTTATTTTACACACCACCTCCTCCTCCACAAGTGCTTTCACTTCTTCTTTCTCTTTGTGAAACCCACTACTTTATTTCATCTCCTTTATGCATAAGGCAGTATGTTCAATCCCTTTAGCTATGTTGATGGCCTCAGACAAATCTAGTTAGTAGCTTTTCTTGTATCTTCTGATCATTTGTGCATCTAACTAATTGGTCCCTTATGAGTGAATCCGTGAGGGCCCCAAATTCACATGTGGCTGACATACCTCTTAGTACAGCAACTTATGCAGATACCCTTTCGTCCTTTTCCTGTACCCTTTTGAAAAATGTGTGCCATTCCAACACAACATTTATTTTTTCTCTAAAATGTGCTTCTAATCTCTTCAAGGTTTACTCGTAAACATCCACTCCTGCTTCCTCTTCTTCTATCTCCTCATTGATTACTCTACCAGTGATAGCTTCATAAACTTTCCTCCTTTGAATCCCTAGATTATGTAAAAGGATATGCTGTTTCCTAACCGACGAACAATTTCCCCCACCAATGGCTATGAGGTAGGATTTGAAAATGCCTAACCATTTGCGCCAGGGTATCTCTGGCTCACCTAGTTCATTGAGAAAGGGTGGCGGTTGACTCATAATAGCTGCAGCCATAATGAACTTTACTGTTAATAAAAAGCTAGTAATTAAGCTATGGAAAGACTGCACCGAATGTAACACACTGGAGGTAAATCACTAGCCACTGCAATTAATGTAACCTGCAAATGAATAAAGGTTAGTGACAAACAAATACCCTAAACAAAACCTGTTAAAAAATAAAGGGATACGTGAGAAATTTTTTTTTTGAGAAAATGTCAAAATGTTCTTCAAAAACGATGTCCCTTCAATTTTCTTTCACTTTTGAAGGAAAAGTCCTCTTTCACTCTCCATGGATGCAGCAGACGATGTCCATCAAGAAGAAACACACCCCTGACGCTTGCTCTCCTCATACAGGAAGGATTGGCAGGGCGGGGAAAACCTTGAAGTGGAATCGTCTCACTGCGTAGCAGCTGACTGCCAGACGCCTCAGACAAACGAACGTCACTGAATCTCGACGAAGCGACTGCAGGCGAAGACGAGAAGAGTATGACGTGTGCTAAAGGCGGCTGAAGCAAAAACCGATTCCGACACCACATTTCTGGAAAGTCAGTCACCTCACTCGCAAAAGCCCTCAGAGGCAGTGCGTCGAAAAGCTGCCACCTGCCGGTTTGTACGTTGTCCGTCGCATGAAGGAAATACTGACGAACGGCGAACAGGACAACTTTAAGCAGTGTCCTCACTGGCCTGCAACCCCTTCAAAGACACGCCAGAGGGAAGAGGACAAGCGCCGCCAGTCTCCTCAGGTCAGGTGCCCGGCTTCCCCATAGGATTCTGTATATCTTCCTTCCAATACGGAGAGGGGAAAGAGTAAGACCCCGGTCTCCGGGTGAGGAGAATGCTTGCGGGGACAGAGCAGCGTCTCCCCGGTGACGTTATAACAGAGTGTTCCGAGTGAATATCAGCAGGAAGGTGGCACCACCATGGGAGACTCCCAGAAGAAAAGGGATCCCGCAAGTAGGCACAGGCTATACCACGATGACGAGGTACCCACAAAAGAGTTAAGAGAGTCACTGGCAGTGGTGGCTGGTGACATTTGAAGGTGGTGAGGCGTATACTTTCTGTTGGAGTGCACCGTGGCGAGCGAGCGCAGCGAGTGAGCCTGAACATCTTAAGGGGAATCGGGGGGGTTCTCCTGCCGAGAAAATTTTGAAAAAGAGTGGGTAAATGGTGCATTTTCAAGCAAATATGAGAAGCAAGAAGGTTAATAAAGCAATTGTGAAAGTGCAGTTATTACATTAATAAAGAGATGTCATATAACAACATGTAGATAGAAATTTTTCTGAAGCTAGGCCCTGCCAGTGCCACGCACCTCTGAGCAATATACACGATGTGTGCCAGCCGGGCCTAGCGTCAGAAACATTTCTATTGTTATGTTTTTGAAGCTAGGCCCAGTGCTGGCACTCCGTATGTATGGTTCGCCTTCTCAGGGGTGCATCACGCGTGGCAGGGCCTGTAGCTTCAGAGTGAGAAACATTTTCTGCACCAGTTCTGGCTCTATAAACACTAACACTCTTTGAAGTGCAGAGTCTTAGGGGCATATCATCAACGAGGCGATAAACAATTATCGCCGCTTTTGCGTCCGTTTTCGGACGAAAAGCGGCGATAATTTTATCGCCTAATCAGCAAGGTCATGCTATCTCATGAATCCTTGCATTATCGCCCTTTCCCCCAACACCCATCTTTGCATCTCTAATGAGATGCAAAGTGGGCGTTACTGGGCGTACCCCGGATGGACTACATTGCAAATATCGCTGATGTTCACATCGAGATATTTACAAGGCAGCCCACATGATTTTAGCAGAGGTTAGATTTTGGCGAAAACTGCCGTTTTCGCCAAAATCTAACGTCTGCTAAAATCCTGACTTAGCCATCCCTAACATAGGGGTGGATTCTGCTGATACGACCACAGGGTCGTATCAGCAAGGTTATCGCCGTTTTGCAGGGAACATCGCTGGAAAACCAGCGATGTTCCCTGCAAAACGGCGATAACCTCGCTATCTCTGGAATTTTTATCGCCCTGGAGAAACGCGTTGTTAATAACGCGCTACCAGGGCGATAATTTCCAGAGATAGCCTGCGATAGGACTATTATCGCTAAGCACGGCCAGCGATAATTATCGCTGGCCGTTGATAATATGCCCCTTTGTTCTTTTATTAAGCCCCCACCAGCTGCTCTCTTAACACGTCTGAGCCCCCTACGGGCCCCCTATCCCTTTTCAACCTAATATTTATATCAAAGTGAACTGTGCACTCCTGTATATTTCGTGCCCTTTGGTCATCTGAATTTTTTTTATACTGGAGGGAGGAAGAAGGGGAAAGAAGGAAAGGGGAGAGAGAGGAGGGAGGAGGGAGGAGGGAGGAGGGAGAGGGGAGAGGGGAGAAGGGAAGAAAAGTTGGAGGAATAAAGGTGGAAGCGAAGGAAAGGCAGTGGGAAAGGGAGATGAAAAGATGTAGGAAGAACTAAAAAAAAGGAAAGGATGATAGGCGGAAGAGAGGAAGATGAGAGAATGGAAACAAATAAAGAAGAATGAACATCTGACATCTTGGGTGCATAGAATGGGGAAAAAGAAAAGAAAAGCACTTTGGGGCACATGGGTCAAAGAATAAATTATTAACACTTAAATTACTAAGTGTCAGGCACAGCGTAATCAAAGCAATACACCCTGTGGACGGTGCACCTTTTCGTGTGCCATACATTTCAAACTAGAGATTTCTCTTGACATTGCTGATGGCATCTCGCAGCCCACTCTGGAATGCCCGCAAGTACTCGCCTGTCTTCAATTAACAAAAGAGGATGACGGTCCAGATAATCTGAGCACTTTCTCTTTTCAAATAAATAAGCAAACGCTCTACTTCTCCGTGAGTAACATTATGTACTTATATGTTCAAGTGGAAACTGGAAAATGTCATTTTTAGGACGGATGAACTTCACAATAAGCAGACAAGCGTAGAAAAAATATGAATCCTCAGCAGTGATTTGTGCTTAAATGCTGCTGAGTTTCTACAAGCTCACGTCTTCTGGGGATACTGCCCTCGTCAGGGGTAGTAAGCGCTATATAAACGTAATTTAAATGAGTGAAAAAACATTGGCAATGTTGAGCATATATTTCTACATAAATGTGCGCAAGAACAAACCCTCCTTCCCCTATATAAAAAGTCTGGTCATGCTTTCCTAAGGATTCACAGCAGCCCCCTTCTCCCTGGAACTGTGGGAGTTTCCCTGATTTACCAAGGATCTCAAAAATTGTGATTTTAATCGTTTAATTCACTAAAATGAATACATAGACCCAGACTCCATGAAAAACAGCAACATGACGCCAGGGCTAAAGAAAACCAATAATTGCTATATACAGTGCTTAGAAACGACAGGGGTACAATATGAAGCGCTATATGAAAACAGGTATTAACTTTACTCAAACAAGTCTTTGAAATGTGCTGCCAGTGCTTAAATGCACTGTGTAGGTCAGGTCTTAGACCCTCCTCCATGTCTTGGACCCCCCACCTTCGGTCTAGACCTGGGCAGCCTGGCAGCACTAAGTCCCTCCATGCCCCTGCTTGGGAAGGCGCTGGCACTGCAGGCCTTTCAGACTCTCTGAAAGACTGGTGAGTCACGAAGGTCTGCAGCTGGGATTAGTTATGCCCCAGGGCCCCATAAACCAAGCGTCCACCATACCTGTTCCAGGGCTGAGCTCCCGCGGCCGCGCGCACGTCTGTTCTGGAGTCTCAGACAGCTGAACAAAGGGGATGCAGTCAGCACCCTCACCAGATGAAAATATAACTGCCCCAAAACAAAACGTTTCACTTTATCTTACTAGGCCAGCGTTTCCTTAAATTCCCTCATGCTGTACGCTCGTTTACTGTGGTTGTGCAGGCGCGGCCTTTCTTGTTCCAACTGGTGCCTGTAGGTCACTTTAGGTCGGGACTGGAGCAGCCATAAAGAGTCAGCCAACACGTACACGTGCTGATAAATCCCGGAATTAGGAAGAAGAAGAGCTGAACTGAACTCAATCATAACCCATGCCCCCAGCAGCTTACATTATCCAATGAAAAAGCCGCCTAACAGTGCGAAGGCGAAAGGATTGCTGCAATCGTTGCCACCCACTGCACTGTGTTGCTGTTGGCCAGCCCCACCCCTTCCCCTTAATGTGAATGAGGCTCTGCTGACCGCGCCCTGGGCCACGTCAGAAGCGCCCCATTTGAAGCCTATTCACTGCTGCTTGGTGCAGCCACTCCCATCAGGCTGACGTCACTCTCCTCGCTTGTGCCTCGAGGGCGAGGAATTATCCTCGCCCAGTTCAGCACATGCGTAGGAGGGGACTCTCGTCCGAGGGTCCGACCTCAAAAGCAACGATATTACATATTAAAAAGATTTCGGTAGAAGTGGTCAAGTGGAGCACGAGCACCAAGCAGTGAGCATGCCATTGAAAGCTGCTCCATGGTGGTGTTAATTTTCTCCCTTTTCTCCGCTCCGAAGCTGGGAGGGCAACGCCCCCTACGCCCGTTAATACCAGCCACCACTGGTCACTGGAGGCCCTCCAGAGTCCAAAGTAACATCTTGGAGCTCACAGATGCAACCTTGACCAAGGTGAAGGTAAAAGAAGGTGGGCTGGAAAGGATCCGCCGAGTAACCCAAGGGCAGGTCTCACCTTAAATCTTCATCTCTTGCAAGATGTATGTCAACAGGGTGAAGATGTCGCGCTGTCCCTTACACAGCATCCCTCGATCGTCGCCAAAATTAAGTAAGTGAGGACGCAGAAGGTAAGTCCAAATCCTTTATTTAAGTGGTAATTAAAACATCTTCCTCTTGCCAGGACAGCTGAATACCAACTCTGTCAAGCTCAACATTCTAAGTGGCCTCCAGCTGAGGGTTCCATGGTTGAGGCCAAGTGGAACAGAGGAGAGAGGGGGGGGGAAAGGGAGGAGACCAAGGCCTAGGTTACAACAAGTAGACATTTCTTGAGTGATATTCTTTGTTTGATACTCTTCATGTGAGACTTGTCTTGTATGTGAGAGTCTGTGTGAGACTGCAGTGTGTGATTCTCTGCCTTTGTGCAAGTTTCCATGAATGACTTTAACTGCGTGATCAGAACAAAATGATTGAAATAAGAGTTTGTCTTTCCGAATCCACATTTAAAGCCCAGAGTGCTAATCACTACACCATGAAACCAGATGTACCTGAAAGTGTTCTACTCTGTAGCAATTCCATCATTCCTGTTCAAATAAAAAATGCATCTTTTTGTTGTATTCACTTGTAAGGGGTTTCATTGATATTTCTCTGTGCAGTCCAATATCTGGAGCCATTAACACTATCTCACGTGATGTGTAATGATGCTAATGCAAGAAGGGTTGAAGAAGCCGAGGAGTGGGTGAGTGATGTGGATCTGCCCAAGAGTAGAGAGAATTATAAAAGACTAACACTCACAACGGAAATAGTTTGTTTTTATGTTGTGAAAGTTATTTACTCGAGCTTTGCTAACAAGCAAGAAATAGTTATAATTGTGTGCAGAAGTAGTTCAGGCTTCCTTTGCACAAACCCAGATGCTGCCTAGACGCACTGAAAGCAACCATCAAATACAGAAGAGGTACATTATGGTCAGTAGCTTTGTACATTTCAGCCATCCACAGGATACTTACAGTAACCAAAGAGCAGTGAAATCTTCACTCACGCACAGAACCTTGTCACACAGAAATAGACACGCACACATGCACACAAGCAGACACGCAAACACTGAATGTGTATAGCTTTGCTTTAGAATTTGGGTCTCTAGTTGGCAGCAGTAGGCACCCTGTCCAAGTAGGGACCACAATCCTAGTCAGGGTAATTCAGTCACACACCATAAATTATCCTGTGCTCACCCTCTTGTAGCTTGGCACTGAGCAGGCAGGCTTAACTTAGAAGTCATTGTGTAAAGTATTTGTGCACGCATTACTTAGCGCATAAGCTGTTGTTGCTTGAACCGGTGTTGAGCTGTATCACTACACATGCATCAATAAATTGATTTGGAAATAAAGTTAGAATTATTGGACATACCTTTTGTCTTTCTGTCCAAATAGCCGGTGACACTGGAAGTAAAAGCATGTAAAATGGTTGTATGTGCTTCATTATACCCTGCAATGAAGACGAGTCTGGTTCCATTTACGCATATGCTGCCTTGTTGGATAGCATCCTTCCCATGCGAAGTATTTGTTTGCCAAGAATCAACCACTGGGTGAAAGTCAATTAAACCTCGATCAAGGTCGCAATGTTCCTTATATGGGGAGCTCCAGCTCGTCACTGCTTTTGTAATTTAGACATTCACTACCGGACACCAATAACATAGAAGCAACTTTCTTACTGAAACTCCCAAAGCATTCTTTGGGTGAAACTCCTACTCGCAACTGCTCTCTCCCTTTACGTCAGAGCACACTCACCATTACCCCCAGGTCCCTTATGTCCTCGTCCCATTCATTAACATAGTGGAGATAACCATCTCCCGACAGAAAAAAAGACCAAAGGCATGCTGGGACCCCAATACTGCCCCTCCCACCGGGAGTACATAAGCAGTACTTACCCAGCATCCCGTCTGTTCTTTTTTTCTGTCTGTCGACAGAATGGACGTGGTGTTGCTGGTGCTGCTCCTGCTGGGCTTGAGTGGCGTTCTTCTCTTCTCCCCCCGCCCGGCTGCCTGGCTGTGCGGGCGTGGGGTTTTCCTGGGCTGTCCCCTGGCCTGCTGGGCTTGCTGGGTGTCATGCCTGTTCGTGGCCGGTGCACTGCCTGGCCGGCGGGCCCTTTGCGGCTGGTGTGTTTCCTCCCGTGTGCTTCCGGGTCGCGTGCGCGTCTTACTGAGGCCGGGCCGGGTGGAAGACGCGCCGCGTTTGCAGTGCTCCTGGCTTCACGCTGTTGGAGGGGGGCTTGCTGCTGGTGTTGTCCGGCCCCCTCTCCGGGTGAGTCCCGCATAGCGGATTCTGTTCCTCTTCTTGTGGGTGTGCCTGCTGCTGCTGTTCCTTGTCTCCACAGGTCTCCGGGGTTTGAGCCGACTTTGGTGCTGGTGTCCACGGTTCGTGCCTCATGCATGCGCTTTCCCTCGAGACCGGAGCGGTCTCGGTGGCTTGCTGGACGTGCTGTGCTCCGGGGGCCTTCGTGTCAGCTCAATCTGGGCGCTACAGATGCCGAGCCCAGGCTGAGTCCCAGCTGCGGAGTGGTAAGTTTGGCTCCGATGGGTCTCTCGGATGTTGTTTCCTTTGCTGTGAGTCACCCCCTGAAACTCCCGATGAGGCCGAGGCGTGAGCTCTGGGGGGAACGGAGTGAAGACCGCAGAGCAGCGGTGGGGCTCAGTCATCGTCAGTGCTTGGACCAGTCGCCGAGACTAAAAATGGGTGCAGATCTGCTTTGCTGACGGCGGTTTCTGTCTGTCGTCCTTTTGGAGCTCCATGTGCCCTTTCGTTGGCTCGCCCTTTGCTTCTGTAGGGTGGGCCTCTGCTGTGACAGTGGTGGTGCAGGGGGTGGCTCGTGGGGAGTTCCCTTTCTGTGCTTTTTCCTTTGCGCGGCCCATGTGCGGCCGGGATGCGCCGGCGTGATAGTTGGCTTTGGCTGCTGTATCCCTACATTTCTGTGCCGTGTGCTTCGGCTACCCCGTACGTTCCGTGGGGATCTCGTTGCCGGACCGGCATGGTGGCATGTGGGGTGCTACCTACCTTTGTTGTGGTGTTCTTTCTTTGCGCTGTCGCTTGTCCAGCTGCCTCCTTCTTTCCCGGCTGGGGCCGCCGCCTTTGGGGCTGGTTCACCGGGCCCTGGAGCTGGGTCCTCGGAAAAAATTCATGTCGCTGGGTCGCCTGTGTTTCTGGGTGAATCGCTTGTTCTCCCCGCTTCTTCCGGGCGCTTCGTTGTGTCCTGGTACGACGTAGCTGGTGCTTTTGTGCGGCTCTCCCGTTGCCTTTGGGTCGGGTTGGCGCTATGTTTATCTGCCGGCCCCTGCGACTTGTGTTGTGGCACCGTGGCGTCATTCCACAGGTTGCGGCATGTACTGTGCTGGTGCGCTCCATCCTGGGGTGCTCTTGGGCTCTCTGTTGGCCTGGCTGCGGTTCTTCACCTGCTCGGTGGTGCTGTGGCGTTGTGGGCTGGTGGATGGCTGCGTGCTGCCCTGTGTGGGCTGTGTTTGCCGTGCCATGCTTCTGTTTCGAGCCTCCGGGGTCACCTACCACTTTTTGTTCTGTGGTTCGTGTGTGTTTGCTTTCCCGTTGCTGTTCCGTTTTCCTGGGACACTGTGCTTGGCTCGTTTTTTTCTGCATGTCACGAGAGTGTCGCGGAGTTCTTGGGTTGCCATGGATTTCTCTGCTGTGTTTTGCCTGTTGGCGTGTTGTCTTGTTGGGCTTGCCTTGCTCGGACTCCGGTTCTCGGTGTTCTTCGCACTGGCTTCTGTCCTCTGGGCCCTTCTTTTTCTCCTGGTTCTTCCTCGTGGGCCGGTCTGGCTTCCTCTTCCTTCTGGATCTGGCCCGGTTCTACTGGGGCCGTGGTTTTGTCGAGGCTGGACTTCCTTGCCCGCTGGGGTGGTTGTTGCTCTCAGCTTGCCTGCCGGCCTTGGTGCTGGGGGGCATGGGTTCGTGCCTCCGGTTCTGTGCCTCCAGGAGGCTTCCGGGGGCTCTGTGGTTGCGTGTTCGCTCCCTGCTTTCCTGCTCCCGCTGGGTTGCGTTTTTTCCGCACTGGGGTCATTCTGCTGCGTGCCCACGCCCTTGGGGGTCGTTGGGTTTTCCGCTCTGCTCGGCCTGCTTCCTTTGTGTGCGTGCTGTACGGCCTCTGTTTGGCTGAGAGGGCCCTTGGTCTTTGGCCCTTTGCTTCTGCGGCTCTTGCTGTATCGCTATTGCCTGGTGGTTGGGTCTCTGCCTCTTGCTCGTGGTTGTGTGTTCGATGCCTGCGGCTCCCCCTTATGCGCTCCTGTTCTCTGCCTATTGCCTTGCTGCTCTGTTCCTGCGGTGGGCTGGTGTCCTGCTCTTCGCTCTGGAGGCTGGTCCTGGGGCCTGGGCGGTTTCATGGCCTCTGTCGCTGCCTGCTTCCCCTGCTCTGTGCTGGGCGCTGCTGTCTTGGTGGCCGTGTCTCTTCAGCTTTCTCTTGCGTTGTTTCTGGCTTCAGTGGTTTCCTTGGCATGGTCCTTGTGTTTCCCTGCTGTTGCTGCGTTCTGCAGCCGTGTCTCCCGGCCGCCCCTGTCCTGGCTTGTTCAGTGCTCGGGCGGGTTGGGCCTGGTTCGTCCCTGCCTGGGTCTCGGCCTGTGCTTGCCGCGTGCTGTGTGTTTCCGCTTGGTCTTCCCTCCCGGCATTTGGTTGTCCTTGGTGGGTACTGTTCGTGCCCTTCTCCTTGGATTGGAGGTTTCCTCCTTTGCTGGGCGGCTGTCTCCAGGTTCCATCGGTGGTGTTGCTCGTTCTGGGGCTTCTCCTCCTGCAGCCCCTGTCTGCTGTTTGCTTCTGCCTCCTGCCTCTCTCCTCCTTTTCTCTGGCTGGTGTGGTTGGGCTCTGGCTCTTCCTTTGCTGGGCAGTGCGGTTGATTCTGCCTCTGGTTCTCCGGTGGTGGGGGGCCTTGTTGCTCCGGCCCTCTCGCGGCCTGGCTGTTGGCTGTGGGTTGGGTTTTTTTCCCCGGTGTGCCTGGCGCCTGTGTTGATTGTCGTCCTGCCCTGGCGTGGGTCTTTGCCTTGGGCTGGGGAGCGTTCTGTGTGGCGGTTCGCTGCTTTGGTTCCCTTTCTGGTGGTCCCTGGGGATCCGGGGTTTGTGCCACGGCGGTTCTCCTTGTTTGGGGGTTCGCCTGGGTTCCTGTTGCGGTTGCTCCCTGTGGGCTCCTGGTCTCCTCCCCGTCGTTTGGCGGCGTCTGGGTCTGCCTGGTGCCTGGGTGGGGGCTGCTTGGGCTCCCTGCCCATGTTGGTCGCCTTTTGGCCCTCTGTCCGGGCCTGTGCGCTGTGGGTCTCGGGCGTGGCTCCCTGGTGGGGTCTGTCTTGCCCTTGTGTGCCCTTCTGGGCCTGCTCCTGCCGGCTGTTCTCTTCCCGGGCTTGCTTCGCCTCCGGTTGGGTGTCCGCGTTTTCTGCCTGGTTCGGTCGGATTTCCTTGGCTGCTGTTGGCCCCCCGTTGCCCTGGTGCTCCTCCTTTGTTGGCCCTTCTTGCAGCTGGTGGCTTTCCGGTTTGTTTGCCGCTGGGCTGCGTCTTGCCTTTTCCGGCCTGTGTGGGGTCCTGGTTTTTGGGCTTTGGGGTTGGCGTGTCCTAGTTGTCTCCGGTCGCTCCTGCTCTGCCGGCTTGCTGGCGTTTTGGGCGTGGCCTCTGGTTTCGCTTCCTGGGTCGCTCTGGCTGTGTTGTGTCTTCTGTACCGGCTCTGGGGTGTGCTTTGCCTGGTCTCCCCTGTCCTGGTGCTGTCGTCCTGCCCGCTCTTCTCTTCCCTGGCTCCCCGGGTGCTGCTCCTGGAGGGTGTGTGGGGTTTGGCGGGCCCCGTTTCCCTCCCCCCTCTCCTGTCGGGGTGCGGGCCGGTGGTGTTTGTCCTGCCTCTGTGGGGGTCTGCCCTCTTGGTTGCTGGTTACCCGGGGTTGGTGCTGCTTGTGCCTCTGGCTTCTCTGCTTCCTCCGGTTTCCGTTTGAGCGGTTGCCTCTGTTTGTTTTCTTCTGGCAAGCTTTGGGTCTCTATCGGCCTCCCCCTGTGCTCTGCGTGGGCTTCTTCCGGGCGGGTTGGCTCCGGGTCGTGGGCTCTTTGCTCCCTGGGGTCTTTTCCACTGCTCCTGCTGTGGTTTGGTGTCCGGCCCTGGTTCGGTTTGCAGCGTTTTTTTCCTTGTTGGGGTTTGGTCCTGCTGACTCTTTGGGCCTGGTGCGGCTTGCCTGCTCCTGGGCTCTCGCTGGGGCTTCTCCTTCTGGGCTGGGTGCTTGGTGGTTGTCCTTGGCGGCCCTGGTGGTGCTGTTCGTTCTTTCCTGGGGCCTGGTCCGTTTGCGGTTCTCTGGTTGGCTGTCTCCTTGTTGGGCTGTGGCCTTCTGTTCTCCTTGGCTCGGTTCCGGTCCTGGGTTTTGTCCCTTGCTGCCCGGTTGCCTCCTGCGGTTCCCCCTTGCTTTTGCTACCTCGGGGTGCTTTCTTGGTGGGGTTTCCTGGGTGTGCTGGCTGGTTCGGAAGGCCGGCTTTTCTGCTTTGGTATTCTCCACTATGTTAATGAATGGGACGAGGACATAAGGGAAGGACATAAGGGACCTGGGGGTAATGCTCTATTACTTACCGGTAATCTTCATTACTCCGGGTCCCGTTGTCCTCGTCCCATTCATACGCCCCTCCCTCCCTCCTGGGCGGCCGGCCTTCCTCTGTGGGCTTGGTTTTACAGACGGGATGCTGGGTAAGTACTGCTTATGTACTCCCGGTGGGAGGGGCTGTATTGGGGTCCCAGCATGCCTTTGGTCTTTTTTTCTGTCGGGAGATGGTTATCTCCACTATGTTAATGAATGGGACGAGGACAACGGGACCCGGAGTAATGAAGATTACCGGTAAGTAATAGAGCATTAAGGAAAGTGATGCACAGAGAATGCAACCTTTGGTGGCACAGATACACTGCATGCCACAGGGTTTATTCACATCAGAAGCTTGAAATTGAAGATTCACCTGAGTATCTTTCTCCAGTCCCGATATATTTCACCTAAATTGGTACAAGGTTTTTTTTGTTGCAAAAATAGAAACGCTCGCAATATATTAATTTGCTCAACGAAGTGCCCCCCTTTTCAATGCAGCTCAATGGAAAGCAATTACATACATACATAGAGGATATTTTAATTAAGGATTTTCAGCATTCAAGTCGTCTATTAACCGTAGCACAGGAAAATGATTAACTTCGGTAAAGTGAAAATAATTCACTTCACTGAGCTTGTGCTACTGTTGATATGAATACAGAGAACACATACCGTGGTAGTTATCCCCTTCGCTGCTAGGCCTTTTCCCCCCCTGTGCTAAGCCTTTTTTTGGCTATTTGGGGGAGTTTGCACTTAGGCCCCTGTAACTTTTTGACCACATAAGGTATCCACGCCAAATTTGCGTCCTTTTTTTCCAACATCATGGGGATTCTAAAGGTACCCAGGGTTTGTGGATTCCCCTGGAGGGGACTCAGAAATTAGCCAAAATACAGCTAAATTTTGGTTTTTTGGGGAAAAATGCGAAAAAGGGCTACAGATGAAAGTGTCTGGTTTTTCCCCTGCAAATGGTATCAAAAGGGGTTGTGGTGCTGAAATCACCATCTTCCCAGCTTTCAGGGACAAGCAGACTTTTTTCAGAAAACCAACATTTTTACACAGTTTTGGCATTTTTCTGGGACATTGCCTATTTTTGCTATTTTTTGTGCTTTCAACCTCCTTCCAGTTAATGGTAGAAATGGGTATGAAAGCAATAATGGATCCAGGAAAGCTATACATTTTAGAAAAGTAGACAAAATTCTGAATTCAGCAAGGGGTCATTTGTGTAGATCCTTCAAGGTTTCTTTATTGAAACTAACAGTTAAATATAGGAAAAATTGAAAATTAGTTGAAAAAGACAGCCTTTTGTGTCAACGTTTTCACATGTAACTTCTTCTAATTATGACACCTCTTTGAAAGCAATATACCGTTACATCCGCTGGACATTCGTGGTTGTGGGGATATATAGGAATTGTAGGTTCACCAAGAACCCGACGAACCCAGAGCCAAAAACTGAGCAGCGACTTGCAATGGTTTTTTATTATGTACTGGGTATATAGCAATTATTCTGGGAAAATGTGTACATGGAAAAATCGGTATGAAAGACACCTATGTATTTCTGAAATGGGAACAAAATATAGAGTTTAGAAACAGTAGATATTTGCACATTTCCGAAATTGGGAATAGTCATACTAGCATGAGAATTATCGATCATTTTTCAAAATTACTTCTTTTACACATTGTCTTTCATTTGGAAGGCAGAAATGCATCGAAAGTCAATAGGTAATAACGGTTGCTTTAAAAAACTGAATTACCCTAAGTCTCCTGATAAAAATGGTACCTCACTTGTGTGGGTAGGCATAGTGCCCACGAAAGGAAACGGCTCACAACGCAACGTGAACACACCACATTTTCACAATGAAAAATTACCCTTTTTTTGCAAAGTGCCTAGCTTTAGTTTTTTAACCCTAGCTCTGCCGGCACCTAGGGAAGCCTAGCAAACCTATACATTTTTGAAAACTAGACAACCAGGGGAATCCAGGATGGGGTGACTTGACTGGCTCACACCAGGTTCTGTTACCCAGAATCCCTTGCAAACCTAAAAAATTGCCAAAAAATACACATTTTCCTCACATTTCTGTGGTGGAAAGTTCTGGAATCTGCGTGGATCCACAAATTTCCACACACCCCGCGTTCCCCAAAGTCTTCAGAGAAAAATGGTACCTCACTTGTGTGGGTAGGCCTAGTGCCCGTGGCAGGAATCGGCGCAAATCGCAACGTGGACACATCACAATTTCACAGCGAAAAATGACCCTTTTTTGGCAAAGTACCTAGCTGTAGTTTTTGAACCCTAGCTCTGCCGGAATCTAGGGAAACCTAGCAAAACTATACATTTTTGAAAACTAGACACCGAGGGGAATCCATTTTGGGGTGACTTGACTGGCTCACTCCAGGTTCTGTTACTCAGAATCCCTTGCAAACCTAAAAAATTGTCAAAAAAACCACATTTTCCTCACATTTCTGTGGTGGAAAGTTCTGGAATCTGTGTGGATCCACAAATTTCCATGCACCCCGCGTTCCACAAAGTCTTCCGAGAAAAATGGTACCTCACTTGTGTGGGTGGTCCTAGTGGCCGCGACAGGAAACGGCGCAAAACGCAACGTGGACACACCACAATTTCACAGTGAAAAATGACCCTTTTTTGGCAAAGTACCTAGCTGTAGTTTTTGAAACCTAGCTCTGCCGGAATCTAGGGAAACCTAGCAAACCTATACATTTTTTAAAACTAGACACCCAGGGGAATTTAGGATGGGGTGACTTGACTGCCTCTCACCAGGTTCTGTTACCCAGAATTCCTTGCAAACCTAAAAAATTGTCCAAAAAAACCACATTTTCCTCACATTTCTGTGGTGGAAAGTTCTGGAATCTGCGTGGATCCACACATTTCCACCCACCCCGCGATCCCCAAAGTCTTTCGAGAAAAATGGTACCTCACTTGTGTGGGTAGGCCTAGTGCCCGCGACAGGAAACGGCGCAAATCACAACGTGGACACACCACAATTTCACAGCGAAAAATGACCCTTTTTTGACAAAGTACCCAGCTGTAGTTTTTGAACCCTAGGTCTGCCGGCACCTAGGGAAACCTAGCAATCCTATACATTTTTGAAAACTAGACACCCAGGAGAATCCAAGATGGGGTGGCTTGACTGGCTCACACCAGGTTCTGTTACCCAGAATCCCTTGCAAACCTAAAAAATTGTCAAAAAACCCACATTTTCCTCACATTTCTGTGGTGGAAAGTTCTGGAATCTGTGTGGATCCACAAATTTCCACCCACCCCGCGTTTCCCAAAGTCTTCCGAGAAAAATGATACCTCACTTGTGTGGGTAAGCCTAGTGGCCGTGACAGGAAACGGCGCAAAACGCAACGTGGACACATCACATTTTCACAGTGAAAAATGACCCTTTTTTGGCAAAGTACCTAGCTGTAGTTTTTGAACCCTAGCTCTGCCGGCATCTAGGGAAACCTAGCAAACCTATACATTTTTGAAAACTAGACACCCAGGGGAATTTAGGAGGGGGTGACTTGACTGCCTCTCACCAGGTTCTGTTACCCAAAATTCCTCGCAAACCTAACAAATTGTCCAAAAAAACAAATTTTTCTCACATTTCTGTGGTGGAAAGTTCTGGAATCTGCGTGGATCCACAAATTTCCACCCTCCCCGCATTCCCCAAAGTCTTCTGAGAAAAACGGTACCTCACTTGTGTGGGTATGCTTAGTGCCCGCGACAGGAAACGGCGCAAAACGCAACGTGGACACACCACAATTTCACAGTGAAAAATGACCCTTTTTTGGCAAAGTGCCTAGCTGTAGTTTTCGAACCCTAGCTCTGCCGGCACTTAGGGAAACCTAGCAAACCTATACATTTTTTAAAACTAGACACCCAGGAGAATATAGGATGGGGTGACTTGACTGCCTCTCACCAGGTTCTGTTACCCGGAATCCCTTGCAAACCTAAACATTTGTCCAAAAAAACACATTTTCCTCACATTTCTGTGGTGGAAAGTTCTGGAATCTGCGTAGATCCACAAATTTCCACCCACCCCGCGTTCCCCAAAGTCTTCCGAGAAAAATGGTACCTCACTTGCATGGGTGAGTCAAGGACCCGTGACAAGCAACGGCCCAAAACCTATTGAGGCGACATCAAAATTACCTATCACAAACCAACCTGGTTTTGCAAGGGGGGTCCCATGAGTTTTTGGCCCTGGGCTCGGCGACCATCTAGGGAAACCTACCAAACCCACACATTTATGGAAACTAGACACTTGGGGGAGTCCAGCGAGGTATGGCTTGCGTGGGTCCCCTAACGTTTTCCTACCCACAATCCCCTGCAAACCTCAAATTTAGCTTAAAAAATCACTTTTTTCTGAAATTTCTGTGTGGGAAAGTTCTGGAATCTACGTGGTTCCACAAATTTCCTCCCACCCAGCATTCCCCAAGGTCTCCCGATAAAAATGAAATGTCACTCGCGTGGGTGGGTCAAGTACCCACGACACGCAAGGGCCCAAAACCTATTGAGGCGACATCAAAATTACCTATCACAAAACAACCTGGTTATGCAAGGGGGGTCCCATGAGTTTTTGGCCCCGGGCTCGGCGGCCATCTAGGGAAACCTACCAAACCCACACATTTCTGAAAACTAGACACCCGGGGGAGTCCAGCGAGGTATGGCTTGCGTGGGTCCCCTAACGTTTTCCTACCCAGAATCCCCTGCAAACCTCAAATTTAGCTGAAAAAATCACTTTTTTCTCAAATTTCTGTGTGGGAAAGTTCTGGAATCTATGTGGATCCACAAATTTCCTCCCACCCAGCGTTCCCACAGGTCTCCCGATAAAAATGATACCTCACTCGCGTGGGTGGGTCAAGTACCCGCGACAGGCAAGGGCCAAAAACCTATTGAGGCGACATCAAAATGACCTATCACAAAACAACCTGGTTTTGCAAGGGGGTCACCTGGGTTTTTGTCCCCGGGCTCGGCGGCCATCTTGGGAAACTCCCAAACCCAAACATTTCTGAAAGCTAGACACCCGGGGGAGTCCAGCGAGGTATGGCTTGCGTGGGTCCCCTAACGTTTTCCTACCCAGAATCCCCTGCAAACCTCAAATTTAGCTGAAAAAAATCACTTTTTTCTCAAATTTCTGTGTGGGAAAGTTCTGGAATCTACGTGGATCCACAAATTTCCTTACACCCAGCGTTCCCCCAGGTCTCCCGATAAAAATGATACCTCACTCGCGTGGGTGGATCAAGTACCCGCGACAGGCAAGGGCCGAAAACTTATTGAGGCGACATCAAAATGACCTATCACAAAACAACCTGGTTTTGCAAGGGCGGTCACCTGGGTTTTTGTCCCCGGGCTCGGCGGCCATCTTGGGAAACTACCAAACCCAAACATTTCTGAAAACTAGACACCCGGGGGAGTCCAGCGATGTATGGCTTGCGTGGGTCCCCCAATGTTTTCCTACCCAGAATCCCCTGCAAACCTCAAATGTAGCTGAAAAAATCAATTTTTCCATACATTTTTGCTTGGGATCACCGTGTCGGCACAAATGTCCTACCACCCAGCGTTCCCCTTGTTCTCCCGAGTAAAATGATACCTCACTTGTGTGGGTGGGCCAAAGGCCTGTGACTAGGAAGAGCCCAAAACATAGGGATTTAGAGTATAGCACCGAGAATTCTAAGAGCTACATTTTAAAAAAAATACGTTTTTAGCCAGTTCTGCTTTGGACACCCACACAAGTGAGGTATCATTTTACTCGGGAGAACAAGGACAACGCTGGGTAGTAGGACATTTGTGCCAGCATGGTGATTCCACGCACAAATATGTGGAAAATATGTTTTTTTCAGCTAAATTTGAAGTTTGCAGGGGATTCTGGGTAGGGAAACGTTGGGGGATCCACGCAAGCCATACCTCATTGGACTCCACAGGGTGTCTAGTTTTCAGAAACGTGTGGGTTTGGTAGTTTTCCAAGATGGCCGCCGAGCCCGGGGACAAAAGCCCAGGTGCCCCCCCCCAAAACCAGGTAGTTTTGTTATAGGTCATTTTGAAGTCTCCACAATACGATTTGGGCCATTTCCTGTTTCAGCCACTTTGCCTACCCACACAAGTGAGGTACCATTGTTATCGGGAGACCTGGGCGAACACTGGGTGGTAGGAAATTTGTGGATCCACGTAGATTCCAGAACTTTCCCACACAGAAATTTGAGAAAAAAAGTGATTTTTTTCAGCTACATTTGAGGTTTGCAGGGGATTCTGGGTAGGAAAACGTTGGGGACCCACGCAAGCCATACCTGGCTGTACTCCCCTGAGTGTCAAGTTTTCAGAAATGTGTGGGTTTGGTAGGTTTCCAAAGATGACCGCCGAGCCTGGGGCCAAAACCCAGGTGACTCCCTTGGAAAACTAGGTTGTTTTGTGATTGGTCATTTTGATGTCTCCTCAATAAGTTTTGGGCCCTTGCCTGTCACGGGTACTTGACCCACCCACGTGAGTCAGGTACCATTGTTATCGGGAGACCTGGGCGAACACTGGGTGGTAGGAAATTTGTGGATCCACGTAGATTCCAGAACATTCCCACCCAGAAATTTGAGAAAAAAGTGATTTTTTTCAGCTAAATTTGAGGTTTGCAGGGGATTCTGGGTAGGAAAACGTTGGGGGACCCACGCAAGCCATACCTTGCTGGAGTCCCCCGGGTGTCTAGTTTTCAGAAATGTGTGGGTTTGGTAAGTTTCCTAAGATGGCCGCCGAGCCTAAGGCCAAAAACCTAGGTGACTCCCCTTGCAAAACCAGGTTGTTTTGTGATAGGTCATTTTCATGTCTCCTCAATAAGTTTTGGGCCCTTACCTGTCGCGGTACTTGAACCACCCATGCGAGTAAGGTTTTTGGCCGCAGGCTCGGCGGCCATCTTAGGATACCTACCAAACCCACACATTTCTGAAAACTAGACACCCGGGGGAGTCCAGCAAGGTATGGCTTGCGTGGGTCCCCCAATGTTTTCCTACCCAGAATCCCCTGCAAACCTCAAATTTAGCTGAAAATCATTTTTTTCTCAGATTTCTGTGTGGGAAAGTTCTGGAATCTCCGTGGATCCACAAATTTCCTTCCACCCAGCATCCCCCCCAGTCTCCCGATAAAAATGGTTCCTCACTTGTGTGGGTAGGCAAAGTGGCTGAAACAGGATACGGGCCAAACCGTATTGTGGAGACTTCAAAATTACCTATAACAAAACTACCTGGTTTTGGGGGGGAGGGCCTGGGTTTTTGTCCCCGGGCTCGGCGGCCATCTTAGGAAACCTACCAAACCCACACATTTCTGAAAACTAGACACCCGGGGGAGTCCAGCAAGGTATGGCTTGTGTGGGTCCCCCAACGTTTTCCTACCCAGAATCCCCTGCAAACCTCAAATTTAGCTGAAAATCATTTTTTTCTCAGATTTCTGTGTGGGAAAGTTCTGGAATCTCCGTGGATCCACAAATTTCCTTCCACCCAGCATCCCCCCCAGTCTCCCGATAAAAATGGTTCCTCACTTGTGTGGGTAGGCAAAGTGGCTGAAACAGGATACGGGCCAAACCGTATTGTGGAGACTTCAAAATTACCTATAACAAAACTACCTGGTTTTGGGGGGGAGGGCCTGGGTTTTTGTCCCCGGGCTCGGTGGCCATCTTGGGAAACTACCAAACCCACACGTTTCTGAAAACTAGACACCCTGGGGAGTCCAATGAGGTATGGCTTGCGTGGATCCCCCAACGTTTCCTACCCAGAATCCCCTGCAAACCTCAAATTTAGCTGAAAAAAACATATTTTCCACATATGTTTGCGTGGAATCACCGTGCTGGCACAAATGTCCTAATACCCAGCGTTCCCCTTGTTCTCCCGAGTAAAATGATACCTCACTTGTGTGGGTGTCCAAAGCAGAACTGGCTAAAAACTTATTTTTAAAAAAATGTAGCGCTTAGAATTCTCGGTGCTATACTCTAAATCCCTATGTTTTGGGCTATTCCTAGTCACAGGCCTTTGGCCCACCCACACAAGTGAGGTATAATTTTTCTCGGGAGAACAAGGGGAACGCTGGGTGGTAGGACATTTGTGCCGGCACGGTGATCCCATGCAAAAATGTATGGAAAAAGTGTTTTTTCAGCTAAATTTGAGGTTTGCAGGGGATTCTGGGTAGGAAAACATTGGGGGACCCACGCAAGCCATACATCGCTGGACTCCCCGGGTGTCTAGTTTTCAGAAATGTTTGGGATTGGTAGTTTCCCAAGATGGCCACCGAGCCCGGGGACAAAAACCCAGGTGACCCCTTTTGCAAATCCAGGTTGTTTTGTGATAGGTCATTTTGATGTCTCCTCAATACGTTTTGGGCCCTTGCCTGCCACGGGTACTTGACCCACCCACGCGAGTGAGGTACCATTTTTATCGGGAGACCTGGGCGAACACTGGGTGGTAGGAAATTTGTGGATCCATGTAGATTACAGAACTTTCCCACACAGAAATTTGAGAAAAAAGTGATTTTTTCAGCAAAATTTGAGGTTTCCAGGAGATTCTGGGTAGGAAAACGTTGGGGGACCCACGCAAGCCATACCTGGCTGGACTCCCCCGAGTGTCTAGATTTCAGAAAGGTGTGGGTTTGGTAGGTTTCTGAAGATGACCGCCGAGCCCGGGGCCAAAAACCCAGATGACTCCCCTTGCAAAACCAGGTTGTTTTGTGATAGGTCATTTTGATGTCTCCTCAATACGTTTTGGGCCCTTGCCTGTCGCGGGTACTTGACCCACCCACGCGAGTGAGGAACCATTTTTATCGGGAGACTGGGGGGGATGCTGGGTGGAAGGAAATTTGTGGATCCATGTAGATTCCAGAACTTTCCCACACAGAAATTTGAGAAAAAAGTGATTTTTTTCAGCTAAATTTGAGGTTTGCAGGGGATTCTGGTTAGGAAAACGTTGGGGGACCCACGCAAGCCATACCTTGCTGGACTCCCCTGGGTGTCTAGCTTTCAGAAATGTGTGGGTTTGGTAGGTTTCCCAAGATGGCCGGCGAGCCCGGGGCCAAAAACTCATGGGACCCCCCTTGCAAAACCAGGTTGTTTTGTGATAGGTAATTTTGATGTTGCCTCAATAGGTTTTGGGCCCTTGCCTGTCGCGGGTACTTGACCCACCCACACAAGTGAGGTACCATTTTTCTTGGAAGACTTTGGGGAACGCGGGATGGGTGGAATTTTGTAGATCCACACAGATTCCAGAACTTTCCACCACAGAAATTTGAGGAAAATGTGTTTTTTTGACAGATTTTTAGGTTTGCAAGGGATTTTGGGTAACAGAACCTGGTGAGAGCCAGTCAACTCACCCCATTCTGGATTCCCCTTGGTGTCTAGTTTTCAAAAATGTATAGGTTTGCTAGGTTTCCCTAGGTGCCGGCAGAGCTAGGGTTCAAAATCTACAGCTAGGCACTTTGCAAAAAAAGGGTCAGTTTTCACCGCAAAAATGTGGTGTGTCCACGTTGCGTTTAGGACCGTTTCCTGTCGCGGGCACTAGGCCTACCCACACAAGTGAGGTACCATTTTTCTTGGAAGACTTTGGGGTACGCGGGGTGGGTGGAATTTTGTGGATCCACGCAGATTCCAGAACTTTCCAGCACAGAAATGTGAGGAAAATGTGTTTTTTTTTTTTACAAATGTTTAGGTTTGCAAGGGATTCTGGGTAACAGAACCTGGTGAGAGCCAGTCAAGTCACCCCATCCTGGATTCCCCTGGGTGTCTAGTTTTCAAAAATGTATAGGTTTGCTAGGTTTCCCTATGTGCCGGCTGCGCTAGGGCCCAAAATCCACAGGAAGGCACATTGCTAAAAAAAAGTCTGTTCCTAGTCTGCTTTCTGCCACCATGGGGGAGATATTGGGGGGGTGGGGTTGCCCCGATATGCCCCCAAGGGGGGCAGAAATACTGTGGCTATTTTTTTGGGGGGTGGGGGCATTGGTATGCCCATTTTGGGCAGCCCCCACCCCCACGCATAAAAAGAGCCAGCTTAATCGCTGGTGCCTAGTGGGCTTTCTGCCCCCTCGGGTGTCAGATCAGGGGCCACTGCCCCATCTGCTCCCCGGGGGGGCAGAAGGACTTGAATTTCTTTGGGGGGGGTATTGTCATGCCCATTTTGGGCAGCCCCCACCCCTACATGAATAAAAAAAAAATCCCTGGTTTCTAGTGGGCTTTCTGCCCCTCCGGGGGGGCAGAAAGACTGTCATTTTTGCGGCGGGGGTGTGGGCATTGGCATGCCCGTTTTGGGCAGCCCCCACCCTAATTTAAATATGCCAAAAGAAAATCCCTGGTGTCTAGTGGGCTTTTTGCTCCCCCGGGGGGGCAGAAAGGCTGTAATGATTGCGGGGGGTGGGGGCATGTTCATGCCCATTTTGGGCAGCCACCACCCTTATTTTTATATGCTAAAAAAAAATCCCTGGTGTCTAGTGGGATTTTTGCCCCCCCGGGGGGGCAGAAAGGCTGTAATGATTGCGGGGGTTGGGGGCATGAGCATGCCCGTTTTGGGCAGCCCCCACCCTTATTTTTATATCCTAAAAAGAAATCCCTGGTGTCTAGTGGGCTTTTTGCCCCCCCCGGGGGGGGCAGATTGGGGGAAACTGCCCCATCTGCCCCCCAGGGGGGCAAAAAGACTAAATTGTGCCAATTTTAATTGGGGGGAGCAAAGGCCCTTGCCCAAGGGGCCGCTCCCCCCTCCCTGGTGTCCTAGTGAGTGGATCCCTGCTTGGGGATCGCCCTCCTGGGGGCAATCTTCAAGCAGGGATCCACTGGGGAGGGGTACCATTGGAAAGGGGAGATTCTCCCCTTTCCAACGATACCTCTCCCGTCTTTCTACGTGCTCAGGGGACTGAGATAGCCCCCTGAGCACGTAGAAAGTGAAACTGAAATGAGCCTAAAGGCTCATTTCAGTTTCGGTTTCAGTGAAATGACGTCAGCGCGACGTGCGCGCTGAACGTCATTTCACTGAAACAGGGGGGCGGGGGGCTCGGGAGCTGGGGAACCTCTTCCCCAGCTCCCGAGGCTCTTTATCTGAAAAGGGAATCACTCTGGTGCCCGCACCAGAGGGATTTCCGGGGCTTGTGCTCATGACGGCATGGAGCCGTCATGAGCACACGCACACTGTGTCTCATGACGGCTCCAGGCCATCATGAGCACCGAAGGGGTTAAAACAAGACAGAATAACACTCACTGTAACAACCCGGCCAGCGGATCTTCACTGACCTTACCTCCACTAAAGAATATCATTCGTAAGCAGTTGTATTTCTTCATAATGTTTTCCTCTGTAAAAATATTTAAATTGGAAGTCTGCAACTTTAATAAGTATATTCTCGTTAGTACTGGCTTGAAGGTCCAGCATTAGCTGAACATCTGCACAGTTCAGTGTTACTTGTTTAATCAGCCGGAGTCAAACATGAATCAAGGCATTGAAAGGCCAATCGGGGTGTATTCAGATCCCTGTAACAGATGAAATCACAATCTAATCTACTTCACCGGCTCAGTAGACTCTAGAGTGACATACAAGCCAATAATGCGTATTATTATGGCACATAATTCGTTAATCTGCAAATTGTGTGACACAGAATTAATTGCTGAGCTTTGCTATAACACATGATTGATTGCTTAGCATTACTATGGAGCATGATTGATGGGCTTTTTTATGCAACAAATTTAAATGAAGGGGTTTACTATGGAGCAGGTTTAATTGATGGCCATTAAGTTGGTTAATTAAGTGATGAACAATATTCCCTAATTTCAAGAAATTAATAGACGGGCCATGGTTCTATGGATACTGTGCAGATAATGCGACAGTGGCCTTTTATTTTACCTTTCAAGGGATTGTGGATATTTCTTTACCAATCTTCTTCTACAGGGAGTTATCTGATAACACTGACTTCCCCTTTCTTCTGCATGCTAACCCTATTTAACAACTTGTTTATAAAATGAAACATTATGAGAGCATAATTCTATGTGGCATGATATATGCATACATTTTCAATGTTGATTTCTCCAAAACTACTGAACTAATTTACACCAAATGATGAAGTGTCGTAAATTAAAAAAATAAGGGCACCTGAGAGCTTTTTTTCTCGTCGGCCTCTTTATGGGGACCGAATGATCTGTGTGGCTGTCTGCGACTTGATTTAAAATGGTGTGCTGCCATTACAGGACATAAGGGCCATGTTTGGGAATTTAAAAAAAATATATGTATATATTTTACCTACTGGAGGTAACCAGTAGGTAGTTATATTTAGGACCTAGGGGCTCATTATGATGGCGGGCGGACATCAGTCCACCCGCCCGCAATCATAACGGTGATGGGACCGACCGCCAGACGTGCGGCGGTCCCACCGGCCCAATTAGGATGCGCCCGCCATACTGTCGGGCGCATTCTGTCCTTTTACCATTGCGGACGGTGCTGCTGGCTGCAGCACCGTCCGCAATGGTAAAAGGGCATGCACAGCATTTCTGTGCACCACGTGGCAGGCACCACGCGGTGCCTGCCACTTGGTGCAGGGAACTGCATGGTACCCCCCAAGTGCACCCCCCTCAACCCCCCCAGGGGGCCCACAACGGGAACCCAAAACCAATCCCCGCCAGCCTTTCCATGGTGGCATCGCCACCATGGAAAGGCCTTCCAACCACCCACATCCTAATATGGCTGGCGGTGTCTGCTAGGCACCGCCACCATATTAGTGGCCCAGCTCCGCCCGGCCGGCAATCGTAAAGATTGCTGACCGGCGGAAAAGCGGCGGACGGGCTTTGCGTCCGCCGCGATACCCACCGCCATCATAATATGGCGGGGGTATTTCACGTTACGATGGCGTAACGGTCGCCACCGCCGGCCCGGTGGTGGCGATCGTTATGCCATCGTAATGAGCCCCTTAGTTTCTATAGGAAAAACGTTTTTTGACTTGCCTATATCTTTGGTGCAGGTAGACGAATCTTCACAAAAAAGTGTGCTGGTGATTCTAGTTGTGCATGGAACGTTTTGGGGTGATCTGTCAAGAGGGGGCTAAGAAAAAGAGGGGTCAAAAAAGTGTGTTTCTCATGTTAATTCCCATAGGGATTTTGAACATGACTACAGCCCGAACCGTTGGATTGAATGACACCAAATTTGGCAGAAAGGTACCTCTTAGTCCAGAAAGAGCCCTTTTTGTTATTTTGTGTAAATCTGTTCAGTAGTTTCACAATTATTAAAAGAAACCCAAATTTGTATACATAGGGACGCGACCCCTCTGTGAATCCTCCCGATCTCATGCAGAGATCTGATTGCCTGCCAACACTTAAACCAGGAAGTGTTGACATCCAATTTGGAACCTGGCTTCAGCCAAGTCCTAAAAAAAACAAAAAAATGGGCTAGGGAAGAAATACTCTGATCTCCTAGCTCTAGTGCTGTGGTCTCCCAGGGACCCCGCTTGGACAAAAAAGCATTTGTTAAAAAAATTTGTCATGAAAAACGCTAGGGATTTATGAATTAGTGGCAAAAATTAAAAAAAAACAACAACGGTATCCCACGCTTGTTTTCACTTTAGCACTCGGGTGAGCCAGATCCCGGGGGCTTGAGGGTATTTGAAAAAAATGAAGGAGGGGCGCATGAGGCCCTACTTTGAGGGCTATTTGAAACCCCAGGGACCACCACCCCGGGCTTTATTTATAAAAACAAGCCTCCTGGGGCTTTAATATGCCCCGGGGACCACCTCCTCCGCGGGCCAAATACTACATTAAATACTGGGAGGTGGACCGAACAAATGGCAGAAAAACGAGCAGACAAGGCAAAACAGAGGGGAGAACAATGAGCAGAAAAGGCAAGACAGAGGAAAGAAAAACAGGCAGAAAGGCAAAGCAGAGCAGAAGAGGGCAAGGCAGAGGGCAGAAAAATGAGTAGAAAAAGCAAAAAGGAGGACAGAAAAAGGCAAAACAGGGGGCAGAAAAACTAGCAGAAAAAACAAAACAGAGCAGAAATGAGCAGAGAAAGGCCAATCAGAAGGCAGAAAAATGAGCAGAAAAGGCAAACCAGAGCAAGAAACGAGCAGCGGAGCCACAAACGAAAGGCAGCAGGTAGACAGGCATCAGAGGGTAGTGGACTACGGACAATCCGGGCAGGAGAACTGTCGCGGGGGAACTGGCACAAGGACCTGATCAATGGGGTCGCCATGCAGACTCCATTAAATAGGTCTGGGGGTAGGACAGGGTGCTGGGTGGCGGGAGGAGGGAAGAGGGAAACAGTGAGAGGAGGGAAACAGGGGGAGGAGGGAAGAAACAAGCAAAATAAAAGGCAAAACAGGTGGCAGAAAAAAAAGCAGAAAAAGGCAAAAGAGAAAGCAGAAAACCAAGCAGAAAAAGGCAAAAGAAAGGGTAAAAAAATGAGCAGAAACAGCAAAACAGAAGGTAGAAAAATTTGCCAAAAACTCAAAAACAGAGCAAGAAACGAGCAGCGGAGGCACAAACAGAGGGCAGAAGGTAGACAGTCAGCAGAGGGTACTGGACCGTGGGCAAGCTAGACAGGAGAACTGTCGCAGGAGGAGCTGGCACGAGGACCTGCTCAATGGGGTCACGCTGTGACTTCCATTAAGTAGTTCTGGGTGGAGGGTAAGGCACAGGGTGGAGGGAGGAGAGAAACAGCGGGATCAGGGAACAAACAAGCAGGAAGAGGCAAAAAACAGGGCAGAGAAACAAGCAGAAAAAGCAAAGCACAAAAGGCAAAATGGAGTGCAGAAAAATGAACAGAAAAAGGCAAAACAAAGGGCAGAAAAACTAGAAGGCAAAACGGAGAGCAGAGAAACAATCAGAAAGTGTCAAATAGAGGACAGAAAAGGCAAAACAGAGGGCAGAAAAATGAGCAAAATAGGAAAAACAGAGGGCAGAAAAATTAGCAGAAAGGCAAAACAGAACAGAAGGGGGCAAAACAGAGGGCAGAAAAGTGAGCAGTGAAGGCAAAACAGAGTGCAGAAGATGGGCAGAACAGACAAAACACAGGGCAGAAAAACAAGCAGAAAAGTCAAAACAGAGCAAGAAATGAGCAGAAGAGGCACAAACAGAGGGCAGCAGGTAGACAGGCAGCAGAGGGTAGCGACTCTGGACAAGAGAACTGTCACAGGGGTAGCTGCTTAATTTTTACAGAAATTATACCTGAACTGGAAACACTTACATATACAAACATAGCTGGAGCCCTACTGAAGCTCCACTTTTGTAAAGGAAAGACGATCTGAATTGCTTTGTGGAGGTGAATGCATTTTTGATCTATTGAAGCACAATGTGTAGTGACTGTGACAAGTGGGTTCTTCTTGTTCTTACATTGCGAGAGCAGAGTCCGTGGTTCTCCCTTTAAGTGACTACGAGTGTACAAATGTGCAAAATCACCTGAAGCTTCTTCCGTTTGGCCCCGCCTCATCAACCTTATGTAGCGGGTTAGGAGGCACATACGGGAGACAGGATGGGGTCAAAGACGGCTTTATTGGTCTAAGTACACGCCTCTGTCGTGAGACCAGTCTATAATAAGGTAAGGGTTGCTCTTCTGTCTTCTCTCTGTGTTCTCGGTCCCTCGGCGAGGTCCGCACCCTTCGTAGCCGCTCCAGCACGGGTCCGTCCGGGCAAAGAGGAAGCGTGGATGGGGAGGGAAAGAGAAAGGAGCGGGGTGTGAGTGTAGTGCACGTATTTACCAGGCTGACAAGGGAAGGGGGTAGTGAGGAGTCACACGGTGCGTAGCACGTCTAAATAAGTGAGGGCAGTGCTCAGGGTGGGAGTACCGGGATACGGGGACTATTGCACTAGGTTCTCGGGCTCTCTCTTTTACCCACCCAGCCCGTAAAGCGGTCTCGTACCTGCGAGAGCCACGCTCCTCCTGGAAAGTGGCTGGGCGATGCACGGGACCGTTGGCCTCCTGGCTCCTTTCCGTCTTGCGACCGTTCCGCCTCTGCTCCTTCCGTTGCTTCCGTCTGCTTCACTTGGCTCTCGACTCCCTCGACTCTTCCTGCGCCTCCGGTGCTAACACACCCGTACTTCCGCCTTCCTCCCGTCTTTGAAGGGCCGACCTCCTCGTCGTCATCGAAGGGGGCGTGGTTTAGCGACCAGTCATCCCACTTAAAGGAAAGGTGTTCCTTTTCGTCTTCCACGTCCCCGGTTCGAATGTCCGGCCAAGTCCATTCGTCCTGCTGCTGAGAAACAAGAGGGGAGTCGGAGGTAATCATACTCTCCCAACCTTCATGTGGGCGCACCCCGCTCTTCATCCGACCGCCCTCGTTACACCTTAGTACTATGCAATGGTCTTCCGACCTTTTGCCAGGATGATGGGAAGCTTACCAAAAGGCCCCCCAGCGCGTATCCCGCCAATTTTGGTGATGTGTTCTTAATGTTGAGGAATAGGAGGACATCTCTACCAACCAAAGACGCAATTACTTCATATAGTTAAGAGGAAGGACCCTTGTTTGGTGGAGATTTACCTCTTTGTACTCTCATGGACTTCTCTATAGGAAGATTCATGTTATCACAAATTTCTTGATAAAAACACACAAGGAACAATCACATTGCCAAAATGCACTCAAGTTCACTGGTGACATCCCCGTACTCCATTACGCAGCTGTAGTGTAGAATACGTACTGGACATTTACCCAAGGAGGTAGCACTTAGTATTTAACCAGTAAAAGTACTCCAATATTATGTGCAAAACGGTGGACTCTTTTTGGATTAAGGGACAGGTGCGTTTCCATTGTGGACCTGTCACTGACACACCTACTCACATACCCACAGAGACACTTAGATACCCACTCATATACTCAGGTACTCACACACCCACTGACAGACCCACACAGACACTGATACACCCACTCACACACCTATTCAGAGACCTACTCAGACATGCTCACACACACACCCATAGACCCACTTAGACAATCATGCACCCACTCACAGACACACTCAGACACTGTCACACCCACTCACAAACCTATACAGGCATTCATGCATCCACTCACAGAACCACTCAGACACTCCCACAACCACTAAAACCACTAAAAGACCCATCCAGACACTCATCCATCCGGTCATTGACCCATTCAGGCATGTACACCCACTCACAGGCTCACTCAGACACTCATGCACCCACTTATGGAACCACACATACTCTCTCACACCCACTCACAGACCCACTCAGAGACTCACACACCCACTCAGACACTCATGCACTCACTCACAGACTGACTCACACACTCATGGAGGCACTAGCAAACCCACTCATACACTCTCACACCCACTCACAGACCCACTCAGGCACTCATGCACCCACTCAGATACCCACTTAAAAACTCAGGCTCCACCCACTCAGAAAACTCATGCACTCACTAACACACTCACTCTCAAAGGTTACAGGTTAGTTAGGAAATAAAATTTAAAAAACTTAGAATTTCACTTAAAAAAACAAAGGTTATATGGATGTTATAGTTAGGAAATAATATTACAAAACAGTAGAAATTCAGAAAAAAGGTTACAGCGACGCAATAGTTATCAAATAAAATAAAAAAAACTTCGAAATTCACTGAAAAAACCAAAGGTTACAGGGAAGTTATAGTTAGGAAATAGAATTTAAAAAACCTTGCACATTCACTGAAAAAACAGGGATGTTATAGTTAGGCTCAGATTTTACTTGTACAAAACCATAGAAATTCAGCAGTGATAGGTATGTGAGCTAACTATAACTTATGCCGCTGCAATGCACTGCTTATGACCTCACATAAAATATCACTGTGCAGCCCCCCTCCCCTTCCAATAATTGGCCGGGCCCAAGGGGAAGGGGTCCCAGGGTCAAAATCGGCACAAGGAGGGGGGCTGCGAGGCCCCCATCCCCCACTGAGTTTTGGCCAGGCCCCAGAGGATGGGATCCCCAGGGTGGAAATCAGCCTGGGGAGGGCCCCTCCCCCATTGCAAAAGTGGGCAAAACAGTGGGTACAAAAACAAGCAGGAAAGGCAAAACAGAGGGCAGCAGAAAAATGAGCAGATAAGGCAAAACAGAGGGCAGAAAAATTTTGCAGAAAAAGCATAAAATGGCCCCTCTCTTTAATTTAAATAAAGCCCCAGGGAGGGGATGGCCCCCAGGGTTCCTAAGAGCCTCAGGAGGGGGGCTCCATGCTCCCCCCTCTTTTATTTTTTAAATCTATGTGCATCTCTGGGACCTGGCCCCCCGAGGGCATTTTTTAAAACAAGTCCCATTTAGATATCATCAATGATGTCATCAGTGATGTCACTAGCCATACCATCAGCAATGTAATATGTGGGGTCATAAGCAGTGCATTGCGGGCGCAAGTTGAACTTAGCTCAGGTAACTATAATTACTGAATTTCACTGTAACCTTTGTTTTTTTTAGTGAATTCCTAAGTTTTTTAAATTCTATTTCCTAACTATAACGTCTTTGTAACCTGTGTTTTTTTAGTGAATTTCAAAGTTTTTTTTATATTTTATTTCCTAACTATAACCTGTAATCTTTGAGAGTGGGTGTGTGAGTGGTTGTATCGGTAGTTGAGTGGGTGTGTGATTGGCCTTATGGGTCTCTAAGTTGGTGTGTGAATGGGTTTGTGGGTGTGTGAGTAGCTGTATGGGTCTGTGAGTGGGTGTGTTAGTGACGGTATGAGTGTGTACATGGCTGTATAAGTAGGTGTGGGAGTGCCTGTGTGAATCTGTGAGTAGGTGCAAGAGTGTCTGAGTGGGTCTGTGAGTGGGTGCATGAGTGTCTGAGTGGGTCAGTGACTGGATGCATGAGTGTCTGAGTGGGTCTGTGAGTAGATGCATGAGTGTCTGAGTGGGTCTGTGAGTCGGTGTGTGAATCTCTGACTGGGTCTGTGAGTGGGTGCATGAGTGTCTTTGAAAGTCTATGAGTGGATAGATAAGTCTCTGAGTGGGTGAATGAGTGGATGCATGAGTGGGTCTGTCAGTGAGTGTGTGGTAAAAAATGTAGGGGGTCGTGCCAGCTACCCCTGTCACTGTCCTCTTGTCCAGCTTGTCCGCAGTCCACTACCCTCTGCTACCTTCGGTTTGGTGCCTCCTCTGCTCATTTTCAACTTGTTTTCTGCTCTTTCTCTGCTCATTCCTGCCCTCTATTTTGCTTCTTTGTGCTCATTCTGCCCATTATTTTACCTCTTTCTGCTCGTTTCCCACCTTTATTTTGCTTCTTACTGCTGGTTTCTGACCTCTATTTTGCCTCTTACTGCTCATTTTCCACCTTTATTTTGCCTCTTTCTGCTTGTTTTTCACCTTTTTTTGCCTCTTGCTGCTCATTTCTCAGCTTTATTTTGCCTCTTTCTACTCGTTTCTCACCTTTATTTTAAAGGTGAGTGGTAAACTCTGCTCTGCAAGTGCCAAATGGGACTTCATCCCCCAAACAGAAATGCCAGGAGGCACGTTTGGAGAGAGGTTGTGTAAGGAGGCGGGGCCTCCAATGAGGTCTCAGCAATCCCGCTGTGTGGGACTTACAGGTGGTAACAGTAGAGGTTCTTGGCCCCCAGCTACCCTCAGCAGCCAAGGGGACTTCATTCCCCAACCAGTAGTACACCATGAGGTGTGTTTGCAGAGTGGTTGATAAAGGGGGCGGGGTATCCAACAAGGTCTCAGCAATCCTGCTATATTGGACTTACTGGTGGTTACAGTAGGAGATCTTGGCCCCCAACAAGTCTCAGAACCAAGGGTACTTCATCCCCCAACAAGTAGTGCACCAGGAGGTGCATTTGCAGATTGGTTGAGAAAAGGGGCGGGTCCTCCGATGGGGTCTCAGCAGTCCAGCTTTGTGAGACTTACTGGTGGTACCAGGAGGGGTTTTTGGCCCCCAAGGACCCTCAGTACCAAGGGGACTTCCTCCATATATACATATATATACATATATATATATATATATATATATATATATATATATATATATATATATATATATATATATATATATATATATCTCTGGAACAAACAAGGGTTATAGGGCCGTTATAGTTAGGCTCAGATTTCACTTGCACAAAACCATAGAAATTCAGCAGTTATAGTTACCTGAGCTAGCTTGCATCCCGCAATGCACTTCTTATGACCTCACATACTTCATCACTCATGACATGGTCACTGATATCACTGATAACATCTCAAATGACATCACTCATTACATCACTCATGACATCCTCCAGTAAGTGAAAGTGTTTTGGAAATGTTTCTCATACTTAAAGATATATAGTAAGATACTACAAATGTTATATTAGTAAACTTTGTGTACTGGTAATGAGTGATACTATTTGTAACTCATATTATGTGAATGGCTGTGTGGCTGTGTGTATCCATGTGTGAGTAGGTGTCTGAGTGGCTCTATGGGAGTATGAGTGGTTGATTGGACGAGTGAGCTGCTATATTGGTATGAGTGGGTGTGTGAGTGGCTATATGGGTGAGTGAGTGATTGTGTGTGTGGCTGTGTGGGTGAGTAAGTGGGTGTGTCAGTGGTGTATGGGTGAGTGAGTGGGTATGTTAGAGGCTGAATAGGTGAATGATGGTGTGTGTGAGTGGCTATATAAGTGAGTGAGTGGGTGTGTGAGTCACTGTATGGGTGAGCGAGTAAATGTGAGAGTGGCTGTATATGTGTGTTTGAGCTAGTGACTATATATGTGAGTGAGTACATATGTTAGTGTATGTATGAGTAAGTGAGTTGGTGTGTGAGTAACTGTATTAACTGTATAGGTAATTGAGTGGCTGTGTGAGTAACTGTATGGTTGAGTGAGTAGGTAAGTGAGTAGCTTTATGGATGACTAACTTAGTGTGTGAATGGATGTATGGGTGAGTGCATCGGTACATGAGTGGCTGTATGGTTGAGTTAGTGGTTATGTGAGTAGCTGTATGAGGGAGTGGATGTGTGAGTGCTTGTATGGGTCTGTGAATGGGTATGTGAGTGGTTGGGTGGGAATAGGAGTGGGTATATGAGACATTCTAAAGAGGTGTGAGTGGGTGTGTGAGTGTTTCTGTAGATGATGTCATCAGTCATGTCATCAGTGATGTCATTTGCAATGTCATTAGTGGTCACTGACCATGTCATGAGTGATGTAATATGTGAGGTCATAAACAGTGCATTGCAGGGGTGTAAGTTATAGTAAGCTCAGGTAACTGTAACTGCTGAATTTCACTGGTTTTGTATGAGTGAAATCTGAGCCTAACTATAACATCCCTGTAACCTTTGGCTTTTTTAGTGAATTTCTAAGTTTTTTTTTAAATTCTATTTCCTGACTTCAACATCCCTTTAACCGTTGTTTTTTTCAGTGACTTTCTATGTTTTCTTTAACTTTTTAATCCTAACTGTAACCTGTTACATTTGTGAGTGGGCATGTGAGTGGCTGTGTTGGTTTGTGAGTGGGTCTGTGAGTGCCTGTGTGTGTCTGTGAGTGGGTATGTGAGTTGTGCTATGGGTCTGTTAGTGGGTGTGTGAGTGCCTGTGTGGGTCTGTGAGTGGGTTTATGAGTGGTGCTATCAGTCTGTGAGTGGGTGTGAAAGTGGCTGTGTGGGTCTATGAGTGAGTGTGTGAGTGCCTGTGTGTGTCTGTAAGTGGGTGTGTGAGTGCCCTATGGATTTCAGGCATTTGCATACTTAGGCAATTTAAAAGAAAGAAACCTCTCATTACAGTCACTACAGATCAGATAGTGCTTCATTAGATCAAGAATGCATTCAACTTCATTAAGGATTTCAGATTGTTTTTTGGCGTGGAATAAAAGAGGAAACACATTTGATTTGCCTTTGCCAAGCCGAAGAAGTTAGGAATGTTTGTGCTTCACTGATTTGGACCTTCAACTGGGGCACCTGTTATGTTTATATTTGTAAGTGCTTCCCGTTGAGGTTTAATTGCTATGAAATGCGCACCAGGGCCAGACTGGAAACTCATTTCTTCCCAGGAGAGTCCCCAGTTTTTCTGAAAATGTCTACCCAACTGGAATAGTTTCATCTGGTCAATTAGTAAGTGCTACCTGATTGGGCAAATGTCTTGTGCATATTCTGCACTACAGCTGCGTATTAGACCACAGGGTAATGCCTCAAGTGACCTTATGTGCATGTAATTTTTATAATGTGATTGTTCCTCAAACGTCTTCATCTGTAAGTCTGTGACAAAGTGAATCCTCATCAAGAGAAGATGACAAGACTACAAAAAGTTGAATCTCCACCAAACAGGGGTACTTCCTCTTGACTAAATGAAGTACGTACTTCTTTATTTGGTACAGATGTCCTTGTATTCCTCTGCATCAATAACGCATCAGCAAAATCATCAGGAAACATGCTTGTGGGCCTTTTGTTAAGCTATCCATCAACGTGGGAAAAGGCGGAAAGGCCTTTGCATACTACTAAGTAAAACAGCAGCTGAACCAACTGTCATACTAATTTAGAAAATTTAGTGAACATTTTTCAAACTGTGGCAAAGTTATTGGCAAAACATAAAAAGATTTTCCTATGAAAACTAGGTCCTACTTATAACTACCTACTGGCGACCACCAGTAGGTGATATATATATATTGCCAGTAGGTTATATTTATTTTACCTAGTGGCAGTCACCACTAGGTAGTTATAGTTAGGACCTAGTTTCCATAGGAAAAGTGTTTTTTGACTTACCTATATCTTTGGTGCCATTTGACGAATCATCACAAAATGTTCCAAAAAATGTTGTGCATGGAACGTTTTAAGGTGATCCGTCAAGCAGGGGCGGATAAAAAAGTGGGGGGATGTCAAAAAAAGTGTGTTTCCCATGTTAATTCCGATAGGGATTTTGAACATGCTTTCAGCACCATACCACTGAAAGGAATTACACCAAATTTGGCAGAAATGTAGCTTTTGGTCCAGAAAGCGCTTGTTTTGTTATTTGGTGTAAATCCATTCAGTAATTTTTGAAATATCAAAGGAAAAACAAATTGGGATATCTAGGTGCACAAATAATTTGTGATCATTTTGCAATGAATTGCAAATTCGCACACCAACAGGAATGCCATTATTGGCCTGCCACAACCTGAGGAGAAAGTTGTGGCTACCATTTTAAGTAACAGGACACAGTCCCCGGGGCTGAAACTAAAAAACAAAAGTGGTATAAAGGGTCAGGGTAGAAGTGCCCTGACCCCATGGGTTGTATATATGGGTGTTTGTGTGACTCCTTATGTGTAAAACACGCCAATACATGTTTTTTTATGTGCGATATTCGTGAATGCGTTGAAATTTTCGGCACATCCCCCATGTAATGTTTCGATGAATTCATGGATAACACCAAATAAAAAAAAAATACTTTAAGGTGCTCACTCAGATACTAATGTACTCATTCAGAGACTGACACACTGTTACACTTACTCATAGACTCATGCACCCATTCACAAACCTACTCAGACACTCACACACCCACTCACAGACCTACTCAGACACTTATGCACCCTCTCACAGACCCACTCAGACACATACACACCCACTCACAGATCCACTCAGACATTCATGCACCCACTCACACACCCACTCAGACACCGATGCACCCACTAACAGACCCACTCAGACACTCACACACTCACTCACAGACCCCCTCTGACACTCACACACCCACTCACAGACCCACTCTGAAACTCATGCACCCGCTCATACACCCTCTGAGAGACTCATGCACTCACTCACAGACCCACTCAGAGACTCATGCAGTCACTCACATACCTACTTAGACACTCATGCACCCTTTCACAGACTCACTCAGACAGTCATACACCCACTCTCAGATCCACTCAGAGACTCATGACCTACTCACAGACCCATTAGAGACTCATGCATTCACTCAAACACCCACTGAGAGACTCATGCATTCACTTACAGACCCACTCAGAGACTCATGCACCAACTCACACACCCAGTGAAAGACTCATGTACTCACTCACAGACCCACTCAGAGACTCAGGCACTCACTTACAGATCTATTTAGATACTCATTCACGCTTTCCCAGATCCACTCAGCAGTCATCTACCCACTCTCAGACCCACTCAGAGACTCATGAGTCACTTACAGACCCACTGAGAGAGTCACACACTCACTTATACACCCACTCAGAGACTCATGCAATCACTCACAGACCCACTCAGAGACTCATGCACTCATGCACAGACCCACTGAGATACTCATGCATCTAGTCATGGATCTACTGAGAGACTCATGCACTCACTTACACACCCACTCAGAGACTCATGCAGTCACTCACAGACCCACTCAGAGACTCATGCACATATGCACATACCCACTCTGAGTCTAATGCACTCATGCAGAGACCCCCTCAGACACTGACACACCCACTGAGACTCATGTACTCACTGACATACCCGCTACAAGACTATTGCACTCACTCACAGACCTACTTAGATACTCATAAACCCTTTAACAGACTCAATCAGACAGTCATGCAGCCACTCAGACCTACTCAGAGACTCATGACTCACTCACAGACCCAATGAGAGACTCATGCATTCACTCAAACACCCACTCAGAGACTCATGCAGTCACTCACAGACCCACTCAGAGACTCATGCACTCATGTACAGACCCACTTTGAGACTCATGCACTCATGCAGAGACCCACTCATACACTTACACATCCACTCACACACACACTGAGAGACTCATGCACTCACTCACAGACATACTCAGAGACACATGCACTCACTCACAGATCTACTTAGATACTCATGCACCCTTTCACAGATCGACTCAGCAATCATGCACCCACTCCCAGACCCACTCAGAGACTCATGAGTCACTCACAGACCCCCTGAGAGAGCCATACACTCATTGATACACCCATTCAGAGACACATGCAGTCACTCACAGACCCACGTAGCAACTCATGCACAGACCAACTGAGATACTCATGCATCCATTCATGGACCCACTGAGAGACTCATGCACTCACTCACGCACCTACTCAGAGACTCATGCACTCATGCAGAAACCCCCTCAGATACTTACACACCCACTGAGATACTCATACACTCACTCACATACCCACTACAAGACTCTTGCACTCACTCACAGACCTACTTAGATACTCATGCACCCTTTCACAGACCCAGTCAGACAGTCATGTACTCACTCTCAGATCTACTCAGAGACTCACGACTCACTCACAGACCCACTGGGAGGGTCATGTTCTCATTCACACACTCACTCAGAGACTTATGCACTCACTCATAGACCCACTCTGAGACCCATGCACTCATGCACAGACCCACTCAGACACTCATGCACCCACTCACACAACCACTGAGAGACTCATGCACTCACTCACAGACCCAATTAGAGATTCATGCACTCACTCCAAGACCTACTTACATACTCATACACCCTTTCTCAGACCTATTCAGACAGTCATGCACCCATTCTCAGACCGATTCAGAGACCCAGGACTCACTCACAGATCCACTGAGAGATTCACACACCCACTCATGTGTGCTATTAAAGGACAGTTATAAAATAAATTGCACCATGTAAACTCTGGGTATTACAAAAATATATTTTTAGCAAGCGCTTTTTTATTTTAAACACGTTTGTGCACAGTGTAGCACCCAATTTTATACTGTGTAATGTGAGTTTAAAATAATGAATTAAATAGTCACAGTTCTTTGTGCCACAGATTGAGGCCTATTAGTACTAAACATACACAAGCTATTATTCTCCTCTGCTCCAACCAGGATACAATTCTGCATATCTTTGTTTTCAAACACAGACCTCTTCAGTGTGTTTCCAAATACAGTGACGAAATAGTTAGGGTATAAAATTAAAAAAATCCATAGAAGTTCACTGAAAAAACCAAAGGTTACACGGACAGTATAGTTAGGAAATAGAATATAAAAAAACCTTTGAAATTCACTGAAAAAAACAAAGATTACAGGGACGTTATAATTAGAAAATAGAATTTAAAAAACTTAAAAATTCACAAAAAACCCCAAAGGTTACAGGAACGTTATAGTTAGGCTCACATTTCATTCGTACAAAACCATAGAAATTCAGCAGTTATAGTTAACTATACTAACTAAATCTTACACCCTCATGACATGGTTAGTGACATCACTGATGACATGTCAAGAGGTGTGGTGCAGCAGTCAGAGCGGATGACTTCGGAGCATGGGGCCTGCGGTTTGATCGCCGGCGACAGCTAAGCCTCATGTGTCTTTGGGCAATAGCTCACTTAATCTATCAGATGACCCCCAGCACCTTGAAACCCTTAATGTGTGATATGTATGCACTTGGCAAATAGGAATTATTATTATAGGAGCTACATATCATCACCCTCCTCCATTGTGGGAGGAACCAGAGTGAAGAGGAGCCATAGAGAACCTCCGGGTGCTGCAGAAATTCCACCACATTTGCAGACTCTCTGACCGCTAAGTGCAGTCTGCTTGGGGCCGCGTGCAGCAAACTCACTTGACTGCTGCCACATGAGTGCCTGTGGAAGGAGGGCACTCAGGAACGCCAGCGCCTCTGATTCTGCAATGTGTGGGAAGACTGATTTCGGGCCAGTCGACTCTGGGTGAACTTGTTGCTAATTAGTGCTGCGCTGATGGGACACTCTTGACTTTAAGAGTAGAGTCATAGTGGACTCTTGAGACTAGTGGGGCATACCCTGGATGTAGCCAATAGTGAATGGGGGTTAACCACTAGCACTAAAGCGAGGAAGTGCGGCAGGAAACTTCCAAGGAAACACTAGAGCCCTGACCTCAGGGGGATTGTGTAGTTGTTTGCAAATGTTGTATTTTTTCTCTGTGTGGTAAGTAACCCTGGGCGGAGCTGGCATAGTAGCACTCCGTGGAATTTCACGGAGTTACTAGAAAAACTCTGTGAAATCCTGTGGAGTTCCGTGGCTGGCGGGTTCACTTATTGCCCCCCCGGTCACCCTCGCATCCCCCTGGATAAACCCCCTGGCCCCCCTCCCTCCTTCCTGCTGACCCTGGGGTCAGGAATGCCTTCACGCAGTACGCCATGCGCACTGCAGTTCTTCCTGGTAATGAATTGAACAGGAGCAGCCGAGCAGCTGTAGGCGAGTGGAGCAAGCCACAGCAGCAGGAGCAGAGAGGGCAGGAGTCAGGACACCGTGGGACTGGAGGAGAACGGTGAGTCTCTTACTCTGGTAAGTGATAGAAATACAAAACTTCTCCTTTTTCATAAAAGTGAGTATTTGGCTAGCATTGATTTATTGCTACTGCTGAGTGCATTTTGAGGTGTGAGCATTTCGAGTTGTGACTTACAGGTCAACACTGCTTGCAGTCTACAGGCTCTAGCTTGAACAACATGGCACAAGTGCGTGCACTCCTGGCATTCACAGATGCCCCACAAGGCTTCAGACCTTACCACATGGCAGTCTTTACTACGGCAGCCCTTCCTGGCATAAGGGGTAGCTGCAATGTTACAGTTCAGGCATGACAGTTTTTACCATGGCGGATTCTCCTGGCATACGGGGTCCCCACAACACTACCACGCTAAGCTTCACCACTTACTGCAAAGCAGTCTTTTCCATGGCTATTGACACAGCAGCCTTCCCCTGGCATGCAAGGGTCGCCTACTCAGTCCTGCAAACAGGCAACAACCTGATCATTGCAGCAGCTATGTTATCACACTTCGCACATAGTCTACTCACAGGGCTCCCCACTGGAACTTTCTCCCTCCAATGCTCTCCTCTTTCTCACAGGGCACACTGTTCTTGGCAAGCAGCCAAGTGCTGCTGTTCCAGGCTCCAGGGAGGTAGTTTTAGATTCCCTGGGAGATGTCCCCTCACCTAGTAGGGAGACTAGCAGGCTTTTGCCCCCAGTTCTGATCAGAGGCAGAGGTCTTGCAGAACTTTCACTCAGGCTTTTGCCCCCAGTCCTGATCAGAGGCAGAGGTCTTACAGAGCTTTCCCTCCTCACATAGCCTGTGTGGCTGCTTGACGGATTACATTTTTCATGGTCTCAACCTTCCCTTCATATAGTCCATTTCCAGACACCAAATGTGATTTATGATCTGAGTCTTTGATGTGTTATGCCAGGTTTCTTCTTCTTTTGAAGTGACAACTCCTCTGTTCTCTCTTCCTGTTGAAAATCCATCTGTCAAGGCAGGAGTGTCTTCAAAGCTGATAGTCCCACAACACAGGTCATGGGACTGACTAGAGTTCATGCCTGGATGTCAAGGCATAGTGATTTGTGTATCAAAATGTTAGCCTAGGGCACCCAGCCCTACTTTTTTATGATTCTCTTATCAGCCCTATTTCCTTCCTGAGATGTGTCCAAGCCACTTCCTTGTGACCTTTCACTGAAACAAAGACCACCCTTTAAAGTGTCCAGGGGGCGTCTGGTACTCTCCTCCCCAGTGTATGTCCCACCCAGCTCACAGGAATGCAGCAATGAGGAGATCCTTCTACCTCCACTCCACGTTTCACCATATATGCCTGGGTCTCTTAAATAGAACCCATCGTCCTTCATGTGTTGTACCATCTAAAGGCACACATACAACCAGTGCATGTATACAGCATACCCGCACTGCACAGTACTTTATCCTCCATGTACTGTACCTCTCACAGGCACACATGTATCTAGCATATGCATTTAACAGGTACACTCTGCCCAGTACTGTATCCTGTATGTACTGTATAACTAACCTGCACACATAGACCCTGCACATGCACTCATCATGCACGCACTACTCCTCATGTTTTGCACCACTCATAGGTACACATACATCAAGCATGTGAATCTAACATGCACGCACTGTATCCTTCATGAATTGTAACACTCACAGGTAGACATAAAACCAACACATGCACTCATCCTGCATGCACTACACAGCATTACATTCTTCAGGTACTGTCCCACTCAGAGTCTCATGCACCTCCAGCACATACATACCTCATGCATGCCCTACTCAGTACTGCATTATCCCTATATGGCACCCTCCCCAGCACACATACACCCAGTGCTAATACACCACTTCTATGCTGGGCAGCAGTTCCCACCAACCTGATGTAGGCCAAGGAAGAGTTAAGCACACAGCAGTGGAACCTTTAAAAAGCGAGAGAGCCTTCACGCCTCACTTCAGCGACACTGGTTAAAAATTACCTGTTCACTCCTACTGAACACGGTATGGTGCCACCACTGCGCTTGTACTGCTTAACTCCTGGCAGAGGTAATAACCTTAAACCACTATGAGGGTATGGTTTTGGATGCACCTCCCGGTCCAACAAGACCGCAATCCGAGAACAGGCCTATGTCATGGCCCACACACATGATCTGTGTTTGCCTATTACAACAAAAATCAGCATTAGAAATCCAGACATCAATACAGTTGGGCATCCAGCTTAGAGGTGCATGTCCATTACCATGAAGAGGACTTTTCTGTCCCAACGTCCACTGAGTGGGAGCAATCCACATCTCACTACAGGGGAGCAATCAGCAATCAAATAACACTGGACACTGGCAGAAAGGCCCCTTTTGGCTTAGGGTGGAAAATTACAACTTTCTAAAAGATTAATTTTCCAAATAATAATATAATATTCAACTTGACCACTAAGTAGACCAAGGATGTACAGCGGCCATTCTACTCCTGGATCTGAGTGCCGCATTTGATACGGTGGACCATTGCACATTGATCAATAGGCTAAAGGAAGACGGTATCACAGGCACAGCAATGAAGTGGCTGACCGCATTTCTGAAAGACAGGTCATTTCAATTGCTGGAAGGGAACTATCTATCAGATACCTTACAACTACCATGCGGAGTGCCACAGGGCTCGGCACTGAGCCCCACACTTTTTAATATTTACATGCAACCTCTAGCAAGGATAGTACATGAATTTGGTCTATCCATAGTGTCCTACGCAGATGATACACAACTTGTATTATCAGTGACGAACGACCCCCACTCCTTACACAACAACTTAGGGCCTTGCATGACTCGAATAGCTGAATGGATGTGTAAATGTTCCCTTAAACTGAACGGGGATAAAACGGAACTTATGTTCCTGGGAAACAAAACAGTCCCCAGGAATCTTATAAGCTAGCCCACTCAGTTGGGAGAACCACCAACTTCCAAGACTGCCATCAAAAACCTGGGTATCTGGCTAGACGAAAATCTTAATATGGAGATCCGAGCAAAGAAACTCTCCGGCAAATGCTTCGGCCTACTCCATATGCTTCGAAAAATCCTCTCTATCTTACCTGAACAATCTCGTAGAATTGTGGTCCAAGCTTTTATCTTGTCACATCTGGACTACGGGAACTCTCTGTATCTGGGCGCCCCAAAATACGTCATTAACCGGCTGCAGGTAGTGCAGAATGCCGCAGCAAGGACCCTGCTACAAATCCCGAAACAGCAGTCAGCCAGGACAGCCCTGAGTAAACTTCACTGGCTTCCAGTCCAGTCGAGGATTAAGTTCAAGGCCCTTTGTATTGCCCACATAGCCATGAATGACAGAGGCCCGGCACTAATCAAAACACTGGTTAAACACTGCACACCGAGTAGGACTTTAAGGTCTTCACAGGACCTTCTTATGCAACATGGCAGAATAAAAAGAGCAAGATGGGGAGGAAGGTCCTTTAAGCACTTGGTTCCCAAAATGTGGAACACACTACCCAGGGACATGCGCATGATAACCAACGAATTAGCATTCAGAAAAAAACTCAAAACACTGCTATTTCCTTAAAACCTCCCGATCTTAGACACTCTGACTTAGACCATCGTTGTTATGTTTCTCCTAGCGCTGGGAAGCCTAAGGGCAGCTACGCGCTTTATAAATCCATAAACATAAACATAAATTACTCTTAAAATGAGTCCTTGAACCATTTTTCTAGCTACTACCATGCTGAGGTTATTCATTTTCAGTTGTTATAATGTACCCAGTGTTTTTCTATGGGGAAGCCAGCCTTGCCAAAGTCTAAAATTAATTTGGATTTTTCCACTGGCAAGCCACTTAATATATGTGCTCTACTTGTTAAATATCATACACCAGTGTCGGCTCCTCCACTAAAGCTGAGGAGCATCGCCCCACTGCTTGCAGCAGTGAAATAAAGGAAACATAAAATGATAATAACTCAGTGTTATTATCATTTTATGCTTTCCTGCTGCTGCAGCTTTGCAGGCAGGGCAGGGCAGGGCTGGGCTGCTCACACAGGAGCAGAGGTAGGAGTGGTTTGCCCACTCCAAGTGCACATGATTGTTTGGCCGGCCATCTCGAGCCAGCCGAACATTCATGCGCACTTTGCATGTTCTCCACCCAGGCTGCATTACTGCCTTGGTGGAGAACATGCCCAGGGTCCCACTGCCTGTCTGAGCACCGAACCATAGTGCTCAGACCAATCACAACATTGCATTGCAGCGCTGTGATTGGCTATGGGGAGCCTGGTGCTTCCTACTTCCTGTTCTGGCCGGGACAGACGACGGAGGGATGACGGAGGAGAGATGCGGCAATCAGGTATGTTTTTTTCTTTTCTTTTTTACACCCTCTCGCCCCCCCAGCCCCCCTGCCCCTGATCGGTGCCGGCCACCACTGCCATACACCGTGGCCCAGGAGCATATAACACCTACCTTAGAGGTGATTTATAAGCACTACAAATGAATATTTAGGTCGAGGAAAAGGTTTATTTTGCCAGGTTGAAATGGCACTTTACATCTGCTTACTCAAACTGCATTGTCAGGCCTAGAAATATGTTTTACTTTAGTATGTGGCACAATGAGTGCTGCAGCCCATGGATAGCATTTAATTTACAGGGATTGTGTACGTGTAGAATCATAAACTAGGGCCTTATAAAAAAATTAAATGTACATATTGGATAAATGCCAAGTTTACCAGTTTGACAGGAGTCAGTAAAGTGCACTAAGACCTATTGCCATAAAAAATGTGTTCAGCAAAAGAAGGCAAAAATCTGGGGGAATAACACACAAAAGATGTTCATTTCCAGCAATAGGAGCCCCTCTAACACCAACTAAGGGTCCAGAACCTGGGAGCAACATTTGGAGGGGGACTTCAGACTCACTCCAGCAGAGGCCAGCATCAGAGTCCAGGGCAGGTCCAGTGGAACCTGGTCAACTGGGCAGTTGCAAGGAAAGAGGCCTCTGGAAGCTTGGTCTGTCCCTGTAGCTCAAACAGGAGTTCACCCAACTGACCCTTTGTCGTAAAGCTCCCAAAACAAGTCTCCAGTTTGAGCATGTCAAGTTAGCCTGTCTGCCTTTGGCCCATATGCCACATTTCAACATCTTTTACTCTTGTGAAAGTGTCAGTTTATCCAAGCAATGACTGTGCTAATACCTAAGGCGGCACAAGTCTGCTACAAGCTCCCTGAAATCTACATTTCAAGGTCTGACAGTCCAGGAGTGGTCTGCGGAGAGGTCTGTGAGGGTCCACCTTTATGCCCAGTGCCAAACTGTGAGAGGAGTGCAAGGCCCTTGCACAGCCCCTAATTCAATTCTTGTCAGTTCCTCCTCTCCCACTGGGTTTGGTAGTTGCCTGACTAGAGAGACACAAGGTAATTTGGCCTAAGTGTGAGCTTCCTCTGCCAGTGACAGGGTAGGCATCCTTTGAAGCTCAGGAACGGGATGCGAATAATCCCAAGGCCATCGTGTCAAAAGAGGAGTCCCCTCCCCACACACAGAGCCCTTTTTCCACTGTCTGGAAGCAATACACATCTCACCAGATGGAAGCCAGGTAACAGCAGGAAACTTTCTGAAAGGGTCACTTCCAAAACAGTAATATAAAACCCAACTTGACCATTAACTTAGATTTCAAATTGCTAGGAAAATGAGTCCTTGAACTGTTTTTCTAGTTACTGCCAATATGAATTGAAGACCTCTTTATTGTAATAGTGTTAACCAGGGTTAACCCATGGGAGACTTGGAGGTTTGTCAGGACAGGTTGAGATCGTCACTCTTTTCCCTGAATGAATTCCAATACAAAGTTATTTTCAAACGGTTTTTTATGAGGCTGGAAGGATCATTGATCCATAGATCAAAGTGTGAGGGTTACAGCCAACACGTGTTTCGCTCCCTTTACATGGCCGTCTGGCCTGGGGCTTCCTCAGAGCATAGGCTTGAGCGAGGACCTTATGTAGTCCGAGAATACTCTTTGCGGGTAGGCGGATATTTCTGTGAAAGACGTCTGGTCATTGGCGTCTGGTCTCTGTCAGTCGGCATGACCAGACGTCTTTCACAGAAATATCCGCCTACCCGCAAAGAGTATTCCTGGACTACATAAGGTCCTCACTCAAGCCTACGCCCTGAGGAAGCCCCAGGCCGAGCGGCCGTGTAAAGGGGGCCAAACACGTGTTGGCTGTAACCCTCACACTTTGATCTATGGATCAATGATCCTTCCAGCCTCATAAAAAACCCTTTGAAAATAACTTTGTATTGGAATTCATTCTGGGAAAAGAGTGACGATCTCAACCTGTCCTGACATACCTTCAAGCATAGTGTATCCAATGAGGAAGGGGTCTCCCATTGTCAAGGACAAGTACAATACTACAATTTGGCTCTAATAAATACGGATTGTAAGGGATCGGGACCCAATACCCCCTTACTCTTAACCCATGGTAGAGCCAGTCTCGCCACAGTGGAAAATAACTTTGCAGGTTTTTCAGTGCCAGGAAATGTAAAACAATAAACATATTTGCCTTACTTTTTAAATACCATGCGTCTTGGTCTATGGGCTCTTAAATCCTACAGAAGTATTAAAAAAGAAGGTTTATGCGTGGCAAAAGGTGTGATTTCCAGGGTGAAATGGCAGTCTAAAACTGAACACCCAGGCTGCAGTGGCAGGCCTGGTGTTGGAACTGTCACTTTCTGGTTACCTGAGGCAGGGCCCTAGCAAGGCAGAATCTACCACTACCATCAGGGGTGGGTGATTACACTCGCAGTATAACCTGCACTCACGCTTGGGTAGCTTGGCACTGAGCAGTCAGGCTTATTACAGAGGCACTGTGTAAAGCATTGGCACATTACTCTCACACAATAAATACACTGAGCATCACAAAAGAGACTTCACATGTGGCATATGTAAATAAAGTTTGTATTCGGACACACATTTCTTAACACAACATGAACATCATGTATTTTGTGCATAAATCACATTTGAAAATATTACAAGCAGCACTAGGCCCAACCGTGTTTTAATGACATCGGTAGTATGCGCACTTGGGAAAGATCTTACTTTACGCCCGAGCACCCTTATGCGGTGCGAAACATCAGAACCAGGCCCACCATGGCAATCATTACAATTCAATACCACACAGTTATAAGGTACACCCCAGAACACAACAATATCAGAAATGTGTACACACAGATAATTACGACACTTTTAAACCGCACCATGGGCCATGGCCACACAGGTAAAAACCAATGTCAAACTCAGCATTCTTTTGGCAAGTAATCAACGTGTAAAGCAACACCACAGTGCGGTGTAATTAATAACAGCGGTCCTCATGCAGTCACTCCCACACACTCACTCAGCACTGATACGCGATGCCACAGATGTCTGTATGGAGCACACTCGCACACATACGCACACAGCACCATAATGCGGTGCAACTGATATGAGGCAGGTCAGTTGATAATGCACATGCAGACCTTGTGGCCCAAGCCCTCCTCCACCTTTCAGCTAATGGTGACTACCCTACACCCACTACTTGGAGATAAAAAGAACCCTCCATCCTGATACCAGGCAGATTGAGGCCCTGAGTCACACTTATTTAGGGTCCCAGAGAAGAAGGTGGGGTAGGTAGCAGGGCTAATTAGGTGTTAGTTGACAAATGGGGGTTTGGCCATGACTCAGGAAGTTCACCCATAGCATGTGGAGCAGAAGTGGACTGAGGGTGATGGTCGTTCAATCAAAGGATTCCACAATGTGCCTTCCGGCCCAGCCCAGTTCTGCAAAGCATGGGGGGGGGGCCTGCTTCTGATCGCTCTTGGAAGTGTTCCTTAGTTCAGTCAATTACTCTCACCATCCAAGCCCGATCACACACAACAAAAAGTAGCAAATTCCGTATCTCCCTGGAAATGAGGCACAACGTCTGGTGCGTATTTATATGGGTCACACCAGACAATTCCGGTCACACACACAGGCGCAAGTTCAGCAGTGCTACATGAGGTAGAATAAGGCACTACTACGGCTATGTCCTCCCTCCGATGGTCACAACCTGTGAATCACACACTGCACGTAAAGAGCATGCAGTTGGTGTGTTGCACGAGAGGCATGAGGCAAGATCGACGAAGCGGGCCACTCTAGATCCCGCAACCACCAACAAGACGCTTATGCATGTTGAGGGCCCCACGATTCAGGGGCCACACTCTTTAGATGTGAGCAGTACTTTTGGGGCTCTGCAGAAGGCTATCCCGTCTCCAGGCGCAATACTTAGTTCGATTCTCACGCCGCGCTACCAGTTGGGATCCAGCAGACAGTGTGGGCAATTAAGAGGGCACTGCTCTCAAGGTGTACAAATGGATGGCATTGGACCCTCACGAGAGGTCTTTGATGTCCCTGAGACCTCCACAAGAGAACACAGGGCAAGCCAACAAGCCCTTGGAGAGCACACTTCAGGGTGCCACACAGAAGCAGGTAGTCTGCCCAGGCCAGTCACTATTCAGGAAGGGTGCACGGTCCCTTGCAATGGCATTAACCCTCCTTGTGCACAACAGATTCCTCTGGCAATGTGCACCTCGCAGTTTCCAGGATCTCCGGTCCCTAGTCCCCACAACTGTATCTCTGCCCTGCTGAAGTATGGCACCAGTAGTTATACTGAAGTGTGCCTTTGAAGTTAGGGGTGGCTCAGGGGAGTTTCCCTTTGAACCACAGATGTCTCTCCTAAATTTCAGTCCTGCCTGCTATGAGGCGGCTGTGGAATGCATATCTTTTTGTGTTGTAATTTTTTATTAAACTTTTGCAAATAATTTCCTCAAGAGGAAAATAACTTAAACTATAATTTACAATAGATAGACAAATAGGTTGGAAAGAATAAATATAATTTAAGTTACTTGACAATTAACAATAGTATATAAGTATACAAATATATAAATTATTAATTTGGTAGTGAACCTAGAAGAAAAGGGAAATGAAAAGAGGGGGAGAAAAGAAAGAAGAAGAGGGAAGTAATATAGGAAAATCCAATAGCAAATGGATATATAAATATCAATAGTAATAACAATAAAATCCAGACTGACCTATAAAAGTATTGAAAACAGTAGCTTAAAATTGATAAAAAGTGTAATATAAAATACTTGTAAAGAATCATTTTAGAAGATTAAGAAATGGAAAGCCATAACATGAATATGAATAGATGTATCTGATGAATGTTGATATAGTAAGTGATAATCTAAGTGATAATGTAGGTGAATACTTACCATTCTACAGAATGTATGGATTAACCTAAAGGGAAGGAGGGAAAGGAAAGGTTAATCAAAGTTGAATATTGCAGCCCCAATGGTATAATGTTACGGATCCAGTGAGGGAAGGGTAAAAGTAAGATTAATATGAAGAGAATGGTGATATAAAAATAAATAATAATATATATAGAGAAGGTATAGGGTAAATACATATACACTCAGAGAAAACTTCAAAAGTAGTGGAGAATGATAGTTAGATATTGAATTGAATTGAAACAGCATTTGTAAAGCGCGTGGTTACCCGGAGGCATCCCAGCGCTACGGGCAGAACCGGCTGAGGCTGCAACAAGATCATTTGGGGAAGAGCCAAGTTTTGAGCAACCTACGGAAAGTCATGTAATTAGGTTCCTTACGATATCTGTAAGTAATTATCTAGTAGTAGTCAGTACAATCACTGATTAATTTGAGTTGTACCCTGTAGATATTAATTAGTATTATTGCCTGGACCTAAAAAGGGTGACCATACTTGAAGAAACAAATCAGTCTGGTCCTGTATATTGTATATAATACGTTCAAAAGAAGCAGTTTGAATCATGGTAACTAACCAATTTTCCTGTGACGGTGGGCTAGGTGATTTCCATTGCCGCAATATACATATTTTTGCTGTAGCTAAAGCTGTGTGCAAAAGTCGGCGCTGAGGTTTAGAGAGTGTTTGTGATTGACGTGTATCATGCAAAAGAATGGTAGCTGGCAAGAGCGGAAGTTTCAAAGGCATCGTGGAATGTAAAGTTCTACCCACATAATTCCAGAAAGATTGTATCATCGGGCATTCACAAATGATATGAGATATGTCACAAGCATTACTGTCACATCTCCAGCAATTAGCATGGGAAACCAAGCCAGCTCTATGTAGTTTCGTTGGTGACCAATGCCAATCATGAAGGATTTTGAACAGACAAAATTTCAATCGTGCTTTGCATGCACCCTTATTTAGATCATCAAGAATCTCTATCCATTCATCATCCGTATATGAAATTGATAATTTGTTTTGCCATCTAATACGCAACTCCTGCGAGAGAGGATGTGAGAAAAGGTGGGATGAGAGTGTTTGGGATAGACCAGACGTAACTCCTTTACTCTTCCCCCAGGTATGAAGATATGTTACTACTGGTGAAGCCTGTAGCAGCCAGGGTTGTGGCCCTAAGCTCCTCCGCAAGGACTGTCGAAGCTGCGTATATTTTGCAGAATGTATGTTGGACAAATCAAATTCCTCTTGTAGTTGTACAAATGTCTTGAGTTCCCCATCAGAAAGGAGTTGATCTAGGGTATGAATACCTGCTGCTTTCCAGTGGGGCCAAGATATTGGTTGACTATTAATACGTATGCTCGCATTGTCCCATAATGGAGCCTTTCTATGGAGACGGGAATGTGAACTCAATAATCGATGCGCTCGTTGCCAGGATCCACGCATGGCTGATAAGATCGGATTTATGGAGTCATTATGATGAGTTCCTGTCCCATTTAAGACGGAAAGGCCTGTTTCTGTTGATGAAAGATATCTTTCTAGATGCACCCATTGTGGTACATCAGAGGTTTTTGAAATCAAGTAAGTCATTTGAGATAGCTGTAAAGCAAGGGCATAATGTTCCACTGAAGGTAAACTCAATCCTCCATAAGAACGGTGGGCTTTAATTTCAGGGCTGAAAGACGAGGTTTAGCTGAGTTCCATACAAAGGATTTTAACTTAGAATCTATTGAACGTAATGTGATTAAAGGGATCTGAACAGGGAGCATACCAAGAACGTATAAAAAACGTGGGCGAGTAACCATTTTTATGGCTTGTACTCTGCCCCACATTGATAGTCCCAATACTTTCCATTTTTCAAAGTCACGCTGCATTTGGATAATGAGGGGATTTAGGTTGTCCATAGTCATCCCTTCCAGACCTTTATTCACTAATATGCCTAAATATTTGAGGCGCGAGGATTGCCAATGGAATAGAAATCAATGTATTGCCGCTTTTGTAGTCCCATCTGAAATGGGTAGGGCTTCACTTTTGTCCCAGTTAATTTTGTACCCAGATGAAGAGGAGAAATTATCTATAATATGAAGTATGGACGGTAAAGAATTAGACAAATCTGTAAGTGTAAGTAGGATATCGTCCGTGTACAAATAGATTTTCGATTCTCCTATCGGAAGAGGGATACCTGTGATACTGGTAGCTTGGCGTATTGTGGCTGCCAGAGGTTCCATAGCTAGAAGGAAAAGAAGTGGGGAAAGGGGACATCCTTGGCGAGTGCCTCTGCGGATTGGAAATGGTTCTGACATAAAGCCCTTGCAATTTACCTGAGCAGCAGGATTATCGTATGGCAAGCGTATCTTGGTTATGAATTGGTCACCTAGCCCGTATTTTTGCAACACTTTAAAAAGATATTCCCATTCAATACGGTCAAATGCCTTTTCCGCATCAAGTGACAAGGCTAATGCATCGTTCTGAAGACTTTTGGCATACCAAAGTGTGTGGGCTAATGTGCGAAGAAGGTTCCTAGAAGAACGTCCTGGAACAAATCTGACTTGCGTATGATGGATCAAGGAGGGTAGAACTCTACCTAAGCGAGAGGCAAGAATGCTAGCTAAAATGTTGATATCACAATTCAATAGTGATATGGGACGATAACTGCCACAAAGTAAAGGGTCTCTCCCAGGTTTGGGTAATACAGCAATAATAGCTTTATTAGATATGGGACCTAAGGAAGCCACATGTTCTGCTTCCTGGAATGCAGAGTAAAGGGAATCAATCACTTCCGTCCCTGCCCATCTATAAAATTCTGCAGGGAAGCCATCTTCGCCCGGTGCCTTATGATAGGGTAAATTAGCTATTGCATGTGAAATCTCTTCCTTGGTAATTTCTCCCTGTAGTAGATCCCTATCTTCATCGGATAGACAGGGTAAGTTTGCTTGTGTAAGGAAAGTATCTAATTTATCACCTTCAACTTGAGTTTCAGCAGTGTAGAGAGATTTATAGAACAAAGCAAATTCGTTAACAATGTCTTGAGGTCTAGTTAACGTAGTGCCTGTTGCAGATTTTATAGCTGGAATAGCCATAGCTGTTTCTCTTTGTCGTAACTGTGCTGCCAATAATCTACCCGCTTTTTCCCCCTGTTCATAATGTCTCCCTTTCATTCTGTGTAAAGCATATTCTGCCTTAGAGGTAAAAAGATTATTTAGAGCCATACGGGCTTGTTCCAAGGATTTACAGTGCAAAAGTGTTGGGTTATCTGTGTATAGACGAGTATAGGATGCAATATCTTGATCTAGTTCTTTCTGTCGGATAACAGTTTGTTTGTTAGCTTGTGCTGCGTCTCTCATGAGTTGCCCACGTATAGTAGCTTTTGCTGCTGCCCATAAAGTTCTGCCCGAACTAACGGATCCTCGATTGAGGGAAATGTAATCTTGAAGATGAGATTGTAATAGAGCTTTGTTCTTAGGTGTTCTATAACGCTGGATATTCATACGCCATGGTTTACGTCCTGGTCTGGCCAATCCAATTTCCAGTGAAAGTAGGACTGGAGAATGATCAGAAAGTGCTGCCTCTAGAATTTGGGAGTCTTGTGTCAATTGAACCACGTTTTGAGAAATTAAAAAGTATTCAAGATGAGAAAGTGTACCATGAGTAGGTGAAGCAAAGGTGTATTCTATATCTGCCGGATGAGAGAGACGCCAGTGATCTACCAAACTGTTGTCTGCCAGTATATCGTTCATCAAAGCTCTATCTGCTGCGTTAAACTTATCTAAAGGGCCTGTTTTGTCCAGAACTGGGTCACGTACTAAATTCCAATCCCCGACGATAAGAAGTTGAGAAGCGCCTATCTCAGTTAGAAAGCGGGTCAACTGGAGAAAAAATGACTTTTTCGCTCCAGTTGGAGCGTAAATTGAACCAACACAAATATGGGTTTCACCAATTCGTAGTTTGGCAAAGACATATCGTCCGTCCGGATCTGACCAAGTTTTTAACACTGTCACCGGTAGAGATTTACGGATAAGGATCGCAACTCCACATTTACCAGTAGGGTTCGCTTCTGAATCTTCTCCTTTTCGTATACTGCTATGGATCACCCTTCCCACCCAGTCTCTGCGTAGTTTTTCAGATTCTTTAGTATCAAGGTGGGTTTCTTGGAGGAGAGCTATATCCACCTGTTTTGATTGTAAATAAGACAGTATTTTTTTTCTTTTGATGTAGTGTGTTAACCCATGGACATTCCATGTTACTACACGAAGGGCGTGTGAGACAACCATACCAAACAGAGAAAGGGAAATAGCTAGTAGTGAGTACTATAAATGTCAGAGTGTGTACAATAAATTAAAAGGGTTTGTGAAAAGGGATAGAAGAAAGATGAAAAGAGAGAAAAGAAAAAAGAAAAAGAAAAAGAGGAACAAGAAGAGAGCAAGAAGAGAGGGGGGGAGGGAAGGAATGGATAACAAAGGAACCCTGGTCCATAACAGGAGTCAAATGAGTAATGGGCTAAGCAAAAAAAAAAAGTAAGGATAATTATTAACCAAAGAGGGCGTATATGTATGAAACTAGGTCTATGTCAGAAAAAGAATAGTACGTAGTGCAAGTTGTTAAAAGGAGAGAGGAAGAAATCAGGAATAAAGGAGGATGATAAAAAGGGGTAATAGGGAAAAGGAGGCGCCAAATATTGAATGGCGCAGGGGATCTCAAACTTTTAACCGCGGGTCCAGACACATTGGAGTCCCGCTATGAGGAGGGACTCCATCGGGAGCGTGTAAAAATGTTTGACAAATATAGAACCAAAAGGGCCATTATAGTACATATAACGGAGTGTGCATTATTAGTGATGAAGAACATAGTATTAAATTCTGATATCAAAATATATTATTGAATTATTGAACCATTGAGTAAAAGGTGTTAACATGTATATAACCAATATAGTCAAGATAAAAGACATTGAATTGTCAACAATAATATTAAATATTTCATGTAAGACTGTGGTAATAACAATCATAAGATCTATTAAGAAATATGAAGGATATCTATCATATATGTGAGAATAAATGAGATAATAAACCTGTTACTCAAGATTAATACAATTAATACAATTAACATATTTGACATAATAAATATAATAAAATAAAAAAATACAATATAAATGGATCAACAGTTGGGATACTCACCTTTCCGATAACTGGGTGTCTTCATTTTTCTCTTTTTATTGAATCATTGAGTTAAAAGGATTTGCATGTATATATATAAACAATACAGTCACAATAAAAGACATTGAATCATCAGCAATAACATTAACTATTTCATGTAAATAACATTAACTATTTCATGTAAAGCTGCGGTAATAACAATCATAACGTCTGTTAAGAAATATGAAGGATATCTATCATGTATGTGAGAATGGAATGCATATCTTAATCTTTAGTGGGGCAATGATCTGGCTTCCCAGAGGCTGAGTGTCAAAACCTCTCCCACCATCTATCCAGCCAGGCCCTCAAATGACAGAGGTCTTTCGATCCAGTTGCATGCCTAATGTTTAGTCAACCTAAAAGGCACACAAAGAGTTTTAGAGTAGAAAAATGCCCACATTCTAGAAATGACATTTCTAAGCTATCAATGACAAATTGAACTTTACAACAGAAGAGGGTGTGTCAATGTGAATCCAATGATAGAAAACATGATGAGGCTGCTCTACTGTAAGCCACTATTGCAGCTTGAAGTCATTTCAACCATTCCCTCATGTTAACCCATGCTGAGAGCAAACCTCATAGGTAGTGAAAACATACATGGGTATTCTTCACTACCTGGCAGGGAACACACATGTGTACCTGTCCTGCCTTTCACCTACCACTTGCTTCACCCCTTAATACTTATCCTGGGATGCTCTAGTGGTAGTGAAAGGTCCCCTTAGGATTGGCCAATGGTTTAGAAAGGCACACTGGAGCATACATGCAAAGTGCACATACAGGCCTGCAATGGCAGGCTTGACATATGTGCAAAAACATCATAGATGGAAGTGCACACACACAGGCCTGCACTGAGTGGCTTCTGACATGGTAAAAAACATTATGTGCACAAGTGTGCACACACAGGCCTGCAATGGCAGGTTTGAGACATGTTTAAAAAACATCAGGTAAGCATCACTTCCGAACGTGTGTACGGAGGCTGTGCACACTTTCACACTGCGTTCACAGTGGGAACGTACCTAGTGCCCTAAGGCCACAAAAAGATAATTAGCAAAACCATGGTGTGTCCCATGGGAAGAGCTGACCTCCTAGGTAGAAAAAACCCATATGAGGGTTCTTCGCTACCTGGCATGGAACATTCATGTATACCTGCCCTGCCTTTTGTCTACCACTTGCTCCACCCCTCAGGGCTTACCCTAGGGGTGCTCTAGTGGTAGTGGAAGGCCCACTCAGGGTTGGCTAATGAGTAAGAAATGCCAACCTGAGCAGAAGCGCAGCTGCACACCCACAGGCCTGCAATGGCAGGCTTGAGAGATGTTTGAAAGGCTCTTCTTGTGGGTGGCACAATCAGTGCGGCAGCCCATGAGTAGCCAGTGCAGTACCTGCCCTGGGTATACGGTATAACTCTTTACAGGGTAGTCCCAGATCCAGCACCTAAACCAATCAGGTAAGCACCCCTTTTTAGCATGTCCAGGGAGAGTGCTCGTGCTTTTACACTGCATTACAGTGGGGAAAAAGCTGAAGGTTTTAGGGAAATCCGCTAAGAAGGGCCATGTCCAACACCTGGACACATGTTTTATAGTGCTACTGTAATGGGTGGCACAATGAGTTCTGCAGCCAATGAGTAGTATTTAATTTACAGGCCCCAGTAACATATAATACCAGGGATAGTATACTAGTGATGTATAAGTAAATTAAATGTGCCAATCAAGTGTATACCAATTTTACAATGTATAAGAGAAAGAGCACAACAATTTACTACTTTTTAGCAGGAGTAAAGTGCTAAGAAGTCAACAGCTAACAAAAATAGGGTTTAACATGGCTGCTGGAGTTACAGGTACACTTTGGGTTTTAAGTGCCTAGGGGGTCTTCATTACCCATAATTGTCTGAGGTCAAATGAACTCAATCTTCTACGAAACTTAGAAGTCCTTGCGAAGAAAGTGAAATTCTGGTCCGCTCTCTCTCTCCGTACCTCCTAGGATCTTTTGCTATTTTTAAAATGTTTTTTCTTCCGTGCCCTCCTATACCAGCTGCAAAATTACTCTTTCCCAGTGGAGAAGGCCTTTTTTACTAAAGCAAATGCATTGATTAGGACACTGCTATAGGGTGAGTGGTCCTCCCCGAATATCCTTGGGAAAATTATGCTGGCCCGTCATTGACGGTGGGATAGCTACTCCTGACATTCTTTTGTATTGTAGAGCAGCACACCTACTTATAATAAATTAATGGAGGTTTGAGGGCTTTGGTGACCCGGCGTATGTGACAGAGGGTTGGGCGATAGGTCCCTGCAACCTCCCACATTTGCTGTATGGTTGTGAGCCCCTTCTCAACCTGCCCTCTGCCATAAGAGTGGTACTGGTGGTCTGGATGCTACTGTGAAATCCATGGGCCGGGCTGGTAGGTTGATGCTGGAAACTCCATTGTGGCGAGGTAACAGACTTCCACAAGTCGTGGCTCTCCAGGGTTTCTCTGCTTGGGACACCATCAACATCTTTACATTAGGTGACGTGATGCACAACAGAGCACTGAAATCCTTTCAAGATTCACAATCCGAATATGACATGCACCGCACGCTGTTCTTTCGATACTTCCAGCTCCGTCATGCAATCTTACCAACTATACATCCCTGAATATTCCCCACTTGAAGCGACAATTCTCCTCACAAACATCAAAGACCATAAGCTATCTAACATATATAAAATGCTTCTCTGAAATTTACCAGACCAGATGACTGGGCTGAGGACGGCATGGGAGGGGGACTTGGGACTGATGGATGATGAGGATTGGCGGGAGGCAGCGGAGGCCCCTAGAGAGGTGGTAATAGTCTCCAAATTTCTATGGATACAGCTTCAGCTGCTTTACTGCATGTATCTCACTAGAGCAAGATTGCACCCCAAGCAACTGATTACTATGGGGAGCTGCTTGCGGTGTGGTGACCCAAATGGGGATTTGCCTCATACATTCTAGCACTGCCCCACACTTTCTCACTTCTGGAATGGGGTGCTGAGACACATAGGAGTAGTGCTGGGTTGGAGCATACCTAGAGACCCCAAATGTATTCTCCTTCATATTACAGATGGCTTAGAGGGTAACAGGTATCAGAGGGCATTGCTTATTGCATATCGATCTCAACTGAAACGAAATCTCACCACACCCACAATGAACAATACCCCCCGTCACTTCGGTCTCAACCACACCTGGAACTCCCGGAATACGAATACTCCTAGATACCGGCAACCTCAGTGCAAACACACTAATGATATCCGTGCTCTCCAAGGGAGAATACCACAACACGAACTCCACCCACGACATCCCGCTCCCCGCACCTACAACTGAGCTGGCATGTAAAGCCCCACTTGACCCACTGCCTACCCCGACATCCGATCGGAACCAACACCCATGTTACACACTCCAAGCACCCTAACTCACCACTTAACGACCATCCCCAGAGCACCGGCGTCAACCCCTACCTTGCGGTCCCATCTCAAGGCTTTCCCCCACACTGATCGGGCCACTCAGACAAACCACCATGATCAACTAACCACAATGGTCCCTAATAAGGCTTTCCCCATGCAACCAGATATAGAGCTCAAGCAGCCAGACAGTTCCTGCGTATCTCCCCACTTAATTGAACACACACCTACACACTCTACCAACTATCCTAATGCTGATTGGATTGCACGATTCAATGAGTTAGCCGTCGGCATAGCCCATCTCAAGGTTGAGTTACAAAACCTATCAACAATCACCAAAGAACTCCTAATCTCACACAGATCCACCAATGCTACGGTGAATCTTATCAGTCACCAAACTAGAAGATACATCAGTAAGAATTCACTTGCGGAAGACACCAGGCAGAGTAGGATCCCTCTCCCCAACGACGTATCTCGTCCGAGAAGGGCAACGGCTGAACTATCCGACAACGATATTGAGAACCTCCTCCTGTCCTATGCCAGCCTGACTAACAACAGCAATTTCCGTGGTGACATTATCCAATCCATACAAACCAACCCCTTCAGAGAACCCACTCACAATTACAGATACATTAATAGAGAAAACCTCACAAATATCAACTTAGTGCAGTCAACTCTCTCCCACTCGACGAGCAAGATGAAATGTGCACTCATCAACTGCAGATCCGCTAGCAAACATGCTCCTGACATTTACAACATCATCCTAGCGAATGACCTAGACATTATCGTCCTTACCGAAACATGGCTCAATAGTTCCTCCTCACCCATCCTAGACCTTTTAGTACCTCCCAGTCACGACTTAATCCGCCTAGACAGAAACCTGAAACTCGGCGGCGGGCTAGCCTGCATTTATCGAAGCACAATCTCAGTCAAGCAAGCAGATTCCATCGCTTTATCCTCCTGCGAATATCTCAGTATCAACATCGCTGATGACAAGCGCAACGCCAGCAAACTTCACATAATTTACCACCCCCCTGGTGACAACCTGACGTTCATTGATGAGTTAATGGAAATCATTACATCCAACGACAACTTACAAATACCACAGATCTTCCTGGGAGACTTCAATCTCCATTGGAACAACTCAAACGATCATGGTGTAAGCTGCCTTAAATCCTTTCTGTCTGATCAGGATCTGTCCCAATTCTGTGACAGCCCAACACACAACAAGGGTGAGACATTAGACCTCATCATAGCAAAATCGAACATTATATCTCTAGATTCCATCACTCCATGTGACTGGACGGACAATTACAGCATTTTCTTCTCCATCAATATTGAAGTAGCTACAAAAAGAGGCCAACCCACAAAAACAAAACAATGTAAAAGGAATATAAAAAATATTAACCCCACTGCCCTGGTAAACCGTTGCAATACCGCCCTAATCCCCACATCAGACATGGTGGACGTCCAAGACCTCACAGCCTTTTACAATTCCACTATGCTCGAAATTCTTGACTCCACAGCGCCCCTCCAAGAAAAAAACGTTTCCTCCAAAATCTCCAAACCATGGTTCACATGAGAACCTGAATTCTGATCGGCGCAAGCTAAGATCAGCGGAGCGACTTTGGAATTCAGCACCCTCCATCGACCATCTACGCCACCTGAGAATGCTAAGGAACTCATACTAAAGGAAGATCCTAAAGACCAAGGCAGACTTTTTCAAAACCCAGCTGAATCAAGCCATTAACCGCCCCAAAAAACTATTCGAAATCGTCAAACAACAAACGTGCAACAAGCCTAAACCTATGGAACCTAACAACTCGGATACACCAAATTGCGATGAGCTTGCCAATTTCTTCCTAGAAAAGACAAAATCCATTGAACTTGACATCCAATCTAGGAAGGCCCTCCCACAACCGATTGATCATGATACTAAGTTTTACTCTCAGATCAAGGTCCATTTCAGTACTTCGACGGAAACCTCAAAGAACAATGCCTCTTGGCACACCTTCTCGCCCATCCCTGAACAAGAAATCTATAACACTCTGCTAGCGATTAATCCCTCCAATCACTTCTCTGACCCCCTACCGCCGTCTCTATTCAAAATGATAAAAACCTCTATTCTACACCTATGGTCAAAGATTATAAATGCCTCTCTGAGACAAGGCTCCATACCGGATTGTCTTAAAATAGGGCAGGTCACTCCTATACTAAAGAAACCCGACTCCCCCTCCTCTGATCTCAACAACTACCGACCGATATCCAACATACCCACTTTAGCGAAATTATTGGAAAAATGAGTACAAATACAACTTTGCAACCACATCGAGAAATACAACCTCCTAGACAAACACCAATACAGCTTCCGTCAAGGTCACAGCACGGAATCTGCTCTCACCCACATAATGGATGACATACTAAAAATGCTGGACCAGAACGAATCATGCCTACTGATACTTCTTGACTTATCCTCCGCGTTCGATACAGTTAAGCATGACAACCTACTGTCCCTACTGGAACGAAGGATTGGTCTTACTGGCCGTGTGTTACAATGGTTCACCTCCTTCCTAAACAACAGAACTCAAAGAATCAAGACGAAACACTCACTCTCTCAACCATCCATGGTCACCATAGGGGTTCCTCAGGGATCAGCACTTTCACCCATTCTTTTTAATCTACTCATGGAGCCCTTGGCAAACGCAATGAACTCTGCGAACATTCATTATCACCTATATGCGGATGACACCCAACTGTATATGAAAATCTCCTCACCAGAAGACTTCATCTCCCTCAACGCTATCCTGCAGAATACTCAATGCTGGCTCACTGACAACCACCTCATGTTTAACACCAAAAAAACGGAATTCCTCCTCATCTCCCCTCCCAATCACACACCCAAGATAGACGTATGGTTGAATCAGCTAACTTCCTTTGACTGTGCCCCCCTCATCATTGACTCCGCGAAATCCCTGGGAGTCACCATAGACAAACACCTAAACATGCAGGCGCAAATATCCAAAGCCACCATGGGAGCCAATCACCAGTTGAGTTTACTAAGGAAACTTAAACCCTTCCTCCCACAGACCGACCTAAAAATGGCGGTACAAGCCCTAGTGTTACCAAGACTGGACTATGGAAGTACCACTCTATGCGGTCTCCCCAGATGCAAGCTGGCACCGCTGAGGGCATCTCTTAACGCTGCAGCCAGACTGGTCTCAGAAATAGCCACATTTCCCCTACCTTGAAAGCTCTGAACTGGCTGCCCTACGAGGCAAGAATACACCTAAAGATCGCTTGCATGACCCATAAAGCTCTGCACAGCAATACCCCCAGTTACTTAGCACTAAAGCTAGAATGATCGGGAGGATGCAGACAATTGCGAAGTGCGAGCTCACTACTACTGAAACCACAGTCCTTCCATAAAACGAGTACCGGGCGCAGAGCTTTCTCAGGGATCGCACCGAAGATTTGGAACTCCCTACCTCCAGCTGTACGTGGAATCCCTTCCTTTACCTCCTTCAAAAAAGAAGTGAAAATGCTCCTAATTAACAAATTCACATCCTAAGGCATCATACCTTATGCTGATTTCTAGTGACCTTGCTATCGATTTATTACCATCTACCTCTTTTGTATTGAACTGCGAATACCAAATGTATGTACACTTCCTCATCCTGCTAAGGTTGAATCTGTGTAATGTGATGCGCTCCGATTCCCCCGTGGATCACTCACCACCGACTACTAGGCACCTATGCCATCCATATATATTATTATCTACTTTTTTGTGTTGAATTGCAAATACCAATTGAACCTTTACTACCTCAACCTCCTAAAGCTGAAAAACTGTGTACGTGAATTGCTCCGATTCCCTCGTGGATCATTCTTTGTTGACTACTAGTCACCTAAGCTATCTATTTACTATTACCTACCTCCTTTGTATTATGGCAAGCACCGATTGTATGTACACCACTTCAAACATCTAATGTTTAATTATGTTATATTGTAAAGCGCTCTGATACCCTCGTGGGTCATGTTCGCGCTATATAATACTTTATAAATAAATAAATAAAATTGCTTAGGTTGGGTTTGATCTTCACAAAATGAGTTGTTGCATGAGACTGGAAGGTTGCTGAGGCTCCCTCCGTCCAGCAGTGGGCATGGATTTCTGTATGGTACTGGAATGCCCAATTTACAGGCAACAGGGTGCCCCCAGAAATATCAGAAGATATGGAAAGAATGGGCTGGATACAGGAGTATACAACTGGAGCCGTGCCCAACTAGACCATGGTCCATCTTCGGAGATATGCGCTCACATAGCTCTGAAGTACATGACTTACACATGGAATAGGAGACTCCGGGCTTGCCACACAGTCATGGGTTGTTGCATTATGTGTTGAACCTTGCTGCCTTAAAATTCAAGTGCTCAGTACTGCCGTCTCTGATGTCTGTCTGTTTTAATGCTCTGTACTACTATTGGGAAGGGTTTGATAAAATCAATAAAAATGTTTTTTTTTTTTAAAGTGCAGGATAAGCCTGCAGGAAGGGCAAATTTCCAACAGTAACATAACACAATAAAACATAACTATTAAGTGGAGACCGGCACACTCCACAGTAAATAAATAATGTTTATTTGAAATGCAAATCATACACAATACGGGCAGCACTCGCAGACACCTCCAGCTTCCCGGGACCTCCAACTGCCACTGCTCGCTGAACATGCCAATTAACTGTACAGCAAGCGATGAAGAACGAAGGTGTCACGAGCCAGAAGTACCATGAGCCAGCACCCGCAACAAGAAGATATAACAATAACGCAATGTAATATAACGTAAGATAACAAAAATCTGTTTACCACAATCTGACTATGTACTGCAATGAAGTTCTGGATGTATCCAATGTCTCTTCAGAGCACACTACAGCCTTTTTGCTTCCCTTTTTTGTAAAGAACTTTGTAGCTATGAAATAACAGCTCATCAAAATAAGTATAAAATTGGGTCTATAAATTAAAGAACTTGGCTGGTTGCTGAAAATAACTGCTCATCATATTATTTCCTCACATTGGGTGATTAGTTTCATTCTGTAGCTCCATTGTAGGTAATGCACTCATCAGGCCTTATTTCATAAGTAATATGATAGGTCTTAAAGTCCTGGAGGCTAGCAAGCACTTACAGGATATGATTAAGCCAAATTCAAATGATATCATCGTATTAAGTCTATTAACTACACTGAACTTTCTGTGATAGGTGGGGGGTAATGGTTGTTAGCCAATTTGCATAATAAGTCCCATTGTACATTAGGAACTTCTTTTGGATACAGCATCTATGTATCTCTGTTGAGCATTGGACATTGGTTTCTTCAGGTGTCATGATGATTAGCCTTATACAGGTTGGGTTGAGATAAACAATGTCTACCCTCCAGTAGTACAGTGATGTACCTCTGTGCTTTATGGGAATGAGGTGTATCATAAATCACTTGTTGATGACTAGGTGGTGTGTCCTGTGCTTTGCTTGACATACTCTGACTATTTGCAGTTTTATAAGCTATGAATTTTGGTTGTATTGTGTGAGCATCTTTTGAGTTAGGTGTTTCAATCCAATAGAAACTTTATTCGATCTTTCAGTTAAGATCATAAAAGTACATAAAAACAGGAGACTCCAGGGTCAACATACAATCACAATTCATATTAGTTAAAGGAACAGCCAGAATCAAAAAATCATCATGAAATTTCCATATACATATATACATGTGACCACTTAAAATATAAGTAAATGTGGAGGAGAAGACTCTGCCACCCGCGGGAGGCTGGAGCAGGGCCGGGTGGCCGAGTGAAATCGAGGCCCCGGCTTTTGCGGCCTAATAGAGGGACCCACGGGAGACGGCCTGGATCCTGGACTCGGGGCAGGAACGGTGAGCGGAGGTACAGGCAAGCCCCTAACCCACATGCAGAACACCAGCAAGAAGTGCCGATAGGCGATTCGGCCCCCCTGCCTCTTTTGGCCCCCACGGCGAACTTCCGGCATGGACACCATTGATGGCAGAGCTATCGCAGGCCAGGCGCTGAATACACTGGGGCGACCACTGCGGAGATGAGGGGGAGCGGGTGGGGGCGCCCCCCCTTATTAGCAAGCAACCGGCGCAGAGCCCAGTGGGAAGCTTATTGGGGCAAGACCGCGCAGTAAAAATTCGAGGGCCACATATTTCTTAGGTTGCCGACAGTGTGGATTTACCCAGCTGGGACCACTGGCTGAACCCGGCGCTCTGGCGGGGGGAGGTGCGGACCCCCCCCCTTCTTCGCTTCATCCTCTGCCTGGAAAGTTGAGGCCCTATTGAAAGGACCTCCGATTTGCCTTCCCATGCGGCGCCCAGAGAGGATCCCCAACGGATGTAAATAATCTGACTTGCAACATTACGTCTCCTGTGCTTTGAATAGCATCTTTGAACTACATGTATACTCTCCGGTTCCGCAGTTTACAGGCCATATAGAATGGCTTCCTGGGTGATTGTCGGCAATGTTTCTCAGGAAGCATCAGATGCTGCGTGCTCGTGCCTCAGTGACTCATCTTTAGCACGCAAGTATTCGTACGGATTGGACTAGAATTGATTGCCTTTAAGTATAACATGATTGTCTTACACTGACAAGGCGAGGGGTGGAGGAAGCTAGCCAGGCACCTCAAAAATGGAGCGGTGGGCGACAGGCACTCTGCCGAGTTGGGGAGTGGGAAGTTTGAATTCCACTGGCAGGGAAGCAGGAAGGGGGTGGGAAGGGGGTTGGGGGTTTTATTGTTTTAGTTCTTCTGACACAGAACACTCTCATGGATCTAGTTCCGATGAGCCCATCGGTTAAGCTGCTGATAACGCATATGTACTGGGGAGGGCATGGTTGGTGGGGCTCCGCCCCCACTCCTTCCTTGGCGTCGCTCTTAGGCCTTGGGGACGCCATACATGCTACCAAGGGTCGACTTGCACCTTTCCTCTGCTTTGACAATCTCCCGCCATGACTGACGCAAGGGAGACAAAACTGTCCATACTGACGTGGAACGTGAACGGCCTGGGCGACAAAATCAAACGTGGAGTAGTATTGCAATACCTCAAAAGGCAATCGCCAGACCTCATATTACTGCAAGAAACACACCTGGTGGGTAATAGTACAAGGCTCTAAATAGGTGGGGATACAAGCTTTTGGTACATGCGGGGTTTACATCCGGCTCCAGGGATAGAGGTATCCTTATCAGTAAAAACTTGGCCCTCACCCCTCCTCGCATGTGGACTGACCCACAGGGCAGATTTGCAGTGTTGGAGGCGCTTTGGGAGGGTAAACCATTGAATATAGTGTCGGCCTATCTACCACCGGCACTGGGAAAGACCGCACTGCAAGACCTGCGTAAAATTTTGATAGACCTCCCCCCTGGTACCCTCATATTAGGAGGGGACTTCAATATGACAATGGACGAACGACTCGATAGGCACCCCCAGAGACTGTCTGCCCGCGGTAGCACACAACTGGCAGACTTCGCCCAAGCAATGGGCCTCACTGACATTTGGCGCTCGCTGTGCCCCACTGCAGTCTACTATACGCATTACTCTAACGCACACAAAAGCATGTCTCGTATTGACTATTTTCTTACCTCCCTGGCAGATATAGGCCACTTCCAGCATCCCCGGGGGCTCCCGAGGGGTATCTCTGATCATTCTCCTCTCTGGGTGGAACTCACATTTCACAGGCAGTACACCCGTGGCCCCATAATTATTAATCCTTGGCTCCTTACGATCCCAGATATTAAAGACGACCTTGCTAAACACACTGACCATTACTTTACTGAAAATGTCGGATCCATCGATTCGGCAAAGACTGTGTGGGAAGCTTACAAATCAGTGATTAGGGGCCATGCCCTGTCATTGAAGCTCGGATATATCCACAAACAAAATGAGCAGCTGACACAACTCGAAATGGACCTACTCCGACTAGAGACAGACCATAATGCCTACCCCACCTAGGCCACAGCCTACAGTCTTCGAAATAAACAACTAGAATACAAAGCCCTGGCACGTGAAAAAACCCAAACGCGATTGCTCCAAACTCGTCACAAGGTGTACGAGCTCGGAGAAAGAGCTGGTAAAATGCTGGCATGGTTGGAGCGACGAGATCAGGCGACCAGATGGGTCCCTGAGATTTTGCTTGATGACGGACGACGGGTGACAGATCCTTTGGAGGTGGCGGAAGCCTTCGCAAACCACCTGGAGGGAGTATACACCTCCAAGACCACCACTTCCTCAGACGACTCACGTCAACTTTTAGAGGAAATGGATCTGCCCACATTATCGGATAGTGATCGGGAAGCCTTAGACGCGGACATAACTGCGGAGGAGATCTGCAAAGCTATTTTTGCTATCCAATCAGGGAAGGCAATGGGACCCAAAGGGATCCCAATTGAGTTCCTTAAAGGAATGGCTTTAAAGGTGGCCCCACACTTGAAACACATGTATGAGGAGAGTCTGCAACAGGGTGTTCTTCCTTTGGATCAACGGCTGGCCTCTATTGTAGTCATACATAAACCAGGGAAACCGGCTAGCAATTGTGGCTCCTACAGGCCTATCTCCCTAATAAGCTCGGAAGCCAAGGTATTGGCAAAACTTCTCGTGTCCCAGGTGATCGCGGTCCTCCCCTCACTGATCCATGAAGACCAGTCTCGATTTGTGCCTGGTCGTAATACCGCATTAAACATCCGTCAGGTCCACAATGTTCTAGGTAGGCAGCCCTATATACAAGAAGATGCGGTTATAATGTCATTGGATGCCGCCATGGCATTCGATTCGATAGAGTGGCCATACCTCTTTGAGGTCTTAGCTAGATTTGGCTTTGGTCCGCGGTTCCGACAGTGGGTGGCGCTGCTTTACACCGCTCTGCTAGGTCAAGTCAGGGTGAATAATCACACATCACGAACATTCACCTTACAGAGGGGGACCAGGCAGGGATGTCCCCTGTCCCCCTACTCTTTGCGCTGACCCTTGAACCATTGTCAACATGGATACGACGCGACGTGTCGATCCGTGGACTGCGCTGGAGCGACGACATAGAAGACAAAATATCACTATACGCCGACGATGTCCTGGTATATCTGGCGTCCCCACAGTCCTCTATTCACCGCCTGTTGAATGTCATCACTAACTTCGGCAAATATGCAGGGTACACTATTAACTGGTCTAAATCTGTGCTGTATGTCCTGCATGGCCCCCCACCCAGATTGCCTCGCGGGTACACAATCGAGTTGGTCACGGAGGGTTTTAGGTACTTAGGTATCTTTATTACGCCTGACCGCAAGATATTCTACGAACGGAATCTATTGGGCCCCCTCAAACGTTTACAGGACGACATCAAACACTGGAGGTCGCTGCCCATGTCTCTCTTGGGACGGGCGGCCTTGTTTAAAATGCTTGCCTTACCTAGATTTCTGTATGTGCTGCAAAACTGTCCGTTCCCAATCGCTAATAGCTATTTTACCACCATTGAAGGGGAAATTCGCACCTTGCTATGGGACGGAGGTGCACCTCACATCGCCCTCCAGAAGCTCACAAAAGGGTGGTATGATGGGGGGATTGCCCTTCCAGATCTGCGCTTATACTACTGGGCCTCACAAATGGTGGCGATTAATCAATGGATATATGGCTCCCCGACAAATCCATCCTTCCAACTAGAAAAATATCAAACGGGGCGAGAAGGATATTTAGGCGGCCTTTATACCAAGGTCCGGAAAAGCCAATATTTAGGACCCATGTCGCAAATAGTAGCCATTTGGCATGGGGCCACCAGATGTTTGGGATGGGCAGGTAAACTCACGAAAGCCACACCCTTGTGGTCTTCCCAACGGTTGGGGTTGCTCTGCCACCACACAGGCTTCAATAAATGGGACACTATAGGCATAACAACTATAGGAGATCTGATTAGCGGGGGCAAGCTCCTCACATTTAAGGAACTACAAGCTAAATATGCCCTGACACAAGGGGAGGTTTTTCGATATTTGCAGATTCGACACGCCATTAACACGAATATTCCAGATCTGACATCTCTGCTAGACTCCTCCCCTTTAGAAGACCGCTTGCTCTCGGAGCCTCTTTTGACTAAAGCCATCTCCTGCGTCTATCGCAAACTTTGTAACAACCTCCCCGACTCTTTTCAAACTCTCCGTGACCACTGGCAGGGAGACATAGGACCGATAGAGGACGAGGACTGGCAGTCAGCTTTAATGTCTCCCAAAGAGACGGCAATAAACCACCGCTTTCGCCTCATACAACTTCAAATTTTACATAGAGCCTACCTCTCAGGGGTGCTACTAGCCAAGATAGGCAATCATGCGGATGCACTGTGCCTCAAAGTCTGCGGCCACGAAAGCACCTTTTACCATACTGTGTGGGATTGTCCCGAGATATGTCCCCTGTGGAGTAAAGCAACCAAGAAAATGCAAGATACCTTGGGAAAACAGATCCAACTGACACCGGGACTGGGGATCCTAAACATATGGGGGGCCACGGATTTGACGGAAATCGAGCAGCAGTGGGTTGCACTGGGATACCTACTGGTGAAGTGGGCTATAGCAATGCTTTGGGGCTCTAATAGACGGCCCCTAGTAGTGGGCTGGGTGGCAGAGATGGATACGTGCATGATAGCAGAGAAGGAGGTCTATACGCAGAGGGGCTGCCCTAAGAAATGGGACAAAAAATGGGGGGGTTGGAATGCCTACAGAGGGGAAATATGTACCTCACCGACAGCAGATATGGCAATGCAGCGACGGCCGGAACTATAATGCCGTTAAGTGTAGACTATGCAGAATCCATGATTAATGTTGCTGTGTACTTATTGCATTGAACTGATGCTGTCGTATTGAAATGCTGATATTGTGTTCTTGGTTTCAATAAAATTGTTTAACCAAAAAAAATATATATATATATATATATAAGTAAAAATACAAATTGTCTTGTATTACATTATGGCAAGATAAATAGTAAAAAGGACCATAGCCAGTTATGAGCCCAACTGCTTCCTTTTTTTATGCAAGCCCACAAAAATTTCGCTACCGAAAAGCAGACTAATGGATCAGACAATGATTTTAAGAAATAAAGTGCAACCCGACATTGTTTAAAATTATAGCGCCTTAAAATCGGAGCAATATATTCCTTTCTTTCCTTCTGATAAAAAACACAGAAAAATAATAGGTGGAAATCAGTTTGGGGGGATTGCGTATCACAGGGACAGAGAGTCAGTTCTGAGTGCTTAAACCTTCGCCCCGGATACCATAACATCAGCGGTATCAGGTTCCAGCGGAATCTCAGTAATATACATTTTTGCTGTGGTATAGGGATGTCAGCTAGATAAAAGTACCCCCCCTAACATTGGTGGAATTAATTGATATGCGAGGACCGACTGTTTGTTATAATTCCTCTCCCTTTCTCTCCCTTTGGATATATTGGGCCCTCAGCATAAATGTGTCAACCAGCCTCTGCCTTGACATCTTTCTACAGGCAGTTGGGTCCTTAAATAGATTTTTCAGACCGATGGTGGTCAACTACGGCTAGAGCGGTCGACTTCGAAGCTGGGGAACCGGGTTCGAGTCTCGGCAACGACGCTCAACATCCTGTGATTCTGGGCAAATCACTTAATCTCCCCGTGCCTAACAAAAATGAATGTGTCCTTCTGTAATGAAACTTGTGCTCATGTAAAGCACTCTGATACCCGAAGTCTTGGGTCTAGTTCACGCTATATAAAACTCTAAAAATCTCAATATTTTGCGTTAGGGTTACCGTGTCCCTATGCCAGATGGAGAGCCACAGTAGGATCGGGGCTAGTCGAATTGGATCTGTGATATAGGGTAAACCCAGTTCAGCGTGTAATATATAATTTGAGCGAGATTGCGGGAGAGACACCAAGGACTTAAATAATCCATTCTCAATGATTTGGAGTAGATCAATAGATACCTTCCCCAGACTCCTGCCCCATAGGTTGCAGCTGACTTTGTTTTGGCATGATAGATATATTTAATGGGGACTAGTGGTTTTGCGCCCAACCTATTAGAGAAAAATGTTATCGCTGTTAGACTCCTCTCCATTCCTAAGGCCCTTCCTTCGACCAACTGTGACCATGTTTGGTTTTTGGCGAAAAGTACCCCCAGGTAGGGGAAGGAGTCTACCACTTAAATTTTTCCTGAATCCATGTGGAGGTACAGGGTTTTATCTCATTTACCAGCCCCTGCTATGATTACAAATGATTTCGTCTGATTGATTTTCAGGTCCAATGAGTCCATAAAAGCTGAATATGCTGATATGAGACATTGAAGGCCTAGCCCTATTCTGGCGATCAGCACGGCAGTTAGGTGTTTCATTTTTAGGGATAACCTACCTATAGTGGCTACTGTGAGAAATTGGATTATTGGTTGGGGGGGGGCCCTACTCAAGCAACAACCACAATGCTTGTCAGGGCCTAAAGTCACTATATTAACCTCTGCTTAACTCTCTGGGAGCTTGGCACAAAAGCAGTCAAGCTTAACTTAGAGGAAATGTGTAAAGTATTTATGCAGCACTCTCACAGTAATAAAGTGAAAAAACAACACAAGAAAAATCCCATACCAATCTAGAAATATAGGGAGAAATTGAATAAATTATGTGACACCAAAATAACAAAAATCCAGTCAATAAAACTGGAGATGTGCAATTTTAAAGTCTTATGGTAAGTATACCATCTAGAAGCACAAAGAGCCACTGTGGTTATTTCATTGCACCGGACCATGACAAAGTCACAAGTTTAAGCCGACCACAATGGAGCATGGGCCAGATACAGGGGCCAGGTTAGTCCCACTGAGAATTGTACCTTGTGTCCTTGATCCATTGCACTGCTACGGTTCAGTTGAGGAGCAGCGAGGGCTGCGATACATGATCCTGCATCTAATTGCACCGCGCTGCAATGATTCCAACGAGCAACTGCGTGGACTGTGATGTGAGGTCCTATGGCGAGTTGTTTTCTGCTGCATCAGTTCCAATGAGGGGCTGTGAGGGCTGCTACGAGAGGTCCTGTGTCAAGTTGCATTGAACTGCATCGGTTCCAATGATGAGATGTGAGAGCTGCAATGCGAGGTGCTGCATGGAGTTGCATTGCGCTACATCAGTTCTGATGAGGCTGATGATCAGGGAGCTTGTTTTGTCTTTGTAGCTCAGAACAGGAGGCCAATCATCTAGTCCTTGGAGTCAATCTGGTGGTTCTGGGTTCTAGGAGCAGATATAGTCTTCCTTCTTCAGGTAGCAGCACAGTCCATCCAGAAACAGGGAAGCAGAGCAGTCCTTCTTCTGAGTCTTCCACAGGCCCAGACGTGATCTGAAGAGTGGGTCTGAGGTATCTACTTTTGTATCTGGGGCTGGCTTTGAAATGGGGGAAGGTCCTGGAGTTTTCCCATCACAGAGGTGTTTGGACTTTCCTGCCTCCCTGCCCTGGTGCCAGTATGTATGCTGTCACAATAGGCTAGTGTGAAGTTCTTTGTGTGTGACCTGAGGCTGTGTCTTTAAAGTGCAAGTATGACAGCTGACAGCTCCGCCCCCTCTTCATGTCAAGATGGTCCATCCTGCCAACACGCAGGCCTTCTACTGTGATACTCTTTGGGAGGAATACACAAAAGCCAACTTCCAACTACACCTAGTTATGTGTCCCAGGAAACAGACTGCAGGCACAAAATGGTTAGAACAAGAAAATGCCAACTTTTCAAAAGTGGCATTTTCAGAAATCTGACTTTTAAATCCGACTTTACCATTAAAGAATGTATTAAATCACAATTTCTCAGACACCAAACATGACATTGCTACCTGCTCCCACACAAACATTATCACTTATTGAATGTAATAATGTAACCCAATGGTATCCTATGGGAGAGGTAGGCATTGCAAAAGTGAAAAATGAATTTGAGAGTTTTTCACTACCAGGACATATAAAACCTAAAAGTATATGTCCAACTTTTTAAATGCTACGCACCCTACCCTATGGGCTGCTTAGGGCCTACCCTAGGGGTGGCTTATATGTATCAAAAAGGAAGATATGGCCTGGCAAAAGGTTTATTTTACCAGGTTGGAGTTGGAGAGGAGTTGGCCTAACGGCTAGGGCGGTTGACCTCAAATCTGGGGAACCGGGTTCGAGTCTCTGCAATGATGCTGAACATCCTGTGATTCTGGGCAAATCACTTAATCTCCCCGTGCCTAACAAAAATGAATGTGTCCTCATGTAACGCAACTGGTGCTCGTGTAAAGCGCTCTGATACCCGATACCTTCGGTTCAAGTTTGCGCTATATAAAACTCCGTAAAAAAAAAACAAAGTTGAAATGGAAGTTTAAAACTGCACACAAAGATTGCAATGACAGGCCTGAGACATGTTTTTGAAGGGATACTTAAGTGGGTGGCACAATAAATGTTGCAGGCCCACTAGTATCAAGTCCAAAACGACAAAAATTGTATAATGGGATCAGGAGATATGGATTTTTGAGGCAAAGTGTTTCATACCACATTAGGAAGAATGGGGATGTAAACATCACTATTGCGTCAGCTTTAGTTATGTGTGGCACTTGTGAGTGGTGGCAGTGATGGAGAATGTCCTCATGGTATAAAGAGAAGGGTGCTTTAACACGCCGGTGGACTAGATATATGGGCATGTACTACTCATTTATCAAAATAGTTCTGTGAGTGTTTCTGCAACATTTTGAACAACCAGTAAAAATAGTCTAATCTAGCACAAAACATATTGAAATTCATTAATCTTGCTAAATCCATGGTACAAAGAAAACATATAGAGGATATAAACTGATCAACTCCAACGGCAAGGTTGGCACAAGGGAGTACACAGGCATGCAAATAATACAAGTCATCGCTTTGATTTCCTCACAAGCAAGTGTCAATTGCAGTGTCGCACATTCAGTAGCAAAACGTTACTCATTCACACACTGAAACCACATAAATGTCACACATAAGCAATCCTAAAACTTGGCAGCTATGCAGGCATCATAAATGGAGCAATAACTGTGCATGTGTGTGTGCGCTGTTTGTGCGCACACAGGCGTGTGTGCTCTGCAAAATAGTGTGCACTGCAAAATCAGCAACGTGCTGTGGGCTGGTGCACAGCCCATTAAGTCAATGTATGAGCGGAACTCATCTGAACAAGCCACTGGCTTCAGCAGGAGAACCCTTAGCCCCCTCTATGAATGTCATATGTTTTGTGTAGCGGTATTTTGAAGTCTGAGAGAAACAGCTATAGCTGTCTGTAGTCATACCGACTAAGAATGCTGGCTGTATTGCTTTTGCGCTGTCTAAACCTGTTTTGCTGCAATCGTATACCATATGGCCACTGGTAAAGGTCAGTTGCTCTACTCCCAAGCGAGCACAATATTTTCTTCCTAATTAGGTAGCTATTTTTGCCCTATTCGTTTTTTTCCTGACATTCTACCTGATAATATTATTCTTTTATTTGTGTAAATGGAGTTCGGATCACCAGATGCTTCTGTGCACGCAGAGCCCAGAGCAGGCTGACAATGTCAAAGTTCGATCATACTTCAGCTTTTTCATGCCTCTAATCAAAATATGAATTTGGAAGATTCACAAAAAGATTCTAAAATTAAAAGGCAAACACTATTAAGGCTGCCTGTTTGTTGTGTAAGGCTTCCACTGAAAGTTATTAGTGTAATCAGATTTTTCGTGTTTCTGCTCATGGGTATTCACTGCTGAAATGGCATGGCAGTAAAAACAACAACTTGAATTTTCACCGTTTCATACCAAAGTACTGAGGGGCAGATTTACAAGCCTGTTGCGTCACTTTTACGCTGCTGTTGCGTCACAACGGCAGCGTAAAAAATGCGGCAAATTGACAACGTGACGCATCTAGGGAGATGCGTCACGTTGTAAAGCCCTGCGTGACATTATACCTGCGTCAGGTATAATGTATGCAGGGTAGGCGTTCCCACGCAGGAAAGCCACGTAAAAGTGATACAGTGAAACCTACAAGATTTCACTGCGTGACTTTTAGGACGCCACTGCGTCAAAACCTTACGCCTGCTTGAAGCAGGCGTAAGGAGTGACGCAGTGTATTGGGAATAGGCCGCAATGCGCATTGCTGGTGTTGCGTCGTGCTTGCGACACAACTCCAACAATGCGTGACTTTTCTGCCAACAGATGCGTCAGAATTTCTGACGCATCTTTCAATCCTTCCGCCATAGTGCGCCGTATTTACAATAAGGCGCATCTATAGTGGCGCAAGGGTTTTTCACGCAGGCGCAGGGAAACTGACGCATCTGTACAGATGCATCAGTTTCTTGTAAATCTGCCCCTAAGAGGCGGTACAATTGCTGATGTTTCTGTCTTCCCCTGCCCCCTTGGTCTCTGCAGTCTAAAGGTAAGCAGTGCAATGGTGTGCCACTCTGTAGAGTTGCCATTCAGTGTCGTTCTGTCTCCACCCAGTCTTGACAGACTTGCAAGAAGGAGATCTGTCTGGCCTGGCCGTGGGACAGCACACCTGGCATTACTTGCAGCTGGACCGAAAGGTGCTGTGGGAATTCGAAGATTTGGGGGAGGTCATCGAGACTGACTGGACATCAAGGGTGTATTACAAAGCAAACTGGGGCAAGCCAGGCATATGCACCTTTTTTTAATCCCATGCTTATGTGGCTTGTTATGTAATATTGATCGCATAGACGTACATCATGTGCCTATGCAGTTTCAAGGGAGAATACCACTAATTGAACCGGTGCTTAAACCCAATTAGGAATGTCCTTCTCCCCTTGCCTCTTCTGTGTTATTGACCCAGTTTGTTGAGAGCCATAAGGGCCTCAGGACACCTAACCAGTCCCCACCCAAAGGCACAAATTGTGGGTGCTACCCTGACCCCTTTTCAAAATTTGGCAAGTCCTGAGGCATAAAATATAGACCGGTACCTTGGTTCTTCTTTCACTGCGGTGCTCTCTGTAGTGCACACATGAGTTTGCCCTGCACCAGGGACTGTATTTTTTTATTTACAATAGGGCACATCACCCCAGTCTGTGCCGACAGCACTCAATGAAACATCATATTTTTAGAATTTGAAATGGTGTGTTCATTAATTCCTTATAGACTGATTACTGTTTTTTAGATACATTTTTCAGTCAATGGGTTATACTGACTGATTTTGTAAATGCGGCGCATTCATGGTGGCGCAAGGGGTTCCTAACGTCACGCAAAATAACTGGCGCATTCCTGCTGATCTGCAGGGATGCACCAGTTATTGTAAATCTGCTCCACAATGTGTAATGGCGGCGGCTGGAGTTTGCAACTTGAGGCGTAGCGCAGGGCGGAATAGTGGCGGTTGGAGCAACTTGAAAGGAGGCACGAGGGGGGCACTATTTGTTTCTTACTGCAATTCACTGCCCTGAAGACTTGATTATACCTACACAGACCACAATGCTGTGACTTGTCATATGTCTTCCTGTGCACGTTTCTCCCTATGCATGCTATCTCACATCCCGTGCACATTACTTCCCTTACACGAAGCTCGCCTTGATGTTGATATGGTTTCTCCTCCTCTCCTCTTTCTTTTTTTTATTTAATACCATGTATTTTTCTCGTTGCCAGTGTTACAAAGGTTGATACTTCAAGTAAAGAAGAGTCTCCATCGGAATAACTGTAATAAAGAGGTTTATTCAAGAGACAGACTTCATGAGAACCATCGCAGGGATTGCGTCAGGCTGTCGTCAGTTCCAAATCAAACACAAATTGCCATGTATATGGAGCGTGGCGGTCACGAGCGTGGTATTCTTGTTGCCGCTCGTGACTGTCTCGCTCTGAGTATCTTTGTTATCGCTTGATTGTATGCGAGGGTTGGGGAGTACGAGAGTTTTCCGTTATTGTCATTGTACTGTTACACGGATTTCCTTTGAATAAACTTCACTAAAGGAACTTATCTTCTCAGCTTCATAATTATCGTTATTGGATACTTTCTAACACTGGCGACGAGTGGGCATGGATTTACTGCCTCTTACTTCAAGGATAGGATATCTGTGAGTTTTGCCATTTTGAGGATTTTTACTTGGATTTCTTTGGAGATCATCTTAAACCACGTTTTTTTTTTGGTGGGAAATGAATGTACTCTTGCCATTTGTGCTGTGGATACTACAAGATTGACTCTATATATTTTTTTTTTTTTCCGCACTTTGAAAATTTTTGACTGTTTCAGTATTTACATTGCAATTGGATAAAGCATCGTATCACACTCTTGATGTGTGCACCGTTTCGATAAGAAATTTGGGGACAAGGAAGTTAGGGAATTCTGGCTCATTTTACTCTTTGTGAGGATTGCCTAGAGCTCGCAACATTCTCATTTGCGGTCCGTTTTTCCTCACCTTTCAGCCAAGTGGAATACCCGGAGCTTCATAACACCCGCATTCTTCTGGTATCCTAACAACAGGATAACACGTCATTTCGCTCATTTCAACCAAGACGCACGCCTGACGGGTCACGCATACGTGAACTTTCACCTTTGACCCTGCGTGCCACCATTTTGTTACCGGCATATTTACTTTCTCAGCAAACTACAAGGAATTTTGCATCGTATTTCATTCCGTGATACGCACACAGCGTATTTTCAAGGTTGTCACCGGCATATTTACCGTCTCAGCAAACTACAAGGTATTTTGCATCGTTCTTCATTCCGTGATACGCACACAGCGTATTTTCAAGGTACTCTTAAGCTACTAATAATTTACTACATGTTTCGAAGGAATTTGTCGGTGATACGCACATCGCTTGTCTTCAAAAGTACTGTAGTCTAGATATTTTTCTGCATTATTTGGATAAAGTTCTTGCGTGTTTCCAGTCATTTATTTTAATCATCGGTGACAGGCACACCTTTTTAATTATTCACACTTCTTTATGTCATTCTGTCACCATTTGCATATACTGTTTTATTCAATTCACATTAATTGGTGGTGTCCCTAACACAGGAACATGAGAAGGCTGCCATCAATTTCTCGACATGCCTTCAAGAACTGGCGTCTTGGATGGCGGACAACTGCCTTAAACTTAATGGTAACAAAACTGAAGTTCTTGTGCTAGGCAGAGCCCCCACTATTTGGTCGTCAGCGTGGTGGCCACAGACACTGGGACCTACCCCGCCCCCATGTGATCAGGTGAAGAATCTTGGGGTATGGCTGGACTCTAAGCTTTCTTTCGATAATCACATAAGGTGTGTGGCGGGGAAATGTTTTGGGGTTATGAGAGGTCTTTGGAAGACCTTAGATGTACTGCCAGTTGCAGCAAGGAAAACTATGGTCCATGCCCTGGTGACGTCACGCTTGGATTACGGGAATGTCCTGTATTTGGGAGCTAGCTCCAAGTGTGTGCAAAGACTCCAGCGTATTCAGAATGCTGCGGCTCGTCTTGTTTTAATGTTACCTAGGAGAGCCTCTTCCAACAAGGCCCTGGCTTCCCTTCACTGGCTTCCGGTAAGGGAACGTATCCTGTTCAAGGCTATGTGTGTGAGCCATCGCATTTTACAGAGAAAGGGCCCCACCTACCTGCACGACTTCCTCACCCCATACTCTCCGACCCGTCACTTGAGATCTAGCGGGACAGGGCAGGTTTGTATTCCTAACATCAGAAGAGCGAGGATGGGTGGCCGCTCTTTCTGTTTTCTGGCTGCCAAATGCTGGAATAAACTCCCCCCGGGGCTCCGGTTGGAGTCTGTGGAGACACTTTTTCGAAAAAAACTCAAAACCTGGCTTTTTCCTCCTCTGAGTTCTCTGGTTTAACCGCGTGTCTCCCTCTGCCAGCGATCTGAACTGTGCCGCAGCGCGGGGACACACTGGTTAGTGTAACCATGCGCTTTATAAGTTTGTTATTATTATTATTAGTGCTGCAAATTTTTCTACCTAAATAACTATGTCAGGAATTATTCCTCCTCCCTCATTTCTTACTTCTGCAGGTGAACCTCCCATGGCATGGAAAGTTTGGGAGCCTGTTTTTTTAGCTTACGTGGAAGTTTTGGAGGGAGATGACTGTGAACCTGAAAGAAAACTTTCATTATTAAGACATTGTTTAGGAGGTATCGGGTTAAAGGAATTCAAAACACTACCTGCTTTAGTTAATCCTGGTAGAATTAATGTTTATCAATATGCTTCTTCACAACTTAATTTACGTTTTGGCAAAAAGAAAAATGTGGTTATGGAAAGATTTATTTTTTACTCACGTAAACAACAATCCGTTGAGCCTGTCGAAGATTTTGTATCAGCACTTAGATCGCTGGCTGTTTCGTGCGATTTTGAGCATATATCATATGAACAAGTTCTCAGAGACCAAAACTTAATGAGTACAAACAACAAAAAGGTTCAAGAGAGGTTATGGACCACTTCTGATCTGTCATTGAATGCTGCCATCGACATTGCTAAATCTATAGAACATTCCGAAAAGTTTGTTAAAGAGATCAAAGGCAATGATAAAGGTGATGTATTCAATATTAACAAGGAAACTAAGGAAACAGAGAAACAAAATAAATCATTTACACAAAAAAATGATAACACCAGTAAATTTGACAACAAATTTAGGGGCACAAGGTATGAAAAACGGTATTCACAATTACTTTGTTTCAGATGTGGGAGCAATGGACATTTGGCAAATTTTAAAGGCTGTCCTGCTTTTGATAAAATTTGCACAAAGTGCAATAAGAAAGGCCATTTTGGAAAATTTTGTAAAACAGATCCAAGAAAAGTGAATTACATACAAAATTCAGAGGATTATGATAATTCATATGATAGCTATGAAAATGAAATCAACACTGTTATCAATGTTTGTGGAGATGAAGGTTTTACTAAATTCCCAAAATCAGAAAAATAAGGGGAGAAAGAGGGATATGCTAGGTCCACCCTCCAAAAATGATCAAGAATTACAAAACACCGAAATCTCGGTTATGGAAACCTAGCCAGTTTTTTCAGAAAATTAAATTTACTAATATAAGATTCAGAAAAAATAGTTAGTAAAGGAAAAATGTCCTTTCTTGAGTCCCCTCACTCACCAGGGTTTCCCATGGTGACATGCTTCATCATAGGGGCCATCCCAACCCGCTACGGGCTGAGGCGTGCTACGACTTGCGACACTACGTAGGAGCACTACTTGTGAGTGACTATGTGTGGTGCAGTGATGGGGTGGAGTGGGTGAGACTAAAAATATCTAGCTAGTGGGCAAAAGAATTTATTCAGGCTCCTAGCCGATATATTAAAAACGGGGTTGGTCGCTAGGTGTCTGTTTTTAATTAGTCAGGGGTCCCTAGTGAACGTCAACTAGTTTCGAGCTACCCCAGTGCTCTTCTTCAGGACAAACAGGGTCCAGCCCTGTTTAGTACCACTCCAAAGTGACCTAAGGTGAGGAAAAAATGCTGCAAAATACTAGCAGGCAAGAGTTAATACATACAGTACTTTGATCACGTAGTATTAATTATGGAGCAACAATGTGCTTCATGGTCTGAGAGGGGCTGGAGAGATCATCACCATTGAGAATGAAAACTGCTTCGGCTGTTGCCTGCTTCCCTCCCGACCGCATATAGGTCACTTTGGAGTGGTACTAAACAGGGCTGGACCCTGTTTGTCCTGAAGAAGAGCACTGGGGTAGCTCGAAACTAGTTGACGTTCACTAGGGACCCCTGACTAATTAAAAACAGACACCCTAGCGACCAACCCCGTTTTTAATATATCGGCTAGGAGCCTGAATAAATTCTTTTTGCCCACTAGCTAGATATTTTTAGTCTCACCCACTCCACCCCCATCACTGCACCACACATAGTCACTCACAAGTAGTGCTCCTACGTAGTGTCGCAAGTCGTAGCACGCCTCAGCCCGTAGCGGGTTGGGATGGCCCCTATGATGAAGCATGTCACCATGGGAAACCCTGGTGAGTGAGGGGACTCAAGCAAGGACATTTTTCCTTTACTAACTATTTTTTCTGAATCTTATATTAGTAAATTTAATTTTCTGAAAAAACTGGCTAGGTTTCCATAACCGAGATTTCGGTGTTTTGTAATTCTTTACTAAATTCCCCTCATGTTTCATTGAAGTAGACAATGTCAAATTAAGATTTTTTGTAGATTCATGTGCATGGTACACCATTATTTCTTCAGACATTTTTTACGACAAGTGGGCAAACAGGGCACTTTTTCCTCCTGATGTGTCACCTGGTGGTTACACAGGACATAAAATTGATCTTGTAGGTTTTTTTTCAGCTCATTTATCCTTCTCAGGTCGTCACACATTTAGTAAAATGTATGTCGCAAAATCAGGACAGTCACTATTAGGATGGCCACATCAAGAACAGTTGGGCATCAGACTCGATCCCAGAGCTGATCCTCCTGTTTTTGCTATTGATTCATGTAAAACTTCTCAATTAGACACTAACTGCATTGATAAATTGATTGAAGAATTTCCCAATGTATTTAGCGGGAAATTAGGGAAGTACGAAGGTTTTGAGCATGCTATTAAGTTACATGATAACACTGTACCTGTTCGTCATAAGGTAAGAAATGTACCCCTTTCCTACAGGAATAAGTTAAAGGACATGCTTAAAGACTTGTGCCAACAAAATATCATTGAACCCATTGAGTCATCCCCATGGGTTTCTCCCATTGTTATTTCGATTAAATCTTCAGGCGAAATTAGGTTATGTGTTGACTTACGCAGTTTAAATCGTGCTATTTGGGTTGATGCTCACCCTCTGCCAAATTTGCATGAAATGGTATCAACTTTGGCCGGTGCACAAGTATTCTCGTGCATCGATTTAGCTAGTGCGTATCACCAGGTCAATCTTGCTGAAGAATCAAAAAACTTAACTGCTTTTATAACACCAGAAGGTCTCTTTAGGTACTGCTGTATGCCTTTTGGGCTTGACAGTACTGCTTCTGTTTTCCAGAGACTAATGAAAGATACGTTGGAAGGTTTAACTGGCGCAATTGCATTCCAAGATGACATTCTGGTGTATGGCAAGAACGATGAGGAGCATGATCACAATTTACGAAATGTTATAGCTGCTTTATCTGGAAAAGGTCTCACCCTTCGCCTTGATAAATGCAAGATGAAGGCGAAAGAGGTAGAATACCTTGGACATACTATTAGTGGAATGGGCATTAAACCTAAACGTAAACATGTTGAAAGCATTATCAATGCACCTATTCCCTTTTCAAAAGAACAATTAGTAGCTTTTCTGGGTCTAATTGAGTTTTATGCGAAATTCATACCTAATTATTCGTCAATAGTAGATCCTTTCAGATGTCTTCTCAAGAAAAATGCAAAATTTATTTGGTATGAAGACATGTCTCACACATTTAAAAAATTGAAGAATTTTATCATCAATGCTCCATGTTTGAAACCATTTGTGTGTAGTAAAAGTTGCATTATACTGGTGGATGCTAGCAATACTGGTTTGGGTGGTGTACTTTTACAGAGGGACAATGGAAAAGAGTGGATAGTAGCATATGCTTCTAGAGCATTAAGAGATGCAGAAAAACACTACTCTGTTATAGAAAGAGAACTACGTGCTTGTGTTTGGGATGCAGAACATTTCAGGAGTTTTTTGTGGGGAACCAAATTCACTATTAAAACTGACCACAAACCTCTTGTTTTCTTGATGTCTCCAGGTGGAGGACGTTCTATGTCTGCACGCCTTGCTAGGTTAGCTTCAAGGTTACAATCTTTCCAGTTCCAGATAGAATATGTACAGGGGAAGGCTAATATACACGCAGATTGCATGTCCAGATTACCTGTAATTAGTGAGGAAAAGAGTCACGAGGATGATTGTGAAGTAGCATTCACCACGCATGACATTCATTTATTGCATGGTGGACATACTAATTTTTGTGAAGAGGTCTGGCTTCTAGAAATGGAAAAAGATGTTGAGTTAAATAAAGTTAAAGAGCACATAGTACAAGGATGGCCTGAACAGAGAAAATTATCAGGAGATATGATGAGCTATTGCAAAGTTCAAGATGAATTGGCAGTTGAGAACGGTTTAGTTATGAGAGGTGATAAAATTATTCCTTGTTTCTCACTAAGAAATACTATTATGGAAATTGCCCATGAAGGACATTTAGGTATTTCCTTCACCAGGAGACGTGTTAGAGAAATGTTTTGGTGGCCTGGTATTGATGTATTGGTTGAGCATTTGGTACGCACATGTTCCAAATGCTCAGGCAGTGATAAGTCAGCTGTTGTTTTACGTCCTGAACCTCATCCTGTAGATTTTCCTCTCGGTCCATGGCATAAGCTAGGCTTGGACATTATTGGTCCATTTCATGTTTTACCTAAATATGAAAGCTTTGGTATTGTCCTTATCGACTACTACACGAAATGGCCAGAAGTCAAGATGGTTAAGGAGGTCACTTCACAAAGTGTCATAGAATTTCTTGATGATATTTTTTGTAGAGAAGGCATTCCCCAAGAAATTGTAACAGACAACAGACCACAATTTATCAGTAAGGAAATGGAATCTTTTCTGGAGAAGTGTGGAATTGTCCATAGGAGAATAGCTGTTTTCCATCCTGCGGCCAATGGTCAAGTTGAGCGTTTTAACCGCGTTGTGAAAGAAGCTATTCAATTATCTATTAAAGGAGGTCTGAATTGGCGTAATGCTTTGCAGTCCATGTTGTTGGCATACAGGACTTCACCCAATTCTGTCACCCTAGTTAGTCTATTTGAACTTTTAAGAGGACGCAAACCAAGTACTAAACTTGTTCCTTGGTGGTTAAAGAAAAATTTAGGTGAAAAAAAATTCCACCAACGTAGATTATGAATTAGTTAGACGCAGAGTTGATGCTTACAAAAAAATATGAAACAGGTCATGAAAAGAAAAATGGGTATTGCGAGTAAACAAGGAATTGTGATTGGTGATCTAATTCGCATAAAAAAAAGGAAGGTGTTGCCAAAGGCTTGCCTGTTTGGTCAGCTCCCAAAAGAGTCATCGAAGTCTTCAAGAATGCTGTCCGAGTCGAGGGTGGGAGTGTGTGGAATTTTAACAGAGTTTCTTTGTTTAAACGTGTTGCAAATCCACCAGATGATTCCAGCAGTAATGTGTTTTTAGATGTTGAGCACAGTAATATTCCAGTTAACCATGATTTATCTTATTTTAACCAAGATTATTTTCCTACTAGGATGATGCATGACCATCGTCCTTCTGGGAGGTTCAAGGATTTTGTAATGAATTAATTTGTTTAAAAAAAAAAAGGGGGGAGGGGGAGATGTGTCATGTATATGGAGCGTGGCGGTCACGAGCGTGGTATTCTTGTTGCCGCTCATGACTGTCTCGCTCTGAGTATCTTTGTTATCTTTTGATTGTATGCAAGGGTTGGGGAGTACGAGAGTTTTCTGTTATTGTCATGGTACTGTTAACCTTGGACTGATTCACACGGATTTCCTTTGAATAAACTTCTCTAAAGGAACTTATCTTCTCAGCTTCATAATTATTGTTATTGGATACTTTCTAACACAAACATTATTCCCTAGAACATTACCTGCGCAGCATGATTCCACTGAAATGTGACATACATGCATTCCACCTTCAGTCCAAGTTGGCACAAGTGTGCTAGCTTTAGTTATGCTGATGGCTGCCAGATTTTGTTTTGATTTGACAATTTGACCTCAGTGCAGAATAATTTTCAAGATCTGTGCTTTATCAGCAATTGGATAAGGCATAATCATCTACAACTTAATGCTGAGAAAATGGAGATTGTGATTTTGACTCAAAATCCCTCAATCTGGTCCAGTCACTACTGGCCTGTAGAGTTGAGTGATGTGCCAGGTCCAAAGTCGGGTGCAAAGAGTGTTGGAGTTTTATTTGACCAACATCTCTCGATGAAACTGCATTTAAATGCAGTGGTCTCAAAATATGTCTTTGTATTACGAATAACTAGGAAGATCCTACCGTTCCTCTCCTTTTAAGCAGTAAAGACTAATATGGCAACAGTTATTGGTGCTATGTTGGATTACGCTAATGGCACATTCTTGGGCCTCCTTGACTGTGCTCTCAGTAGGCTGCAAATGGTTCAGAATACCGCAGCCAGACTGACATATGGGGTCTCCCACAGAATACCACACCGTATCTGAAGAAACTTCACTGGCTACGAGTTGACAGCGCATTTAATTTAAAATTTGCTGTCTAATTTTTAAGGCATTGCACGGGCTGTCCCCAGACTTTCTAGCCAACCATTTCCTGAGATAAGTTCCAAAGAGAGTTCTCTGATTGCTGCTGATGACTTATTGTTGGTGCAGAGAATCCGGAAATTAAGGTCTTGAGAATGAAGGCTCTCGAACCTGGCACTCAAGGAGGTAATCACTCTTCTATTTGAAGTCCACTCTATAACTAACGTGCTTATGTCCACAAAAGCCTTAAAAACCTGGCTTTCTAAGCAGGCTTTTGAGGAGGAGGCTTATTTTTTACTTATGTGGTGCTCATGAGGATGTTAGCTCCAATAGACCTATAGGCAAACCTATGCTTTACAAGTACCCAATAACATAACACATCCCTAGCACACACCAGGACTATGCTTCCATTTTCCTGACACAACACCAGGTGTGAATATTCAAATGCTTTTCAAGGACTGGGTGGATTTATCTTTCAATATGTTTTTAAATGTCTTTATAGGGCATTGAGGGGATCAAATATTTTGGACGAAGAACCATATTATGTATGTTTGGTATAGGTCATGAGATGGTGGGCATGGGGATGGAATGGGGGCTATGTCATTTGATATGTCACTGTTGGAATGGGTCCTATGTCATGTGGGATGTCACTTGGAATGTGGGGTTAGAAGCGGTTGGATCTTGGAGTTGCTGGACATGTTGATCTATTCCTCACCAGTGGCCTTTGTTAATGGCACTTAAATAAAGTATGTTTATTTAATCATCTATGACTCAATCGCTTTCTTACAATGGCGACGAGTTGCTAGTGCTGGCCCATTGTGCAGGTATCCCTGCATTTTCAAAAGATTTGAGTGGAAATTGTACAGTGCAGATAGAGTGCGTAACATGTTTTATTGCAGTCGGAGAGTGGTTTCTGTATGCTCTTGAGATTGTTCAGCTATTCATTTCAAGTTACTGTCATTAATTTAACTTTGCGGTGGCGCTTACAGTTTTGTCAGTAGGGATTCGCACGTGCTTTTTAGCGAGGCACTGCTTGCCAAGCCATTGTGGTGTGACGTGCTACAGAGAGCCATTGCGAGGTTTGTGTGACGTTGCTGGTCTTCCCTGCTTAAGCTCTATCGACTAAGGAAAATAGCGCGCAGGTGGCCATCTTGAAATTCCACAGTAGAGCTTATGAAAGTTACATATTGCCAGTTTGCTCTATGTATTGCCATTTGGGGATGACGGCGTGTCAGTGATATGCACACTAGTGTTTGCAGTTTCTACGTTTGAGGAGGTGAACTACACATTATTACTTGTGGATATCGGTGTGTCAGTGATACGCACAGTAGTATTTTAGTTTTTTTTTTGTTTGATTATCAGGATCTAAGCAGTGCATATAATTTTAACGAGACGTGGGAAACATTTTCAGCATTACTTCAGTGATGTGCACACTGTGATAGTGCATGTTGTGAAGATCGGCATTACTTCAGTCATGTGCACACTGTGGTAGTGCACGTTGTGAAAAGCACACATTTGAGGTATTTTTCAGCACGTTGCATTACTCGTGTGATACACACACCTTATTTTTTTTTTTAAATGTCCCACATATTTTCTTAAAGGTATTCTCTTTTTTCTATATTTACAAAAAAATTATTTGTTTTCCCTTTATTTACTTTAAGTATTCAAAACTTTTGAATACTATTTACTTGAGATTGATGGCAATAGTTTTTCTTCTGACAGGAAAAAGGCACTTTTATTTAGTTTTTGGGGCACAGCAGCTATTGGAATTTCTGAAAATCTACCTCCTGTGACTGCACCAAGGGTTTAAGGTGATGGTTGGAATGTTTTTAAATAAGCTGTGGCAAGATTGAAGAAGCAATTTGTGGATGAACCCAATGTGATGATTGAACGGCATAGTTTTCACAAACGGAAGCACTATGCTGAGGAGTCAATAGAAGAACACGTGGCTGCGCTTAGAGTCCCAGCGGCCAATTGCGAATTTGGAGCCAATGTAGATAACTGCATTAGAGATCAATTTATCTTCAATTGTAAGTCAAAGAAAATTCAGAAAAGACTTTAAGCATGTTGTGATCCCACGTTAGCCAGGTGCTGGATTTGGCTAAAGTCATAGAAAGATCTATGCAGTCAGCTAAAGTGTTAACATCGGAAGAAGTTAATGTTTCTTCTCCTGTGTGTTTGATTCAATCTGCAAAGAAACCTTTTAAAACCAGTAGGATTAAAGGGAGTACACCTACCCGCTATAGGTGTGGTTCAAGAATACATCTTGCAAATAGTGTGAATAAGTAGAAAGGGCAATAAATGCAATAAGTATGGTCACTTCCAAAGCATTTGCAGATGGTTAAGATCTGCACCAAGTGTGTCTGTAAATACTGTTACTGATGTTAGTGCTAGTTTTGAAAAATTAGTTCTCACATTGTATGATCCGTTAGCAGGTCTTGATGTAAATACTATTGGGGTGGCTTTCAAAGCACCTTCGGGAGAAGTACACATTTGGAAGGTTGGATTAGAAGTTATGGCGAATTTAGGGTCCCTTATCACTATTGTTTCTGATTTTTTTTTTAAGGAGAAATGGAATGAGTCCAAATTAAAGAAAACAAATGTTAACCCCAAGGCATTTGGGAATTTTGAAATAGACATGCTGGGATATTTTAAAGACAATCTGGAATTTAAGGGACGTAATGTTTTCACTAAAGTTTATGTTGCTGTAAATGGAAAGAATATAGTAGGGTGGTATGATCTTGGAAAGTTGGGTATTATTTTGTGTCCAGGAACTGACTGTCCCATTAAGTTAAGCAAGCTTTCTGTGGGTAGTGTGGATGTGCAAATGTCAAATGTGGAGAGTATTAATGAGAAACACAGTGCTGTGTTTCAGAATAAGGTTGGGCAGGTAAAAGGTTTTACTTATCATATCAAACTCAAGAAGGGTGCCATACCAGTGAGGCATAAGGTGCACATGGTACCAATAGGTGTTAGTCAAAAATTAAAATGTCATCTTAATGCTTTATGTCCTGATGGTATTATTGAACCCACAGACAGTTCAGAATGGGTTTATGCCATTGTTATCGCTCTTAAAAAAATAGGGATTTAAGGTTATGTGTGGACTTGAGGTCATTAAACAAGAATATTGTTATTGACACCTATCCTTTGCCAAGGATACAGGAATTGTTGGCAGCTGTCAATGGTGCAAAATATTTTATTGTAATTGACCTCATGTCAGCATATCACCAGGTGGTACTGGATGAAACTTCCAAGGACCTTACAGCCTTTGCTACTTCCTTTGGGGTTTACAGATTCTTGAGGATGCTGTTTGGGCTGGCCTTAGCGGCCAGTGTATTTCAAAAGTTGATCGAGGCTCTGTTTCAAGAGTTAAAAGGCGTCCTCGCCTTCCAAGATGACATACTCATCTTTGCTGAAACTTGTGAGGAACATGGTAAGTTATTGGACTCTGTGCTGGGACTGTTGGAAACCAGAGGTATGACTGTTAGTAAAGACAAGTGTACGCTGCTAGTGAAAGAGATTGATTAATTGCGACACAGAATTTCAAATGAGGGCATTTCCCCTAAAGAAGATTTCGTTAGTGCATTGGACAATGCGAGTAAGCCTCATGATAAAGACTTCCTTCGCTCTTTTTTAGGCTACGGAGAATATTATGCTAGATTTGTAGTATTGTGGTAGAACCGTTGAGGCAACTTTAAAAAAGGAACATCCTTTGTATGGACTACAAAACATGACAAAGCTTTTAAGCAAGTTAAAAAACTCATTGCCCTCAAACTCAATACTTTTTATTCCAATGGAAATTCATTTATTACAGTAGATGCTAGCTCCATTGGGTTGTGGGCAGTATTCACTCAGTTTGTGGATGACAAGGAAAGAGTTATTTTGTTTATTTCGAGGGCAATCAGAGGAGCTGAACAGTATTATAGTACTATTGAAAAAGAAGCTCTAGCTTGTGTAGGGGCTGTGGAAAAATGTATGACTTTTTTGTTGGGAAGAGCTTTTGTATTGGTTACTGACCATAAACCTCTTGTGTATATGATGGATGGGGTAAGATCTGGTAATGCTTCATCTAGGCTAATAAGACTTATTGCTAGACTAGGGGAGTTCAATTTTGAAATAAGGCATATTTCAGGTGGTAAGAATGTCACTGCTGACTGTTTATCTAGGCTACCGCCTAAGGAGTTTACTGAAGAGGCTGTTATTGATCAGCATGAATGTGTGGTAGCCATGGTGGACATGTTGGATACGTGTAGGGGTATCATATCAGAGGATGAATGGCTTGATGTGACTTCAAAAGATGAGTTGATGAGTAAAGTTAAACAGTATGTTGTGAACAGTTGGTCACCCAGTAGGAATCTTGATCCACGACTGCAAAGCTATGCACAGGTTTCCAGTGAGTTAAGCATTGAGAATAATATTTTGCTGAGACATGTTTATTTGTTCCTCATGCTGGTCTTATGAGCAAACTAATTGATTTGGCTCATGTGGGACATCCCGGGGTGTTGGTTACTAAGAGGTTGCTTAAACAAAATTATTGGTGTCCAGGAATGATGCTTGTGTTGAAATGCATGTTGATGAGTGTACAGTTTGTATTCATTCTGCCAAACACTGAAGAGTATATTCTGAACCTTTGAGTTTACAAGATGGTCTGCAAAAAGCATGGGAGAAAATATGTATTGATTTTTCTGGACCATACGACTGCTTTCCAAACTGTGTGTCCCGACACAGTACTGTGTCGCCTCCAAATGGTGGGTGTGTCGCGGGATGACACTGGTAGTTTGCTTATTTCAAATGCGCAGTACTGACACCGGTAATTTGCTCATTTCAAATGCGCAGTACGTACCAGACGTACGTGGAGAAAGGAGGAGACCGTGAGGCAAGCGTGTGCGCGCCGCGCGCGGCACATGCGCTGTTCGGTCTCCTCCTTTTCGGCTGCAGTGGTGAGGCGATGGGACCACGTTGCAGCCTGGTCCACCTCTGCCCCGTCCGAGCGGCATTACACTTTTGCTGATGGGGGCTGCAAGGCCGAGCTGCAGCCCCGCTGGAGCCAGAGAAGCAGTGAGGCCGGTGCCTGGAGCAGGACGGGCCTGTCTGTGGTGACCATTCCCGGTAGCCGCCTGCAAAGACTGGAGGAGGCTGCGTATACACAATTATTTGGCAGGGTTCAGGTATGTGTCATAATGCAGCACACATGGTAGCAACATTATTCCACTGTTTTCTCATTTTAACACATTAATGTTGCCGGCAAACGTTTGCCCTCGTTAGTGCCAATTTAACACGTGCAGACAACAATTTGCAAACAGAATGCGACCAATTAACTTTTGAAAAGGGTGTCTTACTGTGTGGCCAAATGTGTGGCCTTTTTTGTAACTTTCGACATGTTTCAGCTAGAAAATTTTTTTTGTTGAAGTATGTAAATTATGCAGCAGATGCCATGCTATGTGGTAAACGTAGTAAATCTATAATTATGCGAAAAACGCCAAAACTGTGTAGAACTACATAATTCCAGATGGCCTGCTTGTAATTATGGCAAGTACACCGAACACATAATACGCATCCCGCATGCATGGTAGATCCCTGGCCACCCGAATAAGGAAAAGATTAATTCACTCCCTACTACACTGCTAAAATATCCTTTTAAATCAGCAAAATATAGAAACTTTGCTGTTCGCTCTGACACTGCGCCTCGACATTGGCACCCGAGCTGATGCCCAAGCATTATTGATTGATATATGAATTCTCCACAATCATTTTGTTCTTGTTCATAGCCAGAACATAAGTTACCGCTCACACCACTATGATGGGTTTTCTCTGCCTTAGTTGCTAGGTCCAGAACTTAATCCCTGCCTAGCTGGTGAATTCCCGCCGCCACTGTATGTTCCTGTTGAAAACATGGGGGTCTCTTTCGCTCATTCGCCTGAACCCACAGTGCTTCTTTTGTCAACGTCCAGTTGAGGATGACACTGGAATTACCAGAGGCCATGCAGCAGCCCATACCTCCTGCTTCAAGTTCACAGCTGTGCTCTGGTCACTATAAATATACCACCTGCTTCACATATGTGCTCTGGTCACTTTAAACATCAGCTGACTGACATCTACCAGCTGAAACCTTTGCTGCTGCAGACACCTCGCAGTTACACAACTGCCAGGGTGCTCTGGTAGCGAGCTCACAGGCTGTCAGCAGTTTGCTCTACCAGATTTCTCCAGCTTCGCCTTAAGAGACAGTGCATCAATTAAAGCGAGAGTCAGTCTGCTCGCTATTGGTCAGAACACAGCACTATCACCTTTGAGGGGATGCGGTGTGAGCGGGAGGCCGATCGAGGCACAGACGCATCCATAACTAAGGTAAGGCCGACCCAAACATCTCCCGGAGGCCCTGCAGTGACGGATTTTCCAACGAAGAAGGTGCTTAGATTGACCTGTAGTGTTAGGCAAATACATTGGGCCCGCTTTACATTTTAATTTGACATATAATGCATTTCACCATATTTTATAGAGATTTATATTTGCTTGCTTTTGTTCACTTTCGTTCTATAGTTCAGATTGAACGAGTCCTAGGTGAACAAACAGTACATGTTAAATGCCTTTTGTATTCAGTCCTACCATTCCCATGGTTAATGTTATACCGTGTTGGAACCAATTGCATCCAGAGACTTTTCCATTGTCATTCCTTTCCACCTGTATTGGCACCACACCATTTCAGCAGTTATTTTCTGGAATCAATTATATTGTATGTGTTATTAATTATATTGTATGTGTTCTAGTTTTGTTGCTGCCATTTGTTTTGTGAGCTGTATCGTTTAAACTGCCCCATGATCATTAAAAGTCTTACGTTTTGTCAGTCAACATAAGAGTTGGTGCGCTTTTAGAAGGAAAATCGCTTAACATCTTGGGTTCATCGAGTACTTTCCTTCTCCTGTAAGTGCATTACTAGCGTATGTTCATGTTCTGAATGTTGCCATCCGTTTTATTGCTTTCGCCCATATCATTTTTCAGAATGAATTTTATGTTATTTGCCTGCTTGGGTGATGTCAATCCTTTGGTCTTAAGCTGTGTAGCAAAGAAGCATTTTTCCTCTTGGATCTGGATGAGGATGTCAGGGGTAGAGCTTTGGGGCTGTCTTGTTATGGTAATACCCCACTGTTTTGGTATATATGTTTTCTGGAGTATTCTTAAGTGACAGCTTCGGTTGACAGCCAGGTCACTAGGGGGAATTTGTTTTGTTTGCAAGCATCGCCAGGGATGGAATTCAGTTTTTATGATTTCAGATGTGATAGTTCATTGTGAGCCATTAGTTTAACATTGTTCCTCCCATTTTAAAATAAGAAAACTTGTACAGACCTTTATTAAGGAGATATTAGTAGATTGTTTGTACATTTCTCTTTTTCTCCTGCAATGAACCATTCAATTTATCTTCTATTGTAGGCCCTTGCTGGTATTGTGTGGGGGCCCTGCATGCTGGAAGGAACTATTATAACTTGTTTTCCGTTTCAGACATTTACTGTTAGGATTTGGGAAGTTGATGCACAAACCTTTGTGATCTTTTTGACCCAGACTCATCACTTGCTCCGTATTTCTTTTTGGGTGGAGTTTTATATAGGGCACACTAGACCCGAAGGTATCAGAGCGCTTTACATGAGCACCAGTTACGTTACAGACGGACACATTAATTTTTTTGTTAGGCACGGGGAGATTAAGTGAGTTGCCCAGAATCACAGAATGTTGAGCGTCCCTGCCGAGACTCAAACCCTGTTCCCCAGCTCCGAGGTCGACCGCCCTAGCTGTTAGGCCACATTCTCTCTCCGTATAACTATAGAAATGGGGACATAGTGATCCTAATGTACATTGACAGTGGCTATGTCTGACTTAAGTGTTACAGCAAACAAATGATGGACGGAATGCTGACAATGCAAACATTCCCCCCCAGTCAAAAGATCTGGGTTAAATCCATCGTTCTTTTGCCCACTACGCCACCCCAGTTTGGACCCAGCCATATGCAAATCAGTCTTGACCCTGTGCTCCCATGGGAACAGTCCAGACCGAACTGCCACGCCAGCCTCCCTGGACCGGAAACAAGCATCCTGGGACCGGTTTCAAGGTATGTCACTCTTTTTCAGCCAGGCTAGCTTGAATCCAGTGGCACAGTGAGCAAGGGACCGAGTGTCTTTATCTAATATGCCGCCAAATATTGACCAGCTGTGTTCATCCTATCAACCTCATTCATCTCAATAAAATAGTAAGTGCTGTTGCTTTTATTCAAAGTTTTGTAATTCTTGCACATATTTACATATTGTTACTCATAAAGGACAACATGTTTTGGAAATGTATGTGTGTTATATTACAAATCATATTTTTTTTTTAAAAATCAATGAAAGGTTTTCGTGAGATATGTTGTGTCCCCATACATTTTGATATTTACAATTTCTATGAAATATGTATTTGTCCTTATTTCTTATATGTAGTTAATTTTACCTCAAAGTGCTGAATGGAAAAACATATGACTCGTCTTATTTTCTGTTGGCTTTTGGCGCGCTGCGGAGAGCGGTCCCATCTGAGTTCAATGCGCAGAGACCAGCTGATAAGTTGCATGATTGTTTTACCACTCACAATTTCCCCTTCCTGAACGGATTTTTGTATAACTCGTATTCAGCAAGGCAGCAGGCGGTATTTGTGCATGGTTGGAAGGGTTGGCAGTGCGTGCACCTGCCCCTTTTGTTCCCTAAATCACTGGGGCATGTGTCAATGTGTGCATGATTATATTCTTGCTTCAGGCATAAACCTAACTTTACACCCAGTTTTGACAGTCACTGTCTTTGTTAGAACAGATTCACAATTGCTTTAGTAACCTTCCTGCTTTCTCAAATTTGCTTGAAAATGCACTATTTGCCCACTTTTTTCTCAAAATTTTCTCCGGGGGGGGAACCCCCCCAAACCCTCCTTAGGTGTGGTTCGGGCTCGCTCGCTACGCTCGCTCGTCAGCAGGCGGACTTTGTGCATGGTTGAAAGGGTTGGCAGTGCGTGCACCCGCCCCTTTTGTTCCCTAAATCACTGGGGCATGTGTCAATGTGTGCATGATTATATTCTTGCTTCAGGCACAAACCTAACCTTACACCCAGTTTTGCCAGTCACTGTCTTTGTTAGAAGAGATTCACAATTGCTTTAGTAACCTTCCTGCTTTCTCAAATTTGCTTGAAAATGCACCATTTGCCCCCTCTTTTTTCAAAATTTTCTTCCGGGGGGAGAACCCCCCCGAATCCCCCTTAGGTGGTTCGGGCTCGCTCGCTACGCTCGCTCGCTACACTGCCTTACCGTTTCCCAAAAATGATGCATCGCCAAAAAGTGTGTCACCAACATGAAAAGTTGGAAAAGCTGTGGTCTATGTAGATAAAAAAGATTTTTAATTGTTGTAATTGACAGCTTTTCTATGTAGATATACCATGTTTTTGTCAAACATCCCAATACTGAAGAAGTAATTACATTTTTGGAAAGCATTTTTCAAGTTGAAGGTTTCCCCAAAGTGCTTATGTTAGACAATGGGGTACAATTTGTATCATCTAAAATGTTGTTTCTTAAAAAATGTGGCATTCGTTCAGCGAAAGCACCCTTATATTGCCCAAAAGCAAATGTTCAAGTTGAGAGGGCTAATAGGTTTATTAAGGAGGGTATTCAAACAGCTCTGAAAAATAGGTTAGATATTTTTAATTTCTTGAAAGAAAGTTATGGATTTATCATGTTACATTCTTTGACTCGAGTGTCTCCTTATTTTTGGATGAGGGGAAGACAATACATGACCTATGTAACAGCCATTTATGAGAGATCTATAAAAAAATAGTCTTAAGGATAAAATGGCAAAAGAAAATTTGAGTAAAGCTCAAGTTAGAGGGAAGTTGTATTATGATGTAAGTCATAGACACAAACCCAAACTTATTGGTGTTTGTGTTTTGGTGTGTATTGTTAAACCTACTCCACATTATAAAGGTGCATTACCATTTTCTTTTCCGGTTCAGGTGGATAAAGTAGCTGGCTCTGCAGTTTTATTGAGAAACAATGGTTGGTAGAACAAGAGCTCAGTTGTGGTGCTTAAACCAGGGCAGGAAAAAATGTTTGAGCAAGAGGAGGAAGAAGGTGACAACTTGTTGTTCAGTAGTAACTATGAGAAATCCAGGTGCTAGTACAGCAGGAAGAATCAGTGTGTGAAACTGATTCTGATGTTTTGAATACTTCTTCACATAAAAGAATTGTAAGACTACCAAAGAAATTTGTGGATTTTATTTTGGAATGAGGTCTTGCACTTTCTTTCATCTTTTGCTACAGTAATGCATGATTTTTCTTTTCTTCAGGAATGGTATAGTGAATCTTCCTATTTCTTTATCTTTGTATTTTTGCAATGTTTAGCATCAGTATTACTACTTTCCTGTACGGTGTGTAAATGTGTTTTTTTTCTACTTTTCCTTTTCTGTCATTTCTCTTTTGTTTAAAAAAAGAAAAAAAGGGAAATGTGGTATGGACGGTGTGCATGGTGGTGAAATGGGGGTTATGTCATTTGATATTTCACTGTTGAAATGGGTCTTATGTCATGTGGGATGTCTCTTGGAATGTGGGGTTAGAAGCAATGGATCTTGGAGTTGCTGGACGTGTTGTGCTATTCCTCACCAGTGGGTTTTGGTATTGCCACCTAAATAAACTATGTTTATTTATTCACCTGGGGCTCAATCGCTTCTTTACAGTATGGAACTTCCATAGGTGTTCTCCAATTTACAGCTACTCCAAGGAAAACATATTATACAACTTCATCGCAAAACTTACAAAAAAAGTTGCTGCTACCATCATCAAATAGTTCATCAGTTGTAGTTGATTATTTTTGAGGTCATCAGTAAATAGGATGAGGAATATTTCTAGGGGCATATTTTTTCCAGCATCATAGTAATAGGGGAAGTAGTTTTACACACTCTTAGACCCCCCTCCTATGACATCACAGAATGTGACATGACATAATCCTTGACCTCGAGGTCATTTGATTTTACTTAATATTTGTTTTATATTGTGCAATCTAAAGGTAACCAGTATTCAGAGCGCTGACAAAAATTATTGTTTATCTGTTGCACAATGATTATCAAATAAAATAAATACTATATTACAGGTACCTAACTGGGAGGAGAAGGGAGACAGGAACTCTCTGAACGTAATTATAGTTGGAAGATTAAGTCCATAGGTTCCTCCAAATCATGGGAGCATTTCGAGAGAAGGACTGTTTTCAAGACTTTTATTTCTTGAAGGCCAGAATTTCTATTGTCAAGCTTCTTGTGCGTCTCCCAGATCATTGCCAGCCCGATATGGACAGCTTCCAGTTGAGGTAGGTTGATGGTTCAGGGTATCTGTAGATGTAATACAGGCTAGCTTGTAACAGCCTCTTGCTTGAATTGGTAGTGAGCTAAGTAAAATCAACAGTAGAGTGATGTGGTCGAATTGTATTGCCCCAGTAATGAGCCTGTATGCTTCATTGAGAAATGCCTTAAGAGGCGCTTGGTGGGTTTTGAGCATGCCATAAAGAATGAAATTGACGTTGTCTAGTCAAGAAAGCAATAGAGCCCAGGTTATGAGTTTGAGGTTTTCTCCAGGAATGAGGGGTTTTAATCATTCTAGCAGTGTTGATTGATGTTGTGTTGTTCTCCTTGAGCTCCAGAATGTGTATGCACATAGGTTAAGGTTTCTATTTAACAAATAGCCAAGTGAAATGCACTTTATAGTAAGTATAAAAAAGAAAAATGTTTATGGGGCCAAACAACCAGTGACTAAAACTAGCAAAAATGAAAGGCATTTTGCTAATTGTCTCTTGCACGACTACCAGTGTGGATTCAGATCATCTGCAGCATATAGAGCACTACCTGACACATCATAGATGATTCCCTCCTGGCCACAGACCAAGATCACCCTTGCCTCCTGAAAGTGCTGGACCATTCAGCTTCCTTCAACACAGTCGAGCATTCCAGCCTCATTCGCACACTGGAGTCTCAAATGGGATTCGCTGGCCATGTCCTTCACTAGCTTCCCTACCTTTCCAACTGACACCAGTCTATTCACATGTTTCACAAATCCCCAGGGAGCCATACAGTCTCCTGTCATCTTCAACCTTTACATGGTGCTTTTTGGTACTCCACTCACAAATAACAGCATCAAGATTTACCAATATGCCTGGATGCTTCAGATATCCAGTGCCAAACAGGGCCCCCTCAGCACAGTACTCAGGACTGAGAGCTCCGGAGTAAATCCGGAGCAGGGGACCCTCCCTGTACCTTGCAGGGGGGCCCCCTTTACTTTCATTATGCCACTGGTGCCTCAGACGCTGTTACCACGTCATCCAGATGTAGGTGTACAACGCCTGTCTGAAGCTCAATCCAATCACGACAGAATTCATGTTATTTTCTAAGAACAAGAAACAGAAAACAGTGAAAACCTAGATTGATGACATGAACTTAGACAGCTTTAAACCCCAACTTTCACTGAATACCAAGCCAATTGGATTCACCCTGGACACCAACCTCACTCTCAAGGAACGCATTGGTAAAAAAAAAAGAAAAAAACGGCCTGGTACCAGCTCTCTTTTCTGAAGAAAGTCAAACCATTTCTTCCAGAAAGCAACTTTAGAACTGCTGTTCAATCCCTCATACTCTGGCATTTGGATGGTGGTAAATCCCTACTCCATGACATCCCAGACTCGACACTGGTACCCCCTATTGGTATCCTAAATGCCTCAGCACATCTCAGCTACCACCTGAACACATATTATTACATTGTTCTTTTGCTCACCGGTCCTGTGTTGCTTGTGTTCCGGTTCAGGGAGAACCTGGCTTAGCAGTTCAGGCTGGACTGTTTCCATGAGAACCAGGGTCAAGACTGATTTACATCTGGCTGGGTCCAAACTAAAGTGGCACGATGAGCAAAAGATGAATGGGTCGGAGTTCTACCCTGAGTTTTTGATAGTGGTTAGGCTTATTGCAAGTAGCCTTCCATCACCTTTTGTGTGTTTCATAAAGTATTTATGCAGCACTCGAACAGTAAAAAAGTGAAGACAGAGCACAAGAAAATCCTAAGCCAATTTAGAAAAATAGAGAATATTTTAATAAATAAAATGGCAATCAGTTGTACCAGAATTATGAATTCATCAAATTTTAGGTAAAAATAATGCCAGATCTGAGTATCTCGTCACGCCATAACAGGACAAAGTCACAAGCTTAGTCCAACAGTGATGGAGCACGGGTCAGACACAGTATCAAGTTTGTCCCGCTGGAGGTTTTACCTTCTGACTTTGGTGCGTGATCTCCGCTGCATTGCTTTGTGGAGCTCTGTGTCACTGTGCGTCAGATACAGGGAGGCTTTCAGCTGCATGGGTAGACTTTGGATCACTCAGCAACAGATCCAATGAAGCCCTCAGGTAGGATCTGCTCCTCTCTGTGTGGCTCAGCATTGGTCTCCATTGGATCCGGTGATGCTGTCATATGGTATCTGCTCAGCCTGGCTCTGTGAGGCTTTGCATTACTCGTTCTCATATGCGGTGAAGCTTTCAGCTGCATGGCGAGTTTCCGTGGGGCTCTGCATTGGATTCGGTGGAGCCTTCAATTAAAAGCTGAGTGGTTCTAATAGGCTCTGTGCCACTTCACGTCAGATCTAATGGAACCTTCAGTTAGACATGGATAAGTACACTGTGACTCCAGCCAAGGGTTGAGGACAGCACTCTGGGGTCAAAACCTACTACTACAGAGGCCAACAGAAGAGACCAGGTCATGCAAAGTTGGGTCTGGTGAGTAGGAAAGTAGGAATGCTTGTTGTATCCCTGTAGTTCAAAAAAGAGATCAGCCTACTGGCCCTTGGAGGCACTTTTGGGGTCCTGGGTTCATGGTAAGCAGGTCCAGTCTTCCTTCTTCAGACAGCAGGGCAGTCCTTCTTCCGAATCTTCTTAGTTTCAGGAGTAGTCTGATGAGAGGTTCTGAGGGTGCTACTTTTATAACTAGTGCCAGCCTGTGTGTGGGGGTCACCCGCTTTGTCTACCCCTAAAGTAGTTTAGTCAGTTATTCCTTTTCCCTCATTGTGGCTCCAATCTGTCCTGGAGAACAAAGTGCAGGCATGCCCAGGCGTGGGCTGCATTTGCCAGTGACTGAACAGGCCTCTTCAGAACTCAGAAAGGAGCTGGGTAGAGCCCTAAGGCTACCCTTTGAATTCCAAGAAGTGCAATCACCAGGCCATCCTGCTCAGGAGAGGGAACACTCTTTCCCACAACCAAAGTCCTTTTGTCCCCTGTCTGGAAGGTATACAAATCACATCACAGGAGAGCCATTAACAGTCATGTGATACTAGCCGAAATGCACATTTTGTGTAGGCAGAAAAATGACAACTTTCTAAAAGTGGTATTTTCATAATTGGAACTTAAAATCCAACTTTATCATTAAAGATGATTTTAAATTACAATTTAAGTGAGTGGAAGAAACATTTCTTTAGCTATTCCCAAAGTGAAGCTATCACTTATTAAATGTAATAAGGGAATCCAGTGTTAGACTATGTAGAGCTGGCCTTGCTGCATTGAAAAATGACTTTGTTTTTGCTGACAGGAAATGCAAAACTTAAGCATCCATGTCCTACTTTTTAAATACCATGCATCCTGCCCAATGAGCCTTTAGGGCCTACCTTAGGGGTGACATATAAGTATTAACAAGCATTTGCAATGCAAATTGGTCTCGCATTTGTGAGAGTTAGAGGTATTGGCGCTGTAAATGACAATGTTTTTTACCCATATGTTTTGAATTGGAGTGGAGTGGATGTATGTGGTGTGGAGTGGTGTTATGTGGGTTGGATTGGAATTGTTAGTTGTGGAATTGTGTATGGTGGAATTGTGTGCTGTGGAATGGATTTTTGTAGTGGATTTATGTGGCACGGTGTGCAGTGGAAATATGTGAATAGTGATTATGTGATATTCAGTGTACTGGAATAATGTGGAGTAGGATTGTGTGTGATAGAGTGTAATTATGTGGAATGGTATTTTGTGTTGTGGAATGGTATGCTGTGTAGTTTAATTATGTGGTGTGCTGTTGAATTTTGTGGCATGATGTAGAATCATGTGGTGTGAATTGGATGTATGATGTGTGTTGTGTAATTGTATTGTTGAGTTGAAATATGTGGTTTGTTGTCGAATTATGTGGTGTGAAATGGAAATGTGTAGAGTTGAATTGTGTGGCGTGGAAGTGTGTGGCGTTGAGTGAAATTCTTCTGATTGTAATTATGTGGTATGGTGTGGAGTGTATTTCTGTGGATTGTGTTACCAAGCTAGTCCAAAGAGAAAGGAAAGAACGCCCCAAAGCGACATGTGTGCTATGTGTGCGTGTGGCATGTGGAGATGTATACATTATATATGTTCTGCACAGGACAGTGGAGGACCGGGAGAGTTTGCCAGCAGCCATGAACCAAGATGAAAGATGATTACACCATTATGGACATATAGCAGACTTCATCTTACCTTGTCCCCTCACAGCACCTGGGCGAGGCCACTTCTGGCAGGTCGATTAGTTCTGGACATGGCGTGGTAGGGAAACAGCGCTCAAGTGGTCATAGGGCAGTGTTTTTAAATGAACTACTTAGCTAATATTCAAACACACATACTTAGTGGGTGGACAATGAGTGCTGCAGTCCACTAGTAGCATTTATTTTCAGACCCTGGGTACATTCAGGAGTATGAGCATGGCTGACCCATGGCACCAAAGAACTGTGTCTGTGGCAGATGCTGTGTGGCTACGACCCAAAGAACTGTGATCTTGGCCGATCCTGTGCCACTGTGGCCCAGAGAACTGTTATGAAAACTCTTCATCACTGCACTTCATTCAAACACTGAGGCTTACCTGTGTGCCACTAGGCCCAAAATGACCAAGGTCTAGCCTAAGCCACTTTCACCAAGGAGCCTAATGAGTTAATGAGCTAAGTGGGTTTGTGCGAAGCACCTAAAAACCAGGCCGGAAAGTGACAATGTTGAAAATGACCATCTTTTGCTTGGTATGTGCCTTCTTTTCCTGAGCCTGTTTTAGTTGGCCAAAGGACTCTGCACACCTTTCCCTGCTAACCAATGGTAACATGCTTATGCTCTTCCTTTTATATCTAGTAAAATTGGCACATACCTAATTGGTATATTTAATTTACTTATAAGTCCCTAGCATGTGGTACTACACGCACCCAGATCCTGCAAATTAAATGCTACCCCTGGACCTACATTCTCATAGGATAGGGTGCATGTTATTTTAAAAGTAGGACATGTATATTTAATGTTTTACATGTCCTGGCAGTCAAACACCTCCAAAGTTCTTTCTCACTGTGGCAAGGCTAGTTTTGCTCTAGGACAAAAGAGGGGTCCCCTACAACAACTTATAGTGCTTAATTTCAGTTTCTGAGCAGCTAGAAAGATGATTCAAAAACTTATTTTAATAGTAATAGTCGTCAAGTCCGATTTTATATTACTATTCTTGAATCACACTTTAAGAAAGTTGTAATTTTCTTGCCTAAGCTCAATTGGCCTTTCAGCCAGTTGTGAGTATTAACTGACCTACTGATGGCTTCCCTGTGTTGAGATGGGGATTGCTTCCACTCAGTGGACCAAGGACTTGGATGTGGAGAGGTGATTTTCTTACTTGTGCAGGATGGCCTGAGGCTGTCTCGAGCCCCTTCCTGAGCTTCAAACAATTCCTATCCTGTCACTGGAAGATGTAGCTCACACCTAGGCCTGCCTCTCTGTTGTCTTGCTAGCCTGCTTGACTCCAAACCCGGTGGGAGGTTGTGCCCATTTTGATAGCCACTCCTCTTGTTGGACACAAGGAGCCCTGGCAAGGGGAGAAAGGCTCTGATATGTTGGTTTTAGGGAAAGAGGGATACTGTGGGATAGATTACGATAAAACACACAGGATGTGCTGCAAACATGGGTAGGGTGATCCCTGGGAACTTTTACTCCATTGATTGATTCCCCCACCAACAGGCTGGCACTTGGCATAAATGTGACATGACCAGTAACATCCTCAGAACACTCCTGGTCCTGTGAAGAATCGGAAGAAGGACTGCCCTGCTGTCTTAAGATCTTGAAGAAAGACTAAACCTGCTTGCCTGTAACCCAGAGCCCCAGTTGGCTGACCTCCTGTTTGAGCTACATGGACACAGCAAACCTTTAGAGGACTCCCTCCCTGCAAGCGCCAAGCTAAACCAGTTCCAACAGGAAATTACCTCAACCCTGGTGCTGGCCTCTTTAGAGTGAGTACTAACCCCCAAGCGGTGCCCCCCTGGTCCTGGACCATTGGCTGGTGTTAGAGTGTACTCCTCCTTCAATGCAAAAGCTGGGACGTAGAAACGTTTTGCATTCTGCCTGGAGACACAACTGACACTGGGATCACCGTCAATGCCATAGCTGTCGATGTCAATTTTCCGGTTAGCCTCAGCTTGTTGGTTTGCCCTGCTGTAGAAGATCTGACGTTCAGAAAAGTTTCTAGGTCAAACGTGGAGGGCTTCATCGAGACCGACTCCAAACAGCAAATCACAAAAGTTGAGGCCTTTCAGGGCTATACGCAGGTGGAAATTGAGGGCCTCATTTACAAGAAAGTGCCACTCTGCGGCACTTTCAAAGCACAAGGATGCGACATATTTACAATATTATGTCACATTCCTGTGCTCTCCCCTGCACTGGTGCACAATGGGCTGCCATGCGCCGACGCAGGCACCCTTGCACCTTGGTGTAGGGATGCCTGCGTCACAGGGATAAATGTTTAAATGCAGGAAGGGTTCCCTTTCTGCACATAAACAATCAGAAATGGCGTTTTTCAACTCTTATGTGTGCTGTATTAGCACACATAGAACTTGCAAAACGTCATTTTTTTAATGATTTTTTATGTGCAGGAAGGGACACCTTCCTGTACATAAATAATCACCAGAGGTGAGTTCTTCGTTCTATGCGTGCTGCAGAATACAGCACACATAGAAAGAGGAATAAAACAAGGAGCAATGAATACATTTATCCTCGCTGTGCCTCCCTATGCCTCTCCTGGGGAGGCGAATCATTCAGACGCATTTCCAGGTTTACGATTTCTCGTAAATCTGGAAATGTGTCAGGTTCCATGGGTGTTTCGTGGGAACACCCACAGCAACACCCATGGAGAGCCCCTTTTTACGCAAAGTGCTGCGTGTAAAGGGGTCATATTCACACGCAGGGTGACTTTTCCTGTCCATGTAAATATGGGGCAGTAAAATGCGCTGTCGGTGCGTCACAAAAAGTGATGCACCGGTGGCACAAGGGGCTTGTAAATAAGCCCCTGTGTTTTTTGGCACTATTTGTAATTTACATTATAAAAATTCATATCTTCGGTTCTACTTATTCTATCTGTGTAGCTTTGATGTCATTTTATTTATCAAAGTTTACTCTATTTTTCTAAATGGTCTGGAGTTTTTCTTATGTTGTGTTTTCGCTTCATTACTGTTTGAGTACTGCATAAATACTTTACACATTGCCTCTAAATTAAGACTGACTGCTTAGTGCCAAGCTACCAAAGGGTTATGTAGAGGTTTGTTTAGTGACTTTTGTGTTTCACCCTGACAAGGATTGTGATTATTATTTGAGGTAGTTTCTCCTTGGAATTCCCTATCTGGTTATATACCTGCTGAGGAGGCTTATCCTGCCCTGTCTGCAAAGCCCCTTCTATTGTGCTAGGTGTCTACAGATCTTGGTGCTGTGAACGAAGGTCAGCATAGGTCTATTAAAGCTGCTACTGAAATTATATTAAGAATTATGCAGAAACAGACACTTATGCTACTTATACACACTCATTGAGGAAAGCTTTGCACAGGGACAATCTTGGTACTTCCATCACTTCCAAAGATAGAAGTTGAGGCCGTCACATCTTCCTTCTGGATTAAACAGTAAACACCCACATAATCTCTCCTATTCCAATCTTCAGAATGGCCTACAGTCTGATCCTGTAACTCTACATTCATTTTACACAAACTTGCTTTTTGTTTCTCAAAAGGGCCATTCAACTTAAATTACCTCCTCTGTCTCCATTACTAACAAAATAAGTATTCAAAGAGTACTGATCCTTTTTAGGGGTTTGTAACATTTTCATAATGTGCTTTTGGGAAATTATTAGAAATTTCAGGAAATTCAAAGTTGTATTTTAGTGCTACATTTAGTGCAAAATGTGTCCTTGTGTTCATTTTAACACCAGGGTGCATTTCACCATAAAAAAATGTGGTGCAAAGCACAAGTGGTGAGAGCAACAACCATTCATTTTCTGGCTATTTACATTATCCTCATCTGCTCGCAGTAAAGGTTTACAGCTAATGGCACAGACATTGCGCTTAACAAGCATAACTCAAAAATTCCCAAAATTACGTGAATTACGCCGACATACTTTTAATTTTCCCCAAGCCTAATCTTTATTATACATATACACATAAAGTAAAGCTGAATATTTTATACAAAAGATACACTGTTTCATTTAGAATTTGTTGAGGAAGGGTATTTCCTTTGTTGTTAATAATTTTCATTTCCTAGAATTAATTCCGCAACATGATATACAAGGCATACAAATATACTTCATTTTGTATCAACGATGCCCTTTCAAAAACTTAGAATTTCTACATTGATCAACGATGTTTCTGTTCATTTTTTCGAACGCCCCTAGAACTACCTTTCTTTGCAGAAGCATCTGTCTGATAAGAATACATTGTATCTGTATTTTTCAGGCTTATATTTGATGATTCGTGATATTGCAATTTAAGGATTTCCAGACACTTATAATTTCATAATGGAACACACATATCGTAAATCCTCTGCAGAGAAGATCACTCAACACCTACAGGGCAGCAAAGGGATTTTCAATGTTCCAGCTCATTGCAGCAAACCCAGGTATCCTAATTTGAAGCACCAAAGTCTGCTATATGTACTAAACTATAATAAATACAACATTTGTATAATATTTATATTGAAAACAGAGACTTTGGATTTCTTTTGTGGTATAGTAACAGTTCCTAATTCCAGTGTCTACCTTTGATCATTTAAGATTTCTATTAATCACCCTTAAAATGAATATACCCTGTGTGAATTTCTGAGATCTTGAGACACCATGAGAATAGGGGTGGCCCGTTAATGCTGATGTTAGAGGCAGTGCCACACCAGACTTTGAGGATGGGGAGATTGACCATCTGATCTTAAGCTCTCCCTCTGTCTAGTTTGTCATTGGAAGAGCAGCAAAGCAGTATAGAGACACACTGGGAAGGCATGATGGGAATTTCCAATATCACCCAAAGCGTGTATGTTCAATGTGTGTCTTTGAAACAGCAGTCAATGCAAGCAGGCGTTGCCAAAAGGGGCAATTATGCCCTGGATCATGGTAAGGAAATGAATCACCCTCAGCTGCAATGTCTGCTCATGTAACAGATGTTGCCTCTTCCTCCCATTGGCTGACCCTTTGTAGGCCATTTTCATGGCTCAATTAATGAGAGCAGGAGGCAGGGTTGGTAAGAGAGACCTCGAGGCAGCCACAGTTTGCTGTCCTTCTTTTCCATCTCACCTTGTGACTTTAGCATTACCATGGCCTATACGTTGCTGTCCTCTCCAGGGAGTACTAGTCGACTCCATGATGTGCATAAGGTTGGCAAGGCTTAGTAGGCAGAAAAATCCAACCAGCAGCTGCTGGCCACGTGATCTACGCTGAATCGAGGTCCGTGTGACTGCTTTCACCAGGCCCATAGTTCCCTCCTCAAAACACCTGCTGCTGCCTGTACCAAACGACGAAAAGTCAAGTGGACGCCCTCTGGTGGGTGCCAGGATTCATCAGTTCTGCCTGAGGGTAAGTGAGGAGGGAATATAAAGCTTTTATGTTGTCGTGTAGTTCCTATATTACCCACACAGGACCTGCGCGTTCGGATAACATAAACTGTGGGTTTGGTGGCAGACTGATTCTGAGCACCCCCACAGAGAAATGTTAGCCTGTTTACATTAGCTAGCTCACAGTGCCACCAGTGTCTCCTCTTATCTGGGAGAGAATAGTTTATGGCAACCTCAGAACGTGACAACCCTGATCCCTCAGGATCGTGGAAACAATGTACTACTTTTCGCTCAGTCACTCGTGCTCACTAATCTTGTCTCAGAGATACACAGAATAAACAGCCTGGGCGTTTCAATAAGGGTTTATTGAACAGTCGTTATTCTTGTGTAGAATATATGAGCTGCAACAACCATTAAACAGTAGCAGAGATATATGATTAGCAGTACAGTGAATATAAATGGATAGTACAGGTCTACCATCTTGCACTACGCATGAATAAATACATGAATATAAAATGCATTGATAAAAGAAAGCGCGTACTCCTACGATGCCTATCTAGATGTACCTAAGTGTACCTAGCATGTGAGTAGGTATGAAGCTAAGAATCCCTCTAGGATTTAGTCGAACCCCATTACCTAAAGTGTGAGAATGTAGGAGCACTTCTTGGTCACAAGTTGGACACCCCGCGAGGGATGCTCAGACCACTGTCAGCTCGAGCGTCTGCATGCAGGAGCCTTTGCGTCTCTGGTCAGTGTGTCGGCCTGGAAGTCTTGGTTCCCTCTAACTACTACTAGCAAGATGTGCTGTATTTATACAGAAAGTATCTAGGGTTCCTTTGTCCCTTGTTGCTTGTATTAGCCATTGTTGGATGTGAGGATGACGTATGGGATGAACCGTGTACGTAGATACGGGGGGGAAGGTGGTGTAGCCCCAACCTGGTTTCTAAGAACCCTTATGAATATTCATTCATACTGGGTGAGTCTATTGATGGAGTTATAGGACTCTATTGTTTAGGAGAAACCCTCCTTCTGCACCCAGGACTAGAACTAGGTAAAGGTTCAATCCTAAAAAGCCCATTACAGTGTAGTGTAGGGGACGTAATGTAGGTGAAGGGGTATGATGTTACCGGGGCCTATATTAGGGTACCTATATGGAACATAACACCCACTCCTCTTCCGAACAGTCAATATTGATAAAAATGCTGGCAAACCATTTCCACTATTAGGTAGTAGCGCATTAAAACCATTAAAACCATCACAAAGTGTTGTAAAAATATTTTCTAAAAAGTATTTAAAAACAGTTTTAGGAGGTGGAAAAAGAGGAAGATAAAAAATCTGTGACTTCGAAAATCAGTTTTTTGTTTTGGATTGATAATTAAGCCGAAGTCCTAGTTGAGTTTGTTTATATAAGTCGAACTACTACACGCGTCAGAAGGCCATGCATTTTCCAGCAAAAGTGTCAATTTAAAGGTCGAGTTTTGGAAAAAAGAAAAAACTGAATTCTCTCCCAGCACACGATGAGCCAATTATAGATTAAGTGTCCTGGCTGGGAGACGCAACATCGTCGTTGCTTGCTGTTGCAGGTGACGGTCCTTGTAACACTTCGCAAAGTACGTCAATGGAGCACAGATGATATTCAGTACTGCCAATAGCTGGTGTAGAGGCAGCCGGTGCTGTAGTCGATACCTCGGTGCTAGTGGTGCTAGCGGTGGAGCTGATACTCAACCCAGTTGTAAAAGGCACCTGCGGATTCTCGAGGAATGTAGCCATCAAGATTGTAATACGCTGAGGACATTGCCGAGCATGGGCCCTCAGGGGTTCCAGCCGGGTATTCAAGTCTGCAGGCGTGTCCGTTGCATGTGTCAGACAGAGGTCCAGCATGCATTCTTCACCGCAAAACAGGCATCGAAGAACAGGTAAGATGCAGTCCATCCAGACTGGTCTAAACGATAGGAACCAAAAGGCACTTAGTTCCCGTAGGCGAGGTGTGCCCAGATGCTGTACCATGCGCTCACGGTATTTGCGCTCCAGGAGCGCTTTTGCCATCTCGTTGGTAATTGGGTCGTCCATTGTGGAGCAGAAAAATGACAATCATGATTCCTGCTATAAAAAGCAGGATCAGCGGAAGACCTCCAAAAACGCTTCCCAATACGGAGTGTATAAAATTGTCTGAAAGGTGCTTAGAAATCCTGACCCTATGGTCTTAAATAGGTGTAAAGGGGCAGTTTGTACGTATAAGTGCCTGTATCTCGGTCGAGGTCCTTGCGATTTGAAGATCAAAGGTCTCTCGAGCGGAGGTTAAGGGTACTGGTTTCTGCAAAAGCATGGTTTTCAGTCTGCTCAAAGTATCAAATTGTATAAAGGAAACATTCAATGAAGGCCATAATGGCGCCTCCTTGACTGTACTTGTTGGGGGAAACAATACTTGCATACAGCAAGTAACCCTGGAGATTCACAGTGACCAGATAGGCAATGCCCGGAATCATCCCACAGCAACCTTGATCGTTCACCATCAAGTAACTCCCATTCGAGAGCAGCTCAAATACCGGTTTAATCACGGCAGCTGAAGTCCCTTTCATATGGCAGGACCAGTTCGCCACTGAGCCATTACAAGCTCCGTGCAATGAAATGTCCTGGCACATGAGAGAACCGCTTAGAGCGTTCTTGCAGTTTGTACCGCTTAGAAACACTTCACGATCCCCACTTTGGCATCGAAATGTGTATGGTAGCTCCCTAGATTCCTTAATGTATTCCTTACCCATCTTTTAATATTTGCCCGCCTGCCTTTGCTCCAGGCAATATTGAAACTGAAAAGCAGTGACCGGTAGAGTGATGTGGCCATGGATAAGCCATTCCGTAGACGGAGATTCCGCTACCGTGAATGGTAACCTGTCCAGTTTTTCAATACGCAGCATTGTATATTTTGCTCCCCTTTGTGCCATTTCCATCTGTTTATCTGTTAGATTATATTCAGAAAACAGAGATGTACTGTTGATATAACGCCAAGGCACATAGCCTGCACGCAAAGATTGCAGCGCCCAGCTCAATAACATAACAAAACGTATCTGAGATTGCCCGTGTTGTAATATGGCTAAATCTTGTTCCAGTAAGTCTATCGCAGAAGATACAATGTTGCCTAAGGAATATATCCTGGAGGTCAAAGTTGTTAACCCGTTGTCTCCCACTGCTAGAGATTTCTCCAAGTTAATATGGTCTATTTCCCGTATTCTCTCTGCGGCCTCTTGTTGGGATATTTTCCAATTTTCATTGTAGGCAGCATAAATGCCAGCATATATGAAACGTTTCTGACGGGGTATCCTGGGACCTAGTAAAAAATCCCTAAGATCTATGTCTTGTGAGAGTAAGGCTAAGTGTTGTTTCACTTCTGTGAGTGTTGAGGTTTCTAGCCAATCAAGGGACAACTTCCCAACACTGTAGGATGTCACTACCCCTGGTTGTTCTCTTTGTACATAGCATGGGTCTGGCTTGTGGATAATTAACCCTTCGGTTATACCCCAGAACCTTTTCTAACATGTGTTCGTGTCTAAGGGCCAAACCACCCATTTCTTCCAATCAGGGTCTGTTCTATTGTATTGTAAAATGTCATCTATTGTTGCCCCTTCTTTTGAAGTCGAATTTTGCCACCCCTCCATCTGAGATGGTGTTGGAACTCTTGGTGTGTTCAGGTCCTTGTTCTTGGCTAGTCCAAGACAGGATGTCTGTTGCACAGTGTCGTTTAGAAATATCATCTGCTGTGGAATGAGGCATGCTCTAAATAGCGCTTCTGTTCCCTGGACTTGCCAGTCCCTAGAACCCCAGACTGATTTTAAGTCTATTGTGTCCTTCCATAGGTCAAAACCTTGTTCAGACAATTGGGCAATAAAGGAAGCAGAGTATATCTGTTTGGTGTTAGTCAACATAATTTTCAGTGCCGATGTCGGTGTAACCTTATAATAATATGAGGTCGGGTTGGTGGTGTTAAAACCTGAAAAATATGCACATTTCTGTGCAAATGTATGCAAACTACTTTTTGGTGGTGTAGGGCAATGTTCCCACTGGTGATATTTAAAAACATTTCTAGGCGAAATAGATTTGTGTAGGAAATGATGACCATAATGTTGGTAACAGTACAAAGTTTCATAATCTGAATTACCTTCTAACATTTCAGTGTTCGGAAATGCGGCAGTTTTTTCTAAATCAGACAACATGTTATTAACAGTTTCAGAGTCCCAATCATCAGAAAATGTACTGGAGGTAATGATATCACTTAATGAAATTTTAAATACATGTGAAAGTTTTAAAAGTTCAGTCGGACCGAATATATCAAAATCAACTTTGTCCCAGACTATACCGTCTGGTATAGGAACCTGCTGTCGATGTTCACTGTTGACAGGTCGCTTTGTTCACGATGTGAATATTGATGTGGTTTTAAAATCAAATTACCTTTTTGGGCTGTGGAGCTTTGTTGAAGGTATCGTCCATTAATCAGCATGCTAAAAGCTATAACTAAGCCTAGCAAGAAAAGAAAAAATAGAATCCCAGTAATTACCCAGAGTTTTAACCAAGGCGATACCAGGTAAGTTTTTTTTGAGAAATTTCAGAAAGTCTTTAACTTGCTGCTTGCGTGAATTTTGGGCTGGCGTCGTTTCCGGTTCATTTGGATCCAAGGAAAACATATCAAAGTTCATGAAGTAGCCAGAAGCAGTTCGATCAATTGTAGGAATTGCTTCGGGATTTGTTGAAATCTCATTTTGCTCTCGTCGAGGCATGTTGACGTAGACGTCTGTATTTGGTCTAATTGCAACTTGTGTGTTATTTTTAATTGGATTTTGAAGATGTACTTCCGGTTCAAGGGGAACGAGTTCCATAGCATTGTTGCATAGTCCTTCATTCCGTACAGGAGGCTCTTCGAACGTGATGAGTCTTTCTGTTTGAACTTCTTGGATTGTAGCTAGAGGAGGGCATCTGCTACTGTGGAGTCCACGAGGCCTACTGTTCAGTATCGGCCACATAGTGTGGTTTGATTAAGTCGATTGAGACAAATCTTTTCTCCTTTTTTCCGGCAAGAGGCGGCAAAAGTACAGTTCTTGCTCCTTGAATTGCTAGGACAGGTACAGGCTTTCTGTATGATGGTCCAAATTCTTTTTTGTCCACTATTTTATCTCTGACCAGATCCCCGATTTTTGGGATCCAGACAGGTCTTGCCGTTACTGCATTGACTTCCCCAGTGGTAGTCTGTTTCTGGAGCACGTTACTGTGTTGTGTCCTGGATTCATTTAGATCCTGTAAAACAGTCAAACGATCATGGATATCAAATGGTTTCTCATCCACCACTGTGCCTTCATAATCAAGATCAGGTACCCACATTCTCGTCCCAAATAGGACCTCATATGGAGTGACACCCCCTAGAGAATTTCTTGGCTGGTTATTGAGTGCTCTTTGTACCCCATAAAGGTGATTGACCCAACAACCGCCCTTGCCTAATACCCTAGCTGTTAAAGATTGCTTTAAGTCCCGGTTTTTCCTCTCCACAACCGAATTTCCCTCAGGATGGTACGGAGAGGAGTACCGCAGTGCAACACCCATACTTTTCATGGCCTCTTTGTAAGCCCGAGAGCTAAATGCCGGGCCACGGTCAGAATGTAATGTGCCAACTGCGTATGTCCCGATAAAGACTCGCAAATCTTTTATAACAGTTCGAGCGTCAGCCGAGCGCTGAGGCCATACCCATAGGAATCTTGAGCAGGAATCCACTGCAACCATGATATACTTGTAAGCCCCATCAGATTGTAAGGGGCCGCAGTGGTGCAGATACACACATGCAAGAGGTTTGTCAGATATTAGTAATGGTGTCTGCGCCGGGCGTGTTCTGGTGGAGCCCTTCATTAGTTGGCAGATGTCACATTTCAAAACATAGTCTTTAGTTTGTTTTCTTAGACCTGGCCACTAATAGCGCTGTTTCAACAATGAAATAGTCGCTGTAACGCCTGTATGTGCAGAGCCAAAACCCTCATGTGCTTCTAGAATTAAACCTAACCTACGATCCATATTTGGTATTACTCTGTCCCCCACTCCAGGAATCTGAGCATATGGAATGTTTTTCGCATCTAACTTGTAGGAGTACTTGAGTGGAAATTTCTTTGGTACTGCACCGCTGTTTTTGCTTGAAGCAATAACAGCCACCATAATCTCACCGTCTATCCTCGTTTTTGAACGAGTGATTGCAGCTACGGAAGCCGTACGTACAGCCCCCTTTGCGGCTTCATCAGCCAATGAATTCCCATCAACGTGAATGCCATCACGTTGATGACTCAGGGTATGGATCACATGAGCCATCGGTAGTTCGTTCTTCAACTCAACTACCTGTTCCCATAGCATTTTATGCTTAATTGTGCAACCTTTTGCGTCTTTAAACCCGTTCTGTTCCCAATTATATAAATATTCATTGTATGACTGTACACAGTAAAAGGAATCACACACAATTAGTGTGGGGAATTCGTGATCCGTATTTACAAGTGCCAGTATCAGTGCTTTTAACTCTGCCAACTGAGCCATGCAGTCTCCTAGAGATTGCGTTTTGGTGCACCTCGGATGGAACTTTCCATCCTGCATGCGACCTTTAACGATAGCACATGCCGCGCTGTATTGTTGCTTACTCCCTATGGCCGGTTGAGCAGATCCGTCAGTGCAAATAATATATTCATACTGATCGAGAGGCAATATTTCATTAGGTAGAAATGAAATGAAATGAAATGAAAATTGGTATTTGTAAAGCGCTAACTGCCACTCCGAAAGGAGCATCCTGGCGCTGGTATGGAAGGTGAGCGGCTGCTCAGAAATTCTTAGATGAGAGAAAGGCAAAGTTCATCTGGGGCTACGAAAATCCAAGTCTTTAGTTCTTTCCTATATTGTGTTTCAGATTTATGCGTTCTCAGATGCGGTGGCAGTAGGTTCCAGGCTTTGGTGCCTAGAGGATACTCTTGTTCGTATTGCAGAAATGCTTGTGTTTTTAGATTTGGATCAAATCTGAATTCAACGTCCGTTTCAGTAAGAGAATTAGCCCGTTGTATCCATTTTGGATGTAAGCCTTTTGCGTTTAGAATGCTTGCCTTTGTAACAGCTTCTAAAGCTGGTACTGGGGTTACGACAATTATGGGGTTACGACAATTATGCGTTTCCCCTGAGCCAGTGCTCTTTCTCTTGCTACAGCGGTCTGAACTGCTGTCAGGATTTTTTCTGTCGAAGTGAAACGCATTTCTGTGCTTGTGTACAGGTGTGATTTGTAAGCGATTGGTACTGTTTCACCTTCATTGAAGATTAAGTAAGTGTACCCGCATTGACCCTCTATTATTCGGATCACTAAGTTGCGTACGTTTACGCGTGTCTGTAAGTGTTTGGAAGCTATCATGTCTTCTTGTAGTAAACATAGGATGTTTGTGTGATCCTGTGTCCATTGTCTGACTGAAAAGTCAGATTTGATTAGGTCATAGAAAGGTTTTACTCTTTCTACGTAATCTAAAATGTATGTTCTGCACAAATTTAGGAATCCCAGTATTGATTGTAGATTTTTTGATGATTTTGGTGGTTGAAGCAGCGCACACTTTTCTAAAAAGTTAGCTGCCAGGCTTTTCCCTTCACTTGAAAGCTCGTATTCTAAAAACAGGACATTGAGGTGGGCTATTTTAGATTTCTTAAAATTAAATTTGTAGCCCTCAGCGGCGAATCCCATAATAATGGTGCTCACCCTGGTCAAGTGCCTTTTTAAGTCATCGTCCGTCAGATAAATATCATCCACATAGGACAATACTTCTTCATCAAAATTTTGAAGTAACTCAGTTACTCTTGCTGTAAATACCCCCGGGCTGTTCTTATACCCCTGGGGGAGATGACAAAATTGCCGCTGGGACCCCAACGCTGAGAATGCGGTCAAATACCTGATTTCAGGCGCTATATTTTGGCAGAAAAATCAATTTGAGATATCCAGTGTAGTTTTATACTTTTTCCGCACAATGTTATTCATTAATGCAGCACTGTGTGCGTTTTGGACAGCGAATGTCTTTGTGCATGAGTTTAAATGTCTGTAATCTAAAACTAGACTATATGAGTTGTCCGGTTTGATACAGGAAACAAAGGGTTGTTCATTGGTGAGGTGCATGTTTCAATCACCCCTTGGTATTCAAGTTGATCTAAGATCTCCCTGACCTGTTTTTTAGCTTCTTGCTTTATTGGGTATTGTCTCTGAGCATTTGGTGAAACTTTTAACGGGATCACGTGGTGGGTTGAATCCTCATCCCAACCGGCATGATTTTTGTATAGTGCTGGAGCTAGGGCAACTGCCCACTCCTGTGCATATGCATGTTTAAGATGTATGGGAACGAGGTCAGAGAATGCTGGGAAAATTACCGTTTCTCCCCTAGGGCACTCCATAACGAATGCTGGCGGCCAATCTTGTTCTGCTAATAGGATGTCATAACCAGATGACAGATTTTCCCAAAAGAGACCTTTAACTTTCCTGGGTTTGTCCCCCTCCATTTGGAGTGTTATTTCGTGTAACTTATGTGGGACGCTTACCCTCGTATCTGGTGTTTCCACCGTGATGTAATCATTCAAGTCCGCTGTCACCAGAAATTCCATCAAGTTCTGGCGAGCTATTGTTACTTCTGCCGCACTGTCTTGTACCGTTCAGAAGTTGCGTCCTCAGAATTCTGGGCATGTCTGATCTTTATGCCTGCAACTTTCTTCTTCTTAAACTGAGGTTTTGATTTTGGCTTCTCTTCTTTTTTGGAAGTATAGTCTTGAGCGTGCTGCTTGTCTCTGGACTTTGTACGCTCTTCTTTGTGTTCTGACCGTCCTTCTCTCTCAGAGTTTTTCGTTGAGCCCTGAAAGGAACGGGAGGAATGTGTATTAGTATCCTGATACCTGTCAGGTTTCCTAATATTATCCCTATTCCTAATGTTGTATCTCTTTTCAGAGGGCTCCTGTGGAGGAGATCTGCCTTGGGATTGAGATCTGTTTTTAAAGTTTTGTTGTTTTTTATTATCCCACTTCTTTTTGGAAGAAGCAGGTGTCTGCTTGGTAGTGTCCTTTTCAGGACTTCCCATCAGTTGTGGTCTTAATGCTTTCCCACCCAAACTGTCTCCTCCTAATTCTGCATATGCAGTTTCAATTATTTTGGGTAGTTGGTGTTGTTCTAACGGGCTGAACTCCCTTAGGTGTTGCCGGATTGCCACTGAAGCTGCTTCCCCTTTAATATTAGCTAGTATTATGGCTGATACCTGGTCATAATTATTTAATAACTTCATCCCTAAGTTCAGGGCAGATTCTGCTCCGTACTCGTTTTGTATTTGTCTCAATACGTCTGGTACTACTGCTAATGAAGGAATACCATGTGTCCTGGTATATATGGCAGCAAAGACTGTACCCCAAGAGGTGCAGTCCTCTACTTGTGGTGTTATCCCCATGGACAAGCAGATTGTTAGCATTCTGTGTTTTTCAAACGGGGTAGTATTTGGGAATACTGCCTCAAGCTGAGTTATTTTCTGAGCTACCCAGAATGGCATTAGTTCACATTTCATGGGCATCTTGCCCATTACTGCGTGTAATGTTTGTGGTGTGATTTTAGTTGCTGTACTCTGATATTGAGTTCCATTTGTTGCAACTGATGTTGGTTGGACTGTGAAAGTCCTCATGACAAACTGTGTCAGGTTTCTGTAGATCTTAATTAAATCCTTGTGTTGTAAGAGTAAGTCTGGTTGTGGCATTGTGTCAATGTCAGGATGTGGTGTGTAGGCCGCTAATATTGGCCATGTTGCCCCGTCTCCTCCGAGCGGGCCTAATCTTACTCTGTTTCTTATATGGGGTAGGGTGCCTTTAAACCAGTATAGGTGTTCCTGGTACGTGAGTGGAACTTCTATGTCCTCGAACGGACCATATTCCTGTGGTGCATCTCCTTCTACATAGTAGTGAAATGTCTGTGTCCTTGCATCTGCTGCTGGGAATGTAACCCACAAATAAAATACCTCTGTTTTATTTGATTCGTGTGCCTCAATCACGAAAGCTACAATGCCACCCCTAGCTTGTAAACCATTTTCTAATAGTTTCAGGGTGATAGTACGTCTAAATTTAGGTGCAATGAGAATTCCTTCCACCTCTTCTTCTCCTATTGAGAGGCGTCTAGCCTCCACCGGGTTATCTTCGCCCTCAGTCATTTTGTAAAGGAGAAGTTTGTTCAAGGGAAATAAGATAAGGTGTTATGCACAATTTTAGGAACAAAATGTCATTCAAGCTTGATTAACCAACAGCTAATACATAGGATATTTTGCCTACTTAGCTGTGGCAGAATTTGTGCCCACCCACTCCAGACGTCTCTGGCGTTTTGTGAGTAGGGGTCTCTGAGATTTAGCACGACTGAACTACTCAGATTCTACTGTTAAATAAGAACCCAACCATCGTTGGTGGTGCCATGTCGTGTAGTTCCTATATTACCCATACAGGACCTGCGCGTTCGGATAACATAAACTGTGGGTTTGGTGGCAGACTGATTCTGAGCACCCCCACCGAGAAATTTTAGCCTGTTTGCATAAGCTAGCTCACAGTGCCACTAGTGTCTCCTCTTATCGGGAAGAGAATAGTTTCTGGCAACCTCAGAACATGACAACCCTGATCCCTCAGGATCGTGGACACAATGTACTACTTTTCGCTCAGTCACTCGTGCTCACTTATCTTGTCTCAGAGATACACAGAATAAACTGCCTGGGCGTTTCAAAAAAGATTTATTGAACAGTCGTTATTCTTGTGTAGAATATATGAGCTGCAACAATCATTAGACAGTAGCAGAGATATATGATTAGCAGTACAGTGAAAATAAATGGATAGTACAGTTCTACCATCTTGCACTATGCATGAATAAATACATGAATATAAAATGCATTGATAAAAGAAAGCACGTACTCCTACGATGCCTATCTAGATGTACCTAAGTGTAGCTAGCATGTGAGTAGGTAGGAAGCCAAGAATCCCTCTAGGATTTAGTCGAACCCCCTTACCTGAAGTGTGAGAATGTAGGAGCCCTTCTTGGTCACAAGTTGGACACCCCGCGAGGGATGTTCAGACCACTGTCAGCTGGAGCGTCTGCATGCAGGAGCCTCAGCGTCTCTGGTCAGTGTGTCGGCCTGGAAGTCTTGGTTCCCTCTAACTAATACTAGCAAGATGTGCTGTATTTATACAGAAAGTATCTAGGATTCCTTTGTCCCTTGTTGCTTGTATTAGCCATTGTTGGATGTGAGGATGACGTATGGGATGAACCGTGTACGTAGATAGGGGGGGGGAAGGTGGTGTAGCCCCAGCCTGGTTTCTAAGAACCATTATGAATATTCATTCATACTGTGTGAGTCTATTGATGGAGTTATAGGACTCTATTGTTTAGGAGAAACCTTCCTTCTGCACAGACTAGTACTAGGTAAAGGTTCAATCCTAAAAGGCCTGTTACAGTGTAGTGTAGGGGAGGTAATGTAGGTGAAGGGGTATGATGTTACCCGGGCCTATATTAGGGTACCTACATGGAACATAACAATGTGAGCAGGTGTTAATGTGTGGGTGTCTAAGTGAGTGTGCTTGTGTGACTCCTGGGTAATTACCACTCCTAGACCTACGGAATGGCATCGACTAGTAGTTCTTGCTAGTAGTATGCCATGGTTGTTTTGCTGAGCAGCGCCTCGTTGATGATGCGAAAAGCTTCTTCTTTGATATGGTCCCACTTCCAAGAAAGTCTTTTTTTATGAGGGCTTGGAGAGGTTTGGCCACGGTTGCTAGATTGGGGATGAACCGCCCACAGTACGTGGCCATTCCCAGGAAACTGCGTACTTCAGACACAGTGGTCGGAGCTGGTGCTTGCTTGATGACGTGAGACTTGCGAGGGTCTACCTGAATTCTGTCCTGGTTGAACACGTAGCCGAAGAATTCAATGGAGTTCTGGAAGAACGAGCACTTGTCCTTATGTAGTGTAACACCATGTTCAGACAGCCGCACCAACGCTGCCCTCAGGTACTGGTGATGTTCTTTGATAGAATAGTGAATCAAGATGTTGCTGCTGACATTCAGTACTCCTTGCAGGCCAGACAGTGTTTTCGTATTGCATCCTGAAAAACCTCCGCAGCTGATGAGATTTCGAAATTCAGCCGTTTGTACTGGCGTAGTGCTAAGTGCGTCAAGAACGTGGTTATGTAGCAGCTTTCCTCTGCCAGCATTAGTTGATTATACCCAGCATTGTGGTCCAACTTAGAGAACCACCTTGACCCATTGAGGTCAGCTATCATGTCGTGTACCGTGGGTGTTATGTGTCTCTCCCTTTTCATCGCTTGGTTCGTTAGATAGCCTCATGTCTATGCACAGTCTTATTTTGTCTGGTTGTTTTGGCTTCTCAGCGATTACCATGGGTGACACCCACCGTGTTGGGATAGAGACCTTCTCTATTGCTCCTAGTTGTTTGAGTTTGTGTAGTTCTTGTTCTACTAAGGGTCTCAGGTGGAATGGTATAAATCTGTGCTGGAGGACTACTGGTTTGATAAATTTGTCGATATGCAGCTTGACTGGGGTAACCTTCAAGCATCTGAGCCCTTTGAACAGGTGAGGAAATTGGTCTAGTATCTCATCGGCCTGGTAGGCTTTTACGGTATGCGCAAAAGTGACCAGGCCTAGGTCCTCTGCTGAGTGGCTTCCGACAAGGGTATCTGCCTCTCTGTCGACCGTGTGGAAGGTGGTCGTGACTTCTTGGTCTTCCGCTTTTAGCTGGACGATCATTTTGCCTTTGAGTGGTAATAGTGTCTGGCTTCCATAGGTGAATATTTTGGTGTTGGTTATGGACAATGGAGGACATGGATGGAGTCCTCGATACTGCTGGATCCCCATTATATTGACGGGCACGCCTGTATCAATCAGGGCTTTGACACTGAACCCTGCAACTTTGACCACGCATGTAAGTTGTGGCCATCTGCGTTGCTTGAGGTCACCTGCAAATGAGATAAGGAATATTTCTTCTTCATCATCAGGGGACGAATCTTCTAGGTGGTGGCGATGACGTTGTGGTGTTTTTGATGTTCCTTGGGGTTCTGGGTCTTCCAGAGACAGTTGCCGCTCTGACTTCGATGGAGGCCATCTGCCTCTTGTGCATCTGTTTCTTAGCCCACCTCTGCATGCAGTGGAGAAGTGGTTCATGGTGCCACACTTGGAGCATGTTCATCCTTGTGCGGGGGCATTCTTCATGGGGGTGTTCTTCTCTCCCACATAGCCACACCGGGACCCGGCCGTAGGATTGGCTGTTTGTCGAGGCCTGTTTCCTCTTCCACGCGCACGGACGGCATCAGAGTGTTCAATCTTCACTGTCGGGGGCCTTTCTGGTTGTTGTATGATGGGGATGTCCATTTCTGTTGTCCTGGCATTGGACAGGTCATGAGATCATGCTAGGATAAGGATGTCTTCCAAAGCTTTGTCAGGTTGGCATTGGAGGAAGCCTCTCAGTGTTTTATTTCTGCAGCCTTGTATGTTTTGCGCTCTCACCTCTTTAGGTTGATCGTCAGTTGTGCACGTGCCGGCCAGTTCACGCAAGCGTGCATAGGAGATGTCCATGGACTCCCCTTCCCTTTGGCGTGCTTGGCGGAGCTTGAAGCGCTCATAGTTCGAGTTGAGTTGTGGGTCAAAGTGCGCATTGATTGCTCTGACGGCCGAGTTGTACTTGTTTGCTGCACCTGTGTTGGGTAGGTGCGCAAATAGTTTGTAGATTTCTCCCCCAGCATAATGGAGCAAAAGGGACTTCTTCACCATGCCGTCAGTCTCCTTTGTCATGACGAAGTAGTTGTTCAGCTTCCCAAACCAGGTTTTCCAGCGAGGGGTGGCGGTTTGCAGGGTCTGCGAGTTTACTGAACAGTGGTAGCGCGCTGACTTGTGTGCTGGGTTGTAGGTGGGGCGGGAGGCTGTGCCTGCTTCATCACCCATATTTCCGGATGGTGTGGGCGCAGATGGTTTTGTCGCAGCTCGTGCTTGATGAAGATCACTTCCAATGTTGGTTGTATTGGCTTGTGCTTATTTGTGTTCTTACTGGCCGCCTAGTTTTTGGTGCTTAATGTGTGGAAATTGTCTTGTATTATTATTTATTATTATATTTTTTTTTCAGAAGGATGGCTGGCAAGTAACTTTACAGAATTCTCCTTTTGTTTGTTTTATTTGCTTTTCTTTCTCTGGTTCTGATGTGTTTTCACTGGGGGCCAAGGCATTTTCTCAGCAGTTTCATGTTCTTTTTCTTTTCTTTCTTTATTGTTTTCCCCTCCGGCCTTGCAAGTGCTGGCTGTCAAGTGCAACAGAGCGTGGTGCCGGCAGCAGTCTCACAGAGCTCCAGGGGGCTGGCAGGACACGCTCGTCTGAGTATGAAGGAAGGGTCCACTGCACGGGACGGCTCCCGATGGTTATTAACTGCACACAGGTGTTTCTTCACTTACGTCGGGCGGATGCAGGGAGCGCTGGGTGGCAGGAGGCCTCGCCGCGGAGCAGAACCTGCACCGAGGTAGGAACGTGCCTGCATTCGGGGCTGATTTGCGGTGTGGGCAGCCGCTGGCAGTACCGGTGCAGATGGCTGGTGGGTTGACGGAGTCCTCACCCTCGTCGCCAGTGTAGAGAGCTGCGCCTAAGCAGCATACGCTGCAGCAGCAGGCAGTGAGGCAAGGACACCTTGGAGTCAGGGTACGTGCGGAAGACCCCAAGCGGTCCTCACCCCTTTATTTTATAACCTCTGGCCATACCTGGCCAGAGGGTGTTACAGGGTGTGGTTTTCCGGGTCATCTCAGCACCGCAAGAGCAGTGTTGGGGTGACTACAATGACGACGTCCGCTATGTTCGAACAGGGGAGTCTTACGACATATCACACTACAAAGCTTTTGGTCTTTTCGAACCACTCAATTCATGTGCATCATCGTCCGCATTCTGTGGCACCTATAGGTGGCCTTTGGTGATCTATGATTGTGTTAGACTCTACTGCTACATCCTAGGCTTGCGTTCTGGCAAGACACCGCTGTCCTATTCTTTCTCTGCCCTTTTGAGGAGCACCCTCTCACTCTCTGCCCACGTTCCCTTCTCTACCTTTCCAGGTCAGACCACATATGACTCTTCCAATTGATAGCTATTTGCTGCATAGTTAGGCCCAATGCCAGGTCTATAAATCTGCTTATAGGCAAGTTAGATTTGGTTCTAGAGAAATTACCCAGAAGGCACACCATTGGAGAGAAGGGAATGCAGTGCTCCTTGCACCGTTAACAATTTTTAGTACTATTTCCAAAAATACCTTAAGTGGAGGGCAACTCCAAACCATACAATAGAAGCCTGCGCTTACATCCGCGCATCTGGCGCACCCCATCCTCGCCTCTGGGATCATGCTACTGATTCTTTTAGGGGTAATGTGCACACAATGGAGGAGTGGTTTTGAATCAATTTAAGCTGTTTTTGGAAGCTTCATCTGAGCATTTTAGTATAGTGGACCAATCAGCATTTGAAATTTGAATTCCCATATCTGCTGCCCATGCATTAAGGAAAGCTAGCAGGTCACCTTTTGTTGCGTCCAGAAGAGAACTGTGTAAAAGTGTGATTGCCTTAGTCTGACCATTAATAATGAAAATGTGCCGTCGACATCCATGTTTAGGTGGTTTCTCAGTGCCATTATTCCACCACTTCCACTACATCCTCAATAATGCACAAGGAAACCGAAAGTGCCCCTGCGGTAAATCATACGCCACAATGAGCTTCTCAGTGGCAGCTGGTGACATTTGAAAGTGGTGTGGCGTAAAAGTTTGGTATGACTTTTATGTAGTGAGCGACGTGGGCATGTTTAATGGACAAACATGGGGTCATCCTCCAGAGAAACAAATTGAAAAAAAGATTGGAAAATGATGCATTTTAAAGCAATTTAATTTAGTGTTAAAGCACGGCTTATAAAGCAGTGGGAACGTATAGTTGTGAAATATTAAACACATAAAAAACTGCCCTATATCTTACTGCATTAATATGTTCAACAGTTACTGTAATGTGCAAGTTGTACAACGCGACAACTTCAGTCTTTTGAAGTGTGTGCTTGCCCAGTGTCTTGCACTGCATGCAGCATCAGCTTTGGAAGAAAATGCTCTAACCAGGCTTATGGAAGGACACACAGCTTCTGATTGCAATCAGTCATATAGAAATATGTGAAGACAGGTCTTTAAGTGGGATGAAAAATGTGTTGACTCTCTAAAAGGGAACACGTAAAATAAATTTCTGTGATTTCCATAGTGTGCTACCCAACAGGTATTTTGGTTTATCTCTGAGATGTAATTGCATCCAGATATGTAACATAACAACTGACCTACAACTAAAACCTGTCAGTACGATTGGCTTTGTCAATGGTTGTAAGTTGTTTAACATAAATGAGTAACAACAAGGATTTGTTATAAATAATTATCCTTCAAAATATTTCAATTCTTAAATTTCAATAGTATTGAGGCCTGTGGAAGGAGTTTTGACTTTCAGTTATGTGCACTGTATGTCTCGTCCATCTGCATTTCTTCAACCACCTCTTTTTCCACTTCATCACTCTTTTTTCACTCTTCCCCGAATGCACTTCCTTGCATCTCCACCACTTCACCACTTCCAAACATACACTGCACTCACATTTATGCAATTTATTTACTTTTGCCCTGTAAATATTTTTCCATCTGTGCACCCCATTTACACACATTTTCACACAATTGCAATTACAACTGGAATACTGACAGATACTTTGCTTTGGCTTCAGCTTCAGCATCAGCATCAGAGCTCTCAATCAAAGCCCCTCATAGACACCTGCAGAGCTCAAAGTATGCATGGAAAAAATACAGCAAGAAACACATGATTAAATAGCTAACTCTGAGGGAGGCAAGATTAAGTAAAACTTGAAATAGGAGAGGGATTAAATAGCTGACATTCATTGCCTTAACGTTTTTAACACTCATTGTTCATAAACCAATCCATGTTTTTGGCATTAATGTTGTTAAGGGCATGTCACTCGCATGCAAGACTGCGGAAATGCGGGTTGGAGGTCCATGGTCTGGACTATTATGATCGCTAATGCCCACCTTTATCGTGTAAATTAAATTTAAAAAACTACACACAATGCTTATCTTTTCAGAGTATTATTTAATAAAACCTTGGGGACACAACACTGTGCCATTAATACCATGTTATTGTTAAAGAATGCTTTGCATGCTCTCAGTCTGGAAACTAAGCAGCATGGCCATGCACCTGCAGGGATGTAGTACTTGTAGTGAGGCTTGCAGCTGATTTAAAGACACTCTGCCGGCAGACCGCATTAGAACTGCAAAGCATTTATATCAAATGAGCCAACATAGCTCAGCTGGACTGGAGAGACTTTTAGGCGCACAGCATGTACTTCTCTGCAGGACCTTTTACTCAGGGACAGTTTTAATGTCATAGAGCAGATAACTGTCTACTGAAAGCACATTTCTCTTGCTTTGTGTTCCAGTAGGCAATAAATATATATATATGTATTTGCCTTTGCATTAGCCAGTAGGCATTTATACTTAGCACCATGCTTCAATAGGAAAAGCATTTGATATATATATATATATATATATATGTATATATATATATATATATATATATATATATACATATATATATATATATATATGCAAAAAAGAAGCAGAGAACTCTGGGTAGTTCTCAAGTTTAGGTGGAAAGCAGTTCCTGTATAGAGCACTCTCAACACCAGCGACACTCTAGATCTGCTCACCTCAAATGTCTGCTTTTCTATCAAAGTTTTTAAGCATAGGATTAGCACAATGCCATCCACGCCGAGATAGAAAGGGACAAAGTCTTTTTCCATTTCTACAGCAAAGTCTTTAAGCATAGGACTAGCACAGTGCTGTCCATGCCTAGCTGTAAAATGACAAAAGCCAATTACCACTCCAGGCACAGTATTACAGCTTTGAATTGGTAAAATACCAACCAAGCCAACCTGAAATGAGTAAAAGCAACCCCTGACACAGTGTTTCGCTCTAATTAGAGCTCTTCAGAGAGGTATAGCTTTGTCCAGACACAAGGGAGCACCCAGTATAAGTCAAAACAATACCCTTTCAGGCATAGAGTGACGCATAAATTATGCAAAAAAGAAGCACAGAACTCTGGGTCAGGGGTTGCTTTTACTCATTTCAGGTTGGCATTTTACCAATTCAAAGCTGTAATACTGTGCCTGGAGTGGTAATTGGCTTTTGTCATTTTGCAGCTAGGCATGGACAGCACAGTGCTAGTCCTATGCTTAAAGACTTTGCTGTAGAAATGGCAAAAGACTTTGTCCCTTTCTATCTCGGCGTGGATGGCACTGTGCTAATCCTATGCTTAAAAACTTTGATAGAAAAGCAGACATTTGAGGTGAGCAGATCTAGAGTGTCGCTGGTGTTGAGAGTGCTCTATACAGGAGCTGCTTTCCACCTAAATTTGAGAACTACCCTGAGTTCTCTGCTTCTTTTTTGCATAATTTATGCGTCCCTCTATGCCTGAAAGGGTATTGTTTTGACTTATACTGGGTGCTCCCTTGTGTCTGGACAAAAGTATACCTCTCTGAAGAGCTCTAATTAGAGCAAAACACTGTGTCAGGGGTTGCTTTTACTCATTTCAGGTTGGCTTGGTTGGTATTTTACCAATTCAAAGATGTAATACTGTGCCTGGAGTGGTAATTGGCTTTTGTCATTTTACAGCTAGGCATGGACAGCACTGTGCTAGTCCTATCCTTAAAGACTTTGCTGTAGAAATGGCAAAAGACTTTGTCCCTTTCTATCTCGGCGTGGATGGCACTGTGCTAATCCTATGCTTAAAAACTTTGATATAGAAGCAGACATTTGAGGTGAGCAGATCTAGACACAGTCTCCCACCGCACCCTAATACGCAGACTCTACAACGCAGGAATCCAGGACAAGGCCCTCGACTGGATCCGCTCCTTCCTCTCCGGCAGGACGCAGCGGGTCAGACTCCCCCCTTTCCTCTCGGACCCCACACCTACCATCTGCGGAGTCCCCCAGGGCTCTTCCCTCAGCCCGACGCTCTTCAACATCTACATGACTCCACTCGCCGCCATCGTCAGAACCTACGGACTCAACATCGTGTCAAACGCAGACGACACCCAGCTCATCCTCTCCCTATCCAACGAGCCCAACACCGACAGACGCAACTTTCGAGAAGGCATGGAAGCCGTCGCCAAATGGATGAAAAACAGCTGCCTACAACTAAACACCAACAAAACAGAAGTACTCATCATGGGCCCAAACCCCGATGCCTGGAGCGACACCTGGTGGCCCCCCGCCCTCGGAAACCCGCCAACCCCCACGGACCACGCACGCAACCTGGGAATCATCCTGGACTCCGAGCTCAAAATGAACCGCCAGATCAACTCTGTCTCGTCTTCCTGCTTCCACACCCTCCGCCTCCTTCGTAAGACCTTCAAATGGATCCCCCTCGAACACCGAAAGACCGTCACTCACGCCCTGGTCACCAGCAGACTCGACTACGGCAATGCACTCTACGCCGGAATAAACAAAAACCTCACCCGCAAGCTACAGAACATCCAGAACGCCGCCGCAAGACTGGTCCTCAACCTGCCAAAACACTGCCACATCTCCCAGCACCTGCGCACACTCCACTGGCTCCCTGTCGAGGCGAGAATCACCTTCAAGATGCTCACCCACGCACACAAGGCCCTCCACGGCACCGGACCAGCATACCTGAACAGCCGACTCAAATTCCACGCACCCCAAAGGACCCTACGATCAGCCCAGCTCTCCTACGCCGTGGTCCCCCGCACCAGAAAGACCAGATCGGGAGGCCGCTCCTTCTCCTTCCTCGCGGCCAAAGCATGGAACGCCCTTCCGCTCCACCTCAGACAGACAACATCGCTCTCCATCTTCGCAAGAAACCTCAAAACCTGGCTCTTCGACAGATCCCCTCCTTGATGGATGGAACCTGCACCCCCCCCCCCACCCCTAGCGCCTTGAGACACTTTCGGGGGAGTAGTTGTGCTTTAACAAACCCCTGATTGATTGATAGAGTGTCGCTGGTGTTGAGTGTGCTCTATACAGGAGCTGCTTTCCACCTAAACTTTAGAACTACCCAGAGTTCTCTGCTTCTTTTTGCATAATTTATGCGTCACTCTATGCCTGAAAGGGTATTGTTTTGACTTATACTGGGTGCTCCCTTGTGTCTGGACAAAACTATACCTCTCTGAAGAGCTCTAGTTAGAGCGAAACACTGTGTCAGGAGTTGCTTTTACTCATTTCAGGTTGGCTTGGTTGGTATTTTACCACTTCAAAGCTGTAATACTGTGCCTGGAGTGGTAATTGGCTTTTGTCATTTTACAGCTAGGCATGGACAGCACTGTGCTAGTCCTATGTTTAAAGACTTTGTCCCTTTCTATCTCGGCGTGGATGGCACTGTGCTAATCCTATGCTTAAAAACTTTGATAGAAAAGCAGACATTTCAGGTGAGCAGATCTAGAGTGTCGCTGGTGTTGAGAGTGCTCTATAGAAGAGCTGTTTTCCACCTAAACTTGAGAACTACCCAGAGTTCTCTGCTTCTTTTTTGCATAATTTATGCATCACTCTGTGCTTGAAAGGGTATTGTTTTGACTTATACTGGGTGCTCCCTTGTGTCTGGACAAAGCTATACCTCTCTGAAGAGCTCTAATTAGAGCGAAACACTGTGTCAGGGGTTGCTTTTACTCATTTCAGGTTGGCTTGGTTGGTATTTTACCAATTCAAAGCTGTAATACTGTGCCTGGAGTGATAATTGGCTTTTGTCATTTTACAGCTAGGCATGGACAGCACTGTGCTAGTCCTATGTTTAAATACTTTGCTGTAGAAATGGCAAAAGACTTTGTCCCTTTCTATCTCGGCGTGGATGGCACTGTGCTAATCCTATGCTTAAAAACTTTGATAGAAAAGCAGACATTTCAGGTGAGCAGATCTAGAGTGTCGCTGGTGTTGAGAGTGCTCTATAGAGGAGCTGTTTTCCACCTAAACTTGAGAACTACCCAGAGTTCTCTGCTTCTTTTTTGCATAATTTATGCATCACTCTGTGCTTGAAAGGGTATTGTTTTGACTTATACTGGGTGCTCCCTTGTGTCTGGACAAAGCTATACCTCTCTGAAGAGCTCTAATTAGAGCGAAACACTGTGTCAGGGGTTGCTTTTACTCATTTCAGGTTGGCTTGGTTGGTATTTTACCAATTCAAAGCTGTAATACTGTGCCTGGAGTGATAATTGGCTTTTGTCATTTTACAGCTAGGCATGGACAGCACTGTGCTAGTCCTATGTTTAAATACTTTGCTGTAGAAATGGCAAAAGACTTTGTCCCTTTCTATCTCGGCGTGGATGGCACTGTGCTAATCCTATGCTTAAAAACTTTGATAGAAAAGCAGACATTTGAGGTGAGCAGATCTAGAGTGTCCCTGGTGTTGAGAGTGCTCTATACAGGAGCTGCTTTCCACCTAAACTTGAGAACTACCCAGAGTTCCCTGCTTCTTTTTTGCATAATTTATGCGTCACTCTATGCCTTAAATCTATGCCTTAAAGGGTATTGTTTTGACTTATACTGGGTGCTCCCTTGTGTCTGGAGAAAGCTATACCTCGCTGAAGAGCTCTAATTAGAGCGAAACACTGTGTCAGGCGTTGCTTTTACTCATTTCAGGTTGGCTTGGTTGGTATTTTACCAATTCAAAGCTGTAATACTGTGCCTGGAGGGGTAATTGGCTTTCGTCATTTTACAGCTAGGCATGGACAGCACTGTGCTAGTCCTATGCTTAAAGACTTTGCTGTAGAAATGGCAAAAGACTTTGTCCCTTTCTATCTCGGCATGGATGGCATTGTGCTAATCCTATGCTTAAAAACTTTGATAGAAAAGCAGACATTTGAAGTGAGCAGATCTAGAGTGTCGCTGGTGTTGAGAGTGCTCTATACAGGAGCTGCTTTCCACCTAAACTTGAGAACTACCCAGAGTTCTCTGCTTCCTTTTTGCATAATTTATGCGTCACTCTATGCCTGAAAGGGTATTGTTTTGACTTATACTAGGTGCTCCCTTGTGTCTGGACAAAGCTATACCTCTCTGAAGAGCTCTAATTAGAGCAAAACACTGTGTCAGGGGTTGCTTTTACTCATTTGAGGTTGGCTTGGTTGGTATTTTACCAATTCAAAGCTGTAATACTGTGCCTGGAGTGGTAATTGGCTTTTGTCATTTTACAGCTAGGCATGGACAGCACTGTGCTAGTTCTATGCTTAAAGACTTTGCTGTAGAAATGGCAAAAGACTTTGTCCCTTTCTATCTCGGCGTGGATGGCACTGTGCTAATCCTATGCTTAAAAACTTTGATAGAAAAGCAGAAATTTGAGGTGAGCAGATCTAGAGTGTCGCTGGTGTTGAGAGTGCTCTATACAGGAGCTACGTTCCACCTAAACTTGAGAACTACCCAGAGTTCTCTGCTTCTTTTTTGCATAATTTATGCATCACTTTATGCCTGAAAGGGTATTGTTTTGACTTATACTGGGTGCTCCCTTGTGTCTGGACAAAGCTATACCTCTCTGAAGAGCTCTAATTAGAGCGAAACACTGTGTCAGGGGTTGCTTTTACTCATTTCAGGTTGGCTTGGTTGGTATTTTACCAATTCAAAGCTGTAATACTGTGCCTGGAGGGGTAATTGGCTTTTGTCATTTTACAGCTAGGCATGGACAGCACTGTGCTAGTCCTATGCTTAAAGACTTTGCTGTAGAAATGGCAAAAGACTTTGTCCCTTTCTATCTCGGCATGGATGGCATTGTGCTAATCCTATGCTTAAAAACTTTGTTAGAAAAGCAGACATTTGAGGTGAGCAGGTCTAGAGTGTCGCTGGTGTTGAGAGTGCTCTATACAGGAGCTGCTTTCCACCTCAACTTCAGAACTACCCAGAGTTCTCTGCTTCCTTTTTGCATAATTTATGCGTTACTCTATGCCTGAAAGGGTATTGTTTTGACTTATACTGGGTGCTCCCTTGTGTCTGGACAAAGCTATACCTCTCTGAAGAGCTCTAATTAGAGTGAAACACTGTGTCAGGGGTTGCTTTTACTCATTTCAGGTTGGCTTGGTTGGTATTTTACCAATTCAAAGCTGTAATACTGTGCCTGGAGTGGTAATTAGCTTTTGTCATTTTACAGCTAGGCATGGACAGCACTGTGCTAGTCCTATGCTTAAAAACTTTGCTGTAGAAATGGCAAAAGACTTTGTCCCTTTCTATCTCGGCGTGGATTGCACTGTGCTAATCCTATGCTTAAAAACTTTGATAGAAAAGCAGACATTTGAGGTGAGCAGATCTAGAGTGTCGCTGGTGTTGAGAGTGCTCTATACAGGAGCTGCTTTCCACCTAAACTTGAGAACTACCCAGAGTTCTCTGCTTCTTTTTTGCATAATTTATGCGTCACTCTATGCCTGAAAGGGTATTGTTTTGACTTATACTGGGTGCTCCCTTGTGTCTGGACAAAGCTATACCTCTCTGAAGAGCTCTAATTAGAGCGAAACACTGTGTCAGGGGTTGCTTTTACTCATTTCAGGTTGGCTTGGTTGGTATTTTACCAATTCAAAGTTTTAATACTGTGCCTGGAGTGGTGATTGGCTTTTGTCATTTTACAGCTAGGCATGGACAGCACTGTGCTAGTCCTATGCTTAAAGACTTTGCTGTAGAAATGGCAAAAGACTTTGTCCCTTTCTATCTCGGCGTGGATGGCACTGTGCTAATCCTTTGCTTAAAAACTTTGATAGAAAAGCAGACATTTGAGGTGAGCAGATCTAGAGTGTTGCTGGTGTTGAGAGTGCTCTATACAGGAGCTGCTTTCCACCTAAACTTGAGAACTACCCAGAGTTCTCTGTTTCTTTTTTGCATAATTTATGAGTCACTCTATGCCTGAAAGTGTATTGTTTTGAGATATATATATATATATATATATATATATATATATTTTTTTTTTTTAAATATATTTATTTATTTATATATATTTATATTTATATTTATATATTTAATCCCTTAAACCAAAAAAACTCACTACTACTCCCTTAAACCCTACCCATCCCTTAAACCTAAAAACCTCTTACTGCTCCCTTACCCCTACCCATCTTTTAAACCCAAAATATTTCACTACTTGCTTTAACCCTATCTATTCCTGAAGCAGTGGCAGCCTGTACTAGTAGCAGGGAGGGGGGCAATCAGGGCACAATTGCACACATAAACACTCACTCACCCTCATGCATGCACACATGAATGCACAAACAATCCATTCACAACACTCACTCCCATATATTCATGCATGCATGCACACACACACACCAAATATTAAAAATAAAATCATACTTGGCTGCACAGCTCTGCCTCGGAGATTCCACGTGGGTAGGGACTGCTGCCATCCAGGTCAGCCAATGTGGGAAGGCAGCAGTCCCAAGTTTCGGAGGTCTCTGAAGGGTTGGGACTGCTGCCTTCCCTCATTGGCTGACCATAGAGTGCCAGTGAGACTGCTGACCCTCACTCATTGACACCAATCCCTGGGCACTTCAAGGCGTAGAACTGAAGCGCCCAGTTCTGAGGCAATCAGTGACACTCCCCCTAGTCATGAGGGGGAGGGCCTTGAGGTACTTTGCCAGGTGGAAGATGTCACTCCCACAGGAGCTATGACTTCTTCAGCCTGGCAAAGTTCAGCTCAGGAAGCCAGGAGCCTGCGCCTTTAGCGCATGTCTAACTTCTGGTTGCCTGACCTGAAAATAGAGAAAGCCTGACAGACATTCTTTATAGTGGCCAAAAGGACAGGCCACAACTGTCTTGAAGCCTAAAAACCTCTTACCACACCTTAACCCTACCAACCCCTGACCCTTAAAACCCTTTGTTACCCATTACTCTTAACCAATCCATTAAACATAAAAACGCTTTCCACCCTTTACTTCCGTACATCCCTTAAACCTAATAAACCCTTACTGTCCTTTCACCCCATCCAAATATCAACCCTTAAAAACTTTTTAAAAATTGTATTTATAGATATATATGTATATATTAATCGCAGTGTAAGACTTGCTATTTACTGCCCCCTGCCCCACTTTGTTTTGCCCAACTTGTTATGAGGACATTAAAGTATGGTGTAGTAAGTAACTCCTTGTGTTCAGATGTTAGGAGTGAAATTATTATGGTGAATAAAATAGTAATTTTCATTTCCAGTGACAGTATTATCTGGTGCGTGAAATTAATATATTATTCTGAATTTACAACTCACGAGCTGCTTGTCTTTGTAAATGTTGAGCAGCATTTTTCAGGATAAAGAAAAAAAAGGATGTGCCAAACCATATTGTGTAAAGTGTGAATATTTTTTTTAAAAAGCAACTTTATTAATTATCCCCTTCATAAACAAGGCACTGGCCTTGCCAAGAGGGCTTCCTTAGAACTAAAACCGACTCTTCATTGACTGGTGAGCCTAGGCATTCATGCACTCATCCTGTATGCACTTTGTCCCTAATTTTTATACTCATATATACATTCATCCTCCCATTCATTCTTACATTCATGCACTCACAAGATCACACACGCATGTGTGCACATACGTAAACACACACACATTGTCAGGTCAGCACAACATCACTGGCATTTGTGGGCTGTTAGGGATGTCAATCCAGAGTTTGCCATACTCTGCCACATCCTACACCTCACTCTGAAAAGTCCCTTCGAAATATACCACGTCACATCCTTCCAAAGAGACTGGTAAGCTTGTAAATAAGTCTAGTATGTTCTTGATGCGAAAATGTGTTTAATAAACTGTCAGTATTTGCAAACATAAGATGCAAACTCAATGACATGTCTATAAATACGTAACAGCTGGGTCCCTGGCTTCGGCAAGTTGAGTAATAACATATGCTGTCATTGTCCAGTGATCAGACACATGGCACACTGCTATAAAAATGCAGCAATTATAATTACCCGACCCAGTGCAGACCCTACACAACGTTTGATGTATCCTTCAACGGTAACAGAGATCCCAATATCTACAGTCTGCAATCAAAGAAATACAGTTGTATATGTTGTACTCTTCCCTTCATTTTCAACCCCTTAATATGCAATCTCATTGATAAATTCACACGTCATTAATATAGCTTAGTTATGCATTTATACAGCTAATTGCTCCTTGTGAACCATTGCAAAATACAGGGGAGTGACACATTGTCATATGTATTTGTGCACTTAGAGGCATTTTGCTATCCAGGTGTCACCAAACCTGAACTGACAATTTTAGTGTGCACTGTGCGCTTTAGCTGTAGTGTAGTTAACAACTTTGTTACCCTCACGTTGTTCAGTAGTTTTTAATAAATTGTAACAGTTTACAGTGTTAATTGTGATATTAAATGGCACACATATGCCCTTCATTTAAGGAGTGAAAGCTCAGAACAAGAGGTATTTGCACACCCACTTCCATATGTTATACCTTTTTCTGGGTGTTGGAAAGTAGGTTATTGGTAGGGGTAAGTATGCACCTACCATCAATCAATCAGGGTTTTTAAAGTGCGGCTACTCACCTGTGAGGGTCTCAAGGTGCTGGGGGAGGGGGTGCACAGTGGATCAGACTAAGTGCTAAGTTCACTCGAAGAGCCAGGTCTTGAGGTCCTTCCTGAAGTGCGTCAGCAAGAGTGATTTCCTGATGTGGATGGGCAGGGTGGTCCATGTCTTGGAGCTGAGGTAGGAGAAGGACATGGAAAGCTGGGCGCAGCGGAGGTGTCTGTTGGGTACATGTGGAATGAGAGGCGGTGATTCAGGTATGCAGGTCCATGTTACGTTGGGGAGAAAGAAGATCTAACTAGGTAATTGAATTGTGTAATTCCCTTTATTCCTGTCGCAGTGAAAGAAGCCCACAACCGCTCTTCTGCTGTCCTCGGTGCAACTGCCGCAATGGCAGAAGCTGGAGCAGTACACCAAGGAGCTGCAGAATGCAGACCACTCTTGAATGAACACAAGTGGTCCCGAGCGGTCCCGAGCGGGAGCACGGTACAATAACAAGTTGTCCTTAAAGGCAAAGGACAACTTGTTAACATAACATCATCCCTTTTTTTAAAATAATAAAATGAGCGTTGAACACATCTATAACAGAGAACAAAATCAATTAAACATGCACAAAAATTAACATTGCACTAAATGAATAACCTTAAATTTCAGAAAAACTAGATGTTGCAAAATGAACTAGAGCAACATTACATTACATTAAATAATAATCTTTAAATTTCAAAGGAAATTAAGCATCGCAAGATCCCCTGCAAGGAGACCTCTCAACAACAAAACTTGTGGTCATATTCTCCTCATTAGAACTAGAAGAGGGTACCTCCTCATTAGAGGGCTCAAACATATTAGAATCATCATGTTCATGAAAGAGTTCATTGGAGGTGTGATTGTCAGACTCAGCAGAATGCGTGATCTGAATTGAATTGGAATTGGTCTTTCCCTGACAGAAATCCCACCAGGGACTATCTTCACCAATCTCAGAATAAAGAATACCTTTATTCTTGGCAGCTACAATCTTTGAGGCTTGTTCCTGAGTAACCTTCACCAGACTCCTCCTATTCCACCACCCTCTGTCCTCCAAAAGAATGGCACCTAGAGAACTCCTGACCACTTTGACTGGTAGTGTGAATTTAGATTCTCCCTTTCTGGTCCTGTTGGTTTTTTTAATGCGCACCCAGTCACCAATGAAAACTGAATGGTTTTAGTGTTTTCCTTATCAGAATAATGCCTGGATGTGGCTTCACTTCTCATGCTATCAGAATTACTCATGGTATTTCCAATACCACTGGAAAATTCTCTGACCCACCCAGGACATAGCTTACAATTTGGCACTCTGTTGCATAATAATTTGAAAGGAGATACACCAGTGGTGCTGTGTGATGTGGTGTGATAATTCCAAAACTTTTCTCTCAAGACATTTTCAACCTGTAGGCCAGCTGACAATGCAGTTTGAACACCTTCCTTTAAGAATTTGTTGACACTTTCCACCAAACTATTAGAACTCGGGGAGTACAGGACCACCTTTAAATGTCTAATGCCTACATTATTGATAAACTGCAGCATTTGATTGGACTTGAACTGAGTACCATTATCAGTGACACGTTGTTTTGGTGGTCCTTCTACTTCAAATACTTTGGTTAGAAAAGCAATGACAGTTGTGGTGTCCGGTGTTGAAACAAAATTAAAGTAAATCCACTTAGATAGATAGTCCACCAAAACTAACACATACTTTTTACTGCTAGGAAGATGTTCAGAGGGACCTGCAAAATCAAGTGCAACTTTATCCCATAATGCATCCGGTAGAGGAACCATATGTAAGTCAGGTTCAGTAGATTTCCAGTGGTTATAAGAAATTAAACAGGTACTGCATCCTGATACCCATCTGTTGACCTGGGCATCTAGTGCAGGCCACCAATAGTATTGCTTCAAGTTACGAATAGTGGCTGTGATTCCTAAGTGACCTTCATGAGCATTTTTTAATCAAACATTTCGGATATTAGTAGGGGGAACTAACTCCATTGCAGAGTAAAAATCCTTCAACAACAGATAACTCATCTGAAACTTGGGCAAATAATTTAACTCCAGATACCAGATTTCTATCAGGCGGCCAACCATCTTTAACATGTTTGATAAGTTGTTGAAGAGTTAGATCACCATTGAGGGCATTCAACAAAGACTCTCCAGTAATGGAGTCCTGTTTCTCATCAAGATCTCCGACAAGAGCGACCACACATTCAACCTCTTCCTCAGATTCACGTAACGCATCATTAGTATTAGGCATTCTGGACAAGCAGTCTGCTCTGGCATTCTTCCCACCAGGTCGATAATGAATAGTGAAATTATATTCTTACAACTTTGACAGAATGCGGACTAGCCTTGCAGAGGCTTTACCTGTGCCATTGCCATTAGGTAAGTAAATAAGTGATTAGTGATCAGTGAAAATTTGAAATTGTGTGCCCCATAGATATGTTTTACATTTTTAAATTGCCTATGCACACACTAATTCCTCTTTTTCAATAGTGCTGTAGTTGAACTCAGCAGAACTTAAAGAACGTGATGCAAAAGCAATTGTGTTCTCTTTCTTGTCCACCCATTGAGAAAATATTGCACCAAGTCCTAATTGACTGGCGTCTACTGTCAAAAAACAAGGCTGTCCAGCCGAGAAGGCTGATAAAATTGGGGCTGAAGTAATGAGAGATTTAAGCCTAGCAAAAGACTCACTTGCTGCATCAGACCATTCAAAAGCTTGACCTTTCTTTAACAGATCGCGCAAGGGTTGTACCACTAACGCATACCCATGAATAAACCATGAATAGTATTCATATAAACCTAAAAATTAGCGAAGTGTATCATTGTTGCTTGGGGGAGTAGTGTCTTGGATGGCACAGACAAGTGACATTTTTGGACTGATGCATAGACTGAAGATATGGTGACCCAGGTAATCTAACTAGTTAACCATAAATAAGCACTTTTCTTTTCTGAACGTGATGCCTGTATTGTTAAAAACAGTAAGATCCCTTTCCAAAATTAAGTTGTGTTCCCTGCTGCTCTCAGCATAAATAAGCATGTCATCCTGGAATGCCTGAACTCCCTGGATGTCTCCTAAAACTGTGTCCATGAATTTTTGAAACACACTTGCTGCAGAGGCCAGACCAAATGGCAGGCGTAGAAACTTTAAAGCGCCAAACGGTGTGATAAATGTGGGAAGATCCTGGCTCTCTAAAGCAAGTGGTATTTGGTGATAAGCTGATCTAAGATCAAGTAATGAAAAGAACTTTGCCCCCCCCCCAAATTTGCTAGAAGATCTTGTACTTTGGGTAGGGGATGACAATCGATGACAATATTTTTGTTGAGGGTGCGTAAATCCACACAAAGACTAATTTCTCCTGTCTTTTTCTTCACCATAACCACTGGAGTAACCCATTCAGGTGAGCCAGTTGCCTGAATAACACCTTCACTGCATAGTTTGTCAAGTAGAATCTTGAGATCCGATCTAATGCTCAAAGGTACTGATCTTACTTTGTGCACTACAGGAGTGGCACCATCCTTGAACTTGATGAAGTGTTAAAATTTCGAAATATTACCAATTTTGTCACTGAAAGTATTTCAAAATTTGGCCAAAACACAAACCAAATTGATATCATCATCTTCAATTAAAGATATAGGATGGTCAGCCAACACAATAGGATTATCTGCACCAGGTATCAACATAATCCCAAGTCTGGCTAATTCTTGCCAATTTATGATGTTCCGGCCATTTGCTACATAACTTTTAGTGGTGATCTTTCTCTCTTAGCAAGACAGAGAATCAATAAAATTCCCCAACATGTCAATGTCTTGTTCAAATGCTTTCGGGTGAACGTCAGTTTTAGTTAGTAACCTTGCACCATATGGTGATGGGTGCACCTGAATCTGCCATCATATCAGCAGTTTCTTGTGCCACAATGGCTTTGCACCAAGGACCTTTCACTGCAGGTTGAGAAGCTTTATCAGCGGAAACGGTTAACACCACCCTGGATAACTCTTTTGCACATGAGTCTGTGGTTAGATCTACCGAACTGATTCTCATTGTATTCTTTGAGCTTCTGCAAACAGACAAAAAATGTCCAAGTTTACCACATTTGTTGCAGCGCTTATTGCTGGCAGGACAACTTTGATTATTTCCAATATGCATTTTTGAGCCACATCTAAAACATATACCAGCTGTTCTTCTGAAGGAGCCTCTTGTTAATTTATTTCTTGCTTCAACTAAACCAACAACTTCAGTTTCACTAGACACGCATGATATGGGTGCACTAGAAGTGAAAGACTCTGCAGACATAAACTTTGTGGATATCATTGACCTTTTTATACCCTTCCCAATATCAATTGTCTCCACTACACTAGGGTCTCTGCAGCTCAATAGTCTGTCTTGAATTTTCTTGGAAAAACAGCTGTATGCAAACTGGTTACATATGCAAATGTCTGACGTACAACCAAAATTACATGTAGAGGCTAACAGCCTGAGTGTGAAAATGTACTCTACAGACTCATCAATATTCTGGTTTCTCTTCATGAAATTAAAATGTTCAAGTAAAATACTTGGGGGCATATTAACAAGGCCCGGCGATAAATATCGCAAAGCGCGCTTAGCGCATGCATATTTATCGCCGGCTATCTCTGTAATTTATCGCCCGGTTAGCGCGTTATCAACAACGCGCATCGCCGAGGCGATAAAATTCCAGAGATAGCGTGGATATCGCCGTTTTCCATGGTGGAAAACGGCAATATCCTAGATGATAGGGCCTGTGGTCTTAGCCACAGAATCCACCCCCATGTTAAGTATGCCTTAGTCAGGAATTTAACAGACGTTAAATTCCTGCGTTAAGGCATACTTAACGCGATTTAAATAATCGCTAACCCTCCTTGATAATATCGCGAAGCTGCCTTCGCGATATTATCCCTGTTTGGTTTCACAGCCACGCCTACTTTGCATCTCATTAGCGATGCAAAGTTAGGCGTGCTGGGAACGGGCGCTAAGTCAGCAAAACACGCGATAGCGTGTCTTTGCTGATAAGGCGATGAAATTATCGCCGCTTTTTGCCCGAAAACCGACGCAAAAGCGGCGATAATTTCATATCGCCGCCTTGTTAATATGCCCCTTGGTTCTTGGGAAAACTTCTTTGAGAGCCTAGCTACAGCTTCCGCATAAACATTCCAAGCCTCTTGTGCCCCTGCTGGTGCTTCAACTTGTAGTAAGTTATTAAAAACTTGTTGCCCTTCGTAACCTAGATGACCATAGAAAAGTGCACATTTTCTTTTAGGATCACATTTTACGGCATCAGTTGCAACCAACTATTTTTCAAAAACGATTTAAACCAGTGTTTCCATAGCATAACTGGTTTGCCTAAGGCAGTAAGAAAATGCAAAATTTGAAGAAGTTGATTATTGGATGCCATGTTAATACAGCTTAGGAGCACAGCATATATGTGACTTCAAAATAACAAAATAAATGAATAAAGGAAAAGATCATTAAAGATGAACAATAGTGACAGTCACAATGGCAGAAATGAGGTGAGACAAGTACGTAAAAATGAAAACCAAAAGTGAAGTAAATAAGATTGAAGCCAGGTGTGCCTATCACCGAGTGTGCAGGCAGAGTTGCTTAATTACTTTGATAAAAGTGTACCGAGTGTTCAGGCTGAGCAATTCTTACTTAAAAAAAAGGTGTGCCTGACATTGCTTGTGCAGGCTATGCAATTATCAATTTTAAACTGAAAGATGTGCCTGTCACCGAATGTGCACGCAATAGTAAATTTATAAATACGGTGTGCATATCACCAAGGGTGCAGGCAGGTAAAGTAAAGTACTTGCCATGATTAAGATGGCCGCCAGGAGCGCAGTGCGTCGTGATGACAATCAGGTTGCTTGGCAACAAAGGTTTGAGGTCCTGACCTGCCCCGCTGGGTTGTCCGGAATACCTTGTGATGCTCTTCCCTGGAGACAGGAAGTCCTCTGGTGCGGCTCCGAATTCAGAAAGCGTTCCGACTCCCTCGAAGGTCAAAAGCAGCTTCTCAGTGAGACGGACAGAAGAGAAGAAAAGGAAAGAAAAAAAATATTTTGGAGACGGCCGGCTGGTGGGCTTATTTGCGACCTCCCATCTTGTCACCAAATGTTGCTTTGGGGAGAAAGAAGATCCAACGAGGTAATTGAATTGTATAATTCTGTTTATTCCTGTTGCAGTGAAAGAAGCCCACAACCGCTCTTCTGCTGTCCTTGGTGCAACTGCCACAACGGCAGAAGATGAAGCAGAGCACCAAGGAGCAGCAGAATGTAGACTACCCCTGAATGAACACAAGTGGTCCCGAGCGGTCCAGAGCGAGAGCACGGGACAATAACAAGTTGTGCTTAAAGGCAAAGGACAACTTGTTAACATAACAGTCCAGTGTTGTGATTGTCCTTGTATGTGTGGGTGAGGAGTTTGAAGGATATTCTTCTGTCTACTGGGAGCCAGTGAAGGTCAACGAGGTGTTGAGTGATGTGGCTGTGACAGGGGATATTGAGGATTAGTCTTGCTGCAGCACTCTGGACATTCTGGAGTCTTCGGATGAGTTTCTGGGTGACGCTGGCGTATAATGTGCTGCCATAGTCGAGTCCGCTACTGATGAGGGAATGAGTGACTGTCTTCTTGGATTTGGTGGGGATCCATCTGAAGGTATTTCGAAGCAGGCAGAGTGTGTTGAAGCAGGCCAAGGAGACAGTGTTCATCTGGCGGTCCATTGTGAGCGAGGAGTCCAGTATGATGCTGAGGATTCGTGTGTGGTTCGTGGGGGCAGAGGGACTTCCTAGAGCAGAGGGCCACCAGGAGTTGCTCCAAGCGGAGGGGAAAGCTCCCAGGATGTTAGACTAAAAATTGTGCTTTTGTATTGCTTTTACGTAAGTTAGCATTCGCTGCGCCATTTTGTGTATGGGCGCCATTTTGTATCATGATTGAAACTGATTCTCCACCATTTCCGAGAAATGGTCTTCTTTAGGTTATGTTTCTCCAGAGCTGAGTTTTGCCACACTAATGAATGCCCTGTTCTTATTAGCGCATACCTTTCCTCTAGATGTAAGCCCTCTCCCACTTGTCTAGTGGCGGGCAAATACAGGAATGACCTTGGCTCATAGATAATGTGTGCACGGCCTCAGAACCGAAACTTACTCCTTTGTAATTTACTGTCCAGCTGCGTCCCTCTGGAAAATTACATGGTGGGTGGGTTTTCATTGATTCTGAAATGTACATAATGTATCATTATGCTTGCTGAAGTCAGACTCTCTCTGCAGCACTCTTAGCGACTGGGCAGACAGGGCTACGCTCTGAGCGAATTTTGAACAAACTATTATTGGTTTGTATTCTCTACTGTCTGACCGACTATTCATTTTGTAGAAGGCATAGAGATGGTCCTTGGTGACCGGAGTGACCCGAATCAGGCCATTTCCTTCAGTTGGTGCCCGAAGAGGGACTCCTACGGGTGAGTGGCCCTTCCCCTTCCGTGGAAAGGTGGGGAGGTCGAGGCTATCGTCGGGCCGGACGGATGGATCAGGGATCCCTGCCCGAAGACTTTCTAGTACTCGCAGCTGCCCCTCCTGTCTGACAGGTCGGTGCCTCGCCCAGTGGTCATCCCGACTGGAGTCCTGAACGGTGAAACCCTTAGATCTGACCGTTTGGTCTAAAGAGTCGGCAGTGGAGAATAGATTCGTTTGACCTGCATATATCAGGTGAGTTTGTTTCGGTTCTTTGTGGATATAGTACCATTTTGGTTTCTATTTGGTATGGTCTAAGGACCATTTTTGGGAACAGAAACAATTGCAATTGTTTTGCTACGCATAGACTAGTGAATCTGTTCTCTTTTAAAAATGCCTAGCTTTAGTAGAATGTTTGTTTTGTGTTGTCGTTGTTGCTCTACTGATGCTCGATTGGAAGAAAGTCAGCCGGCGCCTCCAGAAGGCACTCCAAATTTCCATATGTACGTGAAGCATGGGCTTGGCCCTATTATGTTTAGTACATTATGGCACAAATATACGAGGACCTGTTCTATAGGTGAGTAAACTATTCAATGATCCCTCCTTACGTCTAAAGTCGCTACTTTATATGACGGGACAGCGGTCCTATTTCTACCGTCTATGTCTGGGGGAACTAAATCACCTAATATTTTCTCAAATTATTTTTAAAATTTTTACAAAAAGAGAATGATGAATGTGTCTGTGGCCTCTGTCTCCCAAGGTCTATGCCACCATCTAATGTGTGTAACCCAACATGGGCAGAAATGAGTACAGAAAATAGTGAGAAAGGAAGGCAGTGCCTCACGGGAGTAACACCATGGGAGTTTGCAGACTGGTTCTCGCCTCCATCCTCAGGTTCTCATCATCAGCAACTGCCAACCAAAACCAAAAAATGTGGTGAAATAAGGAAAGAAAGAAAAGAGTGCTAAGTGTGCTATCATATAATGCATATGCTCCAGGTGACTTATCCGGGCATGTAGCACTGTCAACCCTGTAAGGAAATAACGGTATCTAGACTGTGGTCCCGTTATCCCTAATCTAAAACCGAGCTAGACACCCACTGGCTAAATGTCTTTATTCTGTGCTGTGGGTCTGCTCACTTAAAACCAACATGTTTCATTGCCAGGAATGACTTGCGGCAACTTCATCAGGGCAAGGGTCACTTTTCCACAGTGCACCAATTTTTATCTGTTTTTTAGACCTATAGGAAACAGAGACAACACAATACATCAAATCAACCATTGGCATCAAACGAAACGTGTACCTTTGTCAATGTTGGACCCCATGAGCTTAATAAACATATTTACCGGGTAGTGGCCCATCATGGGCATACCTGTACCCCCTTTGGTTTTTGATGTGTGCTAAGCCACACTCCCACTGTCCGTCACTGTGCCTGCTATACGTCAGTCTGTGAAGAAATAGGGAGACATATGTCATGTTCAAATTCTACTATACCCTTATTATTGTAAAGGAAAACAGGGCGCGTTTCTAAAAGCTGTACTAGGGTTACATTTTGTGAGCATGGTACTCTAGCGTAGGGACGGTAAGTATACATTCCCTTTCCGTAGCGTATGTATCACGCCCCTTCTACTTACAGCGATAGTGACTCTTGCTAGTTTTTTTCTTTAATATCGCTGCCTGATTTTATTTACTTGCTCATGACAGCTCGATAATGCAACCTCACATAGCGGGTATGACCCGGAACACCCAGAGAGTTTAGGGATACTGCTTGCCTCTTCTAAAGTACCCGGCATAATTGCATTTAAATTGTCGCTACGGTATCGAAAACCTGCTCGTCATAAATCAACCCCTCGGGGCCAGTGGGCTTAAAGGTACTACTGAGCACTTCCCTCCTACGGTGTCCCCGCTTACCGTGATCTTACGAGTGACCGGCATTCGCTCAGCTCCTCGCGGTCTCGACTCGCGGCGTTGTATTTCCAAACAGAGTGTGCCGTGTCGGCACATGCATTCCCCGCCCCTACCCATAGGGTCCTCTACAGTGGTTGAAGGCTAGTACGGGCGCCATGTTAGAATGTCAAAACTGGCTCCCTTGTTAAATTTACCCTCAGGGGAAAAGAGGGGGAAGAAAAAGAATATACACGTACTTTGGTGTCACAAAACAGATGTCAAATGTATTATTAAGGAAAATGTAAAGTGTTTCGCGCATCCTAGTGTGATCTAATAAGGAGCTCTCATGTATGGCATTTCTATGTATATCCTACCTTCTTACACCCTTAAAGGGGACGGTATCCCGGGCTCCCTGATTGCCACAGGCATTAAATGTGTGACCAATCGCATGGTCCCACTTTATCCGCTCATCACTTCTACTCCTAGGTAGATATTGGTCGACACCACCGCAACACTTGTCCCTGTTGGCTACATGTTAAAATTGTATTCTCTGTCCTCTGGGGGGCTCCAGGGAGGGTTATATATATTTAGTGGACCTCTACTCTGTTCCATTCAATGAGGTCATTTAACCCGTGTTGATCCACCCCCTCCTGGTAAATCCAGCGCGCCTCTTTGGTACTTAGTCTAGTCTCTATATTGTGATGGTCACCCACAACCTTTTCCACCCATCGGATATTCTTGAAGTGGTGCTTCTGCGTTTGATAATGTTGCACCAGTCTTGTAGTCAGTTTGCCAGCTTTCAGTGTGCTCAGATGTTCCTGTATTCTGGTTTTCACTTTACGTGTCGTGAGTCCAACATACTGGAGTCCACAAGGGCACGTGAGTCTATAAATCACATTGGTTGTGTTGCAATTACTGAACATGTTAAGGTACCAGGTCTTTCCATTGGTCAAGGTTACGTTTTTGACAGTTGTAGTAAGCTCACATACCGAACACCCCCCACAGGGAAAATGTCCTGAGGGCACCCCCCGAGTCTTTGGCTTCCTGGGTCGGGCGAGTGTGTACCAAGCGGTCACGTAAATTGGCTGACCGTTTAAAGGCAAATCTTGGTTGTGGCATTTTCATTGTAGTCGTACTGAGCAAGTGCCAATGCCTCCTGATAATCTGTCTGATTTTCGTTGACAGTGGTCCAAAGGTTGTGACCACTGGTATACAATCGCCACTGTTTTTCTGATTCCTTTCAAGGAGTGCCGTTCTCGGAGTGTTAAGAGCCCTCTTTCTGGCCTGTTTGATGACCTTTTTAGGGTATGCTCGGTCCTCCAGTTTCCTGGATAGATCTTCTGCCTGCTCTACATAGGTCTTAGTAGATGAGCAGTTCCTGCGATATCGCAGGAACTGCCCTACAGGTAAATTATCACGCAGGGCCCTTGGGTGATACGACCTGTAGTGGAGGAGAGAGTTTTTGTCAGTCGGTTTTTGATGTACATTGGTCACTAGTTTATTGTTTTCAGCCTGAATATCAAGGTCCAGGTAAGTCGCTGTGTTCCTGTTAACTGTCTAGGTAAACTTCAAACACTCGTCAAGAGTGTTAATCCAGTGCAGAAATGTGTATAGCTCTTCTTCAGTGCCAGACCATATACACAACACATCATCAATGTATCTCTTCCAGAGGACTGTATTCCTCTGGAAGAGATTGGTAGAATGATTGATGTAGTGGGATTCAAATTGGCCTACATAAATGCAGGCCAGACTGGGGGCGAAAGTGGCCCCCATTGAAGTCCCAGAAACCTGGAGGTACATCTGGTCTTTGAATGCGAAAAAGTTTTGTGTGAGAGCAAGTTCAACACATTGTAATATGAATGTTTGTGGGATGTCATAAAACCACTCGCATTCCCCCAGGGCGCGTGCTGCTGCCACCAGTCTTCCTTCCTGGGGGATGCTGGTATACAGCGATTCAATATCAATGGTGACCAAAAACTGATAGTTCGGGTCATACTCCACATTATCCAGCACTTTCAAAATGTCAGTAGTGTCTTGAACGTACGAGGGCTGCGTAATAACACATTCCCTCAGGAAAAAGTCCGAGAACTGAGACAGAGGTTCCAACAATGATTGGATGCCCGAGACTATCGGGCGTCCCGGGGGCGGTCTCTGAGCCTTGTGTATTTTAGGCACGATATAGAATGCCGGCACTCTGGGTTTGTTGTTAGTCAAAAATTCTGCCTCTTTATAAGTAAGCCATTTTTTCTCCTTAGCCTCTGTGATCATTTTCATGATGGTCATCTGAAGTTCTTTGGTAGGGTCCCTCGCAAGTGGTTTGTAATTCTGGCGGGCACCCAATAACCTAGCCACCTCGGCCTCATAATCAGAGGTGTTCATCACCACCACCGACCTGCCTTTATCGGCCGGTTTGATGGTGATGGAGGAGTTGTTTTGTATGGATTTTACGGCTAGCCAGTCTCGAACGCTCATGTTGCTGTAAACTCTACTATTGGCATTTTGTTCCAGGATGGAGATGTCCTGTAGAACCTTCTGCTTAAAAACATGGACCTCCGGGCCTACTTGGTTATTGGGGGGACAAAATTGCGATGGACGTCGCAGGTTAGTCGTGAACAGTAAGGGGGTGTGTTGCTCCTTGCCCTCCCAAAAAATTTTGAGCTTGATCTTTCTCATGAGACCATAAAATTCCCCTCGGAATTTGAAGCTGTCATGTTTAGGGGTCGGTACGAACCCAAGGCCTTTATTCAAGACCCTGAGTTCATCCTCAGTCAATTGATGGTTTGATAAATTAACCACAGTATCACTGTTGCTGATAGCTAAAGGGGTGTTCTGCCCCGACTGCGGGTGATTCTGGGCGAGAACGCTTGCCATGTTGAATTCTGATTCTGGTGTCTCCGTCCTCTCCCTCTGCCCCTGTGACTGGCCCCTCTTTGGTCTGTCTGATGTTGTCCTAAAAAAGCCCTGAACAGTGCTCCCAGGTCTTCGTTTGCTCTCTCCCGGGGGTCGAATCTCACCCTTTGGTTAGAGGTAGATTGTTGGCCACCGCAGTCGTCGTCCTCGCTACTTGTATTCTCAAAAGTCCAGTTGTTCGGGGTCCTTCTGCCCTGACGTCGCCCACCCCTAGGACCTTGTGGTAGTGATATCTGCTCTTGGGCCTGTAGGTAGTATTGATCTTCCACGTATGGAAATGCCCACTCGTGACTAAATCTATCTAGATTCCTTTTCAGTCCTTTAATCTTTTGGTTGACCATATAAGTTTGGTATTCCCCAAAGTCACTTTGGATCCTAGCCAGCTGTTCTTTAGTGTCTTTGATGGTGGTGTCGGCCTTGATGGCTTCCTCAATGTCCAATATCTCTTTAAGGAGCTCCTCACTCAGCCTCTTGGCTGTATTAATTATGAGGATAAGCCAGTCCCGGGTGCACTTATTGGATATATAACACCAATCCACCCGGAACCTCTTATCCTCCAGGAAAAAGTTTGTCTCTATGCGAACCAATAAACTTGCTGGGGCTGCTCCTGCACGTAAATATTCTGTCATAAGCGCTCCATGGAGCGCAATTCTGATTTGGCGTTTTTTGGTATTAGACAATGTGGGGGGTGTTCGGTATGTGAGCTTACTACAACTGTCAAAAACGTAACCTTGACCAATGGAAAGACCTGGTACCTTAACAGGTTCAGTAATTGCAACACAACCAATGTGATTTATAGACTCACGTGCCCTTGTGGACTCCAGTATATTGGACTCACGACACATAAAGTCAAAACCAGAATACAGGAACATCTGAGCACACTGAAAGCTGGCAAACTGACTACAAGACTGGTGCAACATTATCAAACGCAGAAGCACCACTTCAAGGATATCCGATGGGTGGGACTGGAAAAGGTTGTGGGTGACCATCACAATATAGAGACTAGACTAAGTACCAAAGAGGCGCGCTGGATTTACCAGGAGGGGGTGGATCAACACGGGTTAAATGACCTCATTGAATGGAACAGAGTAGAGGTCCACTAAATATATATAACCCTCCCTGGAGCCCCCAGAGGACAGAGAATACAATTTTAACATGTAGCCAACAGGGACAAGTGTTGCGGTGGTGTCGACCAATATCTACCCAGGAGTAGAAGTGATGAGCGGATAAAGTGGGACCATGCGATTGGTCACACATTTAATGCCTGTGGCAATCAGGTAAACCCGGGATACCGTCCCCTTTAAGGGTGTAAGAAGGTAGGATATACATAGAAATGCCATACATGAGAGCTCCTTATTAGATCACACTAGGATGCGCGAAACACTTTTTACATTTTCCGTAATAATACATTTGACATCTGTTTTGTGACACCAAAGTACGTATATATTCTTTTTCTTCCCCCTCTTTTCCCCTGAGGGTAAATTTAACAAGGGAGCCAGTTTTGACATTCTAACATGGCGCCCGTACTAGCCTTCAACCACTGTAGAGGACCCTATGGGTAGGGGCGGGGAATGCACGTGCCGACGCGGCACGTTCTGTTTTGAAATACCACGCCGCGAGTCGAGACCGCGAGGAGCTGAGAGAATGCCGGTCACTCGTAAGGTCACGGTAAGCGGGGACACCGTAGGAGGGAAGTGCTCAGTAGTACCTTTAAGCCCACTGGCCCCGAGGGGTTGATTTATGACGAGCAGGTTTTCGATACCGTAGCAGCAATTTAAATGCAATTATGCCGGGTACTTTAGAAGATGCAAGCAGTATCCCTAAACTCTCTGGGTGTTCCGGGTCATACCCGCTATGTGAGGTTGCATTATTGAGCTGTCATGAGCAAGTAAATAAAAGCAGGCAGCGATATTAAAGAAAAAAACTAGCGAGAGTCACTAACGCTGTAAGTAGAAGGGGCGTGATACATACGCTACGGAAAGGGAATGTATACTTACCGTCCCTACGCTAGAGTACCAGGCTCACAAAATGTAACCCTAGTACAGCTTTTAGGACACGCCCTGTTTTCCTTTACAATAATAGGGGTATAGTAGAATTTGAACATGACATATGTCTCCCTATTTCTTCACAGACTGACGTATAGCAGGCACAGTGACGGACAGTGGGAGTGTGGCTTAGCACACATCAAAAACCAAAGGGGGTACAGGTATGCCCATGATGGGCCACTACCCGGTAAATATGTTTATGAAGCTCATGGGGTCCCACATTGACAAAGGTACACGTTTCGTTTGATGCCAATGGTTGATTTGATGTATTGTGTTGTCTCTGTTTCCTATAGGTCTAAAAAACAGATAAAAATTGGTGCAGTGTGGAAAAGTGACCCTTGCCCTGATGAAGTTGCCGCAAGTCATTCCTGGCAATGAAACATGTTGGTTTTAAGTGAGCAGACCCACAGCACGGAATAAAGACATTTAGCCAGTGGGTGTCTAGCTCGGTTTTAGATTAGGGATAACGGGACCACAGTCTAGATACCGTTATTTCCTTACAGGGTTGACAGTGCTACATGCCCGGATAAGTCACCTGGAGCATATGCATTATATGATACCACACTTAGCACTCTTTTCTTTCTTTCCTTATTTCACCACATTTTTTGGTTTTGGTTGGCAGTTGCTGATGATGAGAACCTGAGGATGCAGGCGAGAACCAGTCTGCAAACTCCCATGGTGTTACTCCCGTGAGGCACTGCCTTCCTTTCTCACTATTTTCTGTACTAATTTCTGCCCATGTTGGGTTACACACATTAGATGGTGGCATAGACCATGGGAGACAGAGGCCACAGACACATTCATCATTCTCTTTTTTAAAAAATTTTAAAAATAATTTGAGAAAATATTAGGTGATTTAGTTCCCCCAGACATAGACGGTAGAAATAGGACTGCTGTCCCGTCATATAAAGTAGCGACGTTAGACGTAAGGAGGGATCATTGAATAGTTTACTCACCTATAGAACAGGTCCTTTGTTGTATATGATTCCGTGAGTGGGGGGCGACCTGTTCTTTTTACCCCCTGGAGCTCCTGTATGTGAATGACAAATATACGAGGGACAATGCCGAATTGCAGTGGCCGTTGACGGGCACTTTTGATGAACAAAAGATTGAGTATTTACAAGAACAACTGTTTAAGGAAACAAGTAGGCAGTCTATGTTTGATTCCCTCAGAGCATGGCAAAAAGCAACTAAACAGAGGCGAATGAAAGCAGAGAAAGAGGCCCGGAAAGGGAGAATGCAGACGTTGACTCAGAAGGCTGTAGCATATGACAGGGAAAAGCAGGAGAAGGGTATTGAATGTGAAGATAGAAGGTTTCGATTACATATTGACAAAACATATGTGGCTCAGGAGGAAGATGATACTTTTGTGGAAGAATTGTTGGATGCCCGACCCCCCCCCCTCCATATGCCCTGCAGAGAATATATCCAACTGTTCCGGTGCCTTCACAGCCACCCGTTATAGCTGCGTCTACTTTCTCTGTCCCTGTGTCCACTGTTGTTACATCAGTGGCTGTGGCTTCGGCTCGTCCTCCTCCTCCTTCTTCTGTTTCTTTGCCGTCTGTGGTAACTGTGGCTGTTAGCACTCCTGTTGTACCTCTTGTTTCAGCATCCCTTTCGCCAACTCTTTCCCCTGCGACACAACCATCAGCAACAATAGTACCTGTTACTACTGTTGCCTCTCCCACTGTGGTTTTTTATCCTCCGGCCTTAGTGAGTAGCGGAACGCCGGTGCGTGGATTTGAAGATAGAGATTGGAAAAAAGTTTCGGGAACGCATGGGACCGTTAGTGAGGTCTGATGTGGGAGATGAAGAGAAACAGGTAATAGCTAATCAGGGTGCGCACTGGGCCCGTAATCCTATTCATAGTGTAGAAGATGTTTGGGCGACCATGAGAGATTTTGAACCTTTTATACAACAACATGCCCTTAAACATATGTCTGCTACTTTGATTTGGTCTTTGGCAACAGCACTTGGAAGCGGAAGCACCTCAAATTTTATATGACATTAGAGATAGAGTATATATTAGTGAATTGGGGCCAGAGCAGGTTTTTGCTAATGTTACAACAATAGTTGCATACAGGGGAAGATTAAATGAGAAAGGTCCCAGGTCAGTGTCCCAGTTTCCGATGAGAGAGGTTCATCCTATATATCATCCGGAGATACCAGAGTTAACGGATAGGCGAGGTATTGTGACTCAAGCAGCAGTTGCAGCTCGGTTTCAAGAACAATGGGTTTATACTCTGTGGAAAAGGAGCGAGGTTTTGTGCCTTAAAACTCATTTGCCTGACCCCAGAAAGAATCCTACTGCTTATTACAAAGAGTTGACTGAAGCTCCTTCTTCAACGGTAATGACTCTTGCAGATATTGAAATGTTGTTTGGTCTTCTTGTTCCGGTTGATATTTGGAGACAGGTCCATACTCAAGATCATGTTCCGGAGTTGGGAGGTACTTGGGATCAAATTAAGGCATGGGATCAGGAAAGAAAGCCAGGTGATAAGCCTCAGGCAGAGATACTTGCTTTGCCAGGTCGCATAATTATGTACATGCATTCTCTTAACCCGACAAGAAAGGTAGATTGGGATAAATTGTCAGCCTGCCGACAGAAGAAAGATGAAAGTGTGTCTGATTTCTTTTCTCGATTTGAAGGTACATTTTTGGATTATAGTGGACAAGATTTATCTGTTGAGGAGGGTGTTCGGTTGTTTGTCAATAGATTTGTTTCTAATTTGCTTCCTGAAATTGCGACTCAATTTCAAGCTTCTGAGACTACCTGGTCCACCTCCTCTCCCTCCGTTATTTTGAATATGGCACAATATTATGAGCAAAGGGATAGGGAAGAAAAGGAGAGGACAGAGAAGAGGCATAAGGATTTAAAAATGAAAGTGTTGTTACAGCAGGCTTTTAGAGGAAATGGGAGAGGACGTGATGGTCTTGCCCAACAGCTTCCACACACTAGTAGGCAGCCACCAACTACGCCTTTGGGTCTGAATCAGTGCGCGTATTGTAAAGAGGAGGGACACTGGCGTAGCGAGTGTCCTGTGCTTTTGCAGAAGGTGGCAGCCCCTAGAGGGCGAGGTTCTCGGGGTAGGGGTCATGGAGCTAGTGGGACCGATAGGGCACAGAGTGTTGCAGCCTCACAGGGCTGTTATGATAATAATTATTTTGATGACCCTCGTGAAGGACAGTACTATCATGATGATTATGACATGGATGAAGTGACAGCAATGTCCTATAGCTAGGACAGCCAGGGACAGAGTTGGGGACCAGTTCCGGTACCTGTTGACCAGTGTGGTCCTTATGTAACAGCAGATCTACAAGGTTCGACTAAGGAATTTTTGGTGGACACAGGTGCGACGAAAAGTTCTGTTTCTCGAAATATGGTCCCTGGGGCGGCTCTGTCTGGCCATAATAATGTGTTGGTTGGTTTCTCTGGTGTACCGGTTGTAAGCCCCATTTCAAAACCTCTTGCATTCACTATTGGCCCTTTCACTGTGGATTCCCCATTCTTGTTGGCATCTAATTGTGGTGAAAATTTGATGGGTTTTGATTTGTTGAAGAAATCGCATGCCACTATCTATTGTTCTCCGGTGTCTATATGACAATGGGTCCAGATGTAGCATGCGCTAACCAGTGTTTGTCCAAAGATGCACTTCTTCCTGTTGAGTTTAAAGATGTGCCACCCACTCTGTGGACAACAGGCAACACAGATGTCGGATTGTTGCAGATATCGCCGGTTTCGATACAGGTTAAGGATGGTGCAATTGTGCCTCGTATCCCTCAGTATAAAATACCGCAGGCAGGTGAGCGAGCCTTATTGCAAATTATATAGGATTTGATTAAGAAGGGAGTGGTTGAGGAGACAACTGCTAATATTTGTAATAGCCCTATTCTTCCAATTCTTAAAAGGATGCCCTCAGGTTCTTCTGATGACCATGAAGATGTTTATCGTTTCGTGATTGATTTGCGCGAGGTTAATAAGATAGTGGTTCCACAGTTTCCAGTGGTTCCTGACGTTACTACTCTTTTGACCATGATCCCCTCTTCTGCTAAATTTTTCTCTGTCATTGATTTGAAAAATGCTTTCTTTAGTATAACTATTCATCTAGATAGCAGGTACTTGTTCGGTTTTACCCTAGCTGGTAGGAGCTTTAGGTTCTGTCGAGCTCCTCGGGGCTATACTGAAAGTCCTAGTATTTATAGTCAAGCTTTAAAAAGCCAGTTGGATTCTCTGACGCTTCCCTCACGTAATGTATTGGTGCAGTATGTTGATGACTTGCTCATCGCTTCTGACACGGAACAAGGTTGCAAAGACAGTACAGTTAAATTGTTGCTGCATTTGGCTCAACATGGACATAAGGTGTCCCTTTCTAAATTCCAGTATTGTTGACAGGAAGTCACCTATTTAGGTTACCTACTGTCGAAGGAGGGTAGGAGATTGACCCCGGAGCGCATCAGTACCATTGTTAAAATGCCCGTTCCACAAACTCAGAAAGATGTGTGTGCTTTCATAGGTATCACTTCCTACTGTCGGCAGTGGATACCTGGCTACTCGTTACTAATAAAAACCGTGCTTGCCCTAACACTAAAAAATGTGCATGAGCCTTTGCCGTGGACGCCTGACTGTCAGCAGTTTTTGGAGCAATTAAAAACTGCGCTTTGTTCGGCTCCAGTACTCGGCACTCCAGACTATACTGAACCATTTGTGTTGTACGTTCATGAGATGGCTGGTTGCGCGCTTTCTGTTTTAACACAAAAATTTGGAGATAAGCAACGGCCGTGTGCTTACTTCTCTGCTGTCCTTGACCCTGTTGCAAGAGCCCTCCCAAGCTGTCTAAAAGCGGTCGTGGCTGTCGCTGTCTCCATAAGACAATCGGCTGAACTCGTACTTGATACTGACCTCACAGTCATGGCACCCCATCATGCTGTGGATACACTTTTGAATAAGACAAACACACAGCACCTCACCAGTGCACGTCTAACAGGTTATGAATTAACATTGTTTGCAAAACACATTACGATTAAAAGATGTGCCACTCTGAACCCAGCCACGTTACTGCCCCTCCCTTCTGAGCGTGATAAAATTGATAAACATGACTATCTTCCGGACATAAGAAGAGACGAAAGAACAGGTAGATTTGACTGATGTTCCCTTATCTGATCCCCAAGGTGAACTATATGTCGATGGGTCTTGCTTTAAATTACCAGATGGCACTACAACTGCTGCGTATGCTGTCACTACATTGCGTACAGTAGTCGAGACATCACAAGTTCCCTATCAATCGGCCCAGGCCGGTGAGCTTGTTGCTTTGATTCGAGCTTGTGAATTAAGTGAGGGACTGGTTCTCAATATATACACTGACAGTCAGTACGCCTTTGGAGTCGCTCATAATGTTGGGCGACTCTGGGCTGAGAGAGATTTTCTTACTTCTCATGGCACCAAAATACAACATGGGCACCTCCTACTGAGGCTTTTGTCTGCTTTGGCGCTCCCTAAGAAATTGGCCATAGTAAAGTGTAGTGCACATCAGAAGGTCACTGATGATGTAGGAAGGGGAAATGCTTTTGCAGATCAGACAGCTAAGGAAACAGCCCGGACCAAAATGAAAAGAATGTTTGTGGCAGGGCCTGCTGGGTTGGTACCTGAGGTTACTATGTTCGAAGACACACTTGACAATGTGAAGAAGATTCAAAGTGAGGCCATGACAGAAGAGTTAGCAGTGTGGCAAGAAAGTACAGCACAATTGAACGATGAGGGATGTTGGATTGACAAGTCAGGGATGCAGAGATGGATGTTGCCAGATGCATATGTTCTTCCTGTAGTCACCATGGCCCATGGCCCAGCGCACATTAGTGCTAAGGGTATATGCAAGTTGTTAGATCCTGTATGGCAAAATGACAACATTTCTAAGATAGCTGCACATTTAGTGAAGTACTGTATGGTGTGCATGATGCATTATCCTGGGAAGGGTACTCCTACACCCCCTGGTAATTTCGCACCACCCACCTTTCCTTTTGAAGTCCTACAGATGGACTATATTGAGTTGGAACGATGCAACAATTTGAAGTATGTCCTGGTGGTTATCTGTGCATTTAGCAAATGGGTGAAAGCTTATGCCACTAAAGATAATACAGTCATTACGACTGCAAAGGTACTCCTGAAGGAGTTCTTTCCTCGTTTCGGAGTTCTTTCCTCATTTCGGCTTGCCCCGTTTGATCTGGAGTGATAACGGAAGTCATTTCAATGCCAAGATTATTCAGTTAATTTGTGATGGTATGCACATAAGACAGATATTTCATGCTGCAACCCGTCCGCAGTCAGCAGGTTTGGTTGAGTAGTACAATGGTACTCTCAAACTGAAATTGGCAAAGATTCAGGAGACCACAGGGTTACAGTGGCCAGATGCATTACCATTAGCTCTTTTGTCGACAAGAACAACAGCACATTCTAGAACAGGATTGTCACTGTACGAGGTCGTGTTTGGACAGCCGGCAAATGTCTGGGGCGTCCCACGTCCTCGTCGGTTTGCCGATATTGAGTACCCCATATTGACTGATTACCTGTACAGTTAACTGAAAATTTGCGTTCTATCTACCAACAGGTCCATGAGTCTCTGCCAGCTACACCAGAGGGACCCGGACATGACATCCAGCCTGGGGACTATGTGTTAATCTGAAATTTTCAGAGGAAGAAGAGTGTGGAGCCATGATGGAAGGGGCCCGAACAGGTCCTTTTGGCTACCCGAACGGCTGTCAAGGTCGCTGGCCGGAAGAATTGGGTGCATGGCGTCCATTGCATAAAAAGTGCCCCTACCGTTGCCCTATGACCAATGGGTGAAGGAGGGGATACCTGACTAGGAGTGCGAGCAGATTCCTCGTTTTGTTCCATTCAGCGACGCTGTCCTCCCATGGACGCAAAGTGATAAGGAGAATGATGACATCTTGAATGAAGCTGTCCCGCCAGAAATAAGAGCTATTCAGGAGCCTCTTTTCACTGATCTCTCTGTCCCTGGAATCACCAGGTATAATTTGCGTCCTCAGATGAGGAGTAGTGCACAAAAGGAGAAGTCAGATTAGACAGGGATGAACTGTGCAAGTTAGGGTATACTTTGCTGTAGTACCAACGGAGTTAGTTTAGGGTGCTGTGAGATTGGTGCATTGCTTTGACATTGGACAGGATAGATTGAACGTACTTCCTTGGGGGGTACATTATCCTGACTGACGTGGGATACATCCAGAGCTTAGGACAGAGCAAGCTCCATCGCCGGTGCTCAAGAGCGCCAACGATGATGAACAATAGAAGCCTGTACCAGTGAGGCTCTGACAGACACTGGGAACTTGTATATATCTCTTGCCGCCTTTGCTTTATTATTTGCTATGCACCCTTTTGGCAGAATGGTTGCTGATGAGGAGCAGCCAGTAAATCCCCTTGTTCATACACGTGAATCTTGGACTACCAAACAAAAAGCGTTATGTGCTGTTCTTGTGTTATTGCTGTTGTTGGTTGTGGGCGGGGTGTCTTGGGTTTTGGAGTGTGATCACGATGCGCGATTCTGTATTGCATATAAGATTGCTCCTCAAGTACGTACAAAAAGGACTCTTTCGAGCAATGTATTTCTAGATACACACAAGAAATTCTTTGGTGAAGGTACAGCGTGTTACCCCACTGAATCTGTCACAAGTTTATGGACTGCTTACCCATTGTCATTGGTTAATTATTCATATGTTCGTCCACCCCATTTTGTGGAGGCAAAGCTTGAGTTCGGGATGGGATATCCCGGTCCTTGTTTGTATTATAGGAAGCCACGAGGGAAGGGATATTCAGGTTGCAATACTAATATGTATTGTGATAATTTGTATATGGATGAACAGAACATTACCTTAGTAGGCTGGCATTATCAAGATTTAACAGTTACTCGAATGGCAGGTTATTGTCCGATAGTAAATAGTACAGATGTTTTCTCATATGTAAATTGTTCTGGACTAATACTGTTTAAAAATACAATGTCTTTGGTGAAAAAGAAAGATCCAAGTACAGTGTGCATAGTAGTAGGAGACCAGTGTGTAGTGGGAAATCACTAATATGGAAAAGAACATTGCCCAACATATTTTAGATATTTTGGAAAATGTCAAAGGAATGGAAAGTAGAAATTGGAGTTGGTCCCTTTTTGGTGGATGGGGTTGGATCCTTGAAAAGGTGATTTATTTTATTGTGATTTTGATTGCTTGTTGTATTCTGGTGCAGTGTCTTCCCTTATGCTGCTCTTGCTGCACCACTCTTCTCGCTCCCAAGAAAATATCATTCCATGATACTAAAGCAACCATTTTAATCCAGAAGGTGGTGAACGATCTGATGCAGATTGATGAGGGTATTTTTGAGACCTCTTCCCTCCTTACTGTTCCTATCCCTGATGCTGAGGATATGGAATGCTCCTAAATTACTTTACCATGTCTTATTGAATGAGTGCTTTTCCATTGCTTTTACGTAAGTTAGCATTCATGACGCCATTTTGTGTATGGGTGCCATTTTGTATCATGATTGAAACTGATTCTCCACCATTTCCAAGAAATGGTCTTCTTTAGGTTATGTTTCTCCGGAGCTGAGTTTTGCCACACTAATGAATGCCCTGTTCTTATTAGCGCATACCTTTCCTCTAGATGTAAGCTCTCTCCCACTTGTCTAGTGGCAGGCACAGACAGGAATGACCTTGGCTGAAAGATAATGTGTGCCCGGCCTCAGAACCGAAACGTACTCCTTTGTAATTAACTGTCCAGCTGCGTCCCTCTGGAAAATTCCATGGTGGGCGGGTTTTCATTGATTCTGAAATGCACATAATGTATCGTTATGCTTGCAGAAGTCACACTCTCTCTGCAGCACTCTTAGTGACTGGGCAGACAGGGCTCCGCTCTGAGCGAATTTTGAATAAACTATTATTGGTTTGTATTCTCTACTGTCTGACCGACTCTTCATTTTGTAGAAGGCATAGAAGTGGTCATTGGTGACCCGAGTGACCCGAATCAGGCCATTTCCTTCAAGGATGAGGACTTCTGTCTTGTCCGAGTTGAGCTTTAGGCAGCTGTCAATCATCCATGCGACGACGGCTTTCATTCCTTCGTGGAAGTTGTTCCTGGTGACAGTGGAATCTTTGGTGAGGGAGAGGATCAGCTGGGTGTCGTCGGCATAGGAGACGATGTTGGACCCGTGGTTCCTGATGATGGCTGCGAGGGAGGCCATGTAGATGTTGAAGAGAGTGGGGCCGAGGGAGGAGCCCTGGGGCACTCCACAGCTGATCTCTGTCCGTTTTGAGAGGTACACTGGGAGTCTAACCCGTTGTGTTCTGCCAGTGAGGAAGGAGCAGATCCAGTTGAGGGCCTTGTCTTGGATACCAGCGTTGTGGAGTCTTGTGGATAGGGTGCAGTGGGAGACGGCCGCCGAGAGGTCCAGTGGGACGAGCCTGCGGTTTTGCCCTGGTCGAGGAGGGAGCAGATGTCATTGGTGGCGGCAGGGAGGGCGGTCTCCATGCTATGATTGCTTTGAAATTCAAATTCGGAGAAGTCCAGGAACGTGGTTGGTTTCGATAAAGTCGGCGAGATGGGCGTTGATGAATTTTTCGATGACTTTGGCTGGGAAGGGGAGCAGGGAGATGGTCCTGAAGTTCTTGAGGTCCGTCCAGTCCGTGGAGGGTTTCTTCAGGAGGGGGTTGATCTCGGCGTGTTTCCAGTTTTCGGGGAAGGTGGAGGTCTTGAGGAAGCAGTTGATGGTTTGGGTGCAATAGCGGCTCTGTGGAGGATGAGGTGTGGTCAGGGGTCAGAAGGTGCTCTGGAGTGGATGTTTTTCATGGTCTTTATGGTGTTGTCCTTGGTGAGTCCGGGCCAGCTGTGCAGAGTTGGTCGGGGGGGTTGATGTCAGTTGTGGTGGCTGCTGGCATTGTGGGGTGGTCCTGGGTGTCAAAGTTGTCATAGATAGTCTGGATCTTGTGGTAGAAGAAGGTGCCGAGTCTGTTGCAGAGGTCTTGGGAGGGTGGGACGTCTGTGGCCTCGCTGTTGGGTTTGGTGAACTCCTTGATGTTGCTGAAGAGTTCTTTGCTATTGTGTGCATTGCTGGTGATTCTGTCTTGGTGGGCCTTCTTCCTTGTGGTTTTGATGAGGTGGTGGTGTGCAGTGGTGGCTGCTTTGTAGGCAGTGTGGGCTTCGGGGTTTTGTTGCTCCTCCATGTCTTCTTGAGTCGTCTACAGGTGCATTTGGGCTCTTGAAGCGTGAGGGTGAACCAGCTTGCTTTCTTGACATGTTGTTTGCCAGTGGCTTTCTTGAGAGGGGCAAGGGTGTCGGTGCAGTTTGCTATACATTGGTGGAGGTTGCGTGCTGTGGTGTTAATATCTGAGGATGTCAGTGGTGATGTGCCATTGAGGAAGGTGGTGAGTTGATCTTCTGTGACTCTGTTCCATCTTCTGGGGGTTAACAGTGTGTGTGCTGGTTTGCAGTGGGTTTGTTGAAAGAGAAGTGGATGCAGTGGTGGTCGGTCCAGAGGAATTCAGTGGTGTAGCTGTAGGAGAAGCTCTTTCCCGCGGCGAAGACGGGGTCGAGTGTGTGTCCTGCTGTGTGTGTGAGAGAGGTAACTAGCTGTTTAAGTACCACGTATGGGCAATGTTCTCAAGGAGGGAGGAGGTGTTGGGATCGTTCTGGTTGACCAGGTGTAAGTTGAAGTCTCCGGGTAGGATGCCGTCGGTGGATGCGAGGGCCTGGGGTGCGATGAGGTCAACGATGGTGTCGGTGAAAGAGGCACGGTGACCGGGTGGTCTGTAGACAAGGGTGCCGTGGAGGGTGGTTTTCAGGTTGGTCTGGATCTGGAAGTGGAGGTGTTCCATGTGGGTCATTGGTTCGTATGAGTGAATGGTCAGGTGGAGGGAGCTTTTATGGATGATGGCGATGCCTCCTCCCTGCCGGATGGGACAGGTATTGCAGATGATCTGGTTGCCGTTGGGGATGGCGGTGGTGATGTCTGGCGCTGAGCTGGAGATTGTCCAGGTTTCCGTCAGGAAGGCGATGTTGGGCGAGGTGGCGTCGATGAGGTCCCAGATCTCTGTGGCATGGTAGTGGAAGGATCGTTCATTGAGGAAGATGCACTTGAGAGGTTTGGGTGTGGTGATTGTCTGTAGTTTGGGTGAGGGAGCTGGGGTACGCAGGTGGGTAATACATCCACTATCATGGTATAGGGTCCAGTAAAGGTCTCAGTAAATTAGTACCTTGCTTTAACCTAGGTAGCTGACAAAGAGTAGTCAGGCCTAACTTAGGAGACAGGAGTATAAAGCATTTAAAAACACCAATACATCAAATAAGTTTGGAGCTGATTGTGAATTTGGTGGTGCGGAGTGGCACGCCAGCACCCGCTCCTGCACTGCTAAAGCCAACCACTGCCGCCCGCTAGATTTTGAGTTTTCTCCTGGTCTGGCGGGTGGTCCTTTGGCGTTCCCACGGTCGTGCCTTTAAAAAAGGCACCACAATGGGAACACCAAAGCAAATTCCTGAATGGCATAGACTGTTTAGTCCATGCCGTGCAGGAAGTGGGCTTGCATACACACTGGGGCACACCATATGACCCCCTGCATGCACCCATTGTACAGGGGCAACAGGGGGCCCTAAAGGACCCTCTTTGTTTCCTTACCACCAGCCTTTTCATGGCGGGCTCACTGCCATGAAAAGGCAGGTGGTGGGAAAACTCAGAATATGCTTGGCGATGCAGCAGCATCACTGCCAAGCATATTACTGCCCCAGACTGCTGCGCCACCACCAGGGAATGAGGTTCACTGGCAGGTGCGGCGGTCCCAAAATGGTCTAACTGCCGATCTTGTAATACAGCAGTCGGACCACTGGTGCTGCGGTCCCCAACCGCCATAGCACCTTCACCACAGATTCGGCCTTCCAAAGGACCGTGACTTCGTAATCAGGCTCTTTGACAGAACACACAATAAAAATCCCACACCAACTTATAAAAAAAGGAAATATTTTTATGAAGAAATAGACACCAAAATGTTTTTTTTTTTTTTAAATGATTAACCACTTTATAGTGCTGAAAAACATATATCACCACTCTGGGATATCTGGTCGCGCTTGATCGGGAGAAAGTCAAAGTTACAGGCCGACCGTGATGGAGCCCTGGTTGGATACACTAAGTGGAAGGCCCAGGTCAAAATTTTACCTTCACACTTAGAAACTTTTCTGGAGCTTTTTTTTCTGACAGCATTCGACTCTCCACAGCAGTCTAGATTTGGAGTGGGTTAGCCGGCTTGACTTTCCACGAGGTCCTGACCAACTCCTAGAAGTCCGGAGCTTTCAGAGGGACAAGCTTGACATCCTGGCCAAGTCACGGTTGAAGGTAGTCGGCTTGACTCTTGCGGTCGGGTCGGGCACCTTATGGAACTTTTTCCCAAAAGTTTCCCAAAGTTCTCCAAACTTCAGGAAGTGCTTCCTGAAGGTATCCTTGTAGATTCAAAGTGTCCAAAATACAAATCCAAAGGTCTAGAATCTCCTGGATGGTCTCTGGGAGGTCTGGACTACAATCCCCACAATGCACCTGGCCAAATCCTTAAAAGTTCACCGGACGCACTCTAGGATTGGGAGTCGGTGGAGATGATGCAGGTGGACTCTGTTAACCTGTAGCTGAAGGGAGGTCACTCTTTAATACATCTTGAGGCAAGGCACATTCCCCAGGGCTGTAGTACCAAATTGTGCAGCAGGCACAGTCATTCAGAGTGGAGGCCTTTGGGTACAAATTCAGATTCCAGCAGGGCAGTCCTTCTTTTCCTTGTAGTTTCAGGCAGCAGATCTGAGAGACTATGCAGCTTCAGATATTTATTTAGTGTTCTGTGGGAACAAGCAGGGGGCAACTCTGTCTAATGAGATGCCGGGTGCCACCCAAAAGCATTACAACTTCATCCAAAGTGTGGCATCTTCTTGTCTCACAAAGGACTGCACTTCCAAAATCCAACATGGCTGATTTCTCTCCAGAGGAGTAAGAGCTAGCTAAACCAACCCACTGTGTGGCTCATTTCCATTAGGTCTCCTCCCCCTGACCTCTGCAAACTCCTGTTCTAAACCTGCCATCTGGCAGGAGCATAGTATGTGGGGGTATGTTGACCTGGCATTCCTTACTGATCTACTCTCTCTCTTTGAGTTCAGTTTGATTTACCCAGCCCCATCTGCAGGACCCATCCTCACCAGCTGCAGAGCTCTCTCCATCAGATAATCTCTGCACTATCAGGACACTTATCACCTAATCAAAGCAGCCTGCCTTAGCCTGTTAAGGCTGACTGATCAGCAGAGACCACTAGAAAGCTAGATTTTGGCCTACAGAAGAGAACGTTCCAGAACTTCTCTTCTGTACTAGTTATGATACATTCAACAGTGGCAAGTTGTTGCATTTATCAACACCAATGTTTAAGTCCTTGAATGAGATTTTACTTCTTTCATACCAATACTTATAACTACATAAAATACTGCAATGTTAGCCTATGGAGCTCAGTATCTACAATGAGAGAAATGGCATGGGCAGTTCATCCCTCACCAGGGTATATAAAACATCTTTTATAAAACCACTTCTTATAGTTTACAGGACCCCTATCCCTGGGACACCTAGGGGAGACCCTGGGGGTACCTAATATGTAACAATAAGGTAGATTATTAGCAGGCAATAAGGTAGAAATGCAGCAGGCACTCAGCATTGCATACATGCATGTGCAGGAAATCTGCTGGGCCTCTAAACATACATGCCCTATTACACATTAGGGAGTTATAGGTTCTGTCAATACCAATTGTGAGAATTACCTTTTAAAGACAGACTTTTAAGCCAGGACTGCCTTTCAAAGGGCAGCAGACACACAGCAGCGCACACATGCAAGTGCATCAAAACTGATGGGCCTCTATACTTCCATGCCTTATTATATATTAGGTACTTATAGGTAATTTGCACCCCCTGGCCTTATTATCTACTAGGGACTTGTAGGGTCTGTTATTACCAATTGCAAGCGTACCTTACTATATGTACCTTTTTACACATAGCACTGGCCCCGGGCCTGGTTAGCAGAGCCCGGGGTCCAGTCAGAGTCAGTTACCAGCAGTATCATTCAGCAAAAAATGTGGGTGAACAGGTCAAAAGGAGAATTCTAACACTGGGCCTTTCTCCTGAATATAATTTGGCATATTTGACCTGCAGAAACCTGTCAGGTGAAAACTGCAACAGTAATTAGGCCTGCACTTGACAAGTTTGATCTCGAAAAATGCTTTGAATGACATTGAGAATCTTGTTTACTAATTGCTTTGGCGAGCACAGAGCTGCTGTCTTCACCGTCTTTCAAAGCTTAAAAACTATTAATTACAGAGCTAAATGACATTTCACTTTTGTGTTCGTGGCACAATAAGCTTGCCATGCTTTGTAACCGAAAAACGTCTCCAGCAGAATGTCCGCACGTTTTGCAAGTTAACGTGTTTGCTTCTCTTTTCAGACTCTTACTTACTGTTGAAATGTGATGAATAAAAGTAGGCAAACGAAGAACATCCCGTGGCCTGAAACAGGGGTGTCTCAGTGCAGTTACCCTGATTCCACTGTAACCGTTGTAACTACAAAACTTTAAACTCTCTGAAAGTCGTTTAGTTAAATTTTTTTAGTATGCAAAGCATTCTGGCTCCACCCAATGTATGTATGTATGTATGGGATTTATAAAGCGCTGGAATCACCCCCGCCGGGGTATCTCCGCGCTACCGAAGAGAAGGTACAGGACAGGCACAGATCAGTCCCAGAATAATTCCGTCTTCAGGAGTTTCCTGAAGCGAAAAAGACTGGGGCACTTGCGCAGGGCCTCTGGCAAGGTGTTCCAATATTTCGGGGCAAGGTAGGCGACAATTTTGCCGCCTGTACGTATTTTCCTGTAGCGGGGGACAACTAGCAGCCCTTTACCTTCAGATCTAAGTAGACGGTTCGGGCAGTAAACTTTAAACTTGTCCGCCAGGTAACTAGGACTCGTACCATAGAGTGCTTTATGGGCGAGGCAGCAAAGTTTGAATTTAATCATCTGGCGGATGGGAAGCCAGTGGAGCTGTTTTAGCAATGGCCCCAGGGAAGTACGAGGCAGCTTTTTGAGAGCCAGGCGTGCGGCAACATTCTGTACAATCTGTAATCTGCTCAAAAGGGATTCGTTAGCAGATGCAAGTAGAGCATTGCAATAATCCAGACGACCAATGATCAAAGCCTGAATCAAAGTTCTTCGCACAGAAAGGGGCAGCCACTGGAACACTCTGCGCAGAAGGCTCAGGGTATGGTAACATGTCCCTATGGTAGTCATGATTTGATCCCTCATAGACAACAATACATCCAGACCGACCCCTAGATTTTTAGCCACAGTAGTAGGAGACGGGGCAGGGCCCAACCCAGCAGGCCACCACTTAGGGGACCAGGATGCTTGAGCCGAGCGAAACAGCAGGATTTCGGTCTTGGCCGCAATCCTTTAGTGGGTGTGCTTATGAGGGCGTAGGGGAGCTTCAGTGATTCCTCTGCACTGTAGTTGTGTTCAATTGGCTTCACTTGCTCTCAAGTGTAGAACAAGGAAGTTGTGGAAAAAGGGAATAATGAACTGATGCGCCTGTGCTAAGTGAGAATAACGTACTCATGTGCCAGTGGAAAAGGGGAATAAACCGATGCTCTGGTGTAAACGGGGAATAACAAACTTGTGAACCAGTGGTACACGGGAACAATGAACTCATAATCCAGTGGAAATGGGGAATAATGAACTTGTGCTCCAGTTTCAGGCCGCAAAGCGCATTGTTTCGTAACAGCTACAAGCTTGCAGTCAGTGGCATAACGAAACTTGAGGGGGCCACCCAGCAAGGTACGAGGAGGCAGTGCCGTCTTAACGGCATGGGCATGCTGGGCACCAAGAGCATGGAGGCCCCATGCAGACCAGAATTTAACACAAATTTTCCGTTAAACATTTTTGTTCCTGTCAGTGGTTGTGTAGGCAGGGCCCAGGGCACTGTTTTGCCCGGGGGCCTGTAATGCTGTTAAGACGGTCCTGTCTCTGGACTCAATTAGGAGCTTTCAGGCCAGGGTACTGTGCTGAGGAGACCACCTGGAGCTCGGCCACCCCGCCCCCACATTGCTGGGTCTGCGGTGGCCTATGTTATGCGACTGCTTGCAGTGCAATCGGGTGGAGAACATTTGTGGCATAGGCTGCTTTTAACCATTTCCTCATGCCTAAAAATCCTGTTTGATTTTGTGAAAACATTGGAATCGATGGCCTTCAAGTAAGTGTTTCTGAAGCATTTCAAAAGTCGATGTTTTAACCAATGTGGTCCCGCATTTGTGATGCATTAGAAACACATAAGAGTAGCCCATCCAAGTGAAGACTGGAAACCAAAATCACCCTGGCACGAATATTGAAAGTAAAGGACGAAGCAATCCGAATGAGCGATAGTGGCATGGTAGGTTCATTGCTGCCCACCCTGCTCTGAAAGCAGCCCCAAGCTTACAGAATACAGGGAGGATGCCCAATTGGCAAAGTGGCCAGTCCTGCACAAAGTCCATGTCAGCCCACGAGCAGATAAATGGCTAGCAGACAAGCAAAACGTGTTAGAAAAGCCACCACCTCAACTGTGCTTGTAAATTTATGAGTACAGGGCATATGATGAACCACAACCTTTACTTCCTGCCCAGTGCTGCCTTGTTTTTGGAGCAATTTACAAATGAAGACTCCAATAATCCCATGAGAAAAGAGAGAATAAATACTATATCTCATGTGTATTTTCATCTAAGAGTGGATATCCTATTTCTTTTTTAATGAGCTAGCCCTAACCATTTTCTTAGCATAATCATGCCAGTCATGAATTAGTATACACATGAGGTAATCTTGTATATAAGTATGCATGTATGGTACTTGTATTGCTCTAGCATAGCCAAATGTCAGTGGAGTGCTGAACAGGGTCAAATGCAAGCATAAAGTTAATTGAGGATAGGCGAGGTAGTTGAGTTCTGGGAGTAGAAGTGTATTGTTACTGTACAGTGATGTATTGTTGTTTAAAGAAGTGCATCTTCACTCTTTCCTAAAGTGGAGTAGCATTAGAGCGGTCCTGGTGGATGTGAGGACGTTGTTCCACATCCTGAATGCAGAGATGGGAAAGGCCTGCTGCCTTGTGTTTTTCTCTTTGACACTTTTGCCTCCAAGTCTGATGGAGTCCTGGCTGTACATGTGCTGAGATCCACGAGGGATGGTGAACGTCTCTACAAGATCAGCAGGGTGCTTGTTGATATGACTGTGTAAATGATGTGGCTGGCTTTGAAGACAGTACGGGCCACGAGGGGAGCCAATTGAGTTCCAACAGGTTGGGGAGGATGTGATCATATTTATTCAGGCCCTGGATGAGATGTGGTGAGCTGTCTAGGATGTAGCATGACATAGAGGGGGTCTAGCATGGAGTCTGGACAACCGTGGAGCAGAGCAGAGCAGTACAAAGGCTTGAACAGCAGTATTGAAGTTGGTTTCTAAAAGAAAAGAGAGTTGCTACAAGGCTGTCTTTATATTTTTTAGCTATGTGTTCCTTGAGAGTGAGGTTGATGTTCTGGATAAAGCCAAGTCACTTGACATTCGGTGGAAGTTGGGTTCCAAGCCGTAAATGTTCATATCATTTTCCAGGTTCATGCTATTTCTTTCTTGTTGATCTTAGCAAATAACTGGAATTCTGTCTTTGATGGGTTGAGCTTCAGATAGGTGCTGGACATCCAAGTCTGGATGAGGTTCAGGCAGTGTTTGAGGGTTTGGATATCTGAAGTTGAGGACACTTTCAAGTAGAGCTGTGTGGTGGGAGAAAATAGATTATTAGTTGGGGTGGATAGTAGTCCACCACAAGTAATAATGTCTCTATTTTTCTTAGGTCCAGTAAAGATTTCAATAATTTCAACCTGAGCTAAACCCCTGGTAACTATGGCACAGTGCAGACAGGCTTAACTGAAGACATTGTGTACAGCATTTGGAAGTACCAGAAACACAATACAATAAAAACCCTGCTCCAATTTATGAAAATAGAGAATAATGTATTAACCAAAATGACACTAAAATGACAAAAAACCAATAAGGAAACCAGAGGTAAGAATCACATTTTTTGTAAATAAAAATAGAGCCAAAATGCACAAATCATCAACCTCAGGCATCTGGTCGCAGTAGACTGAGACAGGGGTAAGGTTTAAGACCAGCCGCAATGGTCAAATACATGGCTTGAAGTTACCTTCAGATTTAAGAGAAGAGAGGGTCCTTAGAAGGGAAAGGCTTCAGGCTGTAGCTGAGGAGGGTTAATTGTCGTCAGATGCCAGTCGGCATAGCTCTCACTGAAACAGATTTGCTGCTGTGGACAAAAATGTAGCAGCAGCTGCCGGCAAGTCAAGCCCACCTGCGAAACCCCCTTGGCGGATCAGCTGGCAGGCTGATATGCCATTCACATAGGATATAGTGCACCCTGCCTTAGGGTGGAAGACCTGCCGTAGGGTTGACTTACTCATATCCTCTGCAGTGTGAGGGTGGTATGGCACACAGGGCTTTGTGCCATGTCAACTCTTTGGTTTGTCCTGCCCCAGGACACACAGCCTGTGATAGCAGCACCACCTGGTTTAGATGAGGGGTCCTTCTTCTGTCCCCATGCCCTGGGTACCAGGGGTACCATTTACTGGGGCTTACATGGAAAACAGGAGTTGTGTCAATCGTGGTACAGTTTCTGGGGAAGGAGATCTGGCACTAGGAACCTGGTTAGCCGGGGCCCAGTGCACATACAGTTTGAAATTATATCAGACATCAGGCAAAAAGTAGAGGCTAATAATCTCTGCCATGTGGAGTGCCGCAGGGGTCATCCCTTAGCCCTACCCTTTTTAATGTATACGTGGCATCCTTGGCCCCCCTGATAAGATCCTATGGCTTCAGCCTTACCTCATACGCAGATGACACACAAATTGTAGTGTCACTGCTACCAGGACAAGAATTAGGGATGAGCAAGAAGTTTCATGACTGCATGGAAGCAGTTAAAACCTGGATGACACAGAACTGCCTGAAACTAAACTCGGGCAAAACTGAGACCCTTATGTTCGGAAATAAGGCCAATTTCTGGACCCGGTAGAACTGGGTACCCTCCCTAAACCCACGAGGAAGGCTAAAAATCTGGGTGTTATAGTGGATGATAGACTGAACTTCGAGGATCAGATAAATGCCACGACCTCAGCCACTTTTCACTCTCTTAAACTGATTAAAAAGGTTAAACCATTCCTGCCGGAAGACAGTTTACGAACTGTCGTCTCATCCCTCATTTTATCACGGCTGGATAACTGCAACGGGCTCTACTTGAATATTCAAGAGCGGCACCTAAATAAGCTGCAGATCCTGCAAAACGCGGCAGCAAGACTTGTGACAGGTACTTCCAAATTTGTATCTGTCGCCAAGGAAATCAAAAGACTACACTGGGTGAGTTTCAAGTCTTTATGCACAGTCTTCAAGGTGCTACATGGCCTGGGTCCTGAATATTTCAAACGCCGGCTTCAATGGTACACTCCCAAAAGAACTCTGCGCTCACTAGGAGCCAAACTAGTGAGCGTACCGCCCACGAAGAAAGCTCCGTGGGGGGAAGAAGTTTCATCACATGCGCGGCCAAGGCCTGGAATTACCTCCCTTGGAATCTGAGGAACTCCACTGACCTCCTCGTATTCAGGAAAGAATTGAAAACTTGGCTTTTTAACCTATAGAATCTCCCACTGACAACTGCCTTGCAATCTTGATCTCAGAAGAGTTAGCTACCAGCACCAGGACACCCACGGGCAACCGTTGCGCTTTACAAATGCAAATAACATAACAATAATGTCAAAAAGAGACACTTTCCTACAATATCATGGACAACTGTGTGTTTAAAGCTGCTGAGAGATTCAGCGATATCAGGTAGAAAGGATCATCTTCATCTGTGGTGAAGAGGGTGTCACAGTTTCCATAATACAGCATGATCTAACGCCAGATTGGTCATCATACAGGAGATGGTTAGCATTGATGTGATCTTGGAGAGGATATGGCGTTGTGATCAGAGCTTCTGACTTTTGAATTGTGGAACCTGGTTTGAGTCTTGGCGTCAGCTCAGCATGTTTTGATTCTGAGCGAGTCACTTGATCTTCTTGTGCCTAGAAAACAAAATGAATGTGACCTTGTGTAATGTAACTGGTGCTTATGTAAAGTGCTTCTTATATCTTCAGGTCAAATTTGTGCTATATAAAACTGCAAGAAAAAATAAAAAGATGCCCGAGTGAACAAGCATTGACGATAGTGAAAAGTTGAAAGAGATATCCCAGAGAGAGTTTTGATGAAAGATGAGAGTAAGACATCAACTTCACAGGAAGTGGCATTGAGAGAGTTGACCATGTTGCTGAGATCTAGCAGCAGTAGGCTTTGAAGGATGACTATTGTGGGATTCTATGGGAAGAGGTGGCTGTAAGAGGAGAAGCAGGGTTGGCATTGTATTTAGGCTGTCAGATCTTTTGAATGTTTTCACTAAAGAAATGGCTGATGCAATTGCACTTGTCTCTAGAATGTCAGGCAGAGGGTTAACAAAGTGCTTGTGTTGGCATTCTACATTGCTTTGGCTGACGTGATGAGCTGTCTGTGTGTTGTGTGGAGGGATGTCAATATAACAAGGTCATTTGGAGTTCTCTCTTTCTTCCATGTCTGTGGATGGAACATTTATTGTCAGTGAGGTATTTCAATTATGCACAAGGTTTTGCCTTGCATCTGTGTGCTTTCATTGAAGCTTGGCTGTTCGCATATTTTTCTAAAACAGTGTTTAAGTTGTTTAGAAAGGTGTTGATGTTGGACGGGGAGTTAGCAGCGCCAGAGTTGAGTTCACACATTAGGTTCTCATTGGATACGTCTTTAAAGGATCTGAAGGTTTGGTTGTCTCTTTTGGATTGACCTCAGTTTTTTGGGTGTGGAGGAAGCTAGGAATGGCGATATGGTTGGTCAAGTCCAGTCGTATAGGGGGGTTTCCATTGGACTGTTCGTGAAGTTGAAAATAAGAGGTTGAGCATGTGGCCTTTGAAGTGTGTTGGTTGGGTGACATGCTGTTGATGGGGTTGAGGAGGGTGTGTCTTTTTGCTTTTGAGCTGGTATTGTCTAGGAGACTGATATCTCCCAAGAGGGTGGTGCGAGTATATCAGATGGGTGGGGTGATGGGGGGATCCAAGAATTCTTCAATGAAGTATTTGGTGTGTCCAAGAGGACCTAGATGAGATAAAGTGGACAGTATGAGTTGCAGAGAGATAGAAATGGCTTGTCAGGAGAATAATGGAGTTGAGTGTTACTTGCTTGCCTAAGGTACGGACCAGGTAAGACGTAGGGATATCATCAAGGCTTCCTCCCTTCTCATGTGTGCAGTACACACAATGAATGCTGTATCCTGTGGGAAGAAGGATGTCTAGGATGTGTGAGAATATGGGAGTGAGCCCTGTTTCTGTGCTGAAGAGTGCATTGTGCTGTAATAGCTGATGAGCTCTGCTATATCTTGTGTGTTTAGTACTGCAGAGCAAGCATTCATTTGCATGAGTTGTAATCTGTCTCCTGTAGTTTGAGGGTGTGTGGTAGTTAGTGGGATGTGTATGAGGTGGATATTTTTGTGTTTGTTGTGAGAAAGTTATGTGAGTGTTTGTATCATCTAGGTCTGGGTGCAATTGTGGGGATTGTTGGTTGCTGGAAGAGGCATATCATTATATCTTCTCTTGTAGCTTTCAGTGAACATGGGTTCTTGCCTAACACCCTTCCTGGCCCGTACACGCCCAAGCAGGCATTACCCTTTTCTAAGGCTGCCCTTTTCTGTGGGCTCTTGGGTGGTGGAATGCCCTGAGGAGTTGATTCAAGTAGGGAAAAGTCAGGAAGTGATGTCACTTCCTGTACAGATGGATCGAGGGATATCACTTCCTATAGAGATGAATGATGGGGAATGAATCTTTCTATTAGACCAGATCCAACGATGTCATTTCCTCTAAAGATTCTACATAATCTTATGCAACTAAAATGTATTAACCCATAAATGTGATTCCAAACTGGCTCTAAATAGTAGCATGGTACCAGCATGTGGTAGCATGCTGATAAGAGTTGTAAAATGTTGATAGCCACATTCATTTTCTGTTCCTAAGATAAAACACTATACACTTTTAAAGGAAAACTAAAAAGCAGACTTTACGCAACATATTAATCACTCCATATTAATAAGATGCCTCCATTTAGCAATTAGGACACATTTGAAACACTTATGTGAACTGTCAATGAACATGTCTGTACAAGGACTGTATAATACAGTTAGACTAGTAACTGTGAATTTTTTTAATGCTTTGTATAGCAATATGGTTATTAAAGCTACAATGAACTGCACAATATAGAACTACATATTATTAAATTCTTTATTTGTTCAGACATTGATATAATGATGGTTTAACAACCAATATTCAACAATGCTTTGGTAATGATATGGCTTGAGTGGTGATGGTTTACACCAGCTCTTAGAAAAGGAGTCGATGCCTCCAGCCTTGATGTTATAGCGGATGTGGGTGTCCCATAAGCTGCAGAATTCTTCAATAGGTGTTCCCTTGCATGACTTTTGTGATCACACACATTACAACTCTAACCAAAAAATCATGCGAGGCATCCATGAGCCATAATAGTGGTGTAAAACAGTCACCAAAATGTGGAACTCTCTCCTCCTTTTTTAAGTCTCGCCTAGGCAGCGCATACGCTGTCTCGTTCGAGACATGCAGTATCTGCTCTAGGGGCATTTGGAACTCCTCTTTCTTTTGAATTGTTCGTATTTGTTCTTTAGTGTGCCTTTTAAAATCTTTTGGTTGTGACTGGTTAATCGTCTACTCAAGTCCCTCCTTTTAGTGTGTCGGTCTCACCTATGGTGACCAGCCGTTTTACATTTATTAGTTCTCTTTTATCGATGTATGCTTATTTCCTTGGACTTTTTTTAATTTGCTTTTTTTACTTACTTTACTTGTACAGAAAACAAAAGCATGCGGCTGCTTTATTTGCTGCACACGGCCACCACCTCTCTTGTATTTTCTTTGGGAGACATGTTTGTGGGCACCATATTCAGAAAACAAAGGCATGCTGCTGCTTTATATGCCACGCATGGCCGCCGCCTCTCGGATTTCATCTACTTTGGAAGCCATGTTTGTGGGCAGCATATTCAGAAAACAAAAGCATGCGGCCGCTTTATTTGCAGCGCACGGCCACCACCTCTCTTGCATTTTCTTTTCCTTGGGAGCCGTGTTTGTAGGCAGCATATTCAGAAAACAAATAAGCACAGTCGCTTTATTTTCTGTGCATGGCCGCCGCCTCACTTGTATTTTATTTACTTTGCGAGCCATGTTTGTGGGCAGCATGTTCAGAAAACAAAGGCGAGCAGCTGCTTTATTTGCCGCGCACGGCTGCTGTCTCTCTTGTATTTTGTTTACTTTGGGAGCCTTGTTTGTGGGCACCATGTTCAAAAATGAAAGGGCAGCCGCTTTATGTGCCACGCCGCCACCAGAATGTTTCAAGACTTTTTCTTCACGCTTGTTTTTGTTAGTATCCAGAATCACAGAAGAGAGAAATACACAACTGCGCATCTATCTCTGCACATCAGCAAGGCTTCACACTCTTGTACTAAAGAGCTCATGCAGTCTGCCTTAAAATTAAAGGGTCTCACTTAACCAAAAATGGTGGCCGACTGGGACAGTGCTCTACCTACACACGCAGGCTCATGGTTGGATATGAGCACATGCACGCAGACGTGGCCTCTAGGTTGCCAGTAAGCAGCCTGGCAAGATTTGAACACAGAGTTTATGCAACAGGAAGAGGTACACCCACCATGTGGTTTTAATTAGTTTGGAGAGGCACAGGTTTGAAAACACCCTGTACAGCTGTGAAATGTGCCTGTGCAGATGGGATATCCTGATACAGTAGGTTTTTGGCCTCTGACAGTTGGGAATACCTGGTACCAGTCAAGAGCAGCCTGCACATGTTCAGAGCCATCTCGCCTCCCCCGTACACCTCTCTCCCACGAAGGCATGCTTGGGGCAATGAGAAAATTGCCTTGCATAAATGAACTGGACAAGGATCCTTGCTTCTGTCTCACTTTCTCATCGCTTCCATTCAAGCCCTTGACATGGGCTGAAACTTCTCATCAGCTATCAGGCATAAAATGCTAAAATCCCTATCCCGCTGCTACCTCTGGGGCCTCTTCGCAGCCCTCCGGGGCTGGCTGATGCAGATTGTTGATTGCCTGAAACCCCCAGCAGGCACAGAACAGCAACTGCTGTCATGGATTCCTACAGGCCAGGCCTGTGGAAGGTGACAGGACGTTACCTCCTGGATGGTCTCCAAGTGCATATGTCTCTATGGTTAGCATATAGGTTTCTGTGGTCAAAACATGCATTACCTCCTCGTCCTGTCTTCCCGTCCCATTCCTTAACAGTGAGCAGCTAGTTTGCTCCACAGAAACCTATTACCTAGCCGAGCTTTTCGCACTTCCCCCAACATGGCGCCACCATCAGGTGACAATAAAGGGGGAAGTGCGTCATAGAAACATCCTGTTCTTTTTTTTCTGCATTCGCAGTTCCTTCGTGTGCCTAGCGGAGCTGTGGGGTAAGTTTTCCCTTATTTTCTTTTATGTTTGGTCGGCCTGCTTTCGCGGCCGCCTTCTTGCTTCTGTATTTATGCCCTGGACCCTCCGCTTGTGCTGCCTGCTGTGCCTGCCTTGGTCGCGGTCCGCTCTAGCGGCCGTTTGTGCCGGTTGTGCTCACCTGATGGGGGATGTCTCCGCGGCCTGCCTTAGCGGCCGTGTTCCTTCCTGCCGGTCCCGCTAAGCCCTGCATTAGCGGGCGGGGTTGCAGTGGTGTTTCATGCGGCGCGAGTGGTCCACGTTGTTGCTGGTTTCTCTGGGGCAAATTTGGGCGGCTGGCTGCTTTTTTAGGCGCCGGCCCCTTTTCCTGGTCCCGCGTGAGCTCGGGACCTCGGGACTTCGTTTATTTTAAATGGGGTCCTTTTCCTCATGCACCCGTCCTCTGTGAGTGCCTGTTCTGGTGGCGTTTTGCTGTTTCTCAGCGTTGCTGATCCCCGGGGTTGCTGTCATGGACTCGGGTGCCTCTTCATCTGCTCCTCCTCTTGATGCCCTGCGCCTGTTGATTGCTGAGGCGGTGGCTGCTGCCTTCCCGGCTCGGGAGGCTGCTGGCCCTCCTGTCAAGGTGCCTCGTGGGTCTGTAGATCCGCTGGACGCTCCTGATGGCGAGATGGGTCCTGATGAGGAGGAATGTGTCCGGGGACGCTTTGTTCAGGGTGCGGAGCTCTCTGACTTGTTCGCCCATGTGCGGGATAATTTGGGGTTCACTCCTCCTGTGTCCGATGTCCTGGAGGATGACTTCTTTACGCAATATCACTAGCCGACTCCTGAGTCCTTCCCTTGCATGGTGCTGTGCGCAAGGTGCTGGATCATGAGTGAAAGGAGGTGGATAAATCCGCCTTCCCTCGCTTTCTGTCTAAGCGTTATCCTTTGGAGGGTTTTGCTGCTGAATTTCCACAGGCCGTCAGGGTTGACAATTTGATGGCTGGTCTTTCCTCACAAGGTTTGGTCCTGTCGGATGACGCCCTTCCTTCTGACGCAGTGGATAAGCGTGTTGAAGGGGCGGTGAAGCGTTCCTATGCTGCTTCCAACTTTTCTGTCAGGGCGACTGCCTATTCTAATTACATGGTCCAGTCCCTCCTCAAGGATTTCCAGGCCCTGTCTGTTCTTTTGCAGGATGGGGAGGATGCCTCCTCTCTCTTGGCCCACATGGAGTTGCAGGTGCGATACTTGTCGGACATTTCTTTTGACAATTTGAGTGCCGCTGCGGCTGCTTCTGGTGCTTCGATTGCTGCGAGGCGTCATATCTGGATGCGTTCCTGGAAAGCTGAGTCTTCTCAGAAGGCGGTCCTGCTTAAGTTGCCCTTTGTGGGTTCCAAGGTGTTCGGACCTCAACTTGAAGAGATGGTTAAACAGTCGGCGGAGAACCGCAAGCTTGTGGCTCCGGGCCGCCCTCCTTCTCGGGGGCGCGGTTTTGGCTACCGGCGTGCCTTTGGGCCTTCTGCTCGGGGTGCTTCGCAGCCCTTTCGTGGCAGGGGTCGTGGCCGGGGGGCCCCTGGAGGTGCCAAGCCCCGGGTCCCTGCCGGTGTTGCTGCCGCCGCTTCTTCCTCTTCACAATGACTGTCTGCCTTTGCCGGTTGGGGGTCGCCTTCAATCTTTCCTGCAACAGTGGTTGTCGGTTCCGGATGCCTGGGCGGTTCGGACAGTGTCGGAGGGTTATCGGATCGAGTTCTCCTCTCCTCCCCCTCCGGTCTTCCTTGTGACTCCCCTGCCCCGTCTTCCTCTGCGACGGGAGGCCTTGCTGGAAGGTGTGCGCCTTCTGTTGGAGAAGGCGGCTATCGTGGAGGTTCCTCCTCTGGAACAGAGCGAGGGTTGTTATTCAATCCTCTTTCTGGTCTCCAAGAAGGATACTTCGGATCTGCGCCCTGTTTTGAATCTGAAAATGGTCAATCGCTTCATCCCACGTCGTACATTCAAGATGGTGACTTTGTTGTCCATCCTGCATCTAGTGCTTCCTGGGAGCTTCCTGGCATCCCTGGATCTGATGGATGCTTATCTGCACGTCCCGATCCATCCTGCGGATCAGAAGTTTCTCCGGTTTGCTGTGGGTTCCCGGCACTTCCAATTCCGGGTGCTTCCATTCGGCCTTTCGTCGGCGCCAAGAGTTTTCATGAAGCTCTTGGCCCCTCTGGTGGGTATTCTTCATTCCAGAGGTCTGCTGGTTTTTCCCTATATGGATGATTGGTTGGTTGTTTCTCCTTCTTTTTCTCAGGCTCAGTCGGATGTGGATCAGGTGTGTCATCTGCTGGGGTCCTTTGGGTTCCTCATCAATCACCGGAAGTCCTCCCTGGTGCCCTCCCAGACCCTGAAGTTCCTGGGGGCTCTCTTCCGCATGGATCTCGGGATGGTGTTCCTCTCCCAGGAGCGCCAGTTGACTTTGTTTCGTCACCTTTCTTGGGTTCTGTCCCAGTCCCAGGTGTCTGCCCGTCTCTGGTTGAGAAGTCAGGGGGAGATGGCGTCCACTTTGCATCTCCTCCCTTGGGCCCGGCTGCATTTGTATCCCCTCTTGCATCATGTCCTGTCGCACTGGGATCCTGCCTCCTGGACTACGAGGCCCTGATTCCCGTCTCTCCTGGGATTCAGGTGGATCTCCAATGGTGGTTGTCCCCTCTGTCTCTTTCCCAGGGGTTCGATCTTCTTCCTCCTCGGGATGTGGTTGTGTTGTCCACGGATGCCAGTGCCGTGGGTTGGGGTGCTGTGATGGGTGCCTCCAAGGCTCAGGGTCGGTGGTCCCGTTTCGAGTCTCTCCAGTCCTCGAACTGGAAGGAGTTGCGGGCGGTTTGGTTGGCTCTTCGGTGGTTTGCTCCTCTCCTTCTGGGCCATGCTGTCTCGGTGCAGACCGACAACCAGGTTGTTCGGGCTTATGTCAATCGTCAGGGGGCATGTGTCGCTCTCTGTTTCTCCTCTCCAGGATGATCAGGCTTTGGGCCGAGCAGAATCTCTTGTCTCTGACGGCGGTCTATCTTCCGGGGAAGGAGAATGGGCCTGCGGACTCTTTGAGCAGGGTGTTCCCCTCCTCGGTGACTATGTGTCTGTCCCCGGATCTGTTCGATCTGATTGTCCTCCGGTTCCGCCTTCCTTGGCTGGATCTTTTTGCCTCGGAGGATTCTGCCCTTCTTCCTCGGTTTTGCAGCCTCGTTCCCTCCCAGTTGGCGTGGGCGATCGACGCTTTCTCCATTCCGTGGTCACTGGGGCTCCTGTTTGCCTTCCCTCCTTTTGCTTTGATTCCGCGGGTCCTCCGGAAGATTCGGTTGGACCGGGCGGAAGTTCTTCTGGTTGTGCCGAAGTGGTCTCGTCAGTCTTGGTTTCCCCTGCTTCTGACCTTGTCTGTGTGCCCCCATTGGATGTTTCCCCTGTGTCCCTCCCCTCTGCGGGCTCCTCTTCTCAGGGTTGCCTCCCTGCGCCGCCTCCGGCTGGGGGTTTGGCACTTGAGAGGTTGAGTTTGTTGGGTCAGGGTTGCTCGGTTGCGGTTGCCCAGTGCCTCCAGTTGTCTCGGCGCCCTTCCACCTTGAAGTCCTATGACCGTCATTGGAAGAACTTCTCCTCCTGGTGTCTTGGGAAGGGTCTCTCTTCTTCCTCCTGTGAGGCTGTGAGGGTGCTGGACTTCTTGCGGGATGGGTTCGTCTTGGGGCTCGCTGACTCTTCCCTACGTGCGCAGTGGGCTGCCATTCTTGCCTTTCGGGGTTCCTCTGTGTCCTCTGTCTCGCCGTTGGTGGCTCGCCTTTTGCGGAGCTTTTTGCTTCAGCGTCCTGTCTCTCGCTCTCCTGTACCGGCCTGGGATCTTACCCTGGTTCTCCAGGCCTTGACGGGTCCCCCTTTCGAGCCCTTGGTCTCGGTGGACCTTAAGTTCCTTTCTGCTAAGGTTCTGTTCCTGGTGGCCATTACTTCTGGGCGGAGGGTTGGTGAGATTGGTGCTTTGATGGCTTCACCCCCCTTTTTGCGCATTTGCGCTGACAAGGTCATTCTCCGTCCCAGTCAGTTTTTTCTGCCCAAAGTGTTGTCATCTTTCCACTGTCAGGAGGATATTGTTCTCCCTGTTTTTTTTCCGGATCCTGCCTCTCCGGAGGAGTTGGTCCTCCATTCTTTGGATGTGCTGAGGGCTCTCCGCATCTATTTGGATCGGACCTCTGGTTTCCGTAAGGTTGATTCCTTCTTTGTCACCTACGGCCTCTCTGGGCGGGGGTCTTCGTCCTTCCTTGTCCACCTTAACTCGTTGGGTCATGGGTGCTGTGGTTTCGGCCTACGATTCTGCCCGCTGTCCTCTCCCCTCTTCTGTTCAGGGTAGATCGACCAGGGGCGTCTCCTCCTCCTGGGCCATGTTCAAGGGGGCCTCCTTGAGAGACATTTGTAATGCTGCCACATGGGCTTCTCCCCATACGTTTGTTTCCCATTATCGTCTTCAGTCGGGGATGGCGGCCTCGGCTGCCTTTGGCTCTCATGTTTTGTCTGCTGAACATGGTTTATGATTTGTACTGCTTTCTGTTGATTAAATGGACCTGTTTTCTCGCATTTTCTGGTCTGTTTTATTACAATCACCGTGTGCTTGGGTATGGGCTCACTGTTAAGGAATGGGACGGGAAGACAGGACGAGGAGGTAATGCCCGGTTACTCACCGGTAATATTCATTACTCCGAGTCCTGGTCTTCCCGTCCCATTCCTGAGCCCTTCCCTCCTCCCTGATTTTGGGTTTTTTGGGTGATTGTTTTCCTTTCTGGGTTTTTTCTTTGGTATTCTCAGGATGTTTCTATGACGCACTTCCCCCTTTATTGTCACCTGATGGTGGCGCCATGTTGGGGGAAGTGCGAAAAGCTCGGCTAGGTAATAGGTTTCTGTGGAGCAGACTAGCTGCTCACTGTTAAGGAATGGGACGGGAAGACCAGGACTCGGAGTAATGAATATTACCGGTGAGTAACCGGGCATTTCATTGCCAGTGTACGATTTTTTCTGGTCCGTAAGAGATTCCCCCAATAATCTATTTAATTGAAGCACTTGTAAAATGCATCACACTCCTAACAAATCCATGGAGGGCTCTGATTTCCAGTGGTTCCTGGGTGACCTTTCTGAAGTGTATGGTTGAAAGGGTTTTGGATGTTGTATGTCCTTTGTGGGAAATGTTGGTTGAGGTCGATTCTACTTGGGAAAATGCAGCTTTCATCATCTTAAGGGAGATGAGTTGAGCTCAAGGACGCTGTGACACCTATTAAGGACGGCAAAACAGCAGAATGTGTAGCAGCACACACTACATAAAAGTTCACAGTGCTATAATGTAAACTATTCAGATGGAGCTGGTACTCATTTTAGCAACATTGGTAGGATAAAAAGCAAATCAAACCTGCTGTGAATTGCCATGCAACTCAAACACAGATACAGGAGGTTCTATTTCCAGCAGGATTTACGCTTGAAGAAGTTGCATGCCACAAGTCAATCCATTGGGACTTAAAAAATACAAAGGGAGCCCGAGTCCACAAGTCGAAACATGCACTAATATAACCACCATGGCCCTGTGTGGTGAGCCCACCTTGCACCACCACCAGCCCAGCCCCACCTCAGCACCAGCCCAGCCCCATCTCAGCACCAGCTCAGCCCCACCATAGGACCAGTGAACCCCATCTCAGCAGCAATTCATCAGTGACGCAGCCCCACTTCAGCATCAGCGCAGCACCACTTCAGCATCAGCACAACACCACTTCAGCATCAGCGTAGCACCACCTCAGCATCACTTAGCACCACCTGAGCACCAGCGCAGCACCACCACCTCACCATCACTCAGCACCACCTCAGCATAACTCAGCACCACCTCACCATAAATCAGCACCACCTCATCAAAAACTCAGCACCACCTCAGTATCAATCAGCATCACCTGAACACCACCACAGCACCACCTCATCATCAGCACAATACCATCTCAACATCGGCAAAGCACCATCTCAGCATGAACAATGCACAACCTCTGCATCAGTGCACCACCACCACTGTGCAGCCCCACCTCAGCAGCAATTCAGCACCAACGCAGCACTACTTCAGCATCAGTGCAGCACCACCTCAGCATCAGCTCAGCATCACCTCAGCACAGCACCAATTCAGCATCACTCAGCACCAACAGAGCACCAGGTCAGCATCACCTGAGCACCAGTGCAGCACCACCACCTCAGCATCACTCAACACTACAGCATCACTCAGCACCACAGTATCACTCAGCATCACCTCAGCATTACTCAGCACCACCTCAGTATCAGTCTGCATCACCTCTGAACCAGCACACCACCACCTCAGCACCACCTCAGTCTGCCCTCAGAATGTGGCATCTGTTGATTCTCCCCTAGTGTCTGTCCGCTGCTCCTGTTGTAATTCAAGTACTATTTCCCAGCCTTCACCCCCCATAACAAAAAAAGCTATGACAAACAAGCATTAGAACAGGCAGGAAGAAGTTGCCAGCATTGCAAGGACAAAAACACTAGAAGACATTTTTATGTTAATTCTTTATTTAATAGGGTCGTTCAGTTGTACATAATGTCTTTTTGGTTATATATGAGGTCACAAAAATGCCTATAACATTTTATATTTTAACTTTTCATTCAACATGCTGCACAGCAGCTGCACTGCTCTACATCATAGCTGAAAAACATTGGCAAGGCCAATAGCTCTGGCTAAACACTTATAATGCTCCAAAGGTGAGACCTCTTGGCTATGCGAATTCTTGTTCAGACTTGTTTTAGATCATCTACTCAGTGACAAGATGCTACTCGGTCAATGTGTGCATCATACAAAATATACAACAGAATGCAACGCTATTCCACACGCCCTACAACAGTGCTGTTCTGTGAGCCCTGTTGTGCTTGCACCAAAAAACACCTTTATTTAAACCCACACTTCGTACCCCGTCCACGTAGAAATTATAGTGCGAGTCTCGTTTTCCCATTTAGTAATTTCAATGGGATTCACCTGCACCTAGAACTTGTACTGTCACCCGGTGACTTTGATAAATAGGACTCACTTGGCAATCTCTGACCATAAAATGGTTTTGTGAGTCGGTAATAATGCACCAGCGCTTGTTAATATTTCAGAGATTAGATCCTGGGCATTGGAGGAACAAAGCATTGTTTTGATGAATGGCGTCAAATGTTTCCTTCTTCAATGCTTGTATTTTAAAGATTCGGATCCTACACTCAGAACGATTTTACTACACTGTTTGAAATCACACTTTTTAACTGGCAGAAATAAAGGTAATTTTGTGTGTCATTTTAGTTCTTTAATGGGGAAGACGTGGTGTTAGCTTACATTGAGAATAAAAACACTTGCACCTAACCATTCTCAAGCACACAAAGTCACCAACTGGACTATTTATGAGTATAGTTATCATTCTTTTTTAAATTGATACATTAATGTTAATGGAACATAAATAAATTGGTGGCAACCCATCCCAGTGTACTCTGGATTGCATCTGGCCCTTCCATAATACAAACTTCAAAATTATTTTAATAGGTTAGATATACTCCTGGGGCCGTATTACAGAGTGACCCGGGGGTGCAAGGTGCATGTGTACCCACTTTGTTTACCCCCAGGGCACTTTGGTATTACAGAAGGGACCACAGACGCTTATGCAACCCCTTCTGTAATACTGATAGCTCTGATGCACATGTAGCACCAGCACTATTTTAAGAATGAATTTTCTCATTCATATGCATGCAAATGAGGGAATCTCTTTGCCAATGCCTCCGCGTTGTATTATGGAATGCAGGCGTAAAGGCAAAGAAGCTGTCAGGAGGCGCACTGAAAGTGCACCACAAAAAGGCGTCGCACTATCAGTGCACCCCCTGATGGCAGCCCTCTGGAGGGGGGAAAGTCGTCCTTGCAGGCGGGTGTAGTCATCCACTGCACCCGCCTGCAAAGGGATCTCTAGTCCTTCCTCAAAGTGCAGGCGAGTTACTGCTCCGCATTTCACTTAAATGCGCTGCCCCTAGGGCTGCACAAATTTGCGGATGCCCTGAGGGCAGCACAGTCTCTGTAATAGGCCGCAATGTCCCTGTTTGCGCATGGCGCACCTACTAGTGCACTCTGGGGCATCTTTACAAGGAATTGTCGTAGGGAAGCGTCACAAATCATTTTGCTGCACTGCTCTGCACCAATTTGAAAGGACAGGAATATACCATATTTACAAGATACAGTACATTCCTATAATTTCAGTCAGTGCCAGCGCACATTTTGCAGCTCTGCGCCATCGCAGGCACCCTTGCACCATGGTGAATGGGTGTCTGTGTTGGTTGCATGATTGTTTTTGTGCAGGAAGGTGCACCTTCCTGCACAAAAACAATCACAAGAGGATTTCCTCTTTCTATGAGTGCTACAGAATGCAGCACAGGTTGAAAGAGGAACAAAATGAGGAAAAATGTAAAGATTTCTTCTCGCCACGCCTGCTCTAGGGAGGCACACGTTTTTGGCACTGCCGCAGGTTTATCTGATGTGTAAATCTGGCGCAACATCAAATTCCATGGGTGTTGAGTGGGAACACCCAGAGCAACACCCATCGAACGCCTCTTTCATGCAGAGTAAGGCAAGGCAGCGACTTGTGCCGCCTCGCCTTACTCTATATATACAAGGCCATGAAAAGCCACACAGGGTGTGACCTTGTAGATATGGCTAAGCCCTGTGCGCCACGGAACGTCACAAAAAGTGAAGTTCCACCAGCGCACAGGGCTTGTAAATATACCCCTCTATTTGTAATAAAGGCACAAAGGGCATATTCACAAGTAATTGGCATAGGGCAGCGTTGCAAATCATTTTCCTGCGATGCCCTACACCAATCTGAAAGGACAGGAATGCACTGTTGTTTTTGTGCAGGAAAGGTCACCTTTCTGCACAAAAACATTCACAAGAGGTTTTTTCCTCTTTCTATGTGTTCTGCAGAATGCAGCACACGTGGAAAGTGGAAAAAAGAGCAGAAATTTAAACATTTATTCTCGTTGCGTCTGCTCTAGGGAGGCGCAAAACTTTGGTGCTGCCCTAAGTTTACCTAATGTTGTAAAACTGGTGCAGCGTCAAATTCCATGGGTGTTGAGTGGGAACGCCCACAGCAACACCCATGGAACGCTTCTTTCACGCACAGTAAGGCTCACTTTACTACATATCTACGAGGCCATGAAAACCAACGCACAGGGGCTTTACGTGGACATGTAGGTATGGCTAAGACATGTGCGCCACAAGAGCGTCAGAAAAAGTGGCACACAGGGCTTATAAATATGCCCGCAAGTTTGAAAGGTTTCTGATCAACCTCAAAATAATTGTAATTGCAAAAAAAGTGCTCCTACCATTGCCCTATGACCAATGGGTGAAGGAGGGGATACCTGACCAGGAGTGCAAGCAGATTCCTCATTTTGTTCCATTCAGCGACGCTGTCCTCACATGGATGCAAAGTGATAAGGAGAATGATGACATCTTGAATGAAGCTGTCCCGCCAGAAATAAGAGCTATTCGGGAGCCCCTTTTCACTGATCCCTCTGTGCCTGGAATCATCAGGTATAATTTGCATCCTCGGATGAGGAATTGTGCACCAAAGGAGAAGTCAGATTAGACAGGGATGGACTGTGAAAGTTAGGGTGTACTTTGCTGTAGTACCAACGGAGTTAGTTTAGGGTGATGTGAGATTGGTGCATTGCTTTGACATTGGACAGGATAGATTGAATGTACTTCCTTGGGGGGTACATTATCCTGACCGACGTGGGATACATCCAGAGCTTAGGACAGAGCAAGCTCCACCGCGTGTGCTCAGGAGCATCAACGTTGATGAACAATAGGAGCCTGTACCAGTGAGGCTCTGACGGACACTGGGAACTTGTATATTTCGCTTGCCGGAAATTTGCCCCCTTTGCTTTATCATTTGCTATGCACCCTTTTGGCAAGAATGGTTGCTGATGAGGAGCAGCCAGTAATTCCCCTTGTTCATACACGTGAATCTTGGTCTTCCAAACAAAAAGCGTTATGTGCTGTTCTTGTGTTATTGCTGCTGTTGGTTCTGGCGGGGTGTCTTGGGTTTTGGAGTGTGATTACGATGAGCGATTCTGTATTGCATATAAGATTGTTCCTCCGGTACGTACATAAAAGGACTCTTTCGAGCAATGTATTTCTAGATACACCCAAGAAATTCTTTGGTGAAGGTACAGCGTGTTACCCCACTGAATCTGTCACAAGTTTATGGACTGCTTACCCATTGTCATTGGTTAATTATTCATATGTTCGTCCACCCCATTTTGTGGAGGCAAAGCTTGAGTTCGGGATGGGATATCCCGGTCCTTGTTTGTATTATAGGAAGCCACGAGGGAAGGGATATTCAGGTTGCAATACTAATATGTATTGTGATAATTTGTATATGGATGAACAGAACATTACCGTAGTAGGCTGGCATTATCAAGATTTAACAGTTACTCGAAAGGCAGGTTATTATCCTGCATAGTAAATAGTACAGATGCTTTCTTATATGTAAATTGTTCTGGACTAATACTGTTTAAAAATACAATGTCTTTGGTGAAAAAGAAGGATCCAAGTACAGTGGGAATGAACACCAGATATGCTCCTGTAGATTATCAAGGTCCACTTTATGCACATCCAGGATTTTACTTTCTGTCCAATGGTACTTACTCGAATGTTTATAATGGTACAGAGGACGTTGCTTTGGGAATGGTGCTTCCTCTAGGTGTGCCCTGTAAGTACAGTAAACCGAGTATAAGATGGGTCAAAAGGACTTTGATGAAGGAATTCTGTGATGGGGTGACAGACCTTGAGGTCAATAACTATAGTAATGGTATCACCTTTGGGTATATTCTCTCCTCTATTATCACCTTTGGTGATACCGCTATGGCCAGGGGTGGAAGGGCTCGGGAATATTTTGGATGCAAGCTACAGATACTGTCTAATTCCACAGTAGCAGCTTTGTGTGATATCACCACCCAATTGGAAAGTATGCAAATATATTCTGAGCAAATCAGAAATGCAGTTGATTTTATCCTAGCTAAGAGTGGTGGTGTGTGCGCAGAAGTAGGAGACCAGTGTGTAGTCAGAAATCACTAACTAACCAGTCCAACCAGTCCAATAGAGATCAGTCCCTGCGCCTGGTCCGATCACCATTTAATTAGCGGCCTGTTTCCATCCACAAGACAAGCAGTCCGTCCCCACCCGGAGTGGAAAGTGCTGAGGGGATGGAAAAAAATTAGAGCAGACGACCTGATTAACACTCAACATAAATCAGGCCCCCCACGTCCAACACAGGGAAATCCTGACCTTGACCGAGAAAGCGCCGCCCTTTCCACGAGGCTGAAGAACGCCGTCGATATAGTAGCCCCCATGCACAGGGAAAGAGTAAGGACAAAGGCAAAGGGGCTCCCTGGTTCAACGAGGCCCTAAGAAACAAGAAACAAACCTTACGCCAGTGCGAGAGAGCCTGGCGTAAAGCTTATGACCCAGGTGCCCGGCTAGAATATAAAGCAATGTTCGCAGTTTACAAGAAAGCGATTTTAACAAGGAAAGCAGAATTTTATGAAGTTAGGATCCTGAACGCTGACAATACACAAAAAGAAACCTTTCGGATTCTAAAAGAGCTGAGACAGGCTCAGGAACAGAAGCCCCCCTTCTGCCCTGAAGACTGTAACAAATTCCAGTCCTTCTTCTCAAGAAAAGTGAAGGACCTATTGACGGAGATCCACCTTACTCCTACTGTCCATTGTCCCTTAGCATCAGAACCCCTGCCCCCCGCATATGATAAACCACTCACCGTCTTCCCCATGCTCACTCATGACTCCCTGTCTCCCTTAATGGGTCGGGTTAAGTCAGGGTCACCTGCAGACCCCTGCCCACCGAGGATCTTCAATTTGGCACTACCAGGGATCGAAAGCGAGGTCCTCACGCTATTAAATCAATCTCTCGAATGTGGCCACGTTCCTATCGATTTTAAGGAAGCACGAGTCATCCCACTCCTGAAAAAACCGGGGGCAGACGTGAAGAACCTAAACATTTTTAGGACAATCTTCCAACTCCCATTCCTGGCGAAAGTGCTGGAACAGCACTTGCTGAAATCCCTGTCACACCACATAGAAGCAAACCATCTCCTGCAAACCAACCAGGCAGGTTTTAGGGCCCATCACAGCATGGAAATGGTTATGCTGGCAGTGCTGGATGAACTCAGGCTCAGGGCCGATAAGAAAAAACCATGTGCCCTGGTTTTGCTAGACCTATCCACGGCATTTGACACGGTCAACCATGACCAACTTCTGTCGCGGATCTCGGAGTTAGGCATCCAGGGTACGGCCCTCAAATGGCTCACGTCCTTCCTCACTGACCGATCACAGAGAGTACAGCTGGCTGACCATGTGTCTGATTCCGGCAAACTCTCGTGCGGGGTGCCACAGGGTTCGGCGTTGTCTCCCCTCCTATTCAACGCCTACCTCCAGCCCCTGATAGCCGCACTGAATCTCATGCAGTGCCAGATCTATAACTACGCTGACGACACCCAAATTATTATCCAGATAGACAATTCCCCGGCTGCCCACTCACGAATGCAAAACATTTTAAAATACATAGTCAACTGGATGACGGCCAATTCCCTCAAAATCAATCCTGATAAGACCGAGGTATTGGCCATCACCACAGACTCCAACCCCTGGAGCGACCTCTTCTGGCCACAAGAGCTGGGCGCAAATCCCGAACCAGCCCAGGCCGTAAAAAGCCTGGGCATCAAAATCGATGCCAAGCTGTCTATGACCCAGCAGGTATCTGCCGTAGTAGGAACATGTGTTGGCCTGCTTAGACAGTTACGGAAACTTGCTCCCCTTCTCACATTTGCAACACTCAGAACGGCAGTCTCGGCCATGATAGTGTCACGACTGGACTACGGGAACTCCCTGTACATCGGCCTCCCAGAAAAGCTGCTTGCCAGATTACAGGTCATTATGAATGATGCTGCCAGACTAATCTTTAGACTGCCTAGGAGGGCCCACGCTACCCCCCTCTTACGCCAGCTACACTGGCTCCCGATCAGGCTGAGAACTAGGTTTAAGGGCCTTTGCATTGCGCACAAAGCCATTTATGGCCAAGCCCCATCTTACATTAAAGATCGCTTAGCAACCTACACTCCTAGCAGGTCACTACGGTCCTCGGAGGCCGGCCTGCTGGCCTGCCCCCGCTTTAGCATGACCTCTAAAGGAGGCAGAGCCTTCTCAACCTCAATCTCAATCCCTGTACTATGGAACAAGCTGCCGGAGAAACACTCCTCTTTGTGGAAGCTTGGGGCACAACTTAATCATTTACATCCCTCCCCTTCACGTGCTAGGGTAGGGCTCTCTCTCACAGCGCTTAGAGACCTGACGGTGATTATGCACTCTATAAATGACAATTACAATTACAACATATTGTAGATATTTTGGAAAATGTCAAAGGAATGGAAAGTAGAAATTGGAGTTGGTCCCCTTTGGTGGATGGGGTTGGATCCTTGAAAAGGTGATTTATTTTATTGTGATTTTGATTGCTTGTTGTATTCTGGTGCAGTGTTTTCCCTTATGCTGCTCTTGCTGCACCACTCTTCTAGCTCCCAAGAAAATATCAATCCATGATATTAATGTAACCATTTTGATCCAGAAGGTGGTGAACGATCTGATGCAGATTGATGAGAGTATTTTTGAGACCTCTTCCCTCCTTACTGTTTCTATCCCTGATGCTGAGGATATGGAATGCTCCTAAATTACTTTACCATGTTTTATTGAATGATTTGTCATTTGTTAACAATATATATGGCTAAGCTCATGCTAAAAGGAGGGTCTGTTAGACTATAAATTGTGCTTTTGCATTGCTTTTATGTAAGTTAGCATTCGTGACAAAATTTTGTGTATGGGTGCCATTTTGTATCATGATTGAAACTGATTCTCCACCATTTCCGAGAAATGGTCTCCTTTAGGTTATGTTTCTCTGGAGCTGAGTTTTGCCACACTAATGAATGCCCTGTTCTTATAACTCTCCTCTAGATGTAAGCCCTCTCCCACTTGTCTAGCGGCAGGCACAGACAGGAATGACCTTGGCTGATAGATAATGTGTGCTCGGCCTCAGAACCGAAACTTACACCTTTGTAATTAACTGTCCAGCTGCGTCCCTCTGGAAAATTCCATGGTGGGCGGGTTTTCATTGATTTTGAAATGTACATAATGTATCGTTATGCTTGCAGAAGTCAGACTCTCTCTGCAGCACTCTTAGTGACTGGGCAGACAGGGCTCTGCTCTGAGCGATTTTTGAATAAATTATTATTGGTTTGTATTCTCTACTGTCTGACTGACTCTTCATTTTGTAAAAGGCATAGAGGTGGTCATTGGTGACCCGAGAGACCCGAATCAGGCCATTTCCTTTAAGGATGAGGACTTCTGTCTTGTCCGAGTTGAGCTTTAGGCAGCTGTCCTTCATGGAAGTTGTTCCTGGTGACAGTGGGTTCTTTGGTGAGGGAGAGGATCAGCTGGGTGTCGTCGGCATAGGAGACGATGTTGGACCCGTGGTTCCTGATGATGGCTGCGAGGGAGGCCATGTAGATGTTGAAGAGAGTGGGGCTGAGGGAGGAGCCCTGGGGTACTCCACAGCTGATCTCTGTCTGTTTCGAGAGGTACGTTGGGAGTCTAACCCGTTGTGTTCTGCTGGTGAGGAAGGAGCAGATCCAGTTGAGGGCCTTGTCTCGGATACCAGCGTTGTGGAGTCTTGTGGATAGGGTGCAGTGGGAGATGGCCGCCGAGAGGTCCAGAAGGACGAACCTTCATTTTCACCCTGGTCGAGGAGGGAGCAGATGTCGTCGGTGGTGGCAGGGAGGGTGGTCTCCGTGCTATGAATTGGGAGACGTCCAGGACGTGGTTGGTTTAGATAAAGTCGGCGAGCTGGGCGCTGATTAATTTTTCGATGACTTTGGCTGGGAAGGGGAGCAGGGAGATGGGCCTGAAGTTCTTGATGTCCGCCCGGTCCGCGGAGGGTTTCTTCAGGAGGGGGTTGATCTTGGTGTTTTCCAGTTTTCAGGGAAGGTGGAGGTCTTGAGGAAGCAGTTGATGGTTTGGGTGCAATAGCGGCTCTGTGGAAGATGAGGTGTGGTCAGGGGTCTGAAGGTGCTCTGCAGTGGATGTTTTTCATGGTCTTTATCGTGTTGTCCTTGGTGAGTCTGGGCCAGCTGTGCAGAGTTGGTCGGGGGGGTCGGTGTCAGTTGTGGTGGCTGCTGGCGTTGTGAGGTGGTCCTGGGTGTCAAAGTTGTTATAGATAGTCTGGATCTTGTGGTAGAAGAAGGTGCTGAGTCTGTTGCAGAGGTCTTGGGATGGTGGGACGTCTGTGGCCTCGCTGTTGGGTTTGGCGAACTCCTTATGATGCTGAAGAGTTCTTTGCTATTGTGTGCATTGTTGGTGATTCTGTCTTGGTGGGCCTTCTATCTTGTGGTTTTGATGAGGTGGTGGTGTGCAGTGATGGTAGCTTTGAAGGCAGTGTAGCTTCGGGGTTTTGTTGTTCCTCTGTGTCTTCTCGAGCCATCTACAGGTGCATTTGGGCTCTTGAAGCGTGATTGTGAACCAGCTTGCTTTCTTGACATGTTGTTTGCCAGTGGCTTTCTTGAGAGGGGCAAGGGTGTCGGTGCAGTTTGCTATCCATTGGTGGAGGTTGTATGCTGTAGTTGATATCTGAGGATGTAAGTGGTGATGTGCCATTGAGGAAGGTGGTGAGTTGATCTTCTGTGACTCTATTCCAGCTTCTGTGGGGTAAACAGTGGGTGTGCTGGTTTGCAGTGGGTTTGTTGAAAGAGAAGTGGATGCAGTGGTGGTCGGTCCAGAGGAATTTCGGTGGTGTAGCTGTAGGAGAAGCTCTTTCCCGCGGCGAGGACGGGGTCGAGTGTGTGTCCTGCCGTGTGTGTGAGAGAGGTGACTAGCTGTTTAAGTTCTACGTTGGCAATGTTCTCAAGGAGGGAGGAGGTGTTGGGATCGTTTTGGTTGACCAGGTGTAAGTTGAGGTCTCCGAGTAGGATGTAGTCGGTGGATGCGAGGGCCTGGGGTGCGATGAGGTTGAAGATGGTGTCGGTGAAAGAGGCGCGGTGACGGGGTGGTCTGCTAACGAGGGTGCTGTGGAGGGTGGTTTACAAGTTGGTCTGGATCTGGAAGTGGAGGTGTTCCAGGTGGGTCGTTGGTTCGTACGAGTGGGTGGTCAGGCGGAGGGAGCTTTTATGGATGATGGCGATGCCTCCTCCTAGCCAGATGGGACGGTTCTTGCAGATGATCTGGTTGCCGTTGGGGATGGCAGTGGTAATGTCTGGCGCTGAGCTGGAGTTTGTCCAGGTTTCCGTCAGGAAGGCGATGTTGGGCAAGGTGTCGTCGAGGAGGTCCCAGATCTCTGTGGCGTGGTTGTGGAAGGATCGTTCATTGAGGAAGATGCACTTGAGAGGTTTGGGTGCGGTGAGTGTTGGTAGTTTGGGTGAGGGAGCTGGGGTACGCAGGTGGGTAATACGTCAACTATCATGGTATAGGGTCCAGTAAAGGTCTCAGTAAATTAGCACCTTTCTTTAACCTTGGTAGCTGACAAAGAGTAGTCAGGCCTAACTTAGGAGACAGGAGTATAAAGCATTTAAAAACACCAATACATCAAATACGTTTGGGGCTGATTGTGACTTTGGTGGTGTGGGGTGGCACTCCAGCACCCACTCCTGCACTGCTAAAGTCAACCACTGCCGCCCGCTAGATTTCAAGTTTTCTCCTGGTCTGGCGGTTGGTCCTTTGGCGTTCCCACGGTGGTGCCTTTAAAAAAGGCACCACAATGGGAACACCAAAGCAAATTCCTGAATAGCATAGACTGCTTAGTCCATGCCGTGCAGGAAGTGGGCTTGCATACACACTGGGGGCACACCATATGACCCCCTGCATGCACCCAGTGTACAGGGGCAACAGGGGGCCCTATAGGACCCTCTTTGTTTCCTTACCACCAGCCTTTTCATGGCGGGCTCACTGCCATGAAAAGGCAGGTGGTGGGAAAACTCAGAATATGCTTGGCGGTGCAGCAGCAGCACTGCCAAGCATATTACTGCCCCAAACTGCTGCGCCACCACCAGGGAATGAGGTTCCCTGGTGGGTGCGACGGTCCCAAAATGGTCTAACTGCCGATCTTGTAATACAGCGGTCTGACCACTGGTGCTGCAGTCCCAAACCGCCATTGCACCTCCACCACAGGTTCGGCCGTCCAAATGACCAAGACTTCGTAATCAGGCTCTTTGACACAACACACCAACTTATAAAAAAAGGAAATATTTTTATGAAGAAATAGACACCAAAATGTTTTTTTTTTTTAAATGATTAACCACTTTATAGTGCTGAAAAACATATATCGCCACTCTGGGATATCTGGTCGCGCTTGATCGGGACAAAGTCAAAGTTTCAGGCCGACCGTGATGGAGCCCTGGTTGGATACACTAAGCGGGAGGCCCAGGTCAAAATTTTACCTTCACACTTAGAAACTTTTCTGGAGCTTTTTTTTCCGACAGCATTCGACCCTCCACAGCAGTCTAGATTTGGAGTGGGTTAGCCGACTTGACTTTCCACGAGGTCCCGACCAACTCCGAGAAGTCCGGAGCTTTCAGAGGGACAAACTTGACATCCTGGCCAAGTCACGGTTGAAGGTAGTCGGCTTGACTCTTGCGGTCGGGTCGGGCACCTTATGGAACTTTTTCCCAAAAGTTCTCCAAACTTCAGGAAGTGCTTCCTGAAGGTATCCTTGTAGATTCAAAGTGTCCAAAATACAAATCCCCAGGTCTAGAATCTCCTGGATGGTCTCTGGGAGGTCTGGACTACAATCCCCACAATGCCCCTGGCCAAATCCTTAAAAGTTCACTGGACGTACTCTAGGATGGGGAGTCGGTGGAGATGATGCAGGTGGAATCTGTTAACCTGTAGCTGCAGGGAGTTCACTCATTATTACTTCTTGAGGCATGGCACATTCCCCAGGGCTGTAGTACCAAATTGTGCAGCAGGCACAGTTATTCAGAGTGGAGGCCTTTGGGTACAAATTCAGATTCCAGCAGGGCAGTCCTTCTTTTCCTTGTATTTTCAGGCAGCAGATCCGAGAGACTATGCAGCTTCAGATATTTATTTAGTGTTCTGTGGGAACAAGCAGGGGGCAACTCTGTCTAATGAGATGCCGGGTGCCACCCAAAAGCATGACATCTTCATCCAAAGTGTGGCATCTTCTTGTCTCACAAAGGACTGCACTTCCAAAATCCAACATGGCTGATTTCTCTCCAGAGGAATAAGAGCTAGCTAAACCAACCCACTGTGTGGCTCATTTCCATTAGGTCACCTCCCCTGACCTCTCCAAATTCCTGTTCTAAACCTGCCATCTGGCAGGAGCATAGTATGTGGGGGTATGCTCACCTGGCATTCCTTACTTATCTACTCTCTCTTTGAGTTCAGTTTGATTTACCCAGCCCCATCTGCAGGACCCATCCTCACCAGCTGCAGAGCTCTCTACATCAGATAATCTCTGCACTATCAGGACACTTATCACCTAATCAAAGCAGCCTGTCTTAGCCTGTTAAGGCTGACTAATCAGCAGAGACCACTAGAAAGCTAGATTTTGGCCTACAGAAGAGAACATTCCAGAACTTCTCTTCTGTACTAGTTATGATAAATTCAACAGTGGCAAGTTGTTGCATTTATCAACACCAATGTTTAAGTCCTTGAATGAGATTTTACTCCTTCATACCAATACTTATAATTACATAAAATACTGCAATGTTAGCCTATGGAGCTCAGTATCTACAATGAGAGAAATGGCATGGGCAGTTTATCCCTCACCAGGGTATATAAAACATCTTTTATAAAACCACTTCTTATAGTTTACAGGACCCCTATCCCTGGGACACCTAGGGGAGACGCTGGGGGTACCTAATATGTAACAATAAGGTAGATTATCAGCAGGCAATAAGGTAGAAATGCAGCAGGCACTCAGAATTGCATACATTCACGTGCAGGAAATCTGCTGGGCCTCTAAACTTACATGCCCTATTACACATAAGGGACTTATAGGTTCTGTCAATACCAATTGTGAGAATTTACTTTTAAAGACAGACTTGCAAGCCAGGACTGCCTTTAAAAGGGCAGCAGACACACAGCAGCGCACACATGCAAGTGCATCAAAACTGCTGGGCCTCTAAACTTTCATGCCTTATTATATATTAGGTACTTATAGGTAATTTGTACCCCCTGGCCTTATTATCTACTAGGGACTTATAGGGTCTGTTATTGCCAATTGCAAGTATACCCTACTATATGTACCTTTTTACACATAGCACTGGCCCCGGGTCTGGTTAGCAGAGCCCAGGGTCCAGTCAGAGTCAGTTACCACCAGTATCATTCAGCAAAAAATGGGGGTGAACAGGTCAAAAGGAGAATTCTAACACTGGGCATTTCTCCTGAATATAATTTGGCATATTTGACCTGCAGAAACCTGTCAGGTGAAAACTGCAACAGTAATTAGGCCTACACTTGACATGTTTGATCTCGAAAAATGCTTTGAATGACATTAAGAATCTTGTTTACTAATTGCTTTGGCTAGCACATGGCCTACAATACAGAGCTGCTGTCTTCACCGTCTTTCAAAGCTTAAAAACTATTAATTACAGAGCTAAATGACATTTCGCTTTTGTGTTCGTGGCACAATATGCTTGCCATGCTTTGTAACCGAAAAATGTCTCCAGCAGAATGTCTGCATGTTTTGCAAGTTAACGTGTTTGCTTCTCTTTTCAGACTCTTACTTACTGTTGAAATGTGATGAAAAAGCAGGCAAACGAAGAACATCCCATGGCCTGAAACCGGGGTTTCTCAGTGCAGTTACCCTGATTCCACTGTAACTGTTGTAACTACAAAACTCTCTGAAAGCCGTTTAGTTGAATTTTTTTAGTATGCCAAGCATTCTGGCTCCACCCAATCTTTTAGTGGGTGTGCTTATGAGGGCGTAGGGGAGCTTCAGTGATTCCTCTGCAATGTGGTAGTGTTGGAATGGCTTCATTTGCTCTCAAGTGTAGAACAAGGAAGTTGTGGAAAAAGGGAATAATGAACTGATCCTCCTGTGCTAAGTGGGAATAACGTACTCACGTGCCAGTGGAAAAGGGGAATAAACCGATGCTCTGGTGTAAACGGGGAATAACAAACTTGTGAACCAGTTGAACACGGGAACAATGAACTCATAATCCAGTGGAAATGGGGAATAATGAACTTGTGCTCCTGTTTCAGGCCGCAAAGCGCATTGTTTCATAACAGCTACAAGCTTGAAGTCAGTGGCATAATAAAACGTGAGGGGGCCACCCAGCAAGGTACGTGGAGGCAGTGCCGTCTTAACGGCATGGGCATGCTGGGCACCAAGAGCATGGAGGCCCCATGCACACCAGAATTTAACACTAATTTTCCGTTAAACATTTTTATTCCTGTCAGTGGTTGTGTAGGCAGGGCCCAGGGCACTGCTTTGCCCGGGGGCCTGTAATGCTGTTAAGACGGCCCTGTCTCTGGACTCAATTAGGAGCTTTCAGGCCAGGGTACCGTGCTGAGGAGACCACCTGGAGCTCGGCCATCCCGCCCCCACATTGCTGGGTCTGCGGTGGCCTATGTTATGCGATTGCTTGCAGTGCAATCGGGTGGAGGACATTTGTGGCATAGGCTGCTTTTATATAAACAACAAAAGAGTAATTCCGAATCAATTATATGTGCACAAAGCAGAAGGAGTAGCACTTGCTTTTAAAAGAACCCTCACTCACCAACCTAGTTGGTGACATGCTTCATCATGGGGTTCCCACCCGAGCGGCCGAATGCCACTCGGGTGTGCTACGACGCCTGTTTACAGCGGAGCGAGTATTTTTCGGGGGGTGCAGAGTGAGATAGTGCTAGTTAAAATTACCTTTGCTTGACCTAAAGATTTTTAATGTTGGAAAAGTAATGTAAAGTTAAACTAAAATGAGGATGTGATGCTGGTATTAAAAGACCAGTGACATCCCTACATAAAAACAGGGAAGGGTGTCCGGTCTACATGTTTCAGCCTCCAGATGCAACGTAGCAAGGCTTTCTTCAGGACCGATACTGTCACGGAGGTATGCACACGCTATGGTGCACCCTCTCCTGTGGCAGTTATTACCGCAAACTTACGGTTTTGTACTTTCAGCGTTGTCTGAAAGGAAATACGATTTTCTGGAAAAGAAAGCAGATTGAAAAAGACATCCAAATACATTTTAGGTACATATCAAAACTGCGTCAATGCAATGAAACACTTCAAACTATGTGCTAACATACGTGATAATAATACTGTTTGAATTAGGCTCACATACCTATGGTGCCTAGCGTGGAGTGCATCTTTTTAGCACTAATATGACCATAACTATATCGTGTGGTAGATTGTTAAAAAACTACCCGTCGGGCGTGTTGTCGCCGATTTTGAAGTTCTATCAATCCATCGCAAATTGCGGGCTGAGAACCTTAAAACAACTAGGGGCATATGTATCAAAGAATGGTTTTGTGATTCTCAAATAGCGATTTTTAGAGAATCGCTATTTGAGAATCGCAAAACGAGATGTAATTAAAAATTAGCAAATATTTTGCGATTTCTTCTTATTCTTTAATTGCGACTCGCAAATTGCAGAGTCGCAATTAAGGAATGGCTTCCTATTCATTTCTATGGGCCAAGAGGCCCATAGGAATGAATGGGAATTGCATGCGCAATTTGCGAGTACCCAATAGGTACTCGGAATTACGCAGGCAATTCAAGGTGCAAGGGTTCCAAAAGGACACCCTGTTGCACCCTGAAATGTGCATGTGTGCACATGTGGCGCACATACATGCCCTAAGGGCATGTATGTGCGCCATACTGGCACTTAGAAAAATGCAAAAAAGTGCATTTTTCAAAGAAATACGCAAATTACCACCAACCTGAAGTTGGTGGTAATTTGCGATTCCTAAGCCAAAATCGCACGACTTGAGTGCTTCCTACATTGCATTTAAGGAACCGCAATTTGCGATTCCTTAAATGCAATGCAAATAGGGAATCGCAAATTTTGCGATTCCCTATTTTGCGATGGCCTTTTGGGATGATACATCCCAAAAGGCCTTTTCCCGTTCGCAAACGGGCCGATTCTGAGAATCGGCCCGTTTGCGAACGGGAAAAGGGCTTGATACATATGCCCCCTAGTTTTTTATGAGAGGAGACAGGAAAGTCTAATGACCAAAAATACGTGAGCATCACTCAATTGTGAGGCTACCATACACACATGCATGGTGGAGAAAAACAGAGCAAATCGGTAGCTTACATCTGAGGTAAGCGGTTATTGCCCCTTGGATCCAACCGGGGTGGGGTCGGTCTGTAGTCACACTCTAGATAGAAAGGGTAGTCAAGGATCAGGCTAGTATAGGAAACTGCGGATACAACAAAGATTTTACCTCGTGCTGGCTTGAAGTAAACAGGTACTCACTACTCCAAGACCGATCTCCCGCTTCTGGAACCTAGTCAGTTGCCAGTCCAGGACCCCGCGGATACCTGGGTCCCGGCACCGGCTGTATTAAACCTGGCTCCAGTGGGAAATGCTGATGGTTTCCGCATTCTGGCAAGGGCGTGGTGACGTGGTGACGCAAACGTGAGCGTCAACACGTCAAAACGCTTTCAAAGCTAGCGCTGTTGGTGACTCGCCGCTTGTCACCCGAGTGTTGGTTTCAAAACTACATAGAAAATTTTATTGAGAAGTGCAGTATGTGTGTCAAAATAGCGCCAGCTATAACTCGCCGCTAAATCATTATGCGGGTATGTGTTCAAGGGCAGAGTAGGGTACTTATTCCGACAGAACCGAGAGGTACTGGTTTATAGTCAGTTCGTTAGTGCTGACCCCATGCAGTAGATCTGAAAGGGAACATGTGGTCCCAAATTTTAGATAAAAAGGGGGTAATGAAAGTAAACAGTAAAGGGGTACAGGTTTGGACAAGGAGGTAAACCCCTATCTCTATTACAGAATAGTAAAGGCAACTACTCATTTAAAAGGCTCAATGATGACAAAGAGTTAAACTCCCAGCTCTATTGTAGAAAAGTAAAGGCAACTGCTCATTTGACGGGCTCAGTGTTGGTATTCATGGCCACTAGTTGCCTAGGATGTGCGTCAAAGTAGTGTGGGATCGTTTTAAGAAAGGGGGGGGGGAGCTGATTTTATTTGCGTGTGACCGAATTCCATGGAATGTTGTCATTTAGCCCATGTTTATGGGTAGACAATCGGTAAATCCATCGTTGCTCTTTCTCAAACAGGAGTTTAGGCGTCTCCGTGCTAGACATGATCTGCTCAATTATTGTCCAACGGAGGTCATTGGTTGTATGATTACTCTGCAGGAAATGTTCCGTCATTCTAGTAGTGTTTTTTTTACAACGGATGTTACTTCTGTGTTCACAGATACGTTGTTTCATTTTTCTGCTTGTCATCCCCAGGTATCTAAGACCACACGGGCACGTGATCAGGTACACAACATTGGTCGAATTGCAGTTAGTGTGTGACCTTAGGGTCCAGGTTTTGTTGGGCTCTAAATCAAGGGTTTTTGCCGGTCATGTTAAGTGACAGACACTACAATTCCCACATGGGAAGTGTCCGATCACGTCTGGCATTAAGAACTGAGGGATTCAAAGTTTTCAGCATCTTCCTTGGGCGGGTACAGACTAGAGCATCCTTTAAACTCCTTGCTCTTTTGAATGAAAAGAGGGGTTTTTCCCATTTCCTGTCATTTGTCTGTAAAATTCTCCAGTGCTTATTGATGGATTTCGTGACCTCGTTTGAAACTGTACTGTAAGTTGTTACGCAGGTGAGGGGAGTCTCATTGCTTTGTCTTGGATTATCGTCCAACAGCACTTCTCGCGGCTGATTTCTTGCGCGTTTTTGGCATTTGTTCAGAATCCGGTCGGGATACCCACGATCTTTAAGTTTTTTCGATAAATCGGCCGCCTGAGTGCGGTAATCATCCAGTTTGCTGCAGTTTCTCCTTAGGCAGAGGTACTGCCCATAGGACAGATTTTCCCGCAAGGCTCTCGGATGAAAACTGCTAAATTCCAGTAGGTTATTTTTAGCAGTGGGTTTATGGTAAGTCCTTGTTTCAAGTTTACCTTGTTCTTTAGTGATGGTTACATCCAGAAAGATCATTTCTTTTCTATCAAAGGAATGAGTGAACTTCAGATTTCTGTCACATGTATTGATCCACTTGAGGAAATCGGTCAGAGTTTCTTCTGGTCCTTGCCAAATGACAAGGACATTATCTATGTATCTCTTCCAAAAAGAGATACACGTTCTGTAGGGATTGCTTGCGTTCAGTATATATTTTTGTTCAAAATCATGAACGTACAATCCCGCCACACTCGGGGCAAAGGTACTGCCCATCGAGGTACCGGTAATTTGGAGAAAGAGGTCACCTTCAAATTCGAAGTAGTTCTCTTTGAGTGCTAATTGAGCGCACTCAATAATGAATTGGCGTAGTGTATGGAAATCCCAATTCGCCTCTGCCAGTGCTTTACTGACCACTTTGATGGTGTCGTCTTGTGGGATACTCGTATACAGGCTCTCAATATCGAGACTTAATAGGATGGTCGTGTCATCATCCACAGTGATGTCCTGCAATAGGTTTAGCAAACTCTTTGTATCCCTCAGATAAGTAGGATTATTCTGTACAAGGGGCTTTAAGAAAAAATCGCAAAATCTGGACACAGGCTCCAAAAGGGACCCTATCCCCGATACGATAGGACGGCCAGGGGGAGGGGTCCTATTTATAAGTATCTTTGGCAGGGTGTAAAAGTAGGGGGTCTTTTCATCGCCTGTTAGCAGAAATTCTGCCTCATGTTTAGAGATGTGCCCATTGGTTTCGGCAAAGTCTACCAGGGATCTGATTTTATTTTTTAATACCTGGGATGGGTTAGTTCTTAGGGGGGTGTAGTTGGTCTGGTCATTCAGAAGTTGTCTACACTCTTTCTGGTAGTCTACTTTATTTTGAATGACTACCCCTCCACCCTTGTCCGCTGGTTTAATGACAATGGCATCATTCGTCTGTAGCTGTTGTAAGGCCAGAATCTCTGCTTTACAAAAATTGTTGAAGGTGCCGTTATCCTCCACTCCCTCTATATCATTGAACACAGCTTGTTTGAATGTGAGGATTTCCACAGGTGTGCAGTGGGGGGGGTGGGCAAAAAGTGGATTTTACTCGGAGTCCCGTTTCTCCGGTGGTGTAGGTATCTTCCCTCGAGTCCTTTTTCTCAAAGAAAGTGGATCAATACATGTGACAGAAATCTGAAGTTCACTCATTCCTTTGATAGAAAAGAAATGATCTTTCTGGATGTAACCATCACTAAAGAACAAGGTAAACTTGAAACAAGGACTTACCATAAACCCACTGCTAAAAATAACCTACTGGAATTTAGCAGTTTCCATCCGAGAGCCTTGCGGGAAAATCTGCCCTACGGGCAGTACCTCCACCTAAGGAGAAACTGCAGCAAACTGGATGATTACCGCACTCAGGCGGCCGATTTATCGAAAAAACTTAAAGATCGTGGGTATCCCGATCGGATTCTGAACAAATGCCAAAGATGCGCAAGAAATAACCCGCGAGAAGGGCTGTTGGACGATAATCCAAGACAAAGCAATGAGACTCCCCTCACCTGCGTAACAACTTACAGTACAGTTTCAAATGAGGTCACGAAATCCATCAATAAGCACTGGAGAATTTTACAGACAAATGACAGGAAATGGGAAAAACCCCTGTTTTCATTCAAAAGAGCAAGGAGTTTAAAGGATGCTCTAATCTGTACCCGCCCAAGGAAGATGCTGAAAAATGTGAATCCCTCAGTTCTTAATGCCTGGGGTCTTCCAGACGGGATCGGACACTTCCCATGTGGGAATTGTAGTGTCTGTCACTTAACATCACCGGCAAAAACCCTTGATTTAGAGCCCAACAAAACCTGGACCCTAAGGTCACACACTAACTGCAATTCGACAAATGTTGTGTACCTGATCACGTGCCCGTGTGGTCTTAGATACCTGGGGATGACAAGCAGAAAAATTAAACAACGTATCTGTGAACACAGAAGTAACATCCGTTGTAAAAAAAACACTACTAGAATGACGGAACATTTCCTGCAGAGTAATCATACCACCAATGACCTCCGTTGGACAATAATTGAGCAGATCATGTCTAGCACGGAGACGCCTAAACTCCTGTTTGAGAAAGAGCAACGATGGATTTACCGATTGTCTACCCATAAACATGGGATAAATGACAACATTCCATGGAATTCGTTCTAACGCAAACAAAATCAGCCCCCCCTCTTTCTTAAAACGATCTGACACTACTTTGACGCACATCCTAGGCAACTAGTGGCCATGAATACCAACGTTGAGCCCGTCAAATGAGCAGTTGCCTTTACTTTTCTACAATAGAGATGGGAGTTTAACTCGTTGTCATCATTGAGCCTTTTAAATGAGTAGGTGCCTTTACTATTCTGTAATAGAGATAGGGGTTTACCTCCTTGTCCAAACCTGTACCCCTATACTGTTTACTTTCATTACCCCCCTTTTTTTCTAAAACTGGGGACCACCTGTTCCCTTTCAGATCTACTGCATGGGGTCAGCACTAACGAACTGACTATAAACCAGTACCTCTTGGTTCTGTCAGAATAAGTACCCTTTTCTGCCCTTGAACACATACCCATATAATGATTTAGCGGCGAGTTATAACTGCCGCTATTTTGACACACATACTGCACTTCTCAATAAAGTTTTCTATGTAGTTTTGAAACCAACACTCAGGTGCCAAGCGGCGCGTCACCAACAGCGCTAGCTTTGAAAGCGTTTTGACGTGTTGACGCTCACGTTCGCGTCACGACGTCACCATGCCCTTGCCGGAATGCGGAAACTATCAGCATTTCCCGCTGGAGCCAGGTTTAAATACAGCCGGCGGCGGGACCCAGGTATCCGCGGGGTCCTGGACCGGCAACTGACTAGGTACCAGAAGCGGGAGATCGGTCTTGGAGTAGTGAGTACCTGTTTACTTTAAGCCAGCACGAGGTAAAATCTTTGTTGTATCCACAGTTTCCTATACTAGCCTGATACTTGACTACCCTTTCTATCTAGAGTGTGATTACAGACCGACCCCACCCCGGTAGGATCCATGGGGCAATAACCTCTTACCTCAGATGTAAGCTACCGATTTGCTCTGTTTTTTCCCCTGCATGCATGTGTGTATGATAGCCTCACAATTGAGTGATGCTCACGTATTTTTGGTCATTAGACTTTCCTGTCTCCTCTCATAAAAAACTAGTTGTTTTAAAGTTCTCAGCCCGCAATTTGCGATGGATTGATAGAATACAAAATCGGTGACAACACGCCAGACGAGTAGTTTTTTAACTACTCTACCACACAAAATAGTTATGGTCATATTAGTGTTAAAAAGATGCACTTCATGCTAGGCACCATAGGTATGTGAGCCTAATTCAAACAGTATTATTATCACGTATGTTAGCACATAGTTTGAAGTGTTTCATTGCATTGACGCAGTTTTGATATGTACCTAAAAATGATTTGGATGTCTTTTTCAATCTGCTTTCTTTTCCAGAAAATCGTATTTCCTTTCAGACAACGCTGAAAGCACAAAACCGTAAGTTTGCGGTAATAACTGCCACTTGAGAGGGTGCACCATAGCGTGTGCATACCTCCGTGACAGTATCGGTCCTGAAGAAAGCCTCGCTACATTGCATCTGGAGGCTGAAACATGTAGACCGGCCACCCTTCACTGTTTTTATGTAGGGATGTCACTGGTCATTTAATACCAGCAGGACATCCTCATTTTAGTTTTAACTTTACCTTACTTTTCCAACATTAAAAATCTTTAGGTCAAGCAAAGGTAATTTTAACTAGCACTATCTCACTCTGCACCCCCTGAAAAATACCCGCTCCACTGTAAACAGGCGTCGTGGCACACCCGAGTGGCATTCGGCCGCTCGGGTGGGAACCCCATGATGAAGCATGTCACCAACTAGGTTGGTGAGTGAGGGTTCTTTTAAAAGCAAGTGCTACTCCTTATGCTTTGTGCACATATAATTGATTCAGAATTACTCTTTTGTTGTTTATATAGGTTTATTACAAGGGGACCAGGAGTGGTTCAGTTTGAATACCCTTTCTCTCTTGGTGTTTAAGCATAGGCTGCTTTTAACCATTTCCTCATGCCTAAAAATCCTGTTTGATTTTATGAAAACATTGGAATCGATGGCCTTCAAGTAAGTGTTTCTGAAGAATTTCAAAAGTCGATGTTTTTACTAATGTGGACCCGCATTTGTGATGCATTAGAAACATATAAGGGTAGCCCATCCGAGTGAAGACTGGAAACCAAAATCACCCTGGCACGAATATTGAAAGTAAAGGATGAAGCAATCAGAATGAGCGATAGGGGCATGGTAGGTTCATTGCTGCCCACCCTGCTCTGAAAGCAGCCCGAGCTTACAGAATACAGGGAGGATGGCCAATTGGCAAAGTGGCCAGTCCTGCACAAAGTCCATGTCAGCCCACGAGCAGATAAATGGCTGGCAGACAAGCAAAAAGTGTTAGAAAAGCCACCACCTCAACAGTGCTTGTAAATTTATGAGTACAGGGCATATGATGAACCACAACCTTTACTTCCTGCCCAGTGCTGCCTTGTTTTTGGAGCAATTTGCAAATGAAGACTCCAATAATCCCATGAGAAAAGAGAGAATAAATACTTTATCACGTGTATTTTCATCTAAGAGTGGATATCCTATTTCTTTTATAATGAGCTAGCCCTAACCATTTTCTTTGCATACTCATGACAGTCATGAATTAGTTTACACATGAGGTAATCTTGTATATAAGTATGCATGTATGGTATTTGTATTGCTCTAGCCTAGCCAAATGTCACCGGAGTGCTGTACAGGGTAAAATGCAAGCATAAAGTTAATTGGGGATAGGCAAGGTAGTTGAGTTCTAGGAGTAGAAGTGTATTGTTACTGTTCAGTGATGAATTGTTGTTTAAAGAAGTGCATCTTCACTCTTTCCTAAAGTGGAGTAGCATTAGAGCGGTCCTGGTGGATGTGAGGACGTTGTTCCACATCCTGAGTGCAGAGATGGGAAAGGCCTGCTGCCTTGTGTTTTTCTCTTTGACACTTTTGCGTCCAAGTCTGATGGAGTCCTGGCAGTTCATGTGCTGAGATCCACCAGGGATCGTGAACGTGTCTACAAGATCAGCAGGGTGCTTGTTGATATGACTGTGTAAATGATGTGGCTGGCTTTGAAGACAGTACGGGCCACAAGGGGAGCCAATTGAGTTCCAACAGGTTGGGGAGGATGTGATCATATTTATTCAGGCCCTGGATGAGACATGGTGAGCTGTCTAGGATGTAGCATGCCATAGAGGGGGTCTAGCATGGAGTCTGGACAACCATGGAGCAGTGCAGAGCAGTACGAAAGCTTGAACAGCAGTGTTGAAGTTGGTTTCTAAAAGAAGAGAGAGTTGCTACAAGGCTGTCTTTATGTTTTTTAGCAATGTGTTCCTTGAGAGTGAGGTTGATGTTCTGGATAAAGCCAAGTCACTTGACATTCAGTGGAAGTTGGGTTCCAAGCCGTAAATGTTCATATCATTTTCCAGGTTCATGCTATTTCTTTCTTGTTGATCTTAGCAAATAACTGGAATTCTGTCTTTTATGGGTTGAGCTTCAGGTAGGTGCTGGACATCCAAGTCTGGATGAGGTTTAGGCAGTGTTTGAGGGTTTGGATATCTGAATTTGAGGGCACTTTCAAGTAGAGTTGTGTGGTGGGAGAAAATAGATTATTAGTTGGGGTGGATAGTAGTCCACCACAAGTAATAATGTCTCTATTTTTGTTAGGTCCTGTAAACAATTCAATCATTTCAACCTGAGCTAAACCCCTGGTAACTATGGCACAGTGCAGACAGGCTTAACTGAAGACATTGTGTACAGCATTTGGAAGTACCAGAAACACAACACAATAAAAACCCTGCTCGAATTTATGAAAATAGAGAATAATGTATTAACCAAAATGACACTAAAACGACAAAAAACCAACAAGGAAACCAGAGTTAAGAATTAAACTTTTTTTAAATAAAAATAGAGCCAAAATGCACAAATCATCAACCTCAGGCATCTGGTCGCACTAGACTGAGACAGAGGTAAGGTTTAAGGCCAGCCGCAATGGTCAAATACATGGCTTGAAGTTACCTTCAGATTTAAGAGAAGAGAGAGTCTTTAGCAGGGAAAGGCTTCAGGCTGTAGCTGAGGAGGGTTCATTGTCATCAGATGCCAGTCGGCATAGCTCTCGCTGAAACAGATTTGCTGCTGTGGACAAAAATGTAGCAGCAGCTGCCGGCAAGTCAAGCCCACCCATGACACACCCTTGGCGGATCAGCTGGCAGGCTGATATGCCGTTCACATAGGATATAGTGCACCCTGCCTTAGGGAGGAAGACCTGCCGTAGGGGTGACTTAATCATATCGTCTGCAGTGTGAGGGTGGTATGGCACACAGGGCTTTGTGCCATGTCAACTCTTTGGTTTGTCCTGCCCCAGGACACACAGCCTGTGATAGCAGCACCACCTGGTCTAGGTGAGGGGTCCCTAGGGGACCTTCTTCTGTCCCCATGCCCTGGGTACCAGGGGTACCATTTACTGGGGCTTACATGGAAAACAGGAGTTGTGTCAATTGTGGTACAGTTTGTGGGGAAGGAGATCTGGCACTAGGAACCTGGTTAGCAGAGGCCCAGTGCACATACAGTTTGAAATTATATCAGATATCAGGCAAAAAGTAGGGGCTAATAATATCTGCCATGTGGAGTGCCGCAGGGGTCATCCCTTAGCCCTACCCTTTTTAATGTATACGTGGCGCCCTTGGCCCCCCTGATAAGATCCTATGGCTTCAGCCTTACCTCAGACGCAGATGACACACAAATTGTAGTGTCACTGCTACCAGGACAAGAATTAGGGATGAGCAAGAAGTTTCATGACTGCATGGAAGCAGTTAAAACCTGGATGACACAGAACTGCCTGAAACTAAACTCGGGCAAAACTGAGACCCTTATGTTCGGAAATAAGGCCAATTTCTGGACCCGGTAGAACTGGGTACCCTCCCTAAACCCACGAGGAAGGCTAAAAATCTGGGTGTTATAGTGGATGATAGACTGAACTTCGAGGATCAGATAAATGCCACGACCTCAGCCACTTTTCACTCTCTTAAACTGATTAAAAAGGTTAAACCATTCCTGCCGGAAGACAGTTTACGAACTGTCGTCTCATCCCTCATTTTATCACGGCTGGATAATTGCAACGGGCTCTACTTGAATATTCAAGAGCGGCACCTAAATAAGCTGCAGATCCTGCAAAACGCGGCAGCAAGACTTATGACAGGTACTTCCAAATTTGTATCTGTCGCCAAGGAAATCAAAAGACTACACTGGCTGCCTATCAGGAAACGGGTGAGTCTTTATGCACAGTCTTCAAGGCGCTACATGGCCTGGGTCCCGAATATTTGAAACGCCGGCTTCAATGGTACACTCCCAAAAGAACTCTGTGCTCACTAGGAGCCAAACTAGTGAGCGTACCACCCACGAAGAAAGCTACATGGGGGGGAAGAAGTTTCATCACATGCGCGGCCTATGCCTGAAATGACCTCCCTTGGAATCTGAGGAACTCCAATGACCTCCTCGTATTCAGGAAAGAACTGAAAACTTGGCTTTTTAACCTATAGAATCTCCCACTGACAACTGCCCTGCAATCTTGATCTCAGAAGAGTTAGCTACCAGCACCAGGACACCCCCGGTTAACCGTTGCGCTTTACAAATGCAAATAACATAACATAACAATAATGTCAAAAAGAGACACTTTCCTTCAATATCATGGACAACTGTATGTTTAAAGCTGCTGAGAGATTCAGCGATATCAGGTAGAAAGGATCATCTTCATCTGTAGTGAAGAGGGTGTCACAGTTTCCATGATACAGCATGATCTAACGCCAGATTGGTCATCATACAGGAGATGGTTAGCATTGATGTGATCTTGGAGTTGAGCATAAACTGCTTTCTTGATGTTCTTACTGAAGAAAGGTAGATTAGTGATGGGCCGAGCTGGCAAGGTCATCAGTGTCTAGTGTAAGTTTCTTTAGGAGTGGAAAGAGCAGGCCTGTCTTGAGAATTTGTGGGAGAGGATATGGCGTTGTGATCAGAGCTTCTGACTTTTGAATTGTGGAACCTGGTTTGAATCTTGGCGTCAGCTCAGCATGTTTTGATTCTGGGCGAATCACTTGATCTTCTTGTGCCTAGAAAACAAAATGAATTTGACCTTGTGTAATGTAACTGGTGCTTATGTAAAGTGCTTCTTATATCTTCAGGTCAAATTTGTGCTATATAAAACTGCAAGAAAAAATAAGAAGATGCCCCGAGTGAACAAGCATTGACGATGGTGAAAAGTTGAAAGAGATTTCCCAGAGAGAGTTTTGATGAAAGATGAAAGTAAGACATCAACTTCACAGGAAGTGGCTTTGAGAGAGTTGACCATGTTGCTGAGATCTGGCAGCAGTAGGCTTTGAAGGATGACTATTGTGGAATTCTATGGGAAGGGGTGGCTGTAAGAGGAGAAGCAGGGTTGGTATTGTATTTAGGCTGTCAGATCTTTTGAATTTTTTCACTAAAGAAATGGCTCATGCAATTGCACTTGTCTCTAGAATGTCAGGCAGAGGGTTAACAAAGTGCTTGTGTTGGCATTCTACATTGCTTTGGCTAACGTGATGAGCTGTCTGTGTGTTGCGTGGAGGGATGTCAATATAACAAGGTCATTTGGAGTTCTCTCTTTCTTCCATGCCTGTGGATGGAACATTTATTGTCAGTGAGGTATTTCAATTATGCACAAGGTTTTGCCTTGCATCTGTGTGCTTTCATTGAAGCTTGGCTGTTCGCATATTTTTCTAAAACAGTGTTTAAGTTGTTTAGAAGGGTGTTGATGTTGGACGGGGAGTTAGCAGCGTCAGAGTTGAGTTCACGCATTAGGTTCTCATTGGAGACGTCTTTAAAGGATCTGAAGGTTTGGTTGTCTCTTTTGGATTGACCTCAGTTTTTTGGGTGGTGAGGAAGCTAGGAATGGCGATATGGTCGGTCAAGTCCAGTCATAAAGGGGGGTTTCCATTGGACTGTTCGTGAAGTTGAAAGGAAGAGGTTGAGCATGTGGCCTTTGAAGTGTGTTGGTTGGGTGACATGCTGTGTTGATGGGGTTGAGGAGGGTGTGTCTTTTTGCTTTTGAGCTGGTATTGTCTAGGAGACTGATATCTCCCAAGAGGGTGATGCGGGTATATCAGATGGGTGTGGTGATGGGGGGATCCAAGAATTCTTCAATTACGTATTTGGTGTGTCCAAGAGGACTTAGATGAGATAAAGTGGACAGTATGAGTTGCAGAGAGATAGAAATGGCTTGTCAGAAGAATAATGGAGTTGAGTGTTACTTGCTTGCCTAAGGTACGGACCAGGTAAGACGTAGGGATATCATCAAGGCATCCTCCCTTCTCATGTTTGCAGTCCACACAATGAATGCTGTATCCTGTGGGAAGAAGGATGTCTAGGATGTGTGAGAATATGGGAGTGAGCCCTGTTTCTGTGCTGAAGAGTGCATTGTGCTGGTAATAGCTGATGAGCTCTGCTATATCTTGTCTGTTTAGTACTGCAGAGCAAGCATTCATTTGCATGAGTTGTCATCTGTCTTCTGTAGTTTGAGGGTGTGTGGTAGTTAGTGGGATGTGCATGAGGTGGATATTTTTGTGTTTGTTGTGAGAAAGTTATGTGAGTGTTTGTATCATCTAGGTCTGGGTGCAATTGTGGGGATTGTTGGTTGCTGGACGAGGCACATCATTATATCTTCTCTTGTAGCTTTCAGTGAACATGGGTTCTTGCCTAACACCCTTCCTGGCCCAAACAGGCCCAAGCAGGCATTACCCTTTTCTAAGGCTGCCCTTTTCTGTGGGCTCTTGGGTGGTGGAATGCCCTGAGGAGTTGATTCAATTAGGGAAAAGTCAGGAAGTGATGTCACTTCCTGTACAGATGGATCGAGGGATATCACTTCCTATAGAGATGGATGATGGGGAATAAATCTTTTTATTAGACCAGATTCAATGATGTCATTTCCTGTAAAGATTCTTCAGAATCTTATGCAACTAAAATGTATTAACCCATAAATGTGATTCCAAACTGGTTCTAAATAGTAGCATGGTAGCAGCATGTGGTAGCATGCTGATAAGAGTTGTAAAATGCTGATAGCCACATTAATTTTCTGTTCCTAAGATAAAACACTATACACTTTTAAAGGAAAACTAAAAATCAGACTTTACACAACATATTAATCACTCCATATTAATAAGATGCCTCCATTTAGCAATTAGGACACATTTGAAACACTTATGTGAACTGTCAATGAACATGTCTGTACAAGGACTGTATAATACAGTTAGACTAGTAACTGTGAATTTATTTTTAATGCTTTGTATAGCAATATGGTTATTAAAGCTACAATGAACTGCCCAATATAGAACTACATATTATTAAATTCTTTATTTGTTCAGACATTGATATAATGATGGTTTAACAACCAATATTCAACAATGCTTTGGTAATGTTATGGCATAAGTGGTGATGGTTTACACCAGCTCTTAGAAAAAGGAGTAGATGCCTCCAGCCTTGACGTTATAGCGGGTGTCGGTGTCCCATAAGATGCAGAATTCTACAATAGGTGTTCCCTTGCATGACTTTTGTGATCACACACATTACAACTCTAACCAAAAAATCATGCGAGGCATCCATGAGCCATAATAGTGGTGTAAAACAGTCACCAAAATGTGGGACTCTCTCCTCCTTTTTTAGGTCTCGCCTAGGCAGCCCATACGCTGTCTTGTTCGAGACATGCAGTATCTGCTCTAGGGGCTTGTGGAACTCCTCTTTCTTTTGAATTGTTCGTATTTGTTCTTTAGTGTGCCTTTTAAAATCTTTTGGTTGTGACTGGTTAATTGTCTACTCAAGTCCCTCCTTTTAGTGTGTCGGTCTCACCTATGACCAGCCGTTTTACATGTATTAGTTCTCTTTTGTCGATGTATGCTTATTTCCTTGGAGTTTTTTTATTTGCTTTTTTTACTTACTTTACTTATACAGAAAACAAAAGCATGCGGCTGCTTTATTTGCTGCACACGGCCACCCCTCTCTTGTATTTTCTTTGGGAGACATGTTTGTGGGCACCATATTCAGAGAACAAAGGCATGCTGCTGCTTTATATGCCACGCACGGCCGCCGCCTCTCGGATTTTATCTACTTTGGAAGCCATGTTTGTGGGCAGCATATTCAGAAAACAAAAGCATGCGGCCGCTTTATTTGCAGCGCACGGCCACCACCTCTCTTGTATTTTCTTTTGTTTGGGGGCCGTGTTTGTGGGCATCATATTCAGAAAACAAATGTGCACAGTCGCTTTATTTTCCGTGCATGGCTGCCGCCTTTCTTGTATTTTGTTTACTTTGCGAGCCATGTTTGTGGGCAGCATATTCAGAAAACAAAGGCGAGCAGCTGCTTTATTTGCCGCGCACGGCTGCTGTCTCTCTTGTATTTTGTTTTCTTTGGGAGCCTTGTTTGTGGGCACCATGTTCAAAAATGAAAGGTCAGCCGCTTTATGTGCCACGCGCCCACCAGAATATTTCAAGACTTTTTCTTCACGCTTGTTTTTGTTAGTATCCGCAATCACAGAAGAGAGAAACACACAACTGCGCATCTATCTCTGCACATCAGCAAGGCTTCACACTCTTGTACTAAAGAGCTCATGGAGTCTGCCTTAAAATTAAAGGTTCTCACTTAACCAAAAATGGTGGCCGACTGGGACAGTGCTCTACCTACACACGCGGGCTCATGGTTGGATATGAGCACATGCACGCTGACGTGGCCTCTAGGTTGCCAGTAAGCAGCCTGGCAAGATTTGAACACAGAGTTTATGCAACAGGAAGAGGTACACCCACCATGTGGTTTTAATTAATTTGGAGATGCACAGGTTTGAAAACACCCTGTACAGCTGTGAAATGTGCCTGTGCAGATGGGATATCCTGATAAAGTAGGTTTTTGGCCCCTGACAGTTGGGAATACCTGGTACCAGTCAAGAGCAGCCTGCACATGTTCAGAGCCATCTCGCCTCCCCCGTACACCTCCCTCCCACGAAGGCATGCTTGGGGCAATGAGAAAATTGCCTTGCATAAATGAACTGGACAAGGACCCTTGCTTCTGTCTCACTTTCTCATTGCTTCCATTCGAGCCCTTGACATGGGCTAAAACTTCTCATCAGCGATCAGGCATTAAATGCTAAAATCCCTATCCCGCTGCTACCTCTGGGGCCTCTTCGCAGCCCTCCGGGACTGGCTGATGCAGATTGTTGATTGCCTGAAACCCCCAGCAGGCACAGAACAGCAACTGCTGTCATGGATTCCTACAGGCCAGGCCTGTGGAAGGTGACAGGACGTCACCTCCTGGAAGGTCTCCAAGTGCATATGTCTCTATGGTTAGCATATAGGTTTCTGTGGTCAAAACATGCATTTCATTGCCAGTGTACCATTTTTTCTGGTCCGTAAGAGATTCCCCCAATAATCTATTTAATTGAAGCATTTGTAAAATGCATCACACTCCTAACAAATCCATGGAGGGCTCTGATTTCCAGTGGTTCCTGGGCACCCCTTCTGAAGTGTATGGTTGAAATGTTTTGGATGTTGTATGTCCTTTGTGGGAAATGTTGATTGAGGTCGATTCCACTTGGAAAAATGCATCTTTTCATCATCTTAAGGGAGATGAGTTGTGCTCAAGGATGCTGTGACACCTATTAAGGACGGCGAAACAGCAGAATGTGCAGCAGCACATACTACATAAAAGCTCACAGTGCTATTATATAAACTATTCAGATGGAGCTGGTACTCATTTTAGCAACATTTGTAGGATAAAAAGCAAATCAAACCTGCTGTGAATTGTCATGCAACTCAAACACAGATACAGAAGGTTCTATTTCCAGCAGGATTTACGCTTGAAGAAGTTGCATGCCACAAGTCAAGCTGTTGGGACTTAACACCACTTCAGCATCAGCGTAGCACCACCTCAGCATCACTCAGCACCACCTGAGCACCAGCGCAGCACCACCACCTCACCACCACTCAGCACCACCTCAGCATGACTCAGCACCACCACACTATAAATCAGCACCACCTCATCATAAACTCAGCACCACCTCAGTATCAATCAGCATCACCTGAACACCACCACAGCACCACCTCATCATCAGCACAATACCATCTCAACATCAGCAAAGCACCATCTCAACATGAACAATGCACCACCTCTGCATCAGTGCACCACCACCACTGTGCAGCCCCACCTCAGCAGCAATTCAGCACCAACGCAGCACTACTTCAGCATCAGTGCAGCACCACCTCAGCATCACTTCAGCACAGCACCAATTCAGCATCACTCAGCACCAACAGAGCACCAGGTCAGCATCACCTGAGCACCAGTGCAGCACCACCACATTAGCATCACTCAGCACTACAGCATCACTCAGCACCACAGTATCACTCAGCATCACCTCAGCATCACTGAGCAGCACCTCAGTATCACTCTGCATCACCTCTGAACCAGCACACCACCACCTCAGCACCACCTCAGTCTGCCCTCAGAATGTGGCATCCGTTGATTTTCCCCTAGTGTCTGTCCGCTGCTCCTGTTGTAATTCAAGCACTATTTCCCAACCTCCACCCCCCATAACAAAAAAAGCTATGACAAACAAGCACTAGAACAGACAGGAAGAAGTTGCCAGCATTGCAAGGACAAAAAAACTAGAAGACATTTTTATGTTAATTCTTTATTTAATAGGGTCGTTCAGTTGTACATAATGTCTTTTTGGTTATATATGAGGTCACAAAAATGCCTATAACATTTTATATTTTAACTTTTCATTCAACATGCTGCACAGCAGCTGCACTGCTTTACATCATAGCTGAAAAACATTGGCAAGGCCAATAGCTCTGGCTAAACACTTATAATGCTCCAAAGGTGAGACCTCTTGGCTATGCGAATTCTTGTTCAGACTTGTTTTAGATCATCTACTCAGTGACAAGATGCTACTCGGTCAATGTGTGCATCATAAAAATATACAACAGAATGCAACGCTATTCCACACGCCCTACAACAGTGCTGTTCTGTGAGCCCTGTTGTGCTTGCACCAAAAAACACCTTTATTTAAACCCACACTTCGTACCCCGTCCACGTAGAAATTATAGTGCGAGTCTCTTTTTCCCATTTAGTAATTTCAATGGGATTCACCTGCACCTAGAACTTGTACTGTCACCCGGTGACTTTGATAAATAGGACTCACTTGCAATCTCTGACCATAAAATGGTTTTGTGAGTCGGTAATAATGCACCAGCGCTTGTTAATATTTCAGAGATTAGATCCTGGGCATTGGAGGAACAAAGCATTGTTTTGATGAATGGCGTCAAATGTTTCCTTCTTCAATGCTTGTATTTTAAAGATTCGGATCCTACACTCAGAACGATTTTACTACACTGTTTGAAATCACACTTTTTAACTGGCAGAAATAAAGGTAATTTTGTGTGTCATGTTAGTTCTTTAAAGGGGAAGACGTGGTGTTAGCTTACATTGAGAATAAAAACACTTGCACCTCACCATTCTCAAGCACACAAAATCACCAACTGGACTATTTATGAGTATAGTTATCATTCTTTTTAAATTGATACTTTAATGTTAATGGAACATAAATATATTGCTGGCAACCCCTCCCAGTCTACTCTGGATTGCATCTGGCCCTTCCATAATACAAACTTCAAAATTATTTTAATAGGTTAGATATACTCCTGGGGCCGTATTACAGAGTGACCCGGGGGCGCAAGGTGCATGTGTACCCACTTTGTTTATCCCCAGGGCACTTTGGTATTACAGAAGGGACCACAGACGCTTGTGCAACCCCTTCTGTAATACTGATAGCTCTGGTGCACATGTAGCACCAGCACTATTTTAAGAATGTATTTTCTCATTCATATGCATGCAAATGAGGGAATCTCTTTGCCAGTGCCTCCGCGTTGTATTATGGAATGCAGGCATAAAGGCAAAGAAGCTGTCAGGAGGCGCACTGAAAGTGCACCACAAAAAGGTGGCGCACTATCAGTGCACCCCCTGATGGCAGCCCTCTGGAGGGGGGAAAGTCGTCCTTGCAGGCGGGTGTAGTCATCCACTGCACCCGCCTGCAAAGGGATCTCTAGTCCTTCCTCAAAGTGCAGGCGAGTTACTCCTCCGCATTTCACTTAAATGCGCTGCCCCTAGGGCTGCACAAATTTGCGGATGCCCTGAGGGCAGCACAGTCTCTGTAATAGGCCGCAATGTCCCTGTTTGCGCATGGCGCACCTACTAGTGCACTCTGGGGCATCTTTAACAAGGAATTGTCGTAGGGAAGCATCACAAATCATTTTGCTGCACTGCTCTGCGTCAATTTGAAAGGACAGGAATATACCATATTTACAAGATACAGTACATTCCTATAATTTCAGTCAGTGCCAGCGCACATTTTGCAGCTGTGCGCCAAACCAGGCACCCTTGCACCATGGTGCATGGGTGTCTGTGTTGGTTGCATGATTGTTTTTGTGCCGGAAGGTGCACCTTCCTGCACAAAAAAAATCACAAGAGGCATTTTCCTCTTTCTATGAGTGCTACAGAATGCAGCACAGGTTGAAAGAGGAAAAAAATGAGGAAAAATGTAAAGATTTCTTCTCGCCACACCTGCTCTAGGGAGGCACACATTTTTGGCACTGCCGCAGGTTTATCTGATGTGTAAATCTGGGGCAACATCAAATTCCATGGGTGTTGAGTGGGAACACCCAGAGCAGCACCCATCGAACGCCTCTTTCACGCAGAGTAAGGCAAGGCAGCGACTTGAGCCGCCTCGCCTTACTCTATATATACAAGGCCATGAAAAGCCACACAGGGTGTGACCTTGTGGATATGGTTAAGCCCTGTGCGCCATGGAACGTCACAAAAAGTGAAGTTCCACCAGCGCACAGGGCTTGTAAATATGCCCCTCTATTTGTAGTAAAGGCCCAAAGGGCATATTCACAAGTAATTGGCATAGGGCAGCGTTGCAAATCATTTTCCTGCGATGCCCTACACCAATCTGAAAGGACAGGAATGCACTGTTGTTTTTGTGCAGGAAAGGTCACCTTTTTGCACAAAAACAATAACGAGAGTTTTTTTCCTCTTTCTGTGTGTTCTGCAGAATGCACCACACGTGGAAAGAGGAAAAAAGAGCAGAAATTTAAACATTTATTCTCGTTGCGTCTGCTCTAGGGAGGCGCAAGACTTTGGTGCTGGCCTAAGTTTACCTAATGTTGTAAAACTGGGGCAGCGTCAAATTCCATGGATGTTGAGTGGGAACGCCCACAGCAACACCCATGGAACGCTTCTTTCACGCAGAGTAAGGCTCACTTTACTACATATCTACGAGGCCATGAAAAGCAACGCACAGGGGCTTTACGTGGACATGTAGGTATGGCTAAGACATGTGCGCCACAAGAGCGTCAGAAAAAGTGGCACACAGGGCTTATAAATATGCCCTCAAGTTTGAAAGGTTTCGGATCAACCTCAAAAAAATTGTAATTACTTGCAAATCATGGAGTCACATTCCCTTGGAGAAACATATCTATATTGATGTAGTGTAAATTAACCTTTCACAGGCATTATCATGAGATAATTGCCCACCACAAACTCAAATATGAGGTTAATTGTTAATAAATCAAAGATAATTCCTTCTGGATATATATGAACTTCTTTTCTGGGAGCAGCAATGATAAAAAATACTCTTGGAGTATAAGTTACCAAAAGCCAACAGGAGCTGCATTTTCAGTGAATGCATTTGCTAATGATTTAGTAATTTAAGCAGGTGACGTTTTTTGACAGCCCTTGGCCATGAATCACAGAGGGGAATTGCTGGAGTGGTTGCATACCATCCTGTCTCTTTGTAATGTGCAAGAGACTTGAAGAAGGAAAAGCCTTTGTTCCCAAGGCGCACACTAGCCAGACTGGCTCTCACCCTAGTGGGTGGGACACTACCTCGAGAACTAGTTGGAGGTAGACACAGGGAAGAGGGCTGCTCATTTCACTGGTCGTACATCTGGCTGGACACAGGAGCTCTGCATAAGGAAGAAAGGATTGCAACATCTTGGATTTTAGGAGTCAGGGGCAATGTGGGATTGCTTGCAGTAGGGCAAACAAGAACTGCTGAAACATTGGGTAATGTTACCTCTGGGTACTTTTACCCCATTGGTTAGGGAGGAGCCAGGAGTCATGGCCTCTCAGTATCTAATGCTAACCATAAATGTAGCATCCCAAGGCACCCTCCTTAGAACATTTTCTGGAACTCCGTAAGAACAGAAGAGGACCGGATCCTGCTTGCTATGACATCAGAGGAGCCCTGAAGGACTAGACCTGCTATCTCATGTACTCAGGACAAACATGTGGACTGTGCAGTTCAGTGGGTTGAATTCCTGTGTGGCTACAGAGTCACAAAAGCTGAAAGAGGCATTTATCCTGAAGTGACCAATTGAACAGCACAAACTGGAACTGGACTGGAACTATTGGTGGTCTCTGCTACAGTGAGTCCTGGTGCTGATCCTGATGTCCTGGAAGTCTGAGAAGTGACACACAGGAGCTGCTCTAGAAACCCTGCACAGTTGGGACATTTCTTGGACTTCCTATACCTCCAGATCATCAGCAGGACCTTGTCGGAGATGTGTCTGATTACGATGTCACTTCGTTGGATACATGCTTTAGGCTTGCCCAGCTGGTGGGTTTTGAGCTCCATCAAAAGACTAAGAGGCTAATTACAAGTTTGGTGGTCCAATGGACCACGAAACCTGTTGGTGGCGGCCCAACTGCCGTATTATGACTTTGTCAGTCAGACCGCTGATCCAGCGCAATATTAGCCAACAGCATTCATACACCATATACTCACTTGGGCCCATACATTCATACTACACTAATACTTATGCTGGGTGTCAGATGTACTCTTTTATCAAAGTCCCTGCTACCAATTACCTTCTGATTGAAGAGTAATAACTTACCAATGGATCCTTTGCCAATTGGGAAATTTAAAATGAGTGACATTCAATATAGTTCATAATCCTAAAATAACCACTGAGTCAGGAAGTTTTAAAATGTTTATCTAAAGTTTTAGCAGAGTAAAATACAGAATACACGGTACTTGATTGAAATACCCAAGAAAAAGCATAGAAATGATTTTGCTAATCAATGACGGTGTTTAAGGAAGAGGAGAAGATAGAGACAGCAGCGCAACTAAAGGTTGCAGTATAGTTACCTAAATGCGAGAACCAAGCCCCTTGGCCAAGGAGTTGGAAAAGATAGGACCCAGGAAGGATGAAGAGCAAAGACTTCTTCCAGGATCAGGACAGGACCGGTGACCTCTCTACAACGACGCCTGCGCCGTTCCCCTCTCTGATACTCGACTTCTCCTCGATCCTCCCGTTCTAATGGACTCCGCCGCCCCCTCCTCAGGACCTCTTCTGGACAGGGATTCAGTCAGCAACCGATCAGCATGGCAGTCTGGAGCTAAGAGCTCTCTCGCAGCATGGACGCCTGTTCTTCGTGAAAGCATGCTCTGACTAATTAACTAATGCTATATTCTATTATACCCTTTTACGCCCATGTACCTCCCCTTAATGTTGCTAAAATATGGGACCACTACTTCTGATTGGACAGGGACAGGGGGTGCATTCTCGCACCATATCGATTTGGCCTAAATTGTAAAGCCTATTGTCTTTACGTTCCCACCCCTTCAAATTAATACATTCGCTTTATTTCCCACCCGTCTCACGACAAATGTTATACATTTTACAGGGGAAAAGTATCATTTTGTCCACCGGAAACATAAAGTACAGCATCTTCGGCCAATGGGTCATGGCCTTGGGAGATGTCCAAGTTGACTTCACTTGGCAGGCACACAGGACACATGCGTAGAACTATCTGTCTCTCGAGTTTCAAGTCACCAACCCAGGCCCAAGTTTACGAATTACTAAAAGTGCAAGAAGAAAATATTAAAATCACAAATAAAATGTTTCACTGTATGCCCACTTTCCCTACTCTATTCCCAATTAATTATAATACTATCCTGCATTAGTAGCATTAAGAAAACGACAATTTAATAATGACATGAGAGCAAGCTGAAGCATGTGAAAACATTTAGCGGCCATTTTAGTGCACACTGCGCAGAAGCAGAAGTTTCCCACCAAGCAAAGAAAGACGTCACAACGTGATCAGGTTGCGACATGCGCAATGAAATTCCCGCGCTTTAGCGGACATTTTGGATTACAGACAAGCGTTATTCATTAGTAAAACACATAGGCAAGCTTCTGTCCCTCTTGTGTTTGTGAATGCAAAGGTTAGTATTCACAATACAAATTTAATAAGTTAATACTATGAGGAGGATTGCGTACAAGCAAGTTTCATTTTTGAAACCTTGCTCCATCAATCCCCTCTCTGATGGCGTTTCTGAGCCATCAAAAATACTACCCTCAATCAGATGCCAACTTCTAGCAATTCGTTTCATTCTCATTTTTACATTTTCTGTTTTTCTGTTTTTCACATCCCCTTTCAATTTTTTGTATAAATCACTTCTCCATTCTTCAAGTTCTATTTCATCTAGTTTTCTCTTCTTTCCTTTTCCTGTCACTTTATATGTTCCACTCTTTCTACAGCATTTGCACCATATTGTTATTGCCAATATTATTATTGCTATCCCTGCTAGGGGTACTAATATTTGACCTATAAGTCCTTTTCCTATATTAGCAAACCAGGTTCCAATTGACGAGATACTATTTGTCAATCTTTCCCATACACTATCAACTTCCAGTGGTTTAAGTTCTTTCTCAAGTTTAGTTATGTTCTGAATATACGTTCCAATTTCTGCACTCTTATCATGAATATAAGTGCAACAATGTTTCGTCTTCAATAATTTACATACTCCTCTCTCTTTTGCCAATAGAATGTCAAGAGCAAGTCGATTTTTCATCACCATAGATCTAATCGCAACCATCTCCGTATTAATCATTAGAAAACCTCCAGCAGTATCCGTTGATAAACGATCAACCACTGTAGACAATTTACATATTTTCCTTGAGTTCAGAATTATTCCCACTGAAGGTATCAATGCACCAAATATATCACCTACAATTTCTGAAAAACTAGCTCTTTTACTACGTATTAATTCATTATTGTTTTCATTGCTTCCAGTGTTTCTTTTTACGTGGTATATCTTTGGAAAAACTATTCCAAAATAACAACTTCCATACCATCGTGCAGGAAGCCTAAAGTAAGCCTTATTCCCGCATACATAATAAATTCCAGGAAAAACTGAATCTGTTCCTCCTTTTAGTCCCCAACCTCCAAGAATTAAAAATTGTGTTCACATTCACTGGTACCGATGAAAACATTGTTATAATCAGTCTTTAACCTATGAAGACAAATCTTCCCTGTCTTTACGAAATCCAGAGCCATAGCAGCTTGAGCTTTGCCAGGTGTATAACTCCCTTCTTTCTCCGCCCAAGGTGGCAACTGAGCCTTATGCTCTGAAGCTTTCTTTTGAAAATCATGTCTTCTATCTTCTACTAAATTCAAAAATATCTTTTCTTCTTCTAGTAAAGAACATGTTAGATTGTGTCTATGTGCATGTGTTATGTCTATCGATTTCATTGTTAAGAAAAACTCTCCCATAAACTGTGCGTCTTGACTACTAAGCACTGGGTTCATACTCTTGCGAATCGGAACCTCAGAAAATATCACATCTAAGTTTGAATAATAATACTGTAGCCTACCTGTTCTATAAAATAAACTTGTTAATACACTACATGAGATGCCATATGTCAGTGGTAAATGATGGTATGTTAATCCTTCCGCTACTGATTCAGGTAACTTCATACAGACATAACAATTACTAACTTCCATTGTGTCTACATACTGAAACAATAACTTTGTGAAAACATTTAAACTAGTGTCGTTATCAGCTATTTCATGATGAATTTCTGCCTCATCTTCTGCCATTAATTCTACTCTATTGCCCTTCATGTTTGCTGTCCTCCCTTTAGTTTCATTATTAATCTTCTTATCTATTATCATAAGGTAAGGAACTGCTACAATCAGGACTAACCATACTATAAGCACCAATACTAGACTACATATGCAGATTGCACAGCATCTTCTACAACAATTTCGTTTTGGTCTCCCTGTAACTCTATCGTCAGGCATTTTTCGACAAGGAAGATTGCTCTTCTTATCTCTTCTTCAGAGGATTCTTTTGTTTAGTTAGGGTGGTCTTGTTTCTTCTTCGTATGTTAGTTCTGCACTTGTTCCTTCGCCACCACTGTCACTTGACTCTGAGCTTTCAAAATCTTCAAGAATAATATAAGTCCAGTCAGGACCCTTGAATTTGTTATTCACAGGTCTCAGTCTTTTACTTTTTCTTTTTCCTGACTTTTTCTCTTGTTCAGTTTGACTTGTCACTTCAGGTACTTGTTCTGGATCTTCACTTCTAGTTGTTATGTGGTACTTTACTCTTTTAATGACACTTGGCCAATGATCTCCATTTTTCTTGTTTTCTTTGTTGGCACTGTTTTTTTGCTTTCGTCTTCAGGGATCTCGTTAATTTCACTTCTTAGCACTGTTTCATTTTCTTCAATTACTGTGTTTCTTGTTTGCTCCTTTTCAGGTCTTATTTGTTTTTCTTCAGTAGCTCCACAATGTCTTTCAAGATGTTGACCTTGTTCTTTTTTTATTTCTTTATGTTCATTTGTATCAACCCCTTTTTCTTTAGTGAATTCTTCTTGATCTAACTGCTTCTGAACAGGGCTTATTGCACTGTGAACTTCTGCAGCCTGACCGGATTCTTCTAAACCTGTCTGTTCCTGTGTAAAGTCTATTAAATCTTCACTGTTTTGTGTCCAATTTTCTTTCCCTATCTTATTTTGTTCAGGATCTTTTACTGTCTTTTCTTCTTGATCCTGAACTGCTTCTTCTTCACCTATCTGATCTTCTTCAATTTCTTCCAATTTAGTTTGATTTCTCGTTCTGTGGTATACTTCAGGAACTTCTACCACTGGTATCCAATCCTGACTTGTGCTCGGTTGTTCTCCGTCAGCTTCTCTCGAACCTCGATCCTGAGATTCCTCTGCTGGGCAACCTTCAGCTTCTTCAGTGATTGGGTTTGTCTGTGAATTCTCCTCTTCAGGGTCTGGTACTCTCTTTGTGTGGCTTACGTGAATCCAATTAGGAAATCTTGCACACTTCACTGCTGTTTTGGTGGTCAATATAACTTGACAAGGTCTGCTCCAGCTGGGTGATAGACACGTTTCTCTGGTGTGATTCTTCACTACCCAATCACCAGGATTCAGATCATGTTCTAGTTCAGGCTGCCTGGAAACTGCGTCTTCTCCAACCTGATGAGAGACAGAACGCACTAGGTCAGCCAATCCTTTGCAATAATCCAGAACCATATCATCAGATATATTTACTAATTTGTTTGTGGGAACATGTGTTTGTCTCATTGCTCTTCCCATCATTATTTCATGAGGGCTTAATCCTGTCGTTCTGTCAGGTATACTTCTGAGTCCCATCAAGACAAGTGGCAATGCGTCTGGCCACTCTAATGATGTTGATGCACACATTTTTCCCAATCTTGACTTTATAGTGCCATTTAATTGTTCAACCACTCCAGAAGCCTCTGGGCGATATGCACAGTGCAATTTCTGTTTGATTTGAAATGCTTCACAGATTATCTGGATCACTTCGCTATTAAAGTGTTTTCCTCTATCTGATTCCAAAGATACTGGGAAACCAAACCTAGGTATGAGCTCACGTAACAACAGTTTTGCAACTGTAATACTGTCATTTCTCCTAGTAGGGTAAGCCTCCACCCACTTTGAAAACAGACACACTATGACTAGTACATATTTTAGTCCTCTGCATGGTGGTAACTGTATGAAGTCGAACTGGAGTCTTATAAATGGGCCCTCTGCCTTTCCAATCTTTCCAAACCCAATTATCGTTTTCCTGCGTGGATTATGCATTTGGCAAGTTAGACATCTCTGGCAAAGACTCTCTGCAACAGCCCTGAATTTGGGATTGTACCAAATTTGTCTGAACAGCCTAATCATTGCATCTCTCCCTATGTGTGTGTCTCCATGATGCATTCTGGCCATTTGTGAGAGTAAACAGTCTGGCATGACTGGTCTGCCATCTGCACTGATCCACACTTCATCTTCTCCTCTTTGGGAGCAACCCACTTTAATCCACAAATTGTTCTCACTTTCATCAACCTCATCTTGCAATTTCTTCACCTCATTCCATGTTTCAGGTGGCATATACAGCATAAGTTGGCAGCTGATTCCCATTCTTTCCACCCTCTTATTGACTGACGTTCTGATTTTGGCACAATGTTGAGCCACCAGGTCTGCATATCTGTTGCCGACTACCACCCAGTCATCTCCTGACTGGTGTGCGGCACATTTCACTACAGCCAAATCTTTAGGTGATTTATTGCTTCTAGCAATTCCCTTACAAATTGTCCATTTTTAATGGGGGATCCTGAAGAAGTCATGAAATCCCTCTGCATCCACAGTTGGCCAAAATCATGCACAACCCCGTAACCATATTGACTATCTGTAAATATGGTCACTCTCTGATTCCTCCCAATTTTGCAAGCTTTTATTAATGCAATCAATTCAGCTACTTGTGCAGATTTGACTCCTGGTAAATAGGATGCTTCGACTATTCCAGTTAATTCACATACCGCATAGGCAGCAGTTAGTTTACCATCTTCATGTCTTTGACATGAACCATCGACAAATAGCTCCCTGTCTGGCTTTTTAAGAGGCTGTTCCTCTATGTCTGGGCGTGGTTTTGTACATAATTCTGTAATTTGTACACAATCATGTTCATCTTCTTCGTCAAATTTATTTGTTTCATGATATGGGTCCGGCAATAAAGTTGCTGGATTTATTATTGTACACCTTACCATGGTCACATTTTCAGCACCCATTATTATCTTCTCAAATTTAGTCAGCCGACTAGGAGTAAGATGCTGAGTTCGGGTTCTTGTCAATAGAATCACAACTGCATGTGGAACATACACTTTTCCAGGATGTCCCATCACAATTGACTCGCTTTGCTCAATGCTCAAACAAGTTGCTGCCACTGCTTTTAAGCATCCTGGCAATGCGGCTGCTACTGGGTCCAATGTAGCAGAAAAGTACGCTATAGGACGTCTTTCTAGTCCATGTCTCTGAGTTAGGACAGAAAGTGCACAATTTTCTCTCTCTTGACAGAATAATGCGAATTCTCTTTTATAATCAGGCATGCCTAGGGCAGGTGCTGAACAAAGTGCGTTTCTCAATTTTACAAAAGCTTCTACACTTTCATCCTCCCACTCAACAGGGTCCTTTGCTTTCTTTTTCGTCATGTTAATTAAGGGCTTAGCTAACATGGAAAAATTTGGTATCCATTGTCGACAGTAGCCTACTATTCCTAGGAACATCCGCACTTGTCTTTGGGTTACAGGCATTTGCATTCTCTTTATTAATTCTACTCTTTCAGAGGTTATTCTTCTTTTTCCCCTCTCAATTTGATGTCCCAAATATTTAACAGCTGTCCTGCAAAACTGTAACTTTTCAGGTGAGACTTTATGCCCTTCCTCAGCCAAGAGATTTAATAATGCTATGGAATCAACAACACAGTCTTCTCTGGTGGTTGACGCCACCAATAAGTCGTTGATATATTGGACTAAGACTGAGCTTCCTGGCATCACTAGTTTTTCCAGGCACTTTTTCAGTATCTGGTTGAAGATGGAAGGACTTTCTGTGTACCCCTGAGGAACACGATTCCACACATAGACCTTGTTCTCAAATTTAAATGAGAAAAGATACTGGCTGTCTGGATGCAATGGTATTGAAAAGAATGCTTGACATAAATCAATTACTGTGAACCATCCTGCATTCCAAGGGATCTGGTATAGAATTACTGCAGGATTTGGTACTATGGGACAACATGGTTCCACAATCTTGTTTATTTTACGCAGGTCCTGAACAATCCTATATTTTCCACTAGGTTTCTTTGGTCCCATGATTGGTGAATTACATGGGCTACTCATTACTTCTTTTAGGATGTTTTGTTCTACCATTCGATTTATTTCTTCAATGACTCCTGCTTTTACTTCTGCACTCATTTTGTACTGTCTGGTATTTGGGAAAATTGCACCTTCTTTTACCGTAATTTGAACTGGATCTATTTTTGCCATAAGTCCTACTTCTTTTCCGGTGAAATCCCATACCATGGGGTTTACTGTACCTTTTATTTCTTCTGGCAACTCATCTCTTGTTATTAACGAAAACATTTCGTCTATTTCTGTACCTTGTTTTGCAACCATACATTTTATATACATGGTCCTCATCTGGTGTCTGAACTGCCACACCATCTGGCGTGCAGAAAATTGTACAGTTCATTTTGCACAATAAATCCCTACCTAATAAATTCACTGGGCCAGAATCGCACACTACAAATTGGTGCATTTCTCTGAAGTTTCCTATTTTGACTTCCATTGGTTCTGTAAGAGGCGTTCTAATTCTTTGATTAGCTACCCCTACTACTTGGATATCTTCACCAGAGAGAGGAAGGTCTGGGATATCTGCTGATCTCACCGTAGACCTGGTAGCACCAGTGTCCAAAAGGAAAGTAATATCATTACCTTTCACATTTCCTTCAACATATGGACCAGACTGATCTACCTGTAAGGATGCGCCAAGTACGCACTCCTTCTTCCCCTCTCCTAGGCACCGTCATGAGTTGAATTCACAGTAATTGTCCTGCAAAAGAAATTGTGATGTCATATAATCATTCTTACCACTCCCTCCTGGGTATCCAATGTCTGTACCGTGCTTTGCTCTGCTTACATTACCCTGAACAGGTGGAGGTGGTAATTGACTCTGGGGATTTACACCCTGCTGTGAGTCATTCTGCGTCTGTGGATTTAAGTTTTGATTTGGGCCATTATTATTCCGAATCTTTTTACATTCGTCCTTCCAATGCCCCAATTTTCCGCATCCATGACAAGGAAATTTCTTTTTAGCTTCTTCTCTACTCATTCGTCCTCTAAATTTTCCACCATTCCCAGTATCACCATTCGTTCCAGAATCTTTTCCTTGATTTTCACTCGGATTTTCCAAATGGATTCCCTGCTTCTCTGCCATTTTCACCTGTGCCCACATCACCTTTTCTTGTAATTTCTTGTGTCTATCCTCAATATCGTCTCCACAATATTTCGCATATTTCAGAATTTCATCTATGGGCTTTCCCTGCCAACACAGCATGTGTTGTTTAATCATCTGGCAAATCTCTGGCTTCAGACCATAAACAAATCGATACACAAACTGACTCATGTTTTTGTCTCCAATGTCCTCAAATCCACTATACTGTTTAAACACCTGCAATAGACGCTCATAATAGGAATGTACTGATTCACTGGCTTCTTGGGTGGTTCGATCTATTTTCACCCAATCTGTTTCTTTCGGGGTATTTTCCCTTTCAGGTATGTTATCACCTGCTGATACTTTTTCATTACATCATTTGACGGGGCACCTGTCTTCGGATCTCTAGGATATTCATCACTAGGCCAATCGACTGTAATTTTACAATCTGTCCACAAATCGGCAGGTACCACTATGTCAAACAAACCATCTAAATCCTTCAACAATACCTTTGACACCTTCACAAACCTTTCAACCTGCTTGTACCATTCAATTGGCTTTTCCCTCAGCTTTGGAAAATCATTCGTAAATGATAAAATATCCTGTCTGCTCCATGGGACATGTACATATCCTCCTCCCGCAACTTCTCGCATTGGATACATTTGATCTGCTTTTCCTGCTTCCTTCATCACATATTCTGATGCTGTTCTACTTGTTCGTGCTTCTTCCTTTTTCTTGGCCCACCTAGTTTTCCATTTATCTAGGTCTCCCCATTTTTGCAAAACTAACATTATTTCTCTTATTTGTAATCTTCTTCCAGAGGCATTCATATTTTCTAAATCTTTGTCTGAAAATTCTGCTCTATAGGGTTTCTGGAGTACCTTTGATCTCCCTATTTCTATTCCCATCTGTAATGCTAAATTGGACAATTTTTCATGAAATAACCTTACATTTCTGGTGATACTCCTGCATAGGAACAATAATTCTTCTTCATCATAGGTATTTAAGCGTTCTAGTCCTACATTTCCTGCTATTATTTCTTCTAATTCGACTTTTAATTTATGAATGTCCATTATTTTCGGAGGTTTGCACTGTTTAACTGACCCTTGCACCCATCTTTCTAGATCTTCAGGTGTTACTATGGTAGCACTTTTTGCTCCCGATGAAGTTACTAAACTTACATCTTTTGAAGGAAACGACCTTAATAACGAATCCCTAACAACGAGTGGGCTTAACAACGACTCCTAAACAACGAACTTTACCTCAACCACGACCTCTTTAACAACTACTGTACCTGAACCACGACCTCCTAAACAAATGGTAAGTGCCAATAATTAAAAGTTAATTTAGAAAAAAAAAGTATTAATAATATATTTTGGTAAGTGTCAATAATTAAATAGTTAATTAAAAAAAATATATATATATAGTATGTATTTATTAAAATGAATTTTTTAAGTAAATTAGTCTGTTTTAAATTTTGTAAAAAAGTAACAAATATTAGTTTTTAAATAGATTTGTACATTTCCTTATTTTAATTACGCTGTCGTTATAATAGACTTTGTATAAATTTAACTTGTTAGGCCAGTAGATGGCACTGTAGGTTTGTTTATCACTGACGCTATTCTGACCTGTGCTCGATGCGACTATTCTCTCTAGTTTTCACAGATAAAAAGGTCACAAAATGATGGCTGTACGTTTTTTATATGTTTAATTTGAGGCAAATCTTTTTTTAAATGAAAATATCTTCTGGAAAACGTTTTTAAAAAAATTATTTTATGTAATAAATTGTTTTGTTTTTTTAAACGATAAAAATAGTGCATTTTGAGTTATTTTTCTGTTTGTTATGCCGCAATTTTAGTTAGCATTCTAGTCTGACATTATTGTGAAAAAGATGATGGACTAATATATTATAGTTGATTTCCGTCCATAACTGTATCTTTGAAAGTTCGTCCCTATTTTAAAAAAAAGATTATTTGTTAATTTCAAGAAACATTACTATAAATAGCTTTCATTAGAAGTGTTGTTTAAATTAATTACATTTTTTTTGATGTTACAATCTTGTGTTGTTTTGAACTTAGTGGTACATTCGGGTTATATGGCAATATATTAATTTTCGTGGTTTAGAAAGTCGTTGTTCAATCCGTAATGGTTTGGCTTTGGTCGTTGTTTAGCCTTCGTGGTTTAGGCACTCGTTGTATAAGTGGTAGTGGTTTAATCATACATCCTCTTTTGAACCTCCAGGTACATCTTTTCTTGGAGTACTATTTACAGAACCTCGAATAGGCAAGTCCATAAGTGATATTGTGGATTCACAGTCACTAAATTGATCCTCAATTATAACTGGAGCTTCAGGTCTGGGATTACTCACAGGAGTAGGTGCAAGTATGGGTGGAGGACAATTTCCCTGAGTACCATATAATGGAACTACTGGACCAATTGTTACAGCTATGGTCAACGAATCAGGATGTACTTTTATCTGAGTTATTTTCTGTATTAATTCTGCTCTGGTCTTTTCTAGGGCTTCTTTTTCTTTATCATGTAGCATTCTATTCGGGGTGAATTCATGCATTACCTGTGGCACTAATGGAGTTTTTGGTGGTGCACTTGGGGTGCATCCACTTGTCCCTTCCTGATATGGTGGGGGATTTCTTAACATTTCCTCCATAAATTCGTCTTCAGACTCCTCATTTCTCATTAAATGTTTTGTCTTTTCTGTACATTTGCCTCCTGATTTCTCTCCTTCTGTGAATAATGGATACAGTCCTTCTGTAATCATTGCCCTTCTCCATTGTTTCATCTGACCCTCTCTCTTGACTCACGTAAATATCTGGGGAAAAATCCTGGGTAACTCCTATTACTTCTAGATCTATCCCGCTCAAATGCCTCGGTTTCCCATTCTTCTAGAGCTTCGTACTGAGTTAATCTAGGTCTGGGTTCTAAGTCATTCATCCTCAATCTCAAGTTCTGAAGAATTCGCCCATTGAACGTGCCATTCTGGAGAAATGCTAATATTCCATCATTTTTGGTGTATTCTATCCAATTCTCCATCCATACACAAGTATGATAACCTCTCTCCATCATCATAAATGATGCTGGCGTTTTAGCTGGTGGAATAATAATTCCTTCTCTAGTTTTGATTGGTTTGTCCTTTTTAAAATAATTCTTAATCTTTTGTAAGAATGACATTTTTCTCCTTTCTCCGTACATTCTATCTAATCTTCTGTGTACAAAATTATATTCTGCAAAACCTAGGAATCTCCTATCCGGACGAGTTCCTGTTAAAGTCGGATCGCGTTTTAACATGCAATCCTTATCCACTAAGAATTTTGCTTCTATAATTTCGACCAATCAAATGTCTGCTATCTTTTATTTCCGAGCCAATCCTTGCGCGGCCTTTTGATGACGTTTCTCTGTCAATCCCTCCTTTACAATCTGCTCTTTTCTGTCCTCGCTGGTTTAACCAATCCCAGCACGGAACCTGTGACGTCAGTACTACTCCTGACTACTGACCCCTCCTTTACAAGTGTCTCTCCACACCCGCTGTTTCAACCTACCACAGCGCGGCGTTTTGTGATGTCAGCTCCCTCTCCGGCAACTGACCGTCCCTTTACAAAAATTTACGCAAACTTATTTTCTCTATAAATCTTAATTAAATTTCAGTAACAACATAAAACATTCGCTATCGTGCCAGTTTCTTCTAAATTCGAAAAAGATAGTTTCTTCTCACACTTAGTAAAACTTTTCCGTTTACTAAAAACATATACTACGAGTAAAACACTTCCGTCTACTCTTCACACAAGCTCCAGAAGTACCTGTTACTTCTCCAATGTTACCCTTACTAGGTGATATAACATCAAATTTTTATCAGCGTACCCTTTTGCTATTACTCACACGCATAGAGTCCCTAACGAGTACTGAAAGTCCTGCTTAACTTCTCAGTACTAATTCTGCCTGACAGATAACCTCACTGCAGTATGGCTTCCACTTGCCACCCACTATTCTTTTTACCCCGGGGTATTCAGGACAACATATAACAAACTCAAAATTTTAAGCGAATGTTAGTTCATAAAAATACAAATAAAAATTCTCATTACCCAATTAACAAAGAGTAACCATAACCATCCTCTGCTACCAGAAAACTGATCAAGCGCAATATTAGCCAACAGCATTCATACACCATATACTCACTTGGGCCCATACATTCATACTACACTAATACTTATGCTGGGTGTCAGATGTACTCTTTTATCAAAGTCCCTGCTACCAATTACCTTCTGATTGAAGAGTAATAACTTACCAATGGATCCTTTGCCAATTGGGAACTTTAAAATGAGTGACATTCAATATAGTTCATAATCCTAAAATAACCACTGAGTCAGGAAGTTTTAAAATGTTTATCTAAAGTTTTAGCAGAGTAAAATACAGAAAACACGGTACTTGATTGAAATACCCAAGAAAAAGCATAGAAATGATTTTGCTAATCAATGACGGTGTTTAAGGAAGAGTAGAAGATAGAGACAGCAGCGCAACTAAAGGTTGCAGTATAGTTACCTAAATGCGAGAACCAAGCCCATTGGCCAAGGAGTTGGAAAAGATAGGACCCAGGAAGGATGAAGAGCAAAGACTTCTTCCAGGATCAGGACAGGACCGGTGACCTCTCTACAACGACGCCTGCGCCGTTCCCCTCTCTGATACTCGACTTCTCCTCGATTCTCCCGTTCTAATGGACTCCGCCGCCCCCTCCTCAGGACCTCTTCTGGACAGGGATTCAGTCAGCAACCGATCAGCATGGCAGTCTGGAGCTAAGAGCTCTCTCGCAGCATGGACGCCTGTTCTTCGTGAAAGCATGCTCTGACTAATTAACTAATGCTATATTCTATTATACCCTTCTACGCCCATGTACCTCCCCTTAATGTTGCTAAAATATGGGACCACTACTTCTGATTGGACAGGGACAGGGGGTGGATTCTCGCACCATATCGATTTGGCCTAAATTGTAAAGCCTATTGTCTTTACGTTCCCACCCCTTCAAATTAATACATTCGCTTTATTTCCCACCCGTCTCACGACAAATGTTATACATTTTACAGGGGAAAAGTATCATTTTTCCACCGGAAACATAAAGTACAGCATCTTCGGCCAATGGGTCATGGCCTTGGGAGACGTCCAAGTTGACTTCACTTGGCAGGCACACAGGACACATGCGCAGAACCATCTGTCTCTCGAGTTTCAAGTCACCAACCCAGGCCCAAGTTTACGAATTACTAAAAGTGCAAGAAGAAAATATTAAAATCACAAATAAAATGTTTCACTGTATGCCCACTTTCCCTACTCTATTCCCAATTAATTATAATACTATCCTGCATTAGTAGCATTAAGAAATCGACAATTTAATAATGACATGAGAGCAAGCTGAAGCATGTGAAAACATTTAGCGGCCATTTTAGTGCACACTGCGCAGAAGCAGAAGTTTCCCACCAAGCAAAGAAAGACGTCACACCATGTGATCAGGTTGCGACATGCGCAATGAAGTTCCCGTGCTTTAGCGGACATTTTGGATTACAGACAAGCGTTATTCATTAGTAAAACACATAGGCAAGCTTCTGTCCCTCTTGTGTTTGTGAATGCAAAGGTTAGTATTGACAATACAAATTTAATAAGTTAATACTATGAGGAGGATTGCGTACAAGCAAGTTTCATTTTTGAAACCTTGCTCCATCACCGCCAAAGGACCGATGCAATCGCCGGGGATCCCTGATCCTGCGGCGGTGATGCAGCGGTCTGAGGCCACAATATGCTGGCAGTGCGCTGCAGCACTGCCAACCATATTACAAGTTTCGACAACACCACAGTTTTCATGATGGTGAGCCCGCCATGAAAATTGTGGTGATGTGGAAACTAAGGGGGCAGTATAGGGCCCCCTGTTGCCTAAGCACCTGCAGGTGCATGCAGGAGGGCACATGAGATACCCCCCCTGTCTTTATGCACCCCCTGTTCCTGCAAGGCATGGACTTCACCTCATAGACTTCACTGGAACGTGCTTTGGCAGTCCCACGGCGGTTTGGCTGTGGGTCCACAAAAGCAGGATCGTCTGCCCGGATTACAACTTTGGCGATGTGGCAGCGGGGCACTAGAGTGTCGGCCCACTGCTAGACCGCCAAACTCGTAATTAGTCCCTAATTAAGAAGGTAAAATCTTTGACCAGGACAAACCTGCTTCCTGTATCCGACCCACACTCAATCACAGTCTCATGAAAACTTTTAAAAAATAATATCTCAGATTCCCATCATTGAATTTTTGTCACTTTTGATTAATACATTTTACTCTGTTTTTCTAATTCATTTTGGTGTTTTAATTGTTTAGTGTTTTAACTTTATTACTGTTTTGGTACGACATAAATACTTCACAAATTGCCCTAAGATAAGCCTGTCTGCTCTATGCCATACCAGGGGGGTGAGCGAATGTTAATTTTGTAACTTTGAGGTTTACCGTGACAAGTGAGTGCTATCATTCCTTGAGATCAGTGACCACCCACCACAAATAATAATCTGCTTTCTTACAGATTGGAATGCACAATGTCCGCAGCAATTTATTGATTTGTACAAGAAAAGCATGCCTTGTGTTGCCTGTGTTGCTTCTGTCTGAAGCGTCCAGTGTACAGGGGAAGCTTGCACTACTGGGTGTATTGTCTGTTCTCTAAAGAAAGGAAGCTTGTGCTACTGCTATTTGCCCGGTACCTGTCTTGTGTATGATGGAGCATTGGGATACAGGTGGGTGTGCTGTATCTGCTCTGTTTGTGAAAGAAGCTTTCAGTGCAGCTATACGTGTTCTTTCTATTCTGTGTGTTAAACAAGCATAGATACTGCTGCCAGTGCCTATTTTGTTTGTAAGGGAATCTTATTACAGTTCTGCTAGTAATTCTGTGTCTATGCAATTTGTGAAGGAGCTCTTCGCTGCTGCCAAATACTGCACACAGATTTGTGTGTGATGACAGGCATGAGATGCTGCGGCAGATGATGTACCTGTTCTATATAAGGGAAGCTTGTATTGCTTATGCCTAGGTCAATATGTGTTCCGTGTGTCTATGGGAAGATTCCACTACTACCGTGTGCTGTACATACTTTGTGTGAGGATATTTTCCTCAGCTTCTGCCCATTGTGTACTTGTTCCTTGTACATGCAGGAAGCTTGCATAGGTGTTGCTCAGTACTGTGTGTGTGTGAATGTGTGTGTGTGATTGTGTGTGTGTGTGAGAGAGAGACAGAGAGAGAGAGTCAAACTAGGGCACTACATCGTTGTCTCTGTTCTATGTGCTTGTGTCATACCTCCAGTGTTGCTCATCCATTGTGTTTAATGGAGTTGTTATCTGGTACTGCTCAGTGACATACTTGTTGCATGTCTTGAGGGCAAGCTATTTGTTATGCACCTGATCAGATGAAAGCATGCACTGCTGCTGCCATTTTTGTATGTGTTTCCATGTGTTAGAGAAACTTATAGCTATCATTTGCTTTACCTTATAAGCTGATTACTGTCTATGGTAGGAATAATGAGTCTCGCCACTCTGTGGAGGAAATGATAAATATATGTATATTCTTAAAAACAATAATAGATCACAGTGCAACAATTAAAAGCACTACAAAGAAATATACTGTCCAGCTATGATTCAAAATTAAGAATCTTTATACAGGTCCTAGGGCACCACTCGGATGGCTTCATTACACTGAAAATGCCAGGTGTTACTATTTCCCAGCTCAGTACTGCTGTTTTTATAGTTTTTAAAGAAGGAAGGCTGTGCTATATGCTTTAGGTTTCAAAAATGTGATCTGCACGTTGGGCAGGGATTTCTCCAACGGGCACCTTAGGCCACTGAGCAGTCTTGTTAAATTGCCTTGTGGTTCTAAAGAGAAAGGTGATATGGACAGTTAAAAAATAATATGATTATGAAAAAACGCTTTTGATTTATAGACAATATTACATTGATAGGTAAATCAATAATCACAATTTCTTTCTATTGTCAATCTTTATTTATTCTCAGTATTACAGATGCTGTTTCTGATTGTAGTTGTAATCGGAGATAGAGTTTCATAAGCACGTGAGAGAATGTGCCACTGAAGAATGAGGATGCAGTATCCAATGTTGCTGAAGGGGAAGTGAAATATTCTAGGAACTAATTAAATAAGTTGTGTAAATTGCTTGTTACTATATTTTAATGCAGTACAAGCAATGCTAACAGAAATGTACAAGAATTTTGGCTAGAAAAATGTTGTGGAACAATATAATGATGTTACATTGGTGAGTAAATGTATTTAAATATAACTAACATTATTAAAAAAAAGGTGATGGGTTAATAAATATGACATAAAACATATAAAAGTTAATTTAATAAAACTGAATTTAAAAACAGTTACAATAACAATTCTAATATTAAGGTATAAATTAACATATTTATTATACAAATGAATATGATTTTAAATAAGAAATGTTGCATTTATTTTAATTAAATAATAAAACAAACTATAAACATATAGAATTATTAGTATCCTTTAAACATTAAAATAGAACACACAAACAAAATGAAAAAAATCTAAATTTACATGTATTACTGATAAATTAATATTGTGTAACTAACTATCCATACTGTTATATAATTTATAATAAAAACATGCATTAATAAAGTAATATCAATTATTTAAAAGTTATTTAAAGGTTACACACCCAATCCCCCAACAAACCCCACAATCTAAAAAGAAATGTAATACATAATTTATAAAAATGAATAAAAATGAAATGATATACAATGATTAAAATGTTAATTCATTAGGATGAATTAACATATGATAAAAAAGTACAGCCCGTTGGACAACACCCATCGCCAGGACCCCTGGGCCTCCCGCCACCCGATGGTACACCACCAAGGAATTCCTGGACCTCGGACGCCGAAAGAACAGCTGCGTCTCCTTCTCCCCACAATTCACCAAAGGACCCTTCACCTGCTGACACTGACACTTGTCCTGTTACACAGCCTAAGAAAGATCCCACACCACTCTTGCCCACAAGACGAAGAACACCTCGCCACCGCTCCATTGTATCCTTCGCTCACTCTGCAAATACGCCATGGAAATCTGGGACACCATCCCCACCCTCTCCACAGATATTGCCTTCATCACCAAAATGTGGCTCAACCCCTCCCGAAGAATACAAGATGATACTCTGTGACCGTGCCAAGAAACAAGCCGAAGGCATCACCATCATCTTCAAGGACAACCCCATTTCTCTCATGGAAAACCTCAACTTCCTACTACAAACTGATGTGACGACCATGATAAGAGGCACCCTCACCTACAGACCCCCGGTACCGCGAGCAACATTCTGCGATGCTATGTCCAACCTCATCGCCCCCTAGCCATTGACTCTCACCACTACATCCTACTGGGCGACCACAACATCCACATCTATGACTCCAATGACGCCAACTCCATTGCACTCCTGGAGAACCTGAACAACATTGGCCTCACCCAACTGGTCACTGAACCCAGGCACAAGGTCAGACACACACTCGACCCCATTTTCACCTCGAGTGACAGAATCAAATTCAGCCATACCAAAAAACTCACCTGAACTGACCACACCATCATACACTTCACCATCAGTGATGCCCAGCACACCATCACCAGGCGTCAGCTCTCCTCCAACTGCAGCTGGTGGAAGGTCACTGACACTCAGTAGGCACAGGCCCTCTCCACCTCCCAACCTGAGGCCTCAACCAGGCCATCCAGAACTTTGCCGCCTGGATCACCGACAGCGCTGTCAGAGTCGTCCCACTGAAACCTACAAAATCCAACAAGAGCCCCAAACATGCCAGCTGGTAAACCCCAGAACTCAGGACCAACAAGCACAACTGCCACCAACTGGAGAAACAATCGTGTGCCAGCAAGAACCCCGCCAACAGAGCAGCTCACAAAACAGCCCTCAGCAACTATCACCGGCACATCAAAGAAGTCAAGAAAGCAGCCATCACCACCCGCATCGGCTCTGTGGCTAACCACACAAAGGAACTCCTCAAAATAGTCAAAGAATTCTCCAACTCGACAGCCATAGAGAACACCAGCCACTCCTCCCGAGAACTCTGCAACACCCACGGAGACTACTTCCTCACCAAGATCACCAACATCTACAACAATTTCAACATCCAACCTGCCACCCTCATCCTGATGACCTCAACCAACCAGCGAACACCAGCCAAACCATCACCACCTGGTCACCTCTCACCGCCCTCACCACCTCAGCCATCATGTCTTCACCCCTCTCTGGGCACCCACCGACCCCTGCCCCCACCACCTCTGCAACCTTGCCACAAAGCCTATCAGCACACAACTCACCAGCATCCTCAGCACCTCCATCTCCAAAGCAACCTTCCCAAACAGATGGAAACACACAGATGTCAGATCCCTCATAAAGAAAGCCTTTGCTGACACCAATGATCTCAAAACTTATCGTCCAATTTCCCTGCTCCCCTATCGGGCCAAAATTCTCGAGTAAGCCATCAGCCTTCAGCTCACCGAATTCCTGGAACAAAACCAACTACTGGACGCCTCTCAATCAGAATTCCGTACCAACCACAGCACAGAGACCATGCTGTTCACCACCACTGACGACATCAGAACACTCCTCGACCATGGAGAAACTGTGGCCCTGATCCTCCTTGACCTCTCTGTGGCATTCAACACAGTCTCCCACAACACCCTCCTCAACAGACTCCACAACATAGGCATACAGGAAGACGCACTCAAGTTGATCGCCTTCTTGTTCACAGGATGCACACAGAGAATCGAACTGCCTCCCTTCACCTCTTCACCCAAAGACATCATATGCGATATACCACAAGTATCATCCCTCAGTCCCATCCTGTTCAAGATCTACATGACCCTCCTCACAAACGTCATCAGATCCCTTGGCCTCAACATATTCTCCTACACACATGACACTCAATTGATCCTGTCGCTCACCAAGGACTCCGCCATGACAAACAAAGCCGAATGGATGAGAGAAAACTGCCTCCAAGTCCACTCCGACAAAATCAAAGTGCTGATGTTTGGGAAGAACACCTCCTCACGGGACCACAGCTGGTGGCCTGCAGAACTTGGACCTACACCGGCCGATCATGCACACAATCTCAGCATCATCCTCAACAGTCAACTGACCATGAAATAACAAGTTGGCACAGTCGCCTCCTCGTGCTTCTACACACTTCACATGGTCTGCAGAATCTTCAAATAGATTCCAACAAACACCAGAAAGACCTTCACCCAGGCCCTCTTCACCAGCCGCCTTGACTATGGTAACAACCTCTATGCAGGCATCTCCACCCAGCTTCTTAGAAGACTCCAGGCCTACAGAACACTGCAGCCAGACTCTTCCTGGACCACCTCAAATGAGCACACATCGCTCTACACCAGAGAGACCTCAATTGGCTCCCCATCCAGAAACGTTCAAGATCCTCACGCACCTCTACAATACCCTACACAACCTAGGACCTGCCTATCTCAACCATCGACTGAACACCCACCAACCCGCTAGACACCTGTGGTCCTCTTCACTCGCCCTCGCATACAATCCCTGCATCCGACTCAGCTGCAGCAGTGGCTGCTCCTTCTCCTACATCGCTACCGAGACTTGGAACAACCTTCCCCTCCAGCTCCGTGCAGCCCCCTCATTGGCAGACTTCAGAAAGAGACTCAAGACCTGGCTCTTCGACGGAGACACAGAGCCCAGATACTCCCAGGGGTGACAGCGTTGTGCTTTACAAATGCTGTTTGATTGATTGATTGAAAATACTACTAGTCAATCCCCCAATAAACCCTACACCCTAAATTAAAATAGCAGACATATTTGAAAAATTATTAAACATTTAAGCAAATAAATAGAAATAAACAATTAAGAAATAATGAATGTATTAATCAATTGGCGTAATTTAATAACTACTCACACGATCCCCCAATAAACCCAACAACCCTAAAGAAGTACATTACCAACATTTAAAAAAACTAAATTAAAAATACATTTCCCAGTCACATATTTATTAAAATAAAGTGATAATGCAATACAATAGAACACCATTATAAAAACAATATAAAAGTAAATGATATTTTAAACTTTAGTATTAGAGTTAAACTGTAAAAAAGGATGCACTCAGTGTTTAGATCCCCAACATTTTTGTAGCCAAAGGTTTTTGACCATACTATTATTATCAAACAATAGTTTTGATATTTAGATGGAATACTGAAATCACTGGTGTTACACTGAGGGGCTGATTACGATGGCGGTCGGAAGCTTGCTGAAATGGAACTGGCCGAAAGGTAGTCGACGGTCCCGCCCGCCAAATTGTGATCTGACTGCTGTGTAGGAGGTCAAAACATGCCTTTTGCCATTGAGGCTTGTGCTGTATTTCGGAAAAGGCCACAGCACAAGCCCCAATGTCAAAAGGCATGTATACAAACATCCCTGCATTGCCCCTATTGTAGGGACTGCAATCCGACCGACCACATCGTAATGTGGACCGCTCAGTTGGATCTCGGTGGGACCGCCACGGAAGACCTGCCGGTGGCGGTCCGACCGACATCCTAATCAGGCCCTGAGAGCAGATTAGCCAAAAGTGCTCTATTGTCAATGGCTTTGTCCCCCACTGCTCGGCCTGAGAACCCTTCCATCACGCTACAAGCAATTAATAGCAAAACGAAGGTGACTTTTATTTAAGAAGTTGGGAAGACAGTGAAAGGAAAAAATACCTAGCGATTTTGGAAATTAGTAGGATGGGGTACTATAACCAAAGGACATAATGCTAATTCCATAATTTGGGTCTCATACTTTCAGACACTAACATAAATCTAATACCATGTTTGTTTCTCCAGCCACCCTGGATCTGGAGTGTCTTTCTTGGTCAGAAACATGTAGTCACATAGAGGATGAACAACCTTTACCACCCAGAAGCAGGGTAATGCATCATGCCAGGATAAAGTCTCTGGGGACATTTATACAATGATCCCGAGTTCTTGTCACATTTTATCTTGAAAATTACTAACAAAGTACTTAGATCAAGCGGTATTCCAGGGTCATGAAGGAGAACAGAAATGGTCCTCTTAAGCAAGAAAGATGACACCGCAGATCCTAGGAACTAGCAACCCATATCTCTCCTACACCGTCTGAGGAAAATGTTAGAAAGAATAATTAGGAAGATTCATTTTGGAGAGATTAGAAGAGTGAGCTGAAGAACATTAGATCCTGACTAATGCACAGGTTGAGTTCTACAAGGGAATTGGGCTATAGAACAAGCATTTCATCTACAATCTATTATTTGAAATATGTCCATCCTGAAAATGAGACCATTTATTTGGCTTTTCTCTATTGGATCAGTGCCTTGATTTCTGAAAATGCCACCACAAATTATTTTTCATAAAGACAGGTTTTGAACCAGGCTTGAACGAGCTAGTCTGTCTATTACATTCAGATACAGTGGCATGTGTATGTTATTTTCGGGATGAGAGCTTGACAAAGGATGTATGAATAGTTAAAGAAGTTCACCAAAGTTACACTGTAGCTCCTTTTCCTTTAATGTTTTCACATATAATTCAATTCATCAATCAATCAGGATTTATAAAGTGCTGCTATTCACCCGCGAGGGTATACAAATGGATTGGATGCCGCTTAAAACGGACTGAGTGTTACACCGACAGATTGTGAGGAGATCATGTTCCTCTTTTAAGATCTGAATTACGATTCTGTCTTCTGGGCACAGTAAGTGCTGAGACATTGTGTTCGTCTTGTGGAGTTAATCTAAGAGTACTGCTATAGAATATTATCACACTAAAAATAACTCAGTGACAATTGAGACAACAGATGTAATGTTTCCTTTCCGATACAGTCCCGGTAAAGCTTCTTCTCTTAATCTTGTGAGACTGTGATCTTTGATGAACGTAATAATTGGGTATACTAGGAAGCAGTGGGAAAGTCAATATGTCTGCCTTTAATGAGACACAGTACAAATAGTCTGCATTTATTTGTACATGCCTGGGTTTCTATGTGTCAGCACATTAAAGCAATAACTTTTGGATTTGCCAATGGATGTTGTTAATTTCAGGTCACTGGAATTTACCATTTTCATCTCCAATTTAGGATGGGCAGGGTTCATTCTGTTTGATGTCAAGCCATTCAGTTTGATGAGTGGATAAGAGATTTGTGCTCCCGAAAGTGGTTATAATGAAGTATGAAGTGAATATCTACACCTCACTTGTGAATCATGCCTATGAGTGGTTGGATCCTTCTATGGAGATTTTGGGCCTAATTACGACTGGCGGTCTTGGAGCGGGGCCGCTATGCCGCCGCCCCGCTCCAAGATCGCCAAAACTGTACTGACACCCCCTTCCAGATTACAACTTTTTTAGTCTCTGGCGGGCGGTTCTTTGGCGGTGCCAATGAAAAAAGCACCACAATGGGAGCATCAAAGGCAGTTCCCGCACGGCATGGACTGATGCAGCCCATGCTGTGCAGGAACTGGGGTGCATGCACACAGGGGTGCACAACATGTGCCCCCTGCATGCACCCAGGGCCCTGGGACAATAAGTTTCCTCTCTGCCACAGTTTTCTTGGCGGGCTCATTGCCATGAATACTGTGGCGGAGAGGAAACTCGCAATATTCTTGGCGGTGCAGCAGCAGCACCGCCAAGCACATTGCAGCCTCAAGACGTCACCAACACTGCCAGAGATCTTTGATCCCTGATGGTTGCGGCAGTCCCATGGTGGTCCGGCTGCCCAACTTGTAATAGGGCGGTAGGACCGCGGGTGCGGCGGTGCCCACACTGCCACCTTGGCTTAGTCATTATTAGGTCCTTAGTTTGTTTTTGTTTCACAGAGTAGCTGGACCTGACCTGGAGATTGCTTGACAGAGTGAGGCTGTATTAAGAGGGAGGGCTGGCTCCAGGAAGGGCTGTTGGTTTGGTCCTAGTCAGTGTCAACTTAACAGTAGCTTTGTTTAAGTTTATAGTACCGATTACCATTATTTATGCTACTTTAATTCTCCCTGGGGTGTGTGGGTGATAATGGTGAGATTAGAGGAGCAGAGGTCTTGTAGGTCACGATATTAAGCACAAAAAGTTTGTGCTGCTAAAATATTGGAGCTAGAATATTGTCAAAATAAAATATCATGAAGTTTAGAATATATATGTAAAACCAGATTTACTGAGCTTAATTCCACATCTGCGTCCTTTGAAGATTTGTTTATCATCAAGATACATACATGCTTGACTTCAGTACCTGTCGCCTGCAGGGTATGAAAGGTAAAAGAATTCACACTATCGCCTCTACCCTCTTGAATGCTGATGGCACTTTATTCCAGTTGAGTCCTTTTCCCAGACATTACAAGGGGCTATATAGGGTGGCTTTGTCACAGAGATACCATGGCACGAAATAGAGAAAGTAATTCAAAGCAATCAGTAAGACTGTACATTTTGTGACTGCTGGTAGAGCCCTGCCTGTCAGCCAGAAGGTGTGGTGCATACTGGACGTCATAGGATGCAATGCCCTAAAGTTGATTGTGGATTTACCCCAGTGCACACAACAAACCTCTTTAGAACAAGTGCATTTCCTTCCAGAGAGTTGAATTGTGACTGCACTGCAGTACAAAGCAAAAGCGGAGTCATTCGAGCAGATATAATTGTATGCTATCTGAACAGGATTATGACTAAACGGAACAGTAGCTAAAAAGCTCAGGGTGACCCCAACCCACGCAGGGCCGTAATTTCTCTCAAGGTTTAAAAAGCAATTTATTTCTCACTCATAGATACATTGTCTGACAAAGTATGAAGTCATCCCTACAGAAAAGGGTTTTGCTAAGTGTTTTTGTATGATTGACTCCTCCATGTTTCCAGTTCAATGGGTATATTCAGTTTAAAAAAAAAAATGTTTTTTAAGCTTTTTTCTGCATTGCAATTCAACAGATGAGATATGAGTATTCAAATTGTCGAAATTGACAATGGATAGACATCAAATATAAAACTTTAGTCCTAATTACGAGCTAAGTGGAACCCTATGCGAAGATTCCCAGCTGCCAGACTGCAGAAACCAGCCAGTATCGCCACATGGAATTCTGCCTATTACAAGTTCGGTATTCCCCATTGCTAGAGGTCTATGGGGCATATTATCAAGAGATATATCGCCGCTTTATCGGCACATAGCGCCGAAAAAGCGGCGATTTTTTTATCTCAATATCATCAAGGACACGCTAACAAGCGTTAGCGCGTGTTTCCTTGCGACTTTGCATGTCAGCGATCAATATCGCTAATGACATGCAAAGTAGGCGTTCCCGACAAAATGGGAATCCACGCTTACACGGCTTCGCTATATTAGCAAGCCATGCAGCGATAAAAATAACCGCGCTAACCGCGGTTATCGCAGGAATGTTACGCCTGCTTTAAAAGTGACTTAGGCATACTGATAATGGGAGGTGGATTGCCAGGTTAGGTCCACACTCCCCTATCAGCAAGCCTCTCCTTAGCGCTGTGAAATCATCGCTGGATTTCACGCGCTATTTCTGGGAATCAGCCTCTATTGCTGGAATTACATCGCCTGTTAGCAAAACATTGATAATACGTAGCTAACACGGCGATGTAATCCAGCGATAGAGTAAATCGCGCTAAGCGCGATTTGCGATAATTATCGCATCTCCTTAATAATATGCCACTATGTGTACACAGACTAAGGGCCTCATTTACAAGGCCATTGCACCGTCAGTGAATCACTTTTTTTGCTGCACCGTTGGCGCAGTGTGCCTTCCCATATTTTCAAGGCCACATAAAGTCACCCTGCGTGACTTTTTATGGCCCTGTAAATATGGGCCCCTTACACGCATTACTCTGTGTGAAAGGGGCATTCCATGGGTGTCGCTGTGGGTGTTCCAATGCAACATTCATGGAACCTGACACATTCCCAGATTTACAAAGTTTTGTAAAGCTGGGAATGTGTCAGAATCCTACACCTCCCCATGGGAGGCATAGGAGTGGCGCAATGAGGAAAAATACTTTTATTTCTCCTCATTTTTTCCTCTTTCTACACGTGCTGCATTCTGCAGCTTGCATAGAAAGTGGAAAATGCCATCAATGATTGTTTTTGTGCAGGAAGGTGTCCCTTCCTGCACAAAAACAATCATCCCCACAACACAGGCACCCTTGCAACATGACGCAAGGGTGCCTGCGCTGGCGCATTGCAGCCAATTGTGTGCCAGCACAGGGCAAAGCACACGGATGGATCATATTGTTGTTAACACGGCGCATCCCTGTGCTTTTAAATTGACCCAGCTCGGCGCAGCAAAATGGCTTGCGGCGACATGCTGCATCATTTGTTTGTAAATGAGGCGCTAACTGTGCAAATGGTATTACCTATTTTGAGGCTTTAATGTTCCCATAAAACACCTAACTGAGCAGGTGGTCAAATGGAAGCAGCGGCTTCCCTGCATGGTGGTGGTGGAGGGAGGGAAGGTAAGAGAAGGAAAGGGAACAATAGTTTTGGCAGGGCTCCCTTTCGCAAACAACATTTTTGTCATGGACCAGGGGACCAACTTTAGCTGCTGTCGCAGCCAAAGTCCCATGTGATATGTGTGCCGGCTAAGCTAGGTGAGGGGAGCACTTCATGCTAAGGTTATCATGAAACCGCTGTGTGCTGTGACTGAGATGCAGCCCTACGAAGGTAGCCTGCACCCTTAAACGGGTGCATTTATGACTGCACTGAGGCCGACTGCTTGACCCATAATATCAAGGTATGGGGCTGGACCATCCCAACATGGCTGGCAGATGGTATGCCTGCTATGCTTTCTTTAGTGGATGGGTATCAGTGACTGATAGGAGTAAAGTAACATTAGTAACAATTTACATAGGTGAATTGTTTGTGTTTTTCACCATTTTAATAATGCTTAATACAATGTTGTGTTTCACCTGTATAATAATCGCTGCTCATATTTATATTACAAGAATAAGATATCTTCAATAAATGTTTGAAAATGCATTTTTGTATCTTTTCTTGTTGGCCATGCAAAAGTAATGAACGATAGGGTTAGATCTGTTTCAATGAAATCCTTTGGAATCAGAGTGGTCATATTCGAGATTACCAGTAACATCTATTACCCTGGTAAGGTTAAGTATTTAGATGTAGTACTGTGAGCGAACCGTACAACACAACACAATAGCTCCAGTGCTATAGAAATTCAATAGCTCTAATCATTGGTACAAGGAGGCTCCTGCATAATGGCCAAAAATAGACCTATCTCTATTGTTTTCTTTCCTTCCAATTTAGCCAGTGGAGGTGCGGCAGGGGTGCGTTCTGGCATCCCTGCTTTTCACTATCTATATTGTAGAAGAATGACGACTCCAGAGAGGTGAGTAAACGTCTTTATTCTTCGATCCTCCAGCACAAACTCACGTTACATGAACATTCTAAGGGAAGCTTTGTGCCAACGTTCTACAGGTGGAAGGTTCCAACGGGAAGGAAAGCGGAGGGGAGAGGGAGAGGGAGAGGAAGGGCAGGAGGGCTGATGTGCAGGTAACTACAACAAAGCTAATATGAAAATAGATTACAACACACCTCCCTTACAAAGGGAAAATCAAACGAGAAGATAATCAATACAGTAAGTTAAACAGAGCATAGGGGTAATGAATGTCCTAAAAGTACAGTCACATCTCATAGTCAGCTTGCCACCTGGGTGGATGACGATCTCTGACATCTCTGACATCCTTGGGTGATCCAGCATTAGGAAAGAACTCATCAGGTCCCTCAGATTGGTTGAACTCAGGTGTGTACACCCTGGGGCAAGGTGCCACATTGTGCATGCTCCACATGTTACTGTCCTCCAACAACAAAGAATTTTTATTGACACATTTGATTCTGAGGGGTTTGGAGAAAGCGGAAACCTTGGAACGATTAACTTTGGGTCTCTTGATCACCACCCACTGACCCACTTGCCATTCTCTGCTGTTCATTCCCCATTTCTGGTCGTACCTGGATTTGTACACAGCCTGATGCTCTTTAACTTTGTCTGAAACAGTTGTTCTATCCACCCACACGGGACACCCACCATTGAGCCAGTTGGGAGTCAATTTCGAGCCTGGATTCCTTCCTTTTAAAGAAGTGAAAGGAGAGACTCCGGTGACACTGTTGGGAGTAGTGTGGTAGGATCACAACATTTTTCTTATGGCATCGTCAATGGGATCCTTAGAGATACAAGCTAATTGTATGGTATCCTTTATCATCCTGTTGGTACTTTCGACCAACCCATTAGCTTTGGGACAATAAAGCGGAGATTTTACATGAGTGATAGATAAAGTCCCCAGAAACAGTTTCATCTCATCAGAAGTGAATTGAACTCCGTTGTCAGTGACAAGGGTGTTGGGAATACCTTCTCTAGCAAACATGTCTTTGAGGAACTCAATAAGTGTTGACGTGGTGATAGATGTGACAGACTTGGTGCAAATCCAACGAGAGTGGTAGTCAATTAACACAAACATGAATCTTTGAGAAGGACTAAGTAGATTGAGTGGACCTATAATATCAAGTCCTAACTTGTCCCATGGTTTGGAGGGAATTGGGATGGGTAGGAGGGGAGCCTTGCGGGTGAATTTAGTCTTGTCACTGGATCCGCAAGCTAAACAATCCTTCACTGCCTTTTCTGTCATAGAGTCCATGCTCGGAAACCAATAACCATTTCTGATTTTTCTCTTTGTCAAACCCCTGCCAGGGTGACCCTCGTGAGCTACTTGAATAATGCGTTCATACATTCCTCGAGGTGGTATAATTTTGTTGCACCTATGTATGTGGTTATCGATAACCGATAACTCATCTCTTATACTCCAAAAAGGTTTAAGGTTCTCGGGTACATCGTTGAGGTTCTTGGGCCACCCTTTACTAATGAATTCTTTGAGAGGTACCCAAGTGTCGTCATCTTGAACACATCTCTCCCACTCATCTTTACTGATGGCTGGAATGTCAATAGAAAGAATGGCGTAATCAGAGTTATCGGTGTTAGAATCTTTTGCATCAATAGGGAGTCTAGACAGACAATCTGCAACTTGGTTCTTTTCACCTGGTATATATATCATGCTGTAATTAAACCCTTGTAGACCCAAGACCCATTTAGAGATACGAGGGGTGGCTTTCTCAATGCACTTGGTGGAGAACAAGGGTAGAAGGGGTTTGTGATCAGTTCTTAAAGTGAATGGGATCCCCCAAATAAAAAACTTAAAATGATTTACCGCCCAGAAACAGGCAAGAGCTTCCTTCTCTATGGTGGAGTAGTTCTGCTCAGGGACACTTAATGTTCTGGATGTGAAAGCTATTATTTTCTCTTTCCCATCATCAATTTGTGTAAGGGATGCACCTAATCCCTTCATACTGGCATCAGTGGTTAAGGTAGTTTTGGCATTGGGGTTAAACATGCTCAAAAGAGGTGCCTCTAAAATGGCTTGTTTGATGTGTGAGAATTCCTTTTGACAATCAGCATTCCATTCAAAGAGAGTGCCCTTTTTCAACAGAGATCTGAGTGAGTGTACACAACCCAAAATGTTTTTTACATATTTGGACATGTATTCAATCAGACCCAGGAATGACTTAAGTTCCTCCTTGTTGGAGGGTGCTGGAGCTAATTTGACAGCATCTATAAGACTGGACTTGGGACTTATACCCTCGCTGGTAATAGTATGACCAAGGTACACAACAGATTTCACTCCCATCTTGCATTTATCAATCTGCGTGGTAAATCCAGCCTTGCTTAACTTCTTCAGGACCTCCTCAAGTACTCTGTTGTGCTCCTGCTCGGACTCACCATACATAAGGATGTCGTCCTGGAAACACAGAACTTTGTCAGTGCCCTGCAGTATATGCTGCATGACACGCTGGAAAACTGCTACAGCGGATGCTAATCCGAAGGGCATTCTGCTATATTGATATGCACCAAATGGGGTTATGAAAGACGTGAGAGCCCTTGAGTCAGGATGGAGGGCTACCTGGTGGTATGCCGCTGAAAGATCCAGAATGCTAAAGTACTTAGCTCCCTGAATGACGCTAAGCATCTCATTTATGTTGGGGAGGGGATGTCTGTCCACCCAGATGTTCGCGTTTAGATCTCTCAAGTCGACACACAACCTGATGCTTTTACCCCCCTCTTTGGATGCTATAACGATGGGGGCAAGCCACTCAGAACATTCAATCCTTTCAATAACCCCATTGGATTCTAGTTTATCCAATTCCTTCTTCAAAGTGTCCGGTTCCAGTAATGGGACTGACCTTGCTTTGGGTACAATTGGTTTGTAGTGATCTTTCAATTTTATTTTATGGACGCAGCCCTTGAGTAAGCCCAATTTGTTGGAAAAAACGTCAGGATTTTTTTTACAAATGTTTATCCCAGTCATGGATTCATCTACAAGATAGACTGGCTCGGGGGCATTAGTATCTAACTTGATTCCAAGTTCTTTTTGATGTTTCCACCCTAGTAAGTTTGAACCTGCTTTAGTTATGTATACATTCCCAGTGGTGGATCTATCTTTGAACCCAATCTGCATGACTAACATTCCTACCAAAGGTATGGGGTCATTGTTGTAACTCCCTAGGTTCACATCAGGAGGAAGAAGGGTATATTGTTTGTTCTTATAGTTCTCCACAAAATACGACTCATGAATCTGCAAACACTGTAAAAGAAACATCATCCAAGAGTATATTACATGTGGGGTAGTTGTTGTAGACTCCTACGTTGTCAGCAATGTGAAAAACTATGTCTTCACTATGATTGTCTTCGCAGTTGACTAAGTGAGTGACATTCTTTGCATGTCTCTGCAAACTTTTGAGAAATGTCCTCTTTTATTGCATTTCTTGCATAATACACCTCTGGCTGGGCACCTGATATTATTGGCTAAATGATTGGGATTTCCACACCTGAAACATTTAAACTTTATAGGCTCGTTCTTTTGCTTAATACTCTCAGTGGTAATAGGTTTGTTTTCTTTCTCTAAAACCTTATGCACATATTTATCATTAACCTGTTTGACATCAACAGCTTCTTTCATTTCATTCATGCAAAAGGCAGTATGTTCTATGCTTTTTGCAATATCTATGGCCTTTTTAAGGTCGGGTGCATAAGACAAAAGTCTCTCTTGGATTTGTTTTTCACTAGTGCATCTCACCAGTTGATCCCTAATTAGAGATTCAGTTAGTGTACCAAAGTCACATGTGGAAGCTAGACCTCTCAAAACCGCTATGTAATTAACTACCTTTTCATTTTTCCCTGCGATCTTGAAAAAATGTTATGTTGTTCTAATACCACATTCAATTTTTCACCAAACTGAATTTCTAATTTCTTAAGGGTATCATGATAAACATTTTGTTGTATATCCCCCATCGCATCTTCATTGGTACTTTGATTTTCTTCAGCAAGATCAGGTAAATATCATACATTTCTCTGGCATGCTTCCCCAGATTATGCAAAAGAATGTGTTGCTTACGTACATTCGAGAATCTGTCACCTCCTATAGCTATCAAATAAGATTCAAAAAGATTAATCCACTTTTTCCAAGGGATGAGTGGTTCACCCTCATCATTCAAGAAAGCAGGAGGTTGAGACATAGCAAAGGAAGCCATGTTAAAAGATAGGAGCAGAGATACAGGTAAGAACGATAGAGAAGATAGAAGAAGTGAAGAAAAGAAATAGAGGTTGATAATAGTGAAAGAGAAAACACAATGGTGTACAGTGGTAAGATGCAATGATATAGAAAAAGGTAGACAAAAATCGCAGTGATTGATAGGATGAAAGTTCCCTATAAGGTATGCCTAAATGGTAGTCTTGTAGATGGATATGAGGAGTGTGAAGCAGTTCAACGGGAAACTGAAAGCTGTGCCTATAAGTAACAATAAGGCAACAATGAGGCACCAGAAAGCATAAATGCAAATAGTAATGATGCCTGAAAGCTGTGCCTGTCAGCGAACAGAAGGCACCAAGTATGTCGTAGGGAAATAAAAATTTCTTGTAGACAGTAACTCGTGAAAGCTGTGCCTATCAGCTAAAGCAAGGCACACAACAAGGTTGCAGTAGAGGCAGAATGCAGGGCGCAGAACCCAGGGTCACTGGAGAACACTCTGAGGTAAAAATGAAATAGTTAATTCCAATAGCGCTGTGCTCAGGGAGAGGACGGTAGTTATTTACGGTAGTTACTTAAATTCCCCCTTTCCAAAACGTATGACTGACTGACAAAGGTAAACAGGCGCCAGCTCACTCGTTACGTTGCTTTCCTCAGGCAAGTGTCAATCAGCTGAGCAGACGTTTGATATAAAGCCACAGACGTCATACGCTAACTGCACTATTCTTCTCAGGCGAGCGGTAATTAACTGAACGAGTGTCAGTCAGCTGAGCAGCTGGCTGACCTGAAACCCAGACGTCACACGCTAACTGCGCTGTTCTCCTCAGGCGAGCGCAAACAAACTGAGCAGCCGAAATCACTTCCACAGCCCCAAGACATCAAAGCGGCTGAGAGGGTGACAGGAAAGAAGAGACGGGGGCCCAGGACCTCCTCATATGCCAGAGCAAACAGTCATGAGAAAGGCAGCTGCGACGGAAATCGCTGGCTGGACGGAAAGGCAGCCGGCAGCGGGAAAGTCACTGACAGAACAAAGACGCGGCGATCAGCAGTGCCTCAGAAAATCTCCTCAAAGAGTTTGTAGCACACCAGGGGAAACTCGTGTGAAACGGCAAAAGCCTCAATGAACTCCGGGAACAGAGGTCAGTGGACTCCGCACAGCAATGAAAGAGCCATATGGAAGGCAGAAAACTCACCGCAAGTGGATAGGTAAAAACCTCTTCATTTACTTGCGTATTTCATAGCAGAAGCGGATCTTCACACGGTGCGTGTAGCATCAGCGTCATGAAGGATAAAGATTCCCCAGGCTGGTTGGGTCGCAGAAAGAGGGGAAAGGATCGGAAGCTGTCCCCCACACAGCGCAATCGTCGCCAAATGTAGAAGAATGAAGACTCCAGAGAGGTGAGTAAATGTCTTTATTCTTCGATCCTCCAGCACCAACTCACGTTACATGAACATTCTAAGGGAAGCTTCGTGCCAACGTTCTACAGGTGGAAGGTTCCAACGGGAAGGAAAGCGGAGGGGAGAAGGAGAGGGAGAGGAAGGGCAGGAGGGCTGATGTGCAGGTAACTACAACAAAGCTAATATGAAAATAGATTACAACATATATCAATGATCTTGACACCCAATTGTACACCTCTAACAGAAATGTGCCAAAAATTGCCAATTCCCCTGTCCCTGCATTATTATATGCTGATGATGCTGTGCTAATGGCCAGAACACCCTGTGCTCTGCATATATTGGTAGAATCGTTTGTGGCATTTAAGAGCAAACTTGACATGAAGACTAATTTTGGGAAATCCAATATAATGGCCTGTGGGCCCGGTAGGGAAATGTTTGGCGTCCCTAAAGCTTCAAGAGCAGCATCTATGCTCCGTTCAGAATTTCTTGTACTTGGGCTTTATGTTTGATGCAGGTAATTCATGAACACTTAAGTGTAAATCCAGCACACTTAAAGCTGGGAAGGGCAGTTGGCTCATTGTTCAGCCTTGTCCAGAAGGACAGAAGGGGAACTATATTTCTGTTCCTTAAAATGTATTGGCTATACACAGCGCAGGTGTATGGGAGGTACCATAATGCCTCCCCAATACAGGTAGAGGAAAACAAAATTTGCAGGCAGGTGCTTAATCCACCTTCCAGCTCTACCTATATCATGCATTCTGAACTTAGGGGAATATTTACAACGAAGTGGCGGAGCCTCCTTGGCTTAACGCCATGCTCCGCCACCTCTGAAACGCAGGGCTGCACAATATTTACAACAATATGGTGCAGCCCTGCGTTTCCCCCTGTGCTGGTGCTAAATTTAGCAGCCTAGCGCCAACGCAGGCACCCTTGCACCATAGTGCAAGGGTGTCTGCGTTAAGGGAAAGATTGTTTATGTGCAGAAAGGTCTCCATTCCTGCACATAAACAATCTCTAAATGGCGTTTTATAACTTCTATGTGTGCTGCTTTATGCAGCACACATAGAAGTTGCAAAACGAAATTTTCTTATTGATTGTTTATGTGCATGAAGGTCTTTTGTGTTTCTATGTGTGCTGCACAACGCAGCACACACAGAAACAGCAAAAACGAGGAGAAATGAAACATTTCTCCTCTTTGTGCCTGTTTAAGCCAGGGTTTCCCTGGTCTTAATTTTGGTGCTGCCCCATATTTACGCTGCCCTTGTAAATATGGGTCAGCGTCAAAATCAATGGGTTTTCCGGTGGAACGCCCACCACAACACCCATTGCCCACCCTTTCATGCTAATTATAGTAGGGGTGGGTGGAATTTGCGTAGTCGCGTTACGCAAAGTTCCGCGAAACGGTAAAAAATCTCCGCGAGCTCCGCAGAATTGCGCGAGCATGCAGAATTGCTTGTTCCGCCCGTTTGCGATGCGTTTTTCCTGTTCGGGGAAGCTGTTTGCGTGCTCGGGGGGAAATATCTTGCGAACTTGCCCAAGCGGTCGCCAATTGGCGCGGCCATCTTATTTCACTTGTCCCGCCCACTCGCGATGCGTGTTTCCTGTTTGCGAACGCGGATGTCCGATGGCGCGTCCGAATGACGTGTTCGCGATCGCACACTCTCGCGGGATCGCGCGGCCGGCTACCAAAATCTCGTGGCGCACGCGAACGGATAGGAAAACTCGTCGGCGAACGCAGGGATCCCGGTAAGTCGATCCCGCGCGCGCGAACACGCATTTTGAAAGCGCGAACAAGGAAAAAATTCCGCTACGCCGCGGATCACGGAATTTTCGGCAATTCTACGTTCTCCGCAGAATTGGCAAAATTCTGCAAATTCCGCAAGCGGAGCGGAATTTACCGCCCAGGCCTGAATTATAGCGTGAAAGCGGGCCTTATTCACAAGGCGGCGTTGAGTGGCTTAACGCTGTCTTGTAAATAAGGCAAAGTCCCTATCGTCACTACAACGTCCTGAAAAGCGGCGTTGTGGTGGCGATAGGGGCTTGTAAATAAGTCCCACAATTTAGAATATATCACAGACTCTATTAAACTGGCCCCTTTCCTGCTCTGGGTGACAGTCTGGATGAAAAAAAGGAGAGCTTTAATAGGGACTGCCTTATACTGGATAAGGGCTTACATGCTATTTATTAGCAAATGCGTTCAACACGGAACAACCAGATATGGCGAAGAACATCTTTTATTAAAGCTACAAGAAGCAAGAATCATAAAAAAACATTCTAACAAAATAGCAATGAAGTCAATTGGTAAAAGCGGCTTAGTGAAGACACCTGTTACATTGCGTTTCAACAAAACCCATCAGAGCCCTGTGAGCTCCAAGCATGGGTGTGTCAGAAAGAGAGTTAGGGGCATATTATCAAGGGCCGGCGATAAATATCGCAAAGCGCGCTTAGCGCTTGCATATTTATCGCCGGCTATCTCTGGAATTTATCGCCCGGTTAGCGCGTTATTAACAACACGCATCGCCGAGGCGATAAAAATGTCAGAGATAGCGTGGATATCGCCGTTTTCCATGGGAAAACGGCGATATCCTAGATGATAGGGCCTGTGGTCTTAGCCACAGAATCCACCCCCCATTGTAAGTATGCCTTAGTCAGGAATTTAACAGACGTTAAATTCCTGCGTTAAGGCATACTTAACGCGATTAAAATAATCGCTTCCCCGCATTGTAAATATCGCGAAGCTGCCTTCGCGATATTTACCCATGTTGTTTCCACAGACACGCCTACTTTGCATCTCATTATCGATGCGAAGTCAGGCGTGCTGGAAACGGGAGCAAAATCAGCAAAACACGCGATAGCGTGTCTTTGCTGATAAGGCGATATAATTATCGCCGCTTTTCGGCCGAAAACGGCCGCAAAAGCGGCGATAATTGTTTATCGCCGCCTTGTTGATATGCCCCAGTTAGTTGCTTATCAGCTTACTAAGCAGACCCTGTTAGGTCCGAATAAAAGTCTCAAGGAAACTCTGCTCATCTCCAGGTCTTCTGCTCAACCTGAGTTGCTGTGGCACTAGCATTAGGCAGTTCCCCAGAGAAATGCACGTTAAGCTGGACCAACAATTTTAAAGTAAACATCTCAACGCAATAAAATACCCAAGCCAATTTTGAAAAATAGAAAGACTTAATGAGTAAAAATACATGAACATGATTAAAATTGGGTAAGGGGAAGGAGAGATATGAATTTTAAGACAAAAAGTCCCTAGGAAAAAAGTAAGCTCAAATGAACGCTAACAGCATGAGAATAAACGGAACCAAGGCGCGACCTTGATGGACCAGAGGAAAAATCCAAGTCACATTTTTATTTTCTGACTTAGGACCTGATTTAGAGTTTGGTTGACAAAGTACATTGAACATGTGATGGAGGACTGTGTCCACCAAACCATCAGTCTGCCTGCCTCATTTACAGTTGATGAAGACCCCGTTGACCCTATGGATGGAAATCTTCCAATGGAAGGATAGGTATAGGGGTAATTTGTGGAAGAATAACATTGCCCGCTCCATTTAGGGTGGAAGGTGTAATGTCTGTTTTGTTCCAGTCCATCAGTGTCTGGTAAAATCTGCTGTTGAGGACAGAAAAAATATTCACTTATGGCACCCTGGGAGAAAACTCTGTTTATGGGAATCATTAGTTTTTCATTTTTCAATAACAAGTGGGAGTTTGTTTTCAAAAAACAAAAACTTTGAAAAGTTTGGTGTATGTACATCAAAACTGATGGTCATCGTACACCAAACTTTTTTCTTTTTTCTGACTTGATATCGGTTCCTTTCATTTTAAATTTGTTCGGAGGAATACCCTTAGGTTAGTAGACGTGATGTCTTCTGCCATCCTGATGGACACTACACTGCCCATCCACCAAACTCTACATATATCTCTTCATATCTTTTTGAAAGTCAAAGTCCTCCAGCCTGGGTAGGTCCAAAGCTGAAGATATTCAGGGGCAGATTTACAAGCCCCTTGCGCTGCCAGTGCATCACTTTTTGTGATGCACTAGCAGTGCATTTTTCTGCCCAATATTTACAAGGACAGGAAAAGCCACCCTGCGTGGCTTGTGCTGTCCTTGTAAATACGGCTCCTTTACACGCAGCACTTTGCGTGAAGGGGGCGTTCCATGGGTGTTGCTGTGGGTGTTCCCACGCAACACCCATGGAACCAGACACATTTCCAGATTTACAAGAAATCATAAATCTGGAAATGCGTCTGAATGCTACGGTGCAACGAGGAGAAATGTATTCATTTCTCCTCGTTGTTTTCCTCTTTCTATGCATGCTGCATTCTGCAGCACACATAGAACGAGGAAATAACCTCTAATGATTGTTGATGTAAAGGAAGGTGTCCCTTCCGGATCACTGACAGAATATAGAATGCCAAAATATCGACCTGCCAAAATATCGTGGATAAAATATAGAATGCCAAAATATCGAATTCCTATCTACAAACAGGTAAGTACAAAAATATCGAATCCAAAATATCGTTGTAAATAATAAAGGGGGTCATTACAATAGCGAGCGGATAGCCACCGCCCGTATGGCGGTGGCGATCCACCCGCTATTTCCCTCCGCCCGCCACACATTTACCCCCGCCATATTACTATGGCGGGGGGACCCCGGCGGACGGAAAAACCGTCCGCCGCTTTTCCGCCGGTCGACACGTCGACCGGCGGAAAAGGGGCATTATATGGTGGCGGTGTCTGCAAGACACCGCCATCCACATTACGGTGCTGTCGGAGGTGTGCCTTTCCATGGCGGCGTTGCCGCCATGGAAAGGCATACGGTAATTGCAATTGGGGGCCCCCAGGGTGTTGGGGGGTGGGGGGTGCACATGGGGGTACCTATGGTACCGCCCTGCATTTGAATGCACAAGGTGGCATGTCACCCTGTGCATGCAAATGCGCAACATGCATTTCCAGCATTGTGGCGAGCGGTGCTGTGAGCACCGCCCGCCACAATGCTGAGTATGGGGGATGCGCCCACCAGTGTGGCGGGCGCATCCTAATTCGAATCACGGGACCGCCGCACATGTGGCGGGCGGTCCCTTTCTCCGTTGCGATGGCAGGCGGACTTTGTCCGCCCGCCATCGTAATGGACCCCATAGTTTGTTAAAATATCGAATTTTTTAAATGTCTTAAAAGTAATGTAAAATTAATGAAATAATAAATATAATTAACTAAAACATACTTAAAAATACTTAAATAACCTTAAAATTAATAAATAATTAATGTAAGTTATAAAAAAACATACATTTTTATTTTTTAATACATATATATATTAACTTAATATTAATAAAAAATATTCAATATTTTTAGCGTAAGATAGCGGGAGGGTAAAATTTACTATTATCACTCCAGAGAGTACAACAGTAGGGAAATCGTTGGATAGCGGGAGGGTAAAAATTACTATTCCCACTCCAGTGAGTGCAACAGTAGGGAAAGCGTTGGATAGCGGGAGGGTAAAAATTACTATTCCCACTCCAGTAAGTGCAACAGTAGGGAAAGCATTGGATAGTGTAGGGGTAAAAATTACTATTCCCACACCAGAGAGTGCAACAGTAGGGAAAGCGTTGGATAGCGTAGGGGTAAAAATTACTATTCCCACTCCAGTGAGTGCAACAGTAGGGAAAGCGTTGGATAGCGTAGGGGTCAAAATTACTATTCCCACTCCAGAGAGTGCAACAGTAAGGAAAGCGTTGGATAGCGGGAGGGTAAAAATTACTATTCCCACTCCAGTGAGTGCAACAGTAGGGAAAGCGTTGGATAGCGGGAGGGTAAAATTACTATTCCCACTCCAGTAAGTGCAACAGTAGGGAAAGCGTTGGATAGCGTAGGGGTAAAAATTACTATTCCCACTCCAGTGAGTGCAACAGTAGGGAAAGCGTTGGATAGCATAGGGGTAAAAATTACTGTTCCCACTCCAGAGAGTGCAACAGTAAGGAAAGCGTTGGATAGCGGGAGGGTAAAAATTACTATTCCCACTCCAGTGAGTGCAACAGTAGGGAAAGCGTTGGATAGAGGGAGGGTAAAAATTACTATTCCCACTCCAGTCAGTGCAACAGTAGGGAAAGCGTTGGATAGCGTAGGGGTAAAAATTACTATTCCCACTCCAGTGAGTGCAACAGTAGGGAAAACATTGGATACCGTCGGGGTAAAAATTACTATTCCCACTCCAGTGAGTGCAACAGTAGGGAAAGCGTTGGATAGCGTAGGGGTAAAAATTACTATTCCCACTCCAGTGAGTGCAACAGTAGGGAAAGTAATGATTTAATATTTAAATAAAAATAAATTAATTATCAATACCAATAAAAAATTAATTAAAATTAATTACCAATTACAAAATATTTAATAATTAATTAATTATAAATACCAATAAATATTATTATAGCGATCCGCCCGCTATTTCCCTCCGCCCGCCACACATTTACCCCCGCCATATTACTATGGCGGGGGGACCCCGGCGGACAGAAAAACCGTCCGCCGCTTTTCCGCCGGTCGACTCGTCGACCGGCGGAAAAGGGGCATTATATGGTGGCGGTGTCTGCAAGACACCGCCATCCATATTACGGTGCTGGCGGAGGTGTGCCTTTCCATGGCGGCGTTGCCGCCATGGAAAGGCATATGGTAATTGCAATTGGGGGCCCCCAGGGTGTTGGGGGGTGGGGGGTGCACATGGGGGTACCTATGGTACCCCCCTGCATTTGAATGCACAAGGTGGCAGGCAACGCGCGATGCCTGTCACCCTGGGCATGCAAATGCACAACATGCATTTCCAGCATTGTGGCGGGCGGTGCTGTGAGCACCGCCCGCCACAATGCTGAGTATGGGGGATGCGCCCGCCAGTATGGCGGGCGCATCCTAATTCGAATCACGGGACCACCGCACATGTGGCGGGCGGTCCCTTTTTCCGTTGCGATGGCAGGCGGACTTTGTCCGCCCGCCATCGTAATGGACCCCATAGTTTGTTAAAATATCGAATTTTTTAAATGTCTTAAAAGTAATGTAAAATTAATGAAATAATAAATATAATTAACTAAAACATACTTAAAAATACTTAAATAACCTTAAAATTAATAAATAATTAATGTAAGTTATAAAAAAAACATACATTTTTATTTTTTAATACATATATATATTAACTTAATATTATTAAAACATATTCAATATTTTTAGCGTAGGATAGCGGGAGGGTAAAATTTACTATTATCACTCCAGAGAGTGCAACAGTAGGGAAAGCGTTGGATAGCGGGAGGGTAAAAATTACTATTCCCACTCCAGTGAGTGCAACAGTATTGAAAGCGTTGGATAGCGGGAGGGTAAAAATTACTATTCCCACTCCAGTAAGTGCAACAGTAGGGAAAGCATTGGATAGCGTAGGGGTAAAAATTACTATTCCCACTCCAGAGAGTGCAACAGTAGGGAAAGCGTTGGATAGCGTAGGGGTAAAAATTACTATTCCCACTCCAGTGAGTGCAACAGTAGGGAAAGCGTTGGATAGCGTAGGAGTCAAAATTACTATTCCCACTCCAGAGAGTGCAACAGTAAGGAAAGCGTTGGATAGCGGGAGGGTAAAAATTACTATTCCCACTCCAGTGAGTGCAACAGTAGGGAAAGCGTTGGATAGCGGGAGGGTAAAAATTACTATTCCCACTCCAGTAAGTGCAACAGTAGGGAAAGCATTGGATAGCGTAGGGGTAAAAATTACTATTCCCACTCCAGTGAGTTCAACAGTAGGGAAAGCGTTGGATAGCGTAGGGGTAAAAATTACTGTTCCCACTCCAGAGAGTGCAACAGTAAGGAAAGCGTTGGATAGCGGGAGGGTAAAAATTACTATTCCCACTCCAGTGAGTGCAACAGTAGGGAAAGCGTTGGATAGAGGGAGGGTAAAAATTACTATTCCCACTCCAGTCAGCTCCGAATAATACATTAATACAATTAACATAATTATCAATTTATCAATTAATAAAAATTAATTACCAATTAATAAAAATTAATTACCAATTAATAATTAATTATCAATACAAATAAATTAAAATAAATATGTACTTAATTACTATTACCCTATTCCCCTATAAACCCACAACCCGCTACAGAACTAAAACGCAAAATTAAATTAAAAATAATTCATAATTCCTAAAAATTTATATTTAATTTACTAAAATTAAATTACTTCCCACCCTATTCCCCTATAAACCCACAACCCGCTACGGAATTAAATTACGCAAAAATTAAATAACATAAAATTCATTATTTAAAAAAATTAAACATACATTACAAAAATAATATACACTTTTAACACATATACTAACATAGTAAACAAATTCGATATTATTAAAAATTCGATATATTTTAAGGCCTATATTATGTACTTCGATATTTTGACAGTCGATATTACTTACCTACATTTCGATATTTTTAACCACTATATTATGTCCATTCGATATTATGTCCATTCTATATTTTTACTTCGATATTCTGTCCATTCTATATTTTGACTTCGATATTTTGTCTAGTTACCGTCCCTTCCTGCACATAAACAATCCTTTAAATAAATGACATTTTACAAGTTCTATGTGTGCTAATGCAGCACACATAGAAATTGGAAAATGCCATTTCTTATTGTTTATGTGCAGGAAGAGAAGCCTTCCTGCACATAAACAATAATCTCCGTGACGCAGGCATCTTTGCACCATGGTGCAAGGGTAACAAAAAACGATCAGCACCCACTATTTTTGATTATCTCTAGTCATATATCCTGATTGAGGCAGATTTTCTCAAGATTAGTTTGAAAGAGCAAGTTATATCTCAAGTAGATTCAAATTCACATTATATAGGGCTCAATCAAACATATAGAGGCGTCTTTGTTGATTGTGAAATCCTTTATACTTGTTAATGCAAAAATTGTTCATCCAAAAGTAGCCAACGTGTTTCGTCCCTTCTTGGGACTTCTTCAGGGCTTAGTTTTAGTGCACTTGTTTCCTCATTTCAAACAAATATTTCTATGGTTCCTAAAACAGAAATTGACCTTCATGGTTTATATGATTTTTCACTGGTCCAAGGCTGCAGTCATATTCATCAGAGGTAAATTCTGGCCCATGTTGGCCACTGCACCCAGTAGGTGATCAGCAAGTGTGCATAGTCAATCTCCCAGCGCAATCTCCTGGTTCGGAACCATGGTGCAAGGGTGCCTGCGTAGGCGCATGGCAGCAGTTTGTGGGCCAGCGCAGGGGTAAGCACAGAGATGCGACATATTGTTGTAAATATGGCGCAACCCTGTGCTTCCAAACTAACGCAGCGCAGCAAAATGACCTGCTGCACCGCGCTGAGTTAGTTTATTGTAAATCTGCCCCACAGGGTCCATCAAAGTTGGTATATTATTGTGGAGCTCCGTCTGAAGCTGTTGGTTTTGGAGGAAAAAGCCCTCAGCAGGACAATGTTTGATTATGTATAGGCCTGGGCAGTAAATTCCGTTCCGCTCGCGGAATTTGGGTAATTTCGCGTTCCGCGGAGAACGCGGAATTACCAAAAATCCCGCGATCCGCGGAATTTTTTGCTTGTTCGCGCTTTCAAAATGCGTGTTCGCGAGATATTTCTCCCCGAGCACACAAACAGCGTTCGCGAACAGGAAAAAAGCATCGCGAACGGGCGGAACAAGCAATTCCGCGTGTTCGCAGAACTTTTGCGTGCTCGCGGAGATTTTTTACCGTTTCGTGGAGCTTTGCGTAGCACGACTACGCAAATTCCGCCCACCCCTAATTCTGTAGCCACCTATGCTGCTTCATTCCTAGAATAGATTTGTTGCCTCGCCAATCCCAGTTTTTACCTTGGGACTTAGTCACTTTTTGGGTTCTCAAAATCCCCCAGTCCAGCAAGGCTGAGTCTGCATGAGGCTTGATATTTTTTTCCAAGGTCCTGCTGAACCTGTTTTCTCTGTGGCAAAAAGCTCTGAGCTGGAGAAACCTGGTTTTATTGCTTGTCCTGAGTGCAACGTCTCTGGGCAAGACTCCAAACTTCCACATTCGACACCTTGATCCGGTCCTTTGGTGGTCAAAAACTTACTGAGTTCCACTTTTCTCCAAACTGCTGGGAAAGGTATAAGGGCAGGGTTTTAGACACTAGACCTTTCTCGACTTAGGGCTCCTGCAGGGTCTGGTCCTCAGTGGTCAGCTGCGCATAGTGGTAGTCAGGATTCCTTCTGCTTTTTGGGCCCATTGGTCAGGCAATGGCTACCTGAACTTTGAAGAGCAGTTCCAACCGATGGGTGCCAGAAATACTCAATAGTCCTCCAGGCCTCAACCTCCAGCAACATCTTCTTTCATCAAATTTAGTCTTCCCAGGTCCAAGAATATTCTGAGGTTCTGAGTCTTATCCTCTGCAAAAGCCAGTGTTTGGAGTATTCCAGTCCTGTCTGCTATCTCACCCAATGCCACCTTCTTTAGGGTTATTTTAAAAATTCCCAGAAGCCCCAGATTTAAAATGCCTAACCCTTTCTTCTATCAGGTAGATTTCTGAGTTTTTCATATAGAACGCTTCTGTATAAATGAGCTAGCGTCCCATCTGTCAGAGCCCAAAGTGGCTCTCTCTCCAGTTTGGGTTGGTCCCTGGATGTCTTGGAGGGCCTGGGTATGAATGGGAACAAATCCAGTTAGCTGCATTTAGCATTTACAACTGAAAAGAGGTAGTATGAAGGATGTCCTGTATTCTACAAACTGGTCCTGTCTCTCTTGCAGATGATTAATTCCTGTTAAATGGCAAGTTCTTGACAAAACCCCTGCCTTTTTGCTACCTGAGGTGAATTAAGTGGCAAAACCAGTTCTGGCTCATGCAGAGGTGGGTCAAGACCAAGACCTTTTTTCAAATGTAGGCCAAAGGGAAGCAAAGGGAAACTGCACTCTAAGTACGTTTTCCACCTATGTGTGTATTGAAGTGTCACTACAGACAAAACATTAAATCACACTGAAATTTCCTAGTAGTGTAATCTACCTTTTTAATGCCTACCCCAGGTGAATATCTAATTCCACTTTTACAGACAGTAGGTGAGGCCCACTGGAGGGGCCCTAACTTCAGGGGGGGTAGGGAGAGACCTTGGAGTGGATAGGCCCAAGGGATACTCTAACTAAAGTATAATACACCTAGAACCAAGGGAGTAAAGTGTCCAAAACAGGAGCCCCATTACTGTTCAAACCAGAAAAAGAAATCTTTTTCTTTTATAATTAATCCTTCACCCACTCTGGTAGTGGCATGCTTCATCATCAAGTGTCATCCTGGCCCCTAAAAGCCAGGATAGGCTTGACCCTGTTTCAGGGAGCATTTAAGATATTTTTGTGACCCGGGGTAGTTAAGGCAATAAAAATACCAGACCAAGGTATCCCTTTATTGTTGGTCTATGTGTGTTTGGGCTAACAATTATCACCAGGGGTTTTATAGGATATGATTGTCCTATGACCATAAGTCAACAATCAACATATTTCTGGCTCTATTCTATGGCCTATATGGTCCAGGGATTTCATCAGGACGCTCTCAGCATTCAGTGACCCGGTAATACATGTATGTTGTAGGAGGCTGGCTTTGTATACGGTGCACACTTATTTAAGTGATGCACCTTGCTCTAATCCAGGCAACCCTTATGGTGATTTTAGTGGTCTTTGCTAACCATAGAAAGCTCTCAAAGTGGTAGCTGTGGAGAGCAGCCTTCAGGCTTATCTTGAAGGAGTGTTAAGCAGTAGTGTGGGTTAAACTAAAATGAACCACATAGTGTTTATATAAAAGTACTTCTATTTATTACACAACACTCACTAACACATTGGTATATCTCCTACCCGGAGATATCAACACAAATACACAACAATACTTCTATTGCAATAAGGTAAGTAGCACAAAATACAGTGGTCTCCAGGGGGTGACCAAACCATATATTAAGAAAGTGGAATGCGAACTGCAGGAGAGGACAGGACTTGGACCAGAAGAGCCAGAGGAGCTGGGGAAACAAGGAACCACCCAAGGTAAGTACCCAGGAACCCCACGGCAGCTGTGTGCAGAGTGGGAACACAGCCACGTGCCCAATGGAAGTCAATGGAGAAGTTGCGGTTACAGTTTTGCAGAAGGACTCTTCCCAGAGGACGCTGAAGAATTCCCTTGGAGGACGGAAAGATGGAGAGCAATCCTACCCGTGGATGCCCCGGAGGCCAGATTACCTGCACATGGGAAGCCAGGTGCATAGGGGTGAAGAGACGTCTGAAACCTCCGTAGACAACAATGGAAGACTTGGAGAAAAGTGCCTTTGGAGAAGAAGGTGAAGAAGTCCGGTGGAATCCAAGGGTAGATTCCAGAAGTGAAGAACCTGCAAGCAGAGGGGACAAAGTCTATGCCACTCAGGAGTGACCAGGAGGCACGGAAGAGCAATGCCCACCGCTGTCAGACAGTTCAGAAGAGTTGTCAGTGTCCTTGCCACTGCAGCTCTGAGGACCAGGAGGCATGCACGAGCTATGCCACATTGGATGTCGGTGACCAGGGAGGCAGTGTCTGGCAGGAGCACCAACAAGCCTTAGTGGCCCCAACTGGTGTAGAGAATAAATAAGGAGCAACAATGGGATCAGCAAGGCCCAAAGGACTCACCACAAGCAGGAGTGTCAGAGCAGGCCCCAAGCAAGCATGAGAGCCCACTGAAGCAGCAGAAGACCCTCAGGAGGACCAACAGGCCGAAGGAACAGGAGTCACAAGAGGATCTTGAGCAGTTCACCAAGAAGGAAGGCCCATGGTGCAGAGGCTGAGGTGAGGATGCTGTACTTGGCAGGAAGAGATGATATAGGCTGGAGCTTCTTGGAGCCTGAAGATCTCTGGAGTGCAGAGCCAATGAGTCTTGGCAATGCCAAGTCGATGCAATGCACATGGGTTTGGTCCCAGCGGGTCCGACGAGGGATACTGGCCTCAAAATTGCAGAGAGGGCAGGTCAGGCCTCGAGGGAGTTGCAGAACCACCACCTGTGTTGCTGAGCCTTGAGAAGTCCATGGGACATCAGGAGTAGCAGACCGGTGAGCTTCTTTGCGGTGCCTGCAGATGCAGTGGAGTGACTCCTTCACTCCAAGGGAGATTACTTCAGGGGTCCTTGATGCCCACAGGTCTGTTGAAGATCCTTGAAGAAGCACAGACACAGATGATGAAGAAGACTTGCAGAACAGCGAGACCAGGAGCAGCAGGAGTATTCCTTAGTGCAGTCTTGGTTCCAAGTGAAGTTCAGCGAAGTCTAAGTGTCCAGATGGTCAAAGAGTGACATCATTTCAGTCTTGAGTCTTGTCCCACAGTGAATCTGAGGACCCACCCACAGGTAAGTCCTTAAGTACCTTAGGGAAAGGGTTGGAACGATTCAGGGGTCCCTTGCAGAGGATGGGTTGGACAGAGGGGAGGATACTCCCATGTCCTTTGTCCAGTTTCATGCCAGAGCAGGAGGCAAGGGATCCCTGAACTGGCTCAAACTGGAGTATGCAAGGAGGGGACAAAATGTGCCCTTCAAAGCAGTCTGGTGGCGCTGGCAAGCGCCTCTACCCCAGCCCAATACACTAAGGGGCTCATTACAATGACGGACGGAAGCCCATCCGTGCTGGTGGCGGTGGCGGAAAACCATCATGTCGTCCGCCCCAGGTGTGGTCATTGCGACCACCAAATCACAATGGTCCAACAGAGGCCTTTTACTGTCCGCCGTGGTCTGTCAGGGTCCGCACGTATTCTGCGTACGCAAGGGTGACGGACGGAGCAAACAAAGCAGGTCCGTCGTGCGGAAACACGTTCCGTCTGCCAACCAGATCACGATGTTGCAAACAGCCCTTCCCACCGCCGCGTAAAAACCACCACGTTGCGGATGGCGGAAATACAACAACGGAGAGGAAGAGCCAATACAGAAGCCATCCAACCCACTACAGGCCTTCCCGGAGCTCTACCTGCTGCACCTCCGACAGACAAGACGCCGCCGCGTACAACAGCAGAGGTACGTACCAAACATCTCCACGCATGCAACCCCTGAACAACTACAACTCTCAGCAAGCGTGGCGGCACCACGATGAATGTGGCAACCTGCCAAATGGAAAGTGCGAGGCCCATCCAATCCCCATGAGTGACCCTCGGTGCCCCAGAAGGCAATTGGGGCCAATGCAGAGCCCCGCAGTTGCAGAGCGTGCACACCGCAATATCAAAATATGTACGCCGCCGAAGGCTCCCATTGGCTGATGGCTCATTTGCTTAGTGTGTGCCACACCGCGCCGGCCCGGAAGCTGCGACCGCAACATTCAATTGGAGCCAATGCATGTCATCGCTGCGGATGCCAGCTCCCGCGCATGCGAACACATACTGCATTTGCATTGGCGCCCTGCGAATTAAATCACACATCACAGCTCATTCGCCTAAAGTGATTGGTGCACCCCATGTGTAATGTTGTGGGGCACAAGGCCCCCATGCATATAAGGTAACCACACAGACACTGTACTTGTATGGGAGAACTGGCCCAGGGCACGTGCGTCCTGCCCCGTTTGTTGGCAGGGTCACAGGTCCAGTAACGCCTGTGCTGGGTGGCTGTGGCGTGGGGGGTAAGCCAGCCCTCTGGGAGTGGCTGGTATATCAGAACAACTAGAACAGTGATCACCTGGTCACTACACTGTGAAGGGATGAGAGAGTGTGACCTTTGAGTCAAGTCTTCACACACATGGCATGTCCAAGAAAGGAGAGTGAAATTACATACATTGTCATGCCTCGTGGCCAGCATGGACTAAAATGAGGGAAGGAGTCAAAAAGGTTAAAGGTCTCCCGCACTGTATCAATGTTGTGTAATGAAACATCCAACCTGTGAACCCCGCCTGTATATCCCTTGACATCTGACTGGTGTGCCTTGGCCAGGGGTCATCCTGTGAAGGGCAGTGACATAGGCAGACAATCTGAGGTGTCCATTGTTTGCAAATCAGACATACTTGTAATCCCTAGTACACCCAACACACGTACTGGTGTGGCGTGCAGTGTGCCTAGCTGCCAATGCCTGCAAATGTTCCCAGACACGTCCTGAGTCAGTGCTTCTCCAGACCGAACGCCCCCAAAATTCCTGCACACCAGTATGGATGACGTGATTACCACACCTTGTAAACCTTATTGGCTTTCGTGACATTCCCTGTAGACTGATGTACTTACATACTTGCATGACTGTACAATGTGTGCGTGACGTAAAGTATTGCCACACCCTACACCGATATCAGTAGCGCCATACAACAAATGAAATGCACATGAGCGAGTGGCTATGGAGAGATGAGGGGCGCTGGACGAGCGTGGCAGAGAGGGAAGCCGAGGAGGAGGGCATGAGTGAGAGCATGAGAAGTGTCACTTGCCTGATACTCCCACCTCAGGTAACCTCCTCCTCCCATCATGAGGACCCTTCATGGATAAACACACTTCATGAGAGTGATAACATCTAGAAAGAGAATATGGAAGGAAAGATTGCGTCTCCCTGGCCCTTGTAAAACTGAGAAGAGATAAAGGAGGTCCCTGAAGCAGGCCTGGCGAGAGACATAAGTGACAAATCGGGCACGCAGTGGCCCACCCGAATGCCTCGTTGGAACACACAAATAAAGAGTCCTGGAGCCGGCCCTGCCTGGGAGGCATACCAAATGTTGATGGGAGCCATTGATGGAACACACATTGGCCTCGTACCACCACAGGCAAGTGAACCCATCTATAGGATCCCCAAACACTACCACTCCATCAACGTGCAAGTGCTACGACAGGCAGAGCAGATCATCTCACACGTGTGTGTAGAGTATCCGGGGTCGGAACATGACTGCTACATCTGGCGGACTAGCAACATCACCCCGCTCCCAACCCACACATGCCCAGTGACGTTGACAGTGGTGAGGAAGAAGGCCTTGACCAGCGTCAACTGCTCATCGTCAACTACTTCCGTTGAGTGTGATTCAACAATGATCAACTATGACTGTGTCTGTGTGCCTTGTTGTTGTCTCACAGACTTTGACAAATATTCACGAGATTCCGTACACATACTGGACTATGTGCAGGATTTGAGAACCTGTGCATGCAGGGACTGAGCACAACGAAGCACCCCTACGCACAGGCCACCATTGCCATACTGCCTCACTTGCTCTCCTACTCACTCTGAGGCATTCAAGCGCCTGTACACAAGCAGACAAGTCGAAGACAAGAAATGCCTCCAAATGTGAAGTTTTTACTACAGTGTCAAAGCATGCAACATACGTGCCACAACAGGTTGAAAATGCATGAGTACCCAACCAGTTACCACAGTGACATATCCATTTAACATGAAGCAAGATGTTGCATCAATAATCCCTCTGGACGTGTAACCACGAGCATATCCCCTACTCCTTGCAGGTAGGAGTTGAATGGGATGTCCCTGGTCCATGGGCTTTGTCAGCAGAACCCATCCCTCTGCCCATGTATGGTGATATTTGCACCACATTTGCTGTGTCGCTTTCATCACTGGATGGATCACTCTCCAGGTGTGAGGCATCTAGCCCGCATTCCCATGTCATCCAAAGGGGATCCGTGTCCTCTTGCAGCTGTGAGACTTGGTTGGGTCGGGGTGCCAGGGTCACACCAGAACAGAATGACAAGGGACAATGTCCTCCGACCACGGACAGAAGGTACAGACAGTACTCTAGGACCGTGCAGAGGACAAGCTCTGCGGACACCTCTCATGTGACAGACAAATACTAAGGTACTTGCAGGGCACAGGTCCCCAAAAAGAAGTGGGGGACTGACCAAGTAAGACAAAATGCGAATGACCTCACAACGTCACGATGTAGCGCTAAGGAAGAAGTAAAATAGTGCGACAGAAATGATTTGTGCAAATACTGGGACAGAGTAACCCATCTGACAGTCTCGCAGTGTCTGCATTGATACACATGGACAGAACACAGGCAAAAGCATGCCTCCCTTAAGTCCCTGTGAACAGAAGGCAAGCTGTGTGCCTATGTTTCCCTCTGTGGCATCCACATTCAAATGTAAGGTTCAGGGCGGCCCCAATCAGCATGTACAAACAAAAGGAGGCCTGATGGCCCCTTTACTTCGGCACAGCTGGAGGTGAAAAAGGCGCACTCGCTGCCTGCACGTTGCTGCAGGGAATGGAGAGCAGTCAACGTGCAGGTGCTGCTGAACGTGTCTCGGTAACTGGAGAGTACACCAGGACAAGTTATGCATATTCCTGTGGGGACCAGCATCCTGGCAGGGGGGACGGCATCCACCCCGTGTGAAGAGGGGGGACGCCGTGCACCTGCGTGTACACCCGACCCGAGCCCTGTGTACTTGCAAAACAACAACGCCATGTAATCTTCATGCGCCACATCTGCATGATGGAAGCCGGGCCCATGCCAGACGACAATGTCCACGACGGTCAGATGGGAGACTCCACTTGCTCCGGTCCGTGGTACCAAGCGAGACAGCCCACAGAGCTCAGCATAGTCCAAGCCAATGTCGACAGGGCTAAAGTCAGAGAGCTGGATGACAATTCCCGTCAGGAGGCGTGATGAAAGGGAAACGTAAATTGAATTAGTCACCAACAGTCCCTGTTGCTGTTAAGTAGTTACGAATCCAAGAAGGCACAGGCAGCTTCGAAGGCAATCAGTTCCAAAAGACGATCCAAATCATCTTCAGCGAAGAGGACCGCCATCCAATCCAGCAGTATGAAGGAACAGATGTGCTCCTCGCACCACGAGGTTGAAAGGAGCATCCCATCGCAACCTGGGAGAGGTTCGAGGTAGGCATTGCATAGGAGCCATTGCGCTAACGCACAAGCGCAGCTGTCCGCCTGCCTGACACATTGTAAGGCATCCCATAAACGTGTCTCACCGAAGCAGTCTTGCACGTGGACCAACAAAGGAGTCACCCACAGCTCATGATCCAGGTCGGCAAGGCATGTGTTTGAAAGGCAGACATCCATGGCCCACTCAGACAGACATCTCCTGCAGGTAAAGACAGGTTGCACGCAGGTGAAATAGACATTGCGGAATGTTAGCCCATAACTGATGCCCAGCACAGCCAATGGGACACATCCAAAGAGATGCTGCATGCGGGCACGGTACAGTTGCAACTGACCTGGCTCGGCCTGGACCACAGGACGGTCAGACATGGCATGGAAGCAATCTCAGAACCAGCGCTCAGCTGTACAGCGAAAGTAATGAACTGAGGCCGCTAAATGCAGTGTTGAAATTTGGAGCAATCACACCCGGTGGTACTCCTAGAAAAGCATGGAAGGAGGGGACAAGGCCAGAGCCCACAGGTCTGATAAAAAGTGTGCAACGGCCTTCACCATCAGACGCTATCATTAATTTGTGTGTCAGTTCACCGCGAAAATAGTGGGAGAGCCGTGTTCAGCAGTGACTGGATAGCGCGGGACGGTCAAGACACCTGCAATTCGAAGGTCTCCGGTCTGGTGTGGGAGCGATTACTTGTCTAAACAGAAGCCCATTGTGCATGCACACTTATTGAAGTATGCTTTCGCTGTGTGAATGTGAGGCCACAAATGACTATCCACAATCACTCATGGGGTAGCTAGCTGAACATTGCCACAAAAAGGACACGTCGTGCAACAGATCCTGTATACGTCTGTCCACGCCGGTGTTGTACTCATGCAGGAACAGCGAAGTGTGGTTGGAAACCAGATTTGGCGTGTGCATGTTGTTAGGGACTGGTATTCATGTGGTTGAACCTGCATAGATCGCACGTGTATTCAGAAAGTCCCTGTGCAACAGTACTTGAGTGTGTTAATGCAACAATGTCCACATCGTCCACATGACAGGATGTGGTGTGATGCTGGCTCCTTTGGGCACACTGCTAAGGATTTCATTGGTCTACGCTATGTGATCTGTGACAACTTCCGTCATGTCCATGTTTGTTGGTACTTACCAACCTCCAGTCCCCCCTCGATTCATGTGAGGCTCTCTGGATGCATTATGGCAGGCACCTTCTCCTCCCATTCAGTGATGGTTGGTGGTGTGATGGGAGGGCCGCCACTAGTTTTCTGTGCCGCCGCATTGTTCCTCTGGGCCCGTAGCTTGAGCCGGCCCTTGGGGTTGCACCACCGCTTCCTGATGTCACGCACAGTGCATAGGGTGGTCCCTATGGCATTGACTTTGCTGTGGATCCTTGCCCGCATCTGATTCTTGCGCGCAGGTGGGGTGTGTTGGACCAGGTGCCCGTGCAAATGTGGTTCTGCCCTGATTGTCTCGTCTACCATCACTTTCACATCTGAGTCGGTGAAGTTGGGCATTTTCTTGGGGGGCATGGTGCGAATGAATGAGGGGTGCAGGGTGCAAGGTGGTTTTGGAGATATGTGTAGTGTGTGAGGTGTGTGGGTGGGAGTGGTGTTGTGTGGGGATAGGTGGGTGTGATGTTGTGCAGTGTGAGTCAATGGTGTCCTGTCTCTCTGTCTCTGCTTGTGGTGTGCAAGGGATGCTGGTCCAGGATGGGGTTGCTTTTATACTGTGGTCTGTGGGTGTGTCCACATGGGTGATGACCTCCAGATGTCTCTTCCATGCTGCGCTTTGCTTTCCCTACTAGGAGCAAGTTGGGGTGTATCATTGTGGCATGTGTGTTGTGGTTGTGGGCGGCAGGGGGTACTGGCACACTTTGGGCGTTGTTGTGAAGTTGGTTCCGTCCGCCATTCATTTGGCCTGTGTGCATGCGCGGCGGTCGGACGCAGTGCTTGGTCTGCCAGCTCCGCATTCTCATCGTAATTGCCCGTGCGGGCATGCCACGGCAGGGGCGGCCTTTTCAAGCCTTTGCACAGCTTTCCCTGTCTGACGCGGTCGGATTTGCTGCTTTTCCGACCGTGGTGGACGGTGTTTTGTGACATCCGTCCGCCGCGGTCAGTTTTTGCATACATTGCATCGTAATTTGACCGACGGAAATGCCGCGGGTCATCCAGGGGGATTTTTCCCGATTCCATGGAGGTCGGAGGGCTTTTCCGTCCGTCATCGTAATGGGCCCTTAAGTCCTGTCTGGGAGGGGGCCACACCTCCCTGCGACAGGAAACCTATTGTTCAACCTTCCCCTGCTCAAGCCTGGCTCAGCAGCAGGAGGGCAGAATCATGTCTGTGATCGGCAGCAGCAAAAGCTTGCTGTCAGAACCTGAAAGGAGTGCTGAGACAGAATATCGAGTTGGAAATGTCGACTTACACAAATATTGAGTTGGAAATATCATGATTCAGAAATATCGACAGCAAGAATATCGTGGTCAGGAATATTGTATTTAAGGTAAGAAATACAGTTTTTAAAAATATAGAAGTCATTAATATTGTTTGCACACGTTCAAAAGTACATACATAAAGTTACATAAAATATTACAATGATGCTTGTCTTTATATTTTCAGATGTCTTTAAAAGAAGTTGCACGAGTAGCGTGTACAACACCAGTTCACATGGATTTCCACACAGTTCTATTCACTTTTTTGAAACTCACACAAGTCACCGAAGTCACCTTGTCAATAATTTGAAAAGTAAAGTGTTCTTACTACCATTGCATACATGAACAAGTTCCTGTTTATATATTCCCTTAGCCCTGAAGAAGTCGCGGTGTAATCCCCTGTAACAGCGACGAAACACAGTGTTGGCTAAGAAGGCTTAAAGATCTTGAATTAAAGACATCTGAAAATATAAAGACAAGCATCATTGTGATATTTTATGTAACTTTATGTATGTACTTTTGAACGTGTGCAGAGGATCTGTATATATAGCATAGTGTTCTGCTGGCCACACACGTGGGGATCTGGTGGTTTTTCCCTACCTTATGCACCATGCCAAATTACTGATTTGTACTTGTGATAGACCTTAGAGCGCCAATTTTGCCTATTGCTGACCACCAACTGTATAACTAATCATTAATATTGTTTGCAAAAATATAGGGGCCCATTACGATGGCGGGCGGAAGCACTACCGCCGTGCTGGCGGATGCAAAAACCACCAGTTACCGCCCGCATGCCGCAGCCCACACGCCCGCCAAATTACGATGTGAAAAGGCAGCCAAACACCGCCGGCAAGCCAGCGACGCCGTCCGCCATCAAAGTGCGCCCGCTCACGTAGCGGCGCAGCCTAATGGAGACACACCGCCAGACGAAATCACGTACCGCCCGGCGTACAAATTACGATGCCGCAAACAAACAGCTCCCACGGCTAAGAGACACCGCACGTGAAAGTGAGGCGGAAACCCGAACGCCGAGCACAGACACCCAAGAGGCGACCCCCGAGCATGAATCCAGCACTGCAGGCCCTCCCCATGCTATACCTGATGCACCACCAAGGAGGCAACGTACCGCGGAGACGCAGGTAGGCACACACACAACAAGGGCACGCAAACAGCGCACACAGTGCAAGTGCGGAAAAGGAGGACATGGCACCCCCCAACACCCCTGCGTGGACAAGACACATCCACCACTGCACCCACAAATGTAACACAGGGCAAATTGCAACATCTCGCAACTATCATGGGCACACCACCTGGGACCAGGAACCAACGACCCCGTCACGGCACCGCAGCACAGCGGCGATGACGCAGCCACACATGCGCACAACTCAGCGCCCAACCATAACGCCATGTATGCGTCGCACACAAACAACACAGGGACACAACCAAGCACCACACACACCAGCCACACCCAGAACGCACATGACACGTGACAGGCCTGCCACAGTCATGTCCCCAACGCCCAATTCACGGACAACACCCAACGTCACACAACCGACGCCCACATGTCAGTGAAGTCACGCAACATCAGGACACACCCCTGTGTGACAAACATGGCGAAGCACACAGCGGCGGCAACACCACCCAGCAGAACATGGGCCCCGTCGGGAAGAGGTACGCCAGTACCACACAGAAACACCCATACCACCCTGCACCCATGAACCAGACATACAAAACGGTACACCAAAGAGCCCGGGGACCGACAACAGGTGGACCCAAGAATGACACCCACACACAAGGCCCAACGCATAGCGGAAACACAGCCTGCCGCCCACACACGGGAGAGCAGACAGCACTGAATGACCTTCCATTCCAACTCCGAAACCACAACCCGACTAAACAAGCCGGAGAATACAGCCATTGTCCCAAAAAAGACCAACACAGGCATGCAGAGGAAACCGACCACAGGGCAGATAGCGCATATCACCTAAGAACATACCGAACGGGGAAGAAAAATTATAAAACTCCCCCATGCCGTTCCCATGCAAGTTATCTGGAAGGAGTCACACACCACTGACCTTGAACATTCAGAGAAGCACGTGGGATGAGGGCCCGTGTCCTCCGCACAAGCTAACAGAACACAAGTCCTGCCCCCTACGACCATCACAGACCTCACAGCAACCTCGGAGCTTGCACACTGCAGACTGCACACACAGCCGGAGCACGCCACCACATCGCCCCGCAGCAAAATGGCACCTACAACACACCTACCCAACTATGCCAGACAGGTCAAGCTGTACAAACACAACCTGATACAGATGTTGGGATGCGATCCCCTATCCCTGCTGAACGTAAGTTACCGACTGACTTACCGCATCGCATTGTTCAGCTGCGTCATACCCGTCTTCTACTGTCGGAGGTGTCCCTTCCACCATCCTGTGGAGTTGTGCCTCTCCAACCCGGCATGTCCAAGGGCGGAGCTGCTACCACTATTCCACCCTCTGGACGCACACGACAGGGTCTGTTCAGCCTATGGGGGCATGACGTATGTGGCGATCATCGGGCCCACACTGCAATGGGACCACTGTGCCTCCACACGACGGATCATGGATCACAGCTACATCGAATGTCACCCAGCATGCCCCATCATGCTCCTACAAGGGACAACTTACGAACAACACCGTGACAGCCACCATCCGCTACATTGGCTGGCAAACATGTATACCACCAATGAAATGGAAGCCCTGCAGGAAGCCATCGCATACCTGTCAACCTGTCAATTCGTAGGACCCCGACGCAATCCCCCAAGTGAGCCATGATGTCCGACACTGTACCCATGCTTAGCTTCCGCACGGACTGGCCAGTAACCACTACAACAGCCATACCAAACGACCTGCAACTGATACCACACCATCAATGACACTGCCATGACATCGGATGTGTCCGGGACATGCACACTGTTCCCCATCACATCCAGGAACTCTGCATGTATCGGGGAGGCAGTGGCATGGGATATGTGTATCGCACCCACATGGACAGAACTGCACGTACAACTATGCCATGACATGGATCCTGCGCCCATGGACATATGCACCGCACAGTGGACAGGAATCGCCCGGCTGGAGTATGTGAGAGCTGCACCCCTTCTCCCCTCCCCGGAAATCCCGTAACAGGACCTTTGCATGGACGACAAGTGCATACAACAACAACACGACCCCAGTGACGGTGACATGTCCAGTAGCCCCCATATGGCAACAACAAGTGGGACGCCGTTGCATGCACGTAAGCCCATGCCCTGATGTCAACTCACACGCACGCGTGCATGAGTAACAACAGCAGCACACCTGTCACATGGAACTGAGATGGACTGTGCCCATGATGCCAAGCGGTCTGGTAGGCTAAATGTATACCGTCTGTGTCAAAGTCCGCAGCACCGCAGCTATTTGCAAATGAACATTAGCACAGCAACGGCCAAGCAGATGTAACTCTGAAGCCCACATCCCACATGCAACAGCTAATCACATGTACCCCTACACCCTTAGCTATGTGTAATCATGCTCAGTATATCCTCCACATGCATTCCGCTGCCAGTAGTGTCCACTATACTGCATCACAGAGGACATAAGTCACAATACATGGTTTGAAGAAAGAAACTGTCTCTGCTGATTCCTTTCACAAGTACGAATGGGAGATGATGAGAGTGTGTGATGTACACGGCAGTCGTGACATGACTATGTAGTCCACTGTCATTGGATGTCAACGCAAATGAGTAGCACAACTGTGGAAGACACACATGTGTCGTGTGAAGCGGGAGTGACGCTTCGCTCAGGTGGGTGGGTGTGACGGGTAGATGCGCACATGCAAAGTTGAAACACGCTGTGTCGGGAGGGGTCCGGAACTGCACATTAACGCTTCCCTGGGCAATGTTAAAGGCCACCTGTCGGGGTGGGGATGTGAACACGTGTGTGCACAGCAGCCGGGCACACGAACAATGCGGTATCAGGCGTACACGTCAGCCCACCCTCTGTGGACAAGCTGGATCCTGTTGTGCGCCCGCCAGGCCCTTGACAAGGCACACACAGCCCCTGCCGACCAGGTGTATCCCCAACATTGTCAACCTGCACAGGCAATCCAGGGCACGGGATGGCAGTGGAGCATGGTGGGGGAGAGGACTCGGCGCGCTCCTCCGGGACACATCACGCATGCAAAACATCCTCAATGTGTAGCATGGCTCAAGTCATATGGAAGTATTGGGGGACGCACACGTCACGAGCAGGAGTGACGTCACGGAAGGTGGCTCGCACCATCCCACTCATTGCCTACATCTCCACACACGTCACATGCCGTTGCAACAGAGAAGCCAGCGCGTGCGCAAGCACCTCCGAGCCCGCCCCAGTGAGGCAAAAGAGTGAATGTGTGGGTCCATCAGCCCCAGATGGACGCGGCATGGGCCGCTAGGGCAGCTACAGCCTCTGTGTGTCGCAGGTGGTGTATCTGGACTGCGGAGACTGCTATGCATTTTCTAAGTTGCCCGTGTCTCGAGTCGGGGCACCACGCAGGTGGACTGCGTCCCGCCACACATCATGCCGTGAGACAGGCCACTCGTTCAACTGGACCCACACATACACTCCTTGGCCTCTCCGGGGCGAGCTTGGGGCTGCATCTGCATGCGCTAGCCCCACAGGTGCAAATGCATATTGGGGGAGCGAGGGGAGGCCATGAGGACAGGGACAAAGACGACTGTAGTACTGTCAGTGAGTTCAAGGAATGACCCTGATGTGGACAGGAAAAGACGTGCCCCGTGTGTATTGCAACTAGTCGCTAATCCGATCACCCTCCCATGTCCTGCATGTAAGCCCGCACCTAGCCCCGCCCACCCGCCACACTGAAATTAGCACCAGCACAACATCATTCACATTCGAAGCACTGACTGGGGGTGACAACCATTGGACACACTTGTTGAGGCCACCCACGCGTACATGTGGGCCCTCCATGATCCATGTCACCTGCGGCAAAGTGATGACATGCGCAATGACGGAAGTGAGGAGAGCTGTCCGCCCCACGCACAGATGGTGCATCAGCTCCACAGACCCAGCAGCGAGTGCAGCAGTGGTCACATGTGCAGGGGCAGCTGTGCCTGGTGTGAAGGCACATTCAAATTGACAGCACATCGACCAATGTGTAGTCTGCCCACATCTACAGTCCATTACCATGCGGACATAGAAAATGAACATAGGGCAACACATCTGTGTGGGTGCACCCACTGTGACCAACACTGCGCAATCATCGACGTACTCGCCCTGTGCATGGCCCACCACGCAACGGAGGTCACATTCAGTGCCACCATCCCACACACACATCCCTATCACGAGACATGGTGTGTCCAATAGTCAGTACTGAGTTAGCGCCCATCTGGAGGGTCCTGAACAGGAGACACATGCAACCCACTAGGCAGTCAGTGCTGTCATCTACTGGCATTGTGCAGTCAATGTGCAGGCCAGGCCTGCTGGGACTGAGAGGGGCAGCATGGCCCAGCCTGACATTCACACGAGCAACAAGTGCACTGAGACCTGCATTGGCAATTGCAGACGTTGGCCTGCTCCCAGCTGGCCCGGGACGCCTACCTCCATAGTGGAACACGCAGGGTGCAACTGCGCGGGTCATCGGAGTTGGCCGTAATGGCCTGGCCCATGTTGGTGACAGTCCGCTGATGCCATGTGCACCACACAGTATGATGTGCGCACTGCATCTGCAGGTGTGGCCATGATGTGCGTGTGGGTGCAGGTGCACAATGGACGGGGCCACAACATGCCGTGTGCATAGGCAGGGACGGCCAGTGGCCGGCCCCCACATGTCTGTTAGCATGTCATCATCTGCACATTGGCATGGGTGCATGGTATACGCATATGCACACGCATGCCATCTCTCACTATGTACATCTGCCACTTGGCACGTGCAAGGTTACGTGTCACATGTGATGTGTATTTGCAAGCACACAGCCGTGTTGGCATGGGGCTGTCAATGTGTACACCTGTCAATGCTTCTGGAGGTGTGATCCGTACAGTGCTGCACATAGGGTGCAGTGGTGACACCAATGACTGTCACATATCCCCTCGTGCCACAGGTCCCACTTTTCTTGGCCGCTCAGCCTGTGCCCACATCGTCGTTGGTGTGTGCCATACTCATCCAGCCTCGGAAGCAGTGTGATGCACAGCAGCCAGTCATGTTGCCGTGGTGTTGCCGCTTGCCGAATATGCAGTCAGTCCCCATCAGCACGCCTCACAGGTCATTGAGGCCTGGATCCCCATGTGCATGCACATAGCAATGGTTTGTGTCACTGCCCATTGCTATTGGTGGGAGACCTGTGTAAGTGTATTGTGGCTGTGCTGTCCCTGCATGACAGCTGTTCTGTGACTCATGTTCTTGCTCTGACATATCAGTTATGTGTATGTGAAAATGCCATGTGGCGTGTTGCTTTGACATGTGTCCACTTCCATCTTTCCTAGGCGGAGACCAAACATTTACCGCCCTTACCAATTGTTGGCGGACATGGAGGATTCTGAGGTCATCCGGACATTTCGTCTGGACCGACCAACCCTGCATCGACTATGTGCCATGTTGGAACCCCACCTCCGTCCTCGCAGGGTGTATCCGACAGCATTCACCCCCACGGCTAAGGTGATGGCTGCACTGCATTTTTCGCCACTGGGTCATTCCAGCACACAGTGGGCAGTGGAAGGTGGGATGTCCCAGCCCATGTTCAGCATGGTGCTGAGGGATGTACTGGCAGCCATGATGCTGTACAGGAACAGGTACATCCGATTCCCCAGGGCACGTGAGTTGGCGGCAGTGAAGGGTGCATTCTATGCCCTTGGACGGATCCCACACGTCGTTGGTGCCATAGATTGCACCCATGTTGGCCTTGTCCCACCACAGGCCACTGAGCAGCTCTTCCGCAACCGGAAGCACACGCACTCCCTGAATGTGCAAGTGGTGTGCCTTGCGGACATGGTCATTTCCCACGTGTGTGCGAAGTTCCCAGGCTCGGCCCATGACGCGCACATCATGCGCAACAGCATATTACCACGACTGATGAACAATCTGCAACAGGACCGTGGCTGGATTGTCGGTGAGTATGTGGAGTTGTGTAGCGTGCTGGCTTAAGGATGCTGTCTACTGTCCTGTTTGAATTGCAACGGTTCTCTGTGTCCCTCACGCCCAGGTGACTCGGCTTACCCGAATGGGCCCTGGCTGCTCAGTCCATTACGAAATCCTCGGACCCCAGCAGATGACCGCTACAATGAGGCACATGGGAGGACCAGACGTGTGGTCGAGCGTACCTTTGGCCTCCTCAAGTCCAGGTTCAGATGCCTGGACCGCACCGAGGGTGCGCTGGCGTACTCCCCACAGAAGGTGTGCCAGATAGTGGTGGCTTGCTGCATGCTGCACAATCTGGCTATTCGAAAGCAGATCCCCTAATTGTGGATGATGGAGATCAACCAGGGCCCCAGCCTGCAGACCAGGACAGCTCGAGTGAGGAAGACAGCGGAGAGGAGGAAGCTGTGAATGTCCGTCAGCAGCTCATCGCCCGCTACTTCACTTGACGGTGAGTGTCCATGTACGACGGATGATGTGGCTGTAGTTGTGCAGGTGTCTGTGTGCTGTGTCACGGAGGCCTTATGTTCACTGTGTGCTGTGTGTCAATGGTCCATGTCCAGGTTTGTATGCCACTGACGGTGGCTGTGGCATTGTGCCCTATTGCTCTGTGCGATGTGTGTACATTGCTTGTAGTTGTTGACATGTACTGTGTGATGGGTGTGTGACACACTCATTGAATGTGCTCCTGTTCTGTCTTCCCCCCTAGGTCCCTACAGCCCCTCCTGTCCCATCGCCATGCCACACATCCGATGCTTTTCTGCTCAAGGTGGCGGTTGATCATCGTTCAATAAACACAGTGCACAGACAGCAGTTTGTGTAAAAGGTGCATTTATTTTCAACTGTGACATGTCATTGTGTGCAAGGTGATGACATGAGTGTTGCGTGCAGTGACAATGAGCTGTCGGCCATGGCTGCGTGATGCTCAGGGTGTACCCACTAGTTCTATGTCCCTAGTCCAACAGACACATGCCATTCTGATGGTTGTGTGGGGTGGGATCGTAGTCCAAGTCAATGCAGTGGGTGGTCAAGGATGCCTGGCTGCCTCACTTGCGTCTGGAGCGTGCGAAGTCCTCCCGGGACATCTGTTTCCACTTCGGACGGCCCCTTCCACGTTTGGGAGGGGGGGGTGTGGTGGCGACCTGCTGGTGGTGGGTGAGGTGTGCTCACTGGCTGTGGACGCAGGTGAAGTGGACACTGCTGCCCGACCCTGCGCCCTAGCAGGTGGTGGCGGAGGTGGTGTTGCTGGCCTTGCCTGTGACCCCACCGCCACCACCAGCTGGCCCATGCGGTCCACGAGTTGGTCCATACGGGACACGAATTGGCCCATATGGGCGTCCATGGACCTCAACACCCCCAGGACCTCCCGCGTGTCGGAAGCAGACCTGGCCCATTGTCCTTGGGCCTCTTCATAGGCCCCAAGTACTCTGGCCATTTGAGGCAGGGCATGGCTCCCAGGGAGGCTGGCGTTGGCCTGACCCTGCTCCTCCTACCAGTACTGCTGCCACCGACCTGCCCACTAGCCACATTGCTCACCACGGTCCTCGCTGTGGCTCCCAGGGTGGACCCAGTCGGCCGGACCACCACTTGCGCTGGGGCTGGGGCCAGTGATGACGTGGTGGTGGTCGCGGCGGTGGTGGGGGTTGCGGCAGTGGGAGTGGCCGCAACGACCGTGGGAGTGGCCGCCACAACAGTGGTAGTGGCCGCTACGACAGTGGCAGCAGGGGGCTGTGAGTGGTCATCAGCCCTGGATGATGGGTTGGTGGGTGGGAGGGTGCCTGGGGTGCGGTTGGGCCCTGCCACACCAGATGGGCCTGCTGGGTGGTCCGTGTCCGAATAGGAGGACAGATCCTCCACATCCGTGAGTCCTTGTTGGGGGCTTGCAGGCTGGCTGTGCTGGCTGCTGTCTCCATCTCCAGCATCCAGCAGTTCGTCACCTGTGGGGAATGAGATATGTTATTGTGTTGCACATGACAAAGTATGTATAGGTTGTCTGACATCCACAGTTCGTGCACAGTCGTGCACAGGTTTCCCGGAGCCGTGTGTGTGGCTGTGCTATTTGTTGTTGTGTGGGCATGCCAATGGGACTGTGTGCTGTGGACATGTGGCATGGGACGGATTGGCAATGCCGATGGGTGTGTTGCTGTGCTCCTGCTTTTTGTGGCTCTGGTGTATGCGGACTCCAGACCCATCGTGGAGGTTGGTTTGTACTATGCTCTTGGGGTTCAAATGTAACGCTTAGAAACGCAGATGGCATGATGGGGGTCAGCCCCCTGAAACGCATTTGAGATGAACTATGCTTTGGGGGTTCATATGGAGCGCTTAGAAACACAGATGGCATAATGGGGGTCAGCCCCCTGAAACGCATTTGAGATGAACTATGCTTTGGGGGTTCATATGGAGCGCTTAGATACGCAGATGGCATAATGGGGGTCAGCCCCCTGAAACGCATTTGAGATGAACTATGCTTTGGGGGTTCATATGGAGCGCTTAGAAACACAGATGGCATGATGGGGGTCAGCCCCCTGAAACGCATTTGAGATGAACTATGCTTTGGGGGTACATACTGTGAGCCATGGGTGCAGAACGTGACATGTGTTGTGGCAACATGACAGTGCATGGTCTGAGGTGTGTGTATGTCTGACATACCCTGCATATTTGCTGTCTGTTGTGATTTCTGGCCATGTAATTGGATGCATTGTTATGAGTGAGTGATGGTTGTGTGCCACACGACGTGTTGCAGATGGTCCAATTCCTTGGTGTGCGTGCTGCCCTGTGCCATGTGCATCAATGCAGTGCTCGGGGGGTGTGGCCCATGTTATGTGTGTTGTTGCTCACAGTGTGACGTGCGCTTCATTCACTTCTGGCACATGATTTGTCATGGGCATGTTTCTTTGCGTGACTACTGTATGTGGACAAGCTGTTCGGATGACATACCTTTCATGTGACTTGGGCTGACGGATGAGATGGATGGTATGTTGCATGTGCATTGTGTGTCTGTGTGTTTGATGGGTCCAGTGGTGTTCGTGTGCATTTATGTTGTTCCACGCTGTTGCGTCTAGTGTGGTATGTCTTACATGGGCGTAGTTGTGGGATGTGTGGTTGACAGGCAGTAGGGGCTACATGGACAGGACTTCGATGGTGTTGCAGTTGTGTGTGATGGGTTGCACTGTGCCTGCCGTGTGGTTCTGTAATCAGTGTGACTTGTGCATGCAGACGTGGCTCCTTGGGTGTTGCTGTGTCTGTGATGGGTCATGTGGGGTGTGACTCTGTGGTTCTGCTCCGTGTGCACATTGTTCACATGGTTGTGACAGGGAGCAGTGCTGCGTGTTCCTCTGCTACTTGACATGTCCCATGTGTTAGTCGTAATTCAGTCCTCATGCCTCCAGTCACCCCGCCCTGTCCAGTTTCCCACCTGCAGGTTGTTTTTGAGCTTGCACTGGACTGGATGCAACATGGTTATGGGCGGGGGTGCTCCATGTTGCAGGTCTGTGGGGTGGGGGCGGTGTTATGGGTCGTGGTGATGGCTGGACGCCCACTGACACCGTTTGTCCTGGGGCGGGATGTCTACCTGTCGGCTGCCGGTGTGCACTGCAGTGGCTGCTACGTGGGTGTGGGGTGTGGGCCGTGCTCCTCCTTGCTGTGCTGTGGGACTATGGGCCTGGTGGGTGTTGTACTTCAGCTGTCCCCCTCCCACCCACTGCACTTTGTGTTGCTGCAACTTACCTGTTACTTGTCGGTTAGTGCAGCTACGGCTGCCACATGGGTGTGGGGGTGCTCCGCCTTGCTGTGCTGTAGGACTAGGGGCCTGGTGGGTGTTGTACTTCAGCTGTCCCCCTCCCACCCACTGCCTTTGTGTTGCGGCTACTTACCTGTTACTTGTCGGTTAGTGCAGCTACGGCTGCCACATGGGTGTGGGGGTGCTCCGCCTTGCTGTGCTGTAGGACTAGGGGCCTGGTGGGTGTTGTACTTCAGCTGTCCCCCTCCCACCCACTGCCTTTGTGTTGCGGCTACTTACCTGTTACTTGTCGGTTAGTGCAGCTACGGCTGCCACATGGGTGTGGGGGTGCTCCGCCTTGCTGTGCTGTAGGACTAGGGGCCTGGTGGGTGTTGTACTTCAGCTGTCCCCCTCCCACCCACTGCCTTTGTGTTGCGGCTACTTACCTGTTACTTGTCGGTTAGTGCAGCTACGGCTGCCACATGGGTGTGGGGGTGCTCGTTGTGGCGCTTCTGGAGTACTAGGGGACCTGTTGGTGGTTACGTGGCTGGCTGGGTGTACACATGCCCCCATGGTTTTGTTAGTTGATATGTTTGGGCTGTGTGTGTGGTGGTGCCTGTTGCATGTGTGAGTGATGTGTTGTGTATTGTGTACTGGACATGGGGGTGTTTGTCCCTCTGAGCTATGGCATGGTGGTAGTGCATGTGTGTACATAGCGGTGTGCTGGTATACATTTGTTTGTACTTACCAGCCTCCACTCCCCCTGGTAATCCGGTGAGGATCTCCGGATGGATGATGACTCGCACCTTCTCCTCCCACGCTTTGAAGGTCTTGTAATGCGCTGGATTCCCTCCGCCAGTCGTGGCAGCCAGCTCTCGATTTTTGCTCTCTTTCTTCTTGACCAGGCTTTTGATGTCGTTCCACCGTTTGTTTATCTCTCCTCTGTTTCTGGGTACGGTCCCGACTGCATTGACCTGGTCTACAATTCTGTTCCACATTCTGTTTCTGGTGGCTAGTGGTGTGTGCTGGACCTGGTTGCCATAGATTTGTGTGTGCACCTTGACGATCTCGTCGACCATGACCGTCAGCTCAGTGGAAGTGAACTTGGGCATTCTGTGTGATGCCATGGTGTTTGTGGTGCTGGTGCGGTGTGTGATGTGTGATGTGCAGGGGGTTTGTGGTGCCGGTGTTTGGTGGTGGTGGTGGTGGTGGGTGTGATGTGTGCGTATCTGTGGTGTGCTGCTGTCCTTGCTGTGTCACTGTGTCCTCTCCTCTCTGCTTTGCAATGTTGCAAGGGGTTGTGGTCTGTGGAGGGGCTGCTTTTGTACTTACCTGTTTGGGTGTGTCCTGATGGTCTGTTGTTTTCAGGTGTGTTGTGGCTGGTGTTCTGGGCTTTGTAGTTTAGTTTATTTGTTTGTCCAGGGGTGGTGTGTATTCGGGATGTGTACTTTGTCTGTGTATTTGTGCGTGGGTTGCTGTGTGGACTTGTTTGCCATGTTGTGTGTGTTTGTTTGAGTCCGCGGCTGTTTCTGTGCAGGGACGTGGCCGCCATGGCTTCTGCCGTGTCCATTTTCTTCGGTGTTGTTTACGCTGGCGGGCGGTGTATTTGTTGTTTTCCGCGCTCATGTCGGTGCGATCGTAATTTCACGTGCGGTGTCTCGACCGTGAGGGCGGGCGGTTTTCTGTTGTCGTGCGTCTTTCCGTCCGTGGCGGGCGGTTTGACTCCGACTCGGAGCAAGGCGGGCGGTATTTTGTGTTTTTTCCGCCGCTGGCGGTTTTCGGTTCGGGACATCATGATTGCTGGGTCGGTATTCAGACGGTGTAGGCGGGCGGATTTTTGCCGCTTTCATGGGTGGCGGATTTTTTTACGCCCGGTATCGTAATGGGCCTTATAGATGTTTAAAATATCGATTTTTTAATTAGTGTTATTCATTTTAGTTTATATTTTAAATGTATGTGATGTATGTTTTTTAATATATATGTGTTATGAATTTTATTTTAATCAAATTTTGCATTTTTTAGTTCCGTAGTAGGTTGTGGGTTTATAGGGGAACTGGGTGGGAAGTATTTTAATTATAATAAATTAATGATAGTTTTTTATTCATTTAATTTAGAATTTATAGCGTTAATTGTGGAAAGTAATTTGTTTGTAATTAGTTCTTAATTGGTTGTTAATTAATATTAATTATTAATTGATAATCTATTATGGTAATTATGTAAAAAAATTAGGAGTGGATTGTGGGGTTTATAGGGGTAAAGGGTGGGAAATAATTTATTTTTGATTAATTAATAATGAGTTGTTAATTTATATTGATTAATTGATTGAAAATTGATTATGGAAATTGTGTTATTAATTTTAGGTGCGGGTTTTGGAGTTTATAGGGGTAAAGGGAAGTAAGAAATGTATGTTAAATTAATTAATAATTAGTTGTTAATTTATATTAGCCAATTAGTTGATAATTAATTATGGTAATTGTGTGATTTTCATTAGGTGTGGGTTGTGGGGTTTGTGGGGTAAAGGGTGGGAAGTAATGTATGTTTAATTAATTAATAATTAGTTCTTAATTAATATTAATTAATTAATTGAACATTAAATATGGAATTTTTGTAATTAATTTTAGGTGTAGATTGCTGGGTTTATAGGGGTAAAGGTGGGAAGTCATGTTTGTTTAATTAATTAAAAATGAGTTGATCATTAATATTAATTAATTAATTTATATTTAATTAGGGTATTTGTTTATATTTTTGTGTGTGTGTTTTATTGTTATAGGGGTACAATGTGGGGAGTAAATAATTTTACTTCATAATTAGTTGTTAAATACTATTAGTTTTTAATTGAAAAGAAGTTTTAATTGTGTAATTAATTTTTTATAGTTTAAATTTATGTAATAATTAATGTTTTTTTCTAAATTATTTTTAATTAAAAATATTTATTTGTTTGGAAATTGTTTTTATTTTATTTAATATAATATTTGTAGGTATTTGTTATATGTATTTAACATGATAATATGATTTAAAAAATGTTTAATATTAAATATATTTGTATTTGAATTTTTAACATATTTATCTATTTTTAATTTATTTTGTTTTTTAAATATTTATATTGTTAAAATTTAGTTTGTTTTTAATTTTGAACTGACTGGAGTGAGAATATTAATTGTTACTCCTCTGAAATCCAACACTTTCCCTACTGTTGCACTCACTGGAGTGGCAATAGTAATTTTTACCCCTACGCTATCCAACACTTTCCCTACTTTTATCATTATTGGAGTGGGAATAGTCAATTTTATCCTGCCACTATCCAACACTTTCCCTACTGTTGCACTCACTGGAGTGGGAATGGTAATTTTTACCCCTCCGCTATCCAACACTTTCCCCACTGTTGCACTCAATGGAGTGGGAATAGTAATTTTTACCCCTCCGCTATCCAACACTTCCCCTACTGTTGCACTCACTGGAGTTGGAATAGTAATTTTTACCCCTCCGCTATCCAACACTTTCCCTACTGTTGCACTCACTGGAGTGGGAATAGTAATTTTTACCCCTACGCTATCCAACACTTTCCCTACTGTTGCACTCCCTGGAGTGGGAAATTTAAGTTTGAAGATGTTTAAATAGTTTAATGTTTTAATTTATAATAGAACTTTTTTTTATTAGATTTTATGTTATTGGTACAAACACACTTATATATATATATATATATATATATATATTTTATGGCGGTGGTGCAGGGCGTTTATTAAAAAACCATGCACTAACATCTGGGTCCGCATTCGTCTGTTCCTGAAAATTGGATGGTGTTTGGCGAAGTGTGTTGCATATATATATATATATATATATATATATTCACTAAAAAAACAAAGGTTACAGGGATGTTATAGTTAGGAAATAGAATTATAAAACCTTAGAAATTCACTGAAAAAAAACAAAGGTTACAGGGACGTTAAAGTTAGGCTCACATTTTACTCGTACAAACCCAGAGAATTTCAGCAGCTATATTTACTTGAGCTAACTATAACTTACACCCCGCAAAGCACTGCATATGACCTCACATATTACATCACTCATGACATGGTCAGTGACATCACTGATGACATCACTGATGACATCTCAAATGACATTACTGATGACATCACTGATGATATATATGGCTTTTACTTGCAATAACGAAGAAAGATCTTTGCTCCTTGGGAGTGTGGCGTACATTTTGATTCTGCTTTAAATGTTGGGATCTCTGGTCAATCCCAAAATGTCTGTACCAGCAGTTAGTATGCACCACACGATGACCACTTTGCTTTGGATTTAACTATGGTGGTGGCTCCTGGCACCCGAAGTGGCTTATGACATCTCACCGGCAGAGGAGTCTACTGGGATACTAATCCTTGCGTGTGTACTAATACTGGAAGACTAATGCAGCCTGGCTATGTTATGGACTTCCATTATGCCGGCTGACAAGTCAGTGGTAGGAAAGTGCAGGACCACTTTCACCTGGGAGTATAGTGAATTGGTCCTTTGATGTTCAAAACGTCTGGTGTAGATGCGATCCATGACCAAAATGGATTCAGTAAACACGGGCCCAGAAAATTGCAAAAATTCTTTTGATTGCCATCACTGGGAGACAAGAACTAAATCACTGGCACCATGCTGGGTGTAACAGCAGAATTTGATTCACAGAAAGCTTCTAAATATTTGAATCTGTACTATTAAGAGATTATCAACTGTTCAATATATATACATGTATATATACACATAATAGATAGATAGACAGACAGACAGACAGACAGATAGATAGCTAGATAGATAGCTAGATAGATAGCTAGATAGATAGCTAGATAGATAGATAGCTAGATAGATAGCTAGATAGATAGATAGATAGATAGATAGATAGATAGATAGATAGATAGATAGATAGATAGATAGATAGATAGATAGATAGATAGATAGATAGATAGAGTGCTTTTGTGTTTTGGTGCAAATCTGTTCAGTAGTTCTGGAGAAATTAAGGAAACAAAAATTGTGTATTTCATGCTGTGGATGATCCTCGAAGCTGACATACCTCAAATTGTGATATGATTGGCTGTCACCACTTCGACCAGGAATTGGTGGCAACCATCTCAGGACTCGGGACTCAGTTCTGGATCCTAAAAAAGGGTAAAAAAAAAAAAGGAGGAGGGGAGGAATACCCTGCCTCTTAGACCTGATGGTGGGGTCCCAGAGGGATGTCGCCAGAGGCCAAAAACATTTTTTTGTAAAGAAATTTGCTGCAAATTCATAGATAATCTGCAAATCGGGAGCACATTTAAAAAAAAAAAGAGGTGCGTTCTCCACGTTTTTTGTTAAACCCCCTGGGGTGCGCCAGGGGAGGGTAGTGCATGTGGCCTCCATCCCCCACTCATTTTTGGTCCTGGGGTCCTGGTCCTGGGGGGCACACAGCTTTTTGACCCCGGGCTCTAATTATGTTTTAAGCGGAGAAGGGGCAAGCTGCCCCCCTCCTGACCTGCTTCCGGCCCCGGGGCCCAAAGTATTTTCCAGGTGAGGGGGGCTCCTCTGCCCCCCGCTGAGCCTTCTATTGGCCTGGGTAGTCAGCTGGGGCTGCGGGGGCCCTGGGGTGCCCCCAAGACCCTGTCCTTCAGGGCTGTTTTTTTATTAAAAGGGAGGTATGGGCCACATGTCATCCATTCCTGAGCCTTATTATGCCCTGGGGCCCCCCTCCCAAGCTGTTTTCAGCCACATCCCACTGGGCCAGCACTACTTAAAGGTGGGTGCTCTTGTGCCCCCCATGGACACCCACCATATACTCGCATCCTTGCAATGCACTGCTAATTACCCCACATATTATATCACTCATCTTCTATTTTATCATTAACAATATCACTGCAACATTTGCAATTAAATTATTGATGAGAAAACTGTGCATGACGAGGCGCGAGATATAGTTACCTTAGGGCATTAGTAATGGTTACTTGAGATAACAATAACTGGTGAATTTCAATGGTTTTTAGATTTTAGAGTTTAAAATGTTACATTGTTACTGAAGTTTCACCTAACTATTACGCTACCATAACCTTTGGTTTTTCAGTACATTATATATATATATATATATATATATATATATATATACATACATATATATATACATACATATATATATACATACATATATATATATACATATATATATATACACTGGCACAGCACAGCGCTCAATATGCTAATTGAGCTTGCCCTTGTGCCCTGCAACCTACTATAGGTAAATAATGTGCTTTTAATGTGACCACCGATTGAACTTACAAAAGCGAACAATTTTAACTCACATCAGGGACTCCGAGTCCCATCATGCATTGAGGAAATGAATCGCACCAAGCACACGCCCACTGGGGGCAGTAATGAAATAAATAATGCTGGAAATTAAGAGAATGTGAGCCGTCATTTGTGTGGTTAGCAGCCCAGGAGGAAGGGGATTGTATCCTTGAAACGCATTGGCTATGAATGGAAATGGGAGCAGAAGGACAAGCTGCATGTTAACGCCGCAGGCTGAAAGCTGTTGAGTGCCTCTCACTGCTTTCGGGCACCTTTTGGAAAACAAAATTATTTACACGGCGGCACCGACCGTGGAGAAGAGCACCATCATTATGGACTGAGGCTGAGGTGTTGAACTGTGCAACACTGGTACAGCACAGCGCTCAATATGCTAATTGAGCTTGCCCTTGTGCTCCGCAACCTACTATAGGTAAATAATGTGCTTTTAATGTGACCACCGATTGAACTTACAAAAGCGAACAATTTTAACTCACATCAGGGACTCCGAGTCCCATCATGCATTGAGGAAATGAATTGCACCAAGCACACGCCCACTGGGGGCAGTAATGAAATAAATAATGCTGGAAATTAAGAGAATGTGAGCCGTCATTTGTGTGGTTAGCGGCCCAGGAGGAAGGGGATTGTATCCTTGAAACGCGTTGGCTATGAATGGAAATGGGAGCAGAAGGACAAGCTGCATGTTAACGACGCAGGCGGAGAGCTGTCGAGTGCCTCTCACTGCTTTCGGGCACCTTTTGAAAAACATATATATATATATATATATGTACACTGAACTGCTAGCATGGAAGAGCATGGGACTACTAAATGATGATGAATTTAAATTTCAAAAAAATGACTATCCTGTTTTGCCAATTATGTACTTGTTACCGAAGGTACATAAAGACATTGCCTGCCCACCAGGAAGACCAATAATATCAGCCAAGCAGGGTTTATTGGAAAATGTATCTGTGTATATAGACTCATTTTTACAGGAGCATGTGAGAAGCCTCCCATCATTCGTTAAGGATACTACAGACTTTTTAAAACAAATTCAAGAGTTTGAATGGTGCAGTGATTTTTGCTTATTGCATTAGATGTATCCAATTTATACACATCAATTCGACATGAGGATGGCATAAGAGCATTGGATTATTATCTGGGTAGTAGACCCATAGAGTTTTATACACACAATAAGATGCTCATTGACCTAACTAAATTCTGCCTGGAAAATAATTATTTTATGTTTGAACAAAATGTATACCATCAAGTGAGAGGCGTAGCTATGGGGGCAAGTTTTTCCCCTAGCTACGCCTGCTTACATATGGGATGGTGGGAAAGAATGATACTAAGAACAGAATTTGCAGAGTACCTCACGAACAATGTAGTGAAATGGGTCCGCTATATTGACAACCTCTTTGTGGTTTGGCAAGGGGACAAAAACAGCGCAGAAGAGTTCATAGCCAAATTGAACATCAATGATCTCAACTTACATTTCACTCACGACATCAGTGATAGATCCATCACCTTCTTAGATGTGGAAGTATTTGTTGCAAACGGAAAGCTGGAAACCAAGTTGCATCGAAAAGCAACCGCGGGCAACACAATACTCCACTCTTCGAGTTTTCATCCCAAGCACACCATCTGCAGCATCCCCTACGGGGAAATGTTGCGGATTTGGAGAATTTGTAGTAGGGAGGAGGACCTAGTAATTGCCCAACAACACTGTAAGGACAGATTTCGTGAGAGGGGATATGCCAACCATATCATTGATGATGCGATAAAACGCACTAGGGCTATGTCTCGCACTGATCTATTAAAGAAACAGCCCAGAGTCAGTGATAAGAACCTTCTGGCAATTACCAACACCAAGGAGGGTAGTAACAGCAGCAGTCCGAGGCTCATTTTGACATATAATAGACAAAAGGATAGTCTATATAAAATACTAAAGAAAAGTTGGCATTTAATTCAGAGTGATCCCATTTTGGGTGAAAGATTACCACGCACACCTATGCTTACCTATAGAAGGGCTCCTAGCACCAGGGACCTGGTGGTTATTAACAGCCCAGAAATAAAATCCAAGAGTAGTTGGCTAACGAACCACAAAGGTTTTTTTAAGTGTCAGACGTGCAAGGCCTGCAAACATGGAATAAATAAAACCTCATATATTTCTCCATTTAGAGACAGGCCATGCCACATTGACAAATGTTTGACTTGCAAGTCCGAATATGCGGTTTATGTGCTGGAGTGCTCTTGTGGACTGCATTATGTTGGCAGTACAAAGCTGCAAGTCCACAAGAGAGTGCTCCAGCATATGAGGGCTATTACAAATTCAGATGAGTCCTATCCAGTTGCACGGCATTTTAAGGAGGTACACTTAAATGACCTGCAACAGTTACAATACTACGTGATAGACAGTGTTCCTCCTCCCAGACGCGGGGGCAATAGAGAGGCTACTCTCAGACGTCTGGAGACAAAGTATATCTTGGATTTGGACTGTAAAAGTCCAAATGGTTTGAACACAACTGAGGACTTGTATACATGGCTCTGACATTTCCTGCATAGATTAGATGAAACCACAAATATTATGATGATTTTCTCACACATGTATATATGTTGTTTTAAAGGAATTCCATATAGGAATCCAACAATGGCTTGATGTGACTAATTCCCTTGGCCAATTGGGCCACCCTCTCCCTTCTGTTGTTTCCGGGTTTTGGCTGCTTTGGATGAGCTGGATCAGTCATCCGATGGCAGGCCGAAGACAATGAAATGGTTTGCACAGGGGAAAAAAAAGTTTTGGTATTGTCCAATTGGGGATACCACACTCATGCACTTTAGCACTAGGTTGCACAATGGCACTTTTTGATTAAGTACAGCAAGAACCATTTTTCAACTATGGGGTAACTAAGTACCAAATTTGGGGTTACTTAGAACAATCCACTGCATATGATGGCATTAGGCTTTGATCAATCCAGGTACAATCCCCATTCTCTCGGTTGTTGCACTTCTTATTTGTGCAATTCGCACAGATGAAAGCGTCATTTTGCACAGTACAGACGGCATTCAAACCGTCATCAAACAACAATGTTGCATGATTGGGTGCTATGAATTGCTTTATTTGCACAGTTAAATAATTTGCACAATAAGGACAGATTTGCACAGTATAGATGGTATTTGAAACCGGTACTTAATCACAATGTGACAGGTTGCTGTATTGACAATTGCGTTTTTTGTACAGAGAAATGCGCTTTTTTGCACAAGTACAGATGACTTTCAGAACTGATGTGAGTTGTAACACTGTAGGATGTTATACTGAGAAGCATTTGATCTGAACTGTTAAGATGGTACTCGAAACAGTGGTACATTACTTGGGACTGTCAATGTGTCATAATTTTGCACAGATTAATGCGACATTTGCACAGGTATAGTCAGTATTTGAAACTGATATCACCTTTACCATTGCACTATTTTGTACTGTATTTGGCGCGATGTGCACATTGCAAAATGGTATTTTAAACCGATATGAAATTATGAGTGTAAAATAAGAGAAAAGAAAAATGAATTAACAACAGCGAAATTGCTGTACAAAAACAGACGGATAGTCTGTTTTCAGTTTTTGTTGCTTGCACTGTCACTTTAAATTTTGGAGGAAACACTAGTATGTCATGTGATCAAGGCCTCTAGGGGCTGAAACGCGTCATGGCGGAATAGCACTGAATAAACTCATCTGCACGAAGAAAAGCTGGTGTCCGTTCCGTTTCTAATTCCGGATTTATGGAGTTGAGAAGAATCGGTTCTTGTGGATATATATATATATATATATATATATATATATATATATATATATCCAAAACACAGTATTCCACCTGGGGCCAGCCGAACTCGCGGCGGGTGCAACCGGGAAGCGGTGGTGGAAACCGCTTATAACACAGCAAAAACAAGGAGTTCATGGTACTCCCAAGGTCCGGTGCACTCACGGGGTGTGTGTCGGCTATAAAACATCCGCAGACGCGTTTCTGGCTCTTGCCGTCATCAGTGCGGAAAAGGCGTCAATAAAACGACACAGTCATTTAAACGGTTCTGCCATATGGTTGGTGGATCCTTGGCCAATGAAAGGCCGGCGATGGGGCGTCACCGTTTTCATTATTTATTGCTTAATGCAATGTTTATGGCAGCTTTTCCGCACTGATGACGGCAAGAGCCAGAAACGCGTCTGCGGATGTTTTATAGCCGACACACACCCTGTGAGTGCACCGGACCTTGGGAGTACCATGAACTCCTTGTTTTTGCTATATATATATATATATATATATATATATTCACTGAAAAAACCATAGGTTTTAGGGACAGTTATAGTTAGTTGGACATTGCACTCGTACAAAACCCGTGAAATTCCCCGTTATAGTTAGTTCAGCTAACTATAACTCGCGCCCGCAATGCACTGCTGATGACGTCACATATTACATCACTCATGACATGGTCAGTGACATCACTGATGCCATCACTGATGACATCTCAAATGACATCACTGATGACATCATCCAGTGACTGTGTGTTTCTGTAAAGTTTAAATATTTTTATATATATAGGGAAAGGCGTATTGAAGAATGAGTGGGTGTATAAGTGTCTGTATGGATGATTTAGTAGGTGCGTGACTAATTCTATAAGTGAGTGATTAAACGTATCTTACTGAATGCATGGGTTAGTGACTAAACTGGGTGAATGTCTGTATCTGTCTGTTGCTGTGTAAGTGGCTGCATGGGTTTGTGAATAGCTACATGAGTGTCTATAAGAGTTATTGATTTGTTGTCTGAGTATCTGTATGGGTGCCTGAGTGTTTGTGTGGATGGGGTGTGTGCGACTGTGCATAGATGTGTGAGTGGGTGATTCACTGGGTGGATGGTTTCAAGAGTGCATCTGTGATAGACTGTATGGGTGGGTAACTGTGTGTAAGAGTGTGTTAGTGAGTGAATGTATGTCCCAGTGGTACATGTGTGAGTAACTACATATGTGAAAGGCAGTATATATGTGTGTTGGAGTATATAAATAGCTATAAGCGAGAGTGAGTGATTGTGATAGTGGCTGTATGGATGAGTGTGTGCTTGTATCAGTGATTGTATAAGAGCGTAACAATGTGCTAGTATTTGTATGATTAAGTGAGCTGGTGTGTGTATAACTGTATAGGTGAGTAAATGGCAGTGTGTTTAATTATTTGCATGACTGACTAGGTGTGTGAGTACCTCTATGGATGAGTGGCGGTGTTTGAGTGTCTATATAGGAGTAAGAGTGCATATGATAGTCCTGTATTGAGTGACCATAAGTATGAGTGACTGTACGGGTGAGTGAGTGGATGTGTGTGTGTAGACCTAAGAATCAGTGAGTGGGTATGTAGTTATTGGTGTTGGAGTGTCTATGGTTTTGCGAATGGCAGTCTGTAATTTAGATTGGGTGTATCAAAGGTTATATTAGGGTGTGAAGAGCTGCATCAGATTATCACGTGGATGATGTCATCAGTGATGTCATTTGAGATGTCATCAGTGATGTCATCAGTGATGTCACTGACCATGTCATGAGTGATGTAATATGTGACGTCATCAGCAGTGCATTGCGGGGCGCGAGTTATAGTTAGCTGAACTAACTATAACGGGAGAATTTCACGGGTTTTGTACGAGTGCAATGTCCAACTAACTATAACTGTCCCTAAAACCTATGGTTTTTTCAGTGAATTTCAAAGGTTTTTAAATGCTAATTTGTAACTATAACGTCCCTAAAACCTATGGTTTTTTCAGTGAATTTCAAAGGTTTTTTAAATGCTAATTTGTAACTATAACATGTCTGAAACCTACGGTTTTTTCAGTGAATTTCAAAGGTTTTGTAAATGACAATTTTTAAATGTATTAATTGTTATATAAATTTTTTTCATACTGATTTCGAAATTTTTTAGAAAACATTTTTTTTTACATATTTTATTTTTTAAATTACATTGTAATTATATTATACATTACAAAAATACTTTCTCAGAATGAATTACTTTAGTTTAAATACTTTGCACATAGGCAATAGACTTTTAAGTACAGTAGTTACAGTTGTTGCAATGGGCAACACATTTTCAAACACAATGCAACATTCAGCTCAATGTGAATTTCTAGTTAAATACAATTAGTTACTTTATGGATTACTTTTCTAACCACAGGACTGGATCCTAGATTCAGTCCTGGGACATCTCCTGTAAACAGTTGAGTAAAAGCGTTTTGGTTACAGTCGTGATTTTTAAGGAATATTATTGTACTTTAAAAGTTGACACTTAGAAACTTTTTCTCATAGAATGACCAATGTTATCCTATGGAAGGAAATTCACTTAGGAGGTAAAAACTGTTATCGTTACTTTTTGTTACTCAGTGTTGGATCCTGGATCCAGCACTGGTGCATCTCCTGTAAACAGTTGAAAGAATGCGTTTAAGTCATACAGGCGATTTTTAAGGAATATTTGTAGTTTGTGAAAATCGACACTTTGAAACTTTTCTGCTGAAAACCAGGACCTATGCCTATGGAAGAAAATATAAGTTACTGGTAAGTACGGTTAAAATTACTTTTCAGGGTCAGTGCTGGGCTAAAAGATGCAGCACTGGGTTCTCTCCTGATAACAGGTGAGTAAATTGGAATTCGTACTTTGGTTGATTTTAGAGGAATATTATAAAGTTCCAAAACTCCACACTTAGAAGAATTTCCAAGTGAAACCAGTCAATGTTAGCCTATGAAGGAAATTCAAGTTACCGGTAAGTACGGTTAAAATTAATTTTGAGGATCAGTACTGGGCTGAAAGATGCAGCACTGAGGTCTCTCCTGATAACAGGTGAGTAAATCAGAATTCGGATTTCGGCTGATTTTAGAGGAATATTTTAAAGTTCCAAAACTCCACACTTAGAAGAATTTCCAATTGAAACCAGTCAATGTTAGCCTATGGAAGGAAATTCAAGTTACTGGTAAGTACGGTTAAAATTACTTTTCAGGACCAGTACTGGGCTGAAAGATACAGCACTGAGGTCTCTCCTTATAACAGGTGAGTAAATCGGAATTCGTATTTCGGCTGATTTTAGAGGAATATTTGCACAATGGTGAAGGGAGGGGCGGGGCCTGAGGTGACATCTGTGCAAACGCGCCCCGTGGCGCGTTTTAAGTTGGGGGATTAAGTCCCCTTGAATCCTGAGGGTCCCTAGGGGCCAACTAGACCACCAGGAACCTCCAATATGCGCCAGGGGCTGCGTTGCAGAGACGTGTAGAGAGGCCACACCCCTTTTACACCTCTCTGCAACGCAGCTCTGTGGCGCTTTCTGGATGTACCTGTTGGGCTAGTTGGCCCCCAGGGACCCTCAGGATTGAAGGGGATTTAATTCCCCATCTTAAAACGCGCCACGGGGCCTGTTTGCACACATGTCACCTGAAGCCCCGCCCTCCCTTCACCACTGTGCAAACGCGCCCCGTGGCGCGTTTTAAGTTGGGGGATTAAGTCCCCTTGAATCCTGAGGGTCCCCGGAGTCCAACTAGCCCACCATATACCTCCAAAAAGCGCCACAGAGCTGCGTTGCAGAGAGGTGTAAAAAGGGTGTGGCCTCTCTACACGTCTCTGCAAGGCAGCCCCCTGGCGCATACTGGAGGTTCCTGGTGGGCTAGTTGGCCCCCAGGGACCCCCAGTATTCAAGGGGAATTTGTTCCCCTCTGCAAACGCGCCAGGGGCGCGTTTGCAGAGTGGTGAAGGAAGGGGCGGGGCCTGCGGGCCCGATCGTTTTTTTTTTTGTCCCCTGAAGGGGGGCTGTGTGGCCCCCTTCCTTTTTTTCTTTTTGGGCCCTGGGGACCCCATCCCCCAGGGCCTTACCCCTTTTTAATTTTTCCCAAAAAAAAACGGGAAGGGGGCCGCGTGGCCCCCTTCCCTGGGCCTGTATTGGCCCCGGGGACCCCATCCCCGGGGCATGGCCTCTATATTTATTATTTTGAGGGGGCAGCGTGGCCCCCTCCTCTGGCCATTTTAAGGCCCCGGGGACCCCATCCCCCGGGGCCGGCCTTTCCATTTTTAAAGAAAAAAAAATTCTCTTTTTTGGGGAGGGGGCCGCGTGGCCCCCTCCCGGGCCACTACTTGCCCCGGGGACCCCATCCCCTGGGGCTGGCCCTCTCCGTTGGGGACTGTGGGGGTCCCCAATCCCCACAGTCCCGCCGGCTCCCCACGTCCCTTGGGAGCCGGCATTGCTGTTCCACATGGGGAGCAGCTGACATGCTGCTCCCCATGTGGAAAAGCAATCGTTTTGGATATTGGAAGAGAGAGCAGGTTTCCCTGCTCTCTCTTCCAATATCCAAAGCAGTTTGCTATGGCAGGACGGGAGCCGCGAGGCTCCCGTCCTGCCATAGCAAACTACAGTGTCCCGGGGTAGGCACCCCGGGACACTGCAGGAGCCGGCCCTGGGGGATGGTGGTCCCCAGGGCCATCAAGGGCTCCAGGAGAGGGGCCGCGCGGCCCCCTCCCATTCAGTACACAGCCCCGGGGAGGTGGTGGTCCCCGGGGCTCTGTGGACCCCCATATTAAAATGTTTAGTGCCCCGGGAGGTGGCGGTCCCGGGCGTGTGGGGGCTGGAGCCCCCCACACTGGTTTTATTTTTAATTAAAAAAAGCCCCGGGAGGTGGTGGTCCCCGGGGCTGCGGGAGGGCTCAGAGCCCTCCCGCACCATTTTTCAAAAAGCCCCGGGGGTGGCGGTCCCCGGGGCTTGGGGGTCCCTTTGAGGCCTCCCACACATTAAATTATCCCCCCACCATGCCCCCGGGACTTGGGCCACCCGAGGGCCAGTAGCTATCGAAGCGCGGGAGACCGCGCTCGATTTTTTCGGCAGGATTTGCGCACCCTGAGCGCATCCTGCCGATTTTTTAACATCTTTTTTTTTTTTTGCCCAGGGGGTCCTTGTGGGACCCCTGAGCAAACCTAGGGGGTCAGGGTGTTTCTACCCTGCCCCCTTTGTGCGCTTTGCGCACTTGTTTCTGTCCCTCGGTTCTACCGAGGGACAAAATGGCTGCCAACATTTCCTGAATCGGAATGTTGACAGCCAGCTGACAGCCAATTAACATGCAGCTCGTGATCGGGACGGTGCGCGCAGGGTGCGCTGAGGGTACGCGGACCCTACTCGGCCATAGATATCACTAACTTTTTACTTTTCATTTTCTCAGCAACTACTGAACGGATTTACACCATTTAACAAAAGGGTTCTTTCTGAACCAAGAACTACCTCTTTGCCAAATTTGGTGTAATTCCGTTCAGCAGTTCGGGCTGTAGCCGTGTCTAAAGTTTCCTATGGAAAAGTGCATGGGGAAAACGTGTTTTGGGACCCCCTTTTTCTCGGCCCCGCTTGACGAATCCCCCGAGACTTTCAGGGTAGGAGCGGACCGGAGCGGGCCACAAAGTTTGAAAATTTCGCGAAGATACGTCAACCGGCAAGAGAGTTATTTCAAATAGAATGCCGCGGATTTCCTATGGATAATAGGTTGTATCTATAACTATCTACTGGCGACCGCCAGTAGATAATATATATATATATATATATATATATATATGAACAACCAGTCCTGCTCCCATAGAATAAGGCACGTACACAAGGCTGCTGGAATATGGCACCTTTATTTTCCTGAGTCTCCCTCGACCCCGAGCTCAAGGAGACGCGTTTTGGCTTCGCAGAAGCCTTTGTCAAAATCTAATAAAAAAAAGTTCTATTATAAATTAAAACATTAAACTATTTAAACATCTTCGGATGGGTAAAAATTACTATTCCCACTCCACTGAGTGCAACAGTAGGGAAAGTGTTGGATAGTGGCGGGATAAAATTTACTATTCCCACTCCAATAATTATAAAAGTAGGGAAAGTGTTGGATAGCGGAGGGGTAAACATTACTATTGCCACTCCAGTGAGTGCAACAGTAGGGAAAGTGTTGGATTTCAGAGGAGTAACAATTAATATTCTCACTCCAGTCAGTTCAAAATTAAAAACAAACTAAATTTTAACAATATAAATATTTAAAAAACAAAATAAATTAAAAATAGATAAATATGTTAAAAATTCAAATACAAATATATTTAATATTAAAAAAAAATTAAAACATATTAGAATGTTAAATACATATAACAAATACCTACAAATATTATATTAAATAAAATAAAAAACAATTTCCAAACAAATACATATTTTTAATTAAAAATAATTTAGAAAAAAAAACATTAACATTAATTATTACATAAATTTACTTTTTTATTTCCTACCCTATAACACCACACAATTCACAACACACATCTAAATTTAAAACAAAAATGTACTGCCTCAACTAACATAATTAATTACCAATTAAAAAATATTAATTAAAAAAAAAACTCATAAAAATTATTTAACTTCCCACACTTTACCCTTATAATACCCACAACACACAGTTAAAATTAAACTATAAAAAAATTAATTACACAATTAAAACTTCTTTTCAATTAAAAAACTAATAGTATTTAACAACTAATTATGAAGTAAAATTATTTACTCCCCACATTGTACCCCTATAACAATAAAACACACACACAAAAAATATAAACAAATACCCTAATTAAATATAAAATTAATTAATATTAATGATCAACTCATTTTTAATTAATTAAACAAACATGACTTCCCACCTTTACCCCTATAAACCCAGCAACCTACACCTAAAATTAATTACAAAAATTCCATATTTAATGTTCAATTAATTAATTAATATTAATTAAGAACTAATTATTAATTAATTAAACATACATTACTTCCCACCCTTTACCCCACAAACCCCACAACCCACACCTAATGAAAATCACACAATTACCATAATTAATTATCAACTAATTGGCTAATATAAATTAACAACTAATTATTAATTAAACATACATTTCTTGCTTCCCTTTACCCCTATAAACTCCACAACCCGCACCTAAAATTAATAACACAATTTCCATAATCAATTTTCAATCAATTAATCAATATAAATTAACAACTCATTATTTAATCTAAAATAAATTACTTCCCACCCTTTACCCCTATAAACCCCACAATCCACTCCTATTTTTTTTTACATAATTACCATAATAGATTGTCAATTAATAATTAATATTAATTAACAACCAATTAAGAACTAATTACAAACAAATTACTTTCCACAATTAACGCTATAAATTCTGTAATCGCCGCCTCCTGAACGTGAGTCGCGTCGTCTATTGGGACCCCCAGGAGCGGGTCCGTTAAATCATACACAATTCCTTTCAAAACAAGGATGACGACGCCTTGTGTGGTGCTGCAAAAGTATTTTATTCAGCCTCAATCGTACGCTTTTCGGAGCGTCCTGCTCCTTGCTCACCGATAACAAAGTTTTGAAAGCGGCCATTTTTAAACTTTTTTCTGTGTGGTTTCTACGTGACACGTGATAAACTACAAAATAGTGAAAGGTGAAAACAGACTCGTAGTTTTCACTTTGCTTAGCGTTTTTCACAATGATCCGTTACACAATTGAAAAAACTTTACGACGATAATCGTTTTCAGTTACCAAATCAACTTGTTCCATTTGAATAATTCATTTACGGCAATTATTTGTAACAGTATAAATTTACAATAATTAAAATTCATACTATACAATATTTTTAAAATTTGCAAAATATACACAAATTGGCAAACACATTCACAAGATTAGTATCAGCAACAAATTAGTGTTGCTGCAACACACTCTCGCCCAAGTGGGCAATGTTATCACAATTATATTCTGTGAGCCTCTCTGAATCGAGCCTATGTGGGCTATCTTTGCCTTCTAACAACCTAACGGAACCCATTGTGTACAATCCCCGCCCAAGTGGGCCACTGAGAATTTTTGCTTTAAAACATTATCTGTCTGTTTATAAAAACTTTCTTCCCTATTAAAACCATAGTTAAAAACCTCATCTTCTTTATCTACAAAAACTTGCGAGACAGAATCCATTTTTATATATTTACAAATGCGTGTACAAGTCTTCTTCTACATTCATACCTTCCGGGTACTTAGAATTCAATTCAATTATGTAGCGGGACGCAAGTTTTCTAAGCTTCTTTTCCCTGTTCCCGCCACGTTTATCAACTGCCACTGCATCTATCACATACTATGTGAGACCTTTATTGTCTTTACCATGGAACTTTTCAAACTGGCGCGCAACTGGATAGGTGCGATCGCCATTCTTAATGGCCCGCAAGTGCTGCAAAATTCTTTTATGAACTTCCAGAATTGTACTGCCTACGTACCGCAGGCCACAAGGGCACTGCAGCACGTAGACAGCAAACTACGTTTTGCAGTTAAATTTGCCCTTTATTTTTCTCATTGTGCTGGACAACCCCGGTTTGTATTGGGTGGTATTAGTTCCATAGAGGCATGCCTTGCATTTAGAACATTTCAGGAACCCCTGTTTTCTACTTAACCAGGTTTCCTTGAGTTGATGTTGTTTCAGGGTGTTCCTTACCAAAATCTGTTTAAATGATTTTGCACGCCTAAAGGTCACTTGTGGTCTCCGTGGCACCACTTTACCCAGAACAGGGTCATTTTTGATTACGTGCCAGTGTTTATTTAGAATGCCTCTTAGTCTGTCTTGTTGAACACTGTATTTAGTTTTCATACGACACTGGTTACCTGTGTCTTCTGATCTGGTTTTCTTCTTTTTTCAAACAGTATTTCCTCTCTCTTTCTCTTTGACACTTTACCTATTGCCTCATTTATCCATTTGTCAGGGTACCCTCTGCTTTGAAATCTATTCTTGAGACGGATGAGCTCTAATTTAGTTTCCTCCTCATTATGCAATTCCGTTTTGTTCTTAAACATTCTCCAAACGGTATGCTTCTTTTTAAGTTAGTAGGATGGAAACTGGTTGCATGAAGCAACGTATTACCTGAGGAAGGTTTCCTATACAGTTTAGTTGCTACCTTTCCTTCTTTGATATAAACTGTAAGGTCAAGGAAGTTGACACTCTGCTTACTGATATCGCTGATGAAGCTCAAATTTAACCCGTTTGCTGCTCCGAACGTTCCGCGCCAGTGCGAAACGTTCTATTAAACGGGCGGGACCGCGTCGGCCAACGGACGTGCGCAGCACTACCGAGGTAGTGCTCGCGACGGCCGTTGGCCGACGCACGCAGCAAACGGGTTAAATCATTCTTTTGAATCTTGCTAACAAAGATTTTCACTTGCTCCTCTGTGCCCTTCCATACCACAAATAAGTCGTCAATGTAACGACTCCAGTGCATAATATGCTCTTCCACATATTTTGATGTATTCTCATACGCTATATATATATATGTAATTCGATATTTTGTACAACTATATTTTTTACATCGATATTTTTGTACTTACCTGTTTAAGTATAGGGAGTCGATATTTTTGCATTCTATATTTTTACATCGATATTTTTTACTTATAAATTTTTAACTTCGATATTTTGTCAATGAACCCCTAAAAGGCTGTAACCGGGAGAACATGGGCTCCAAAGGAGCCCCCCCCCCCAGTACATGGGATCATACTTTCAACACTGGAATCAGTATTGGGGTATGATTCTAACATGTTTGATACTAAACATGACCGGGTTTGGTGCAGCCACTATATAGTTAGACATCGCGTAATGACTGATGTCCACTATATGTATTAAAATGGCTGACCACACTCACAAAGCCTGGAGAATCGACTACGGGGTTTGTAGGGGTGTCCTGCTCATGCAGGGGCACCCTCACACATATAACCAAGCACCCTGCGCTCAGGACTGAAGAGCCTGCCATAGGGGTGACTTATAGGTTTTAAGTGTAGTGACCTCAGATATAAGGAAGCCTATATCTGTTGTGAGAGGTGAAAGCACTAACTCACACAGGCTGCAATGGCAGGCCTGTAGTCACAGTTTAAGTGGACTCTCATGGGTGCCCCCCTACATGGTGCAGCCCATGGGAGACCCCTGATGTACCTATGCCCTGGATACCTTTGTACCATATACTAGGGAATTACAAAGGTACATCATTAGCCATTGTGGATGTACACAAGTACTTACCTTGGTCAATTTAGGGCGAAAGCACCTTGACTGGGATCCTGATTAGTAGGATCCCAGACAGACTAGGTCAATCAATCAATCATAACAGACTTTATTTGGTCTTTGAAATGAAATCCATAGAAGTAAATCAAGCAATGACACACACTTCAAAATTGTCCTTGATATCAACGGTTTAAAAATACACAGAATAAATACACAATTAAAAAGGTCCTACAAGGATATAAAGGATGACTCCACAGGGGTTTAATCACAGCTGTTTCTCAACCTTACAGCAACTTTTAAAAAGCTAAGAACGTGAAGAATATTATCTCCTGGAAGCATTTGCAAGTATAAGAGTGCGGGGCAAACCCGAGTAAAATTTGCCTTTCAGTACGGGGAGAATATAATGTTTCACAGCTACTTTATAGAAGCTACAAAACATCATAAAATGTAGCGTGTCCTGCAAACACTTACTGTCGCAGCCGCAAGACGGAAGATTAACACCCCTTCCCCCGCGGTTAGGCTAACAAGAAGGGCAATAGGTCCAGCCGGAACCTAGTGAGTAAAGAGCGGTCATACCTACTTTTTTTATAACGCAAGAGGTAAGGCTCGGTAGAGGGCACGGTTTTGAAGATTACATTACGACGAACACTAGTCTCCATTAATGTGGCCCCCTCCCTATCCAACCGCCAACTTCTAAAAAAGTGTTATTTCACCCTTTTGTGGTCCTGCATGCAGATACTATCCGGATTCCTAAATAAATATCCCCTACCTAAGTTCAAAAAACAATCCCTGATATATTTAAACCAGGGAATGTGAAGGGAATAAACCAGGGCCAGGCAGTCCTTGATAAACTCTTTGCTCAATTGGATCCCAGGCCTGGTCCAGATATTTACCCAAAGGTAGAGTGGCCAAAAGGCAGTGATATCAGTTAGATAAGCCACTCCCAAAAAAGCTTTTTTAACAATTTCCAACTCCTTCTGATTGGTATAATCCCAAATTTCATTCCCATAAACTGCTTTAGAGATGGATTTAGCCATATAGATCTGTAGGGGAGCACCAGTGGGTGTGCTGCCTAGTTGTGCAGCAAAATTGAATACAGCGGCGTTCACCCTGACATGGTCCTCTTTTTTCTTGTTAATCAGGGGATGCCAGCTCAGGAAGGAGTCGAGCAACAAACCCAGATAAGAAAACTCCCTTGTCTTTGGCACCAGAGAATGCCCAACTTTAAAAGTAATCGATTTGGTGGATCGGAGGCCTACGACCATTATGAATGATTTTTTATCATTCACTAATAAATCTAACTTTCCATAAAATAAATGAATGAGTCCAGTAATGTCTGCAGGCCCCAGGCGGTTCTGGCCATGAGTACAGAATTGTTTGCGTATAATAAAACCAGCAGATGCCAGGGACCCATCTGGGGGCAGTCTACTTTTGAATCAGATAGGACCTGCTCCAAAATATTAACGTATGAGTTGAAAAGGAATGGGGCCAAAATACAGTCCTGCCGCAACCCTCTTTGAAATTTAAAATGGCGGGTGACCTTTAGGTCTTTCAAATAGCATACTGCTGTCCCCATGTCCCTGTGGAGGTCCCTCGAAAATAAAACAATGTCCCGATCTACCCCCATGGATGACATAATCAGCCAGAGTTTGGATCTATTTACTCGGTCAAACACTGATAGTATATTTGCTTAATACTAGATATAAGTTCAGGCATTGATCCACAGTTAACCACCCGGACCAGAAGCCATACTGTGCCTCCAACAAAATGCTGTTAGTCTCTGCCCCTTCAGAGAGCCTGTTCAAGAGAATATGCTCCACCACCTTAACCACTGAGTCAAGCAGTGATATGGGCCTGTAGCCATGGGTACTATCCCTGTCACCCTTTTTAAAAACCAGTACAATAAGTGACCTTGCCCATGAATCTGGGGAGCCAGCCTCCAAAGCAGCGTTAATAAGAGAGGTCAGGATGGGGACCCAAACCTCCACATCCAGTACGTAAAGGTCAGGGGGGATGCCATCAGAACCTGAGGCCTTGTTCTTAGATAACCCCAATATGCCTTTTAAGGCAGTGCTCCCTTCTATCCTACCCGTAACCCCACTGATTGCAGAGTTATAAATTTCCCCAAATGTCCCACCCAGCTGTCTTCGGTTATATGAGCCTCCAGACCATCACCGGAATGTGTTGCGAAAAAGGGATTGTTGATGATACTCCAGAATTTGGAGCTACTCCTCAGGGTGGTTACGAGCCTCTATCAGTTCAGTCCAGGCCTCCTCCTTTATGAGGTTCTTCCGTCTAGTAAGTTCTTGTTTATACAGGCTATGGCTATTCCGAACTAAAGTAGGATCCCTTGGTTTGGCCAGCAGCGCTCTCTTTAGGGTTCTCAGCGCCCGGGAACAGCCTGAGTCAAACCATCTCGGCAACATACCCTGTTGCCGCTGGGCTGGTGCCAACAGTTGTTCCGAAATGGTATTAGATATCTCGGAGAAGGCCTCCAGGATACTAGATGGGTTGTTCTGTTGTGATATACAAATGTAAAACTCGTTCTTACGCTGGATGTAAAGAGCGTTATAAAAAGAATCAGAAATTGTCTGAAACCACTTAAGCCTCCTACCTCTGTCAATGGCCTTATAGGTCCCTCTCATCGCTACCTTGGAAGAATGAACCAACAGGGACCCACAGATAGTAGCACACACTCGGTTATGATCACTAAAGGGGCTTAAGGAAATTACAAATTCCGAAATAAAAGAAAAGAAGGATGCAGAAACAAAGATAAAATCAAAAAAAGACTCACAACCCTTCTCTGTAAAGGTGGGGTTGATTTCCTCCCTGGGGACAACTTACACATTGCTGAAACTAGGTTGAATTAATTTAAAATGTCATTAAGACGTGTTCCCTGTTGGGTATGTTCCATGTGCATTCCAGTCAAGCGGAAGCATCCTAGAACCTGCACTCCTTCGTCCCTCGGTTCCTCACATAAATCAACATTAAACTCACCAAATGCCATAATATTTACACTTGACACATTGAATCCTTTCAAATTTCTAAAAAATGAACCCACTACGTGAATGTTGGCAACCCCAGGGGGCGCTGAGATGGCATTATAAAAATTAAACAGGAGCAGTTTACTCAACCCCATGGAGAATAGGAGAGCTTGCAAAGTAGGAACGTCTGCAGGTAAAACCTTAAGGCTGCAATGGATCGCTAGGGACACAAATATGATCAATCCCCCCATTGATCTCCCCACCTGAACGGGGGTTGCAGGCAGAAATAAAGTCTTGCAACCGTCCAGAAACAAGTGGTTTGTAGTTGCCTATTTCTCCTGGAGACAGACCACATCAAAACCTTTAATAAAGGGGGCGTGGCCAAGCCGAGCGACAAGATGGCCGCTTAAGCTCTCGGCTCCGCCGACCGAGCGAAATATCCGCTGAAAATCCGCTTTAAACTGCCTAAGTAAGGGCTCCCACACCGTCAACCTTGCACCGGAGGGGCTGCTGTACAGTTTGAGACCACTCACGGCCGGATCGAGGGTGTGTAGCGGAATTGGCGAAAGCTGCGTCATCGGACAGGAGCGGGGTGAAGACGCGTCCGAGTGGCCTGCCGGCTGGGAAACTCACCAGCGTGTGACTGCGTCGGTGTGACCGCCTCCTGCTTGGAGCTGGTGCGCGCTTGGGCGTGTCGCCCCACCGAACCTGGCGGGGGGTCCCGAACAGCGGGGGCAGACTGCGGATTGCCGCCGGCGCTGAGTACGGCGCGAACAACAGAGGAGCTGCCGGAGGCGGGATCTCACCACCAAAGGCGCCATTGTCGACGGCCTCCACGGGAGCGTGGGTGGCACCGGTGAGTGCCTAGAGACTGCCTGTTGGGTCCTCGCCCGACCCCGGCGCCACCACGGACAAACGGGGCAAAGATCACACGTGTCGGCCGTTGCAGCCCCGCATTTCACGCAGATCGGGCTGAGGCTTGCTCGTTAAAGGGCCCGCGCACCAGGACATTTCGGTGCCCCCCCGGGACAGCTTGTGGGCGCTGCTGTGTCATCCTGACCGCTTGCTGGGAGCTGCCTCATAGTTTCGGCGTGTACCCCCCCCACTATAAACATTGCCCTGCTGCGCTGTGGAGACGCCCACTCATGGGTGGGGAGGTGTGCGCCCGCTGAAATCCCAGTGTTGGAGGGGGAGCGGTGTACGTGACTCCGGCAACCAACACCGGTGTTGTCTATTGCCCAACCGGCTGGGAGGGGTAGTGCTGGGCTGCTCACTGGACCGTTAGGAGGGCATCGAGGGACCCCGAGAGCCTGTGAGAGTGCACGGCCGGAGATGAGGCGCTGTGGTGTTTCCCGCCCTGCTGTCTGGTTGTCGGACCGCTGCATCTGATCCTTTGCATGGGTAGGTGAGAGCTGGGTCTGATCTCCGAGCGGCTGTTCCCCAGGCAGGGGGCTCGCTGAACCGGACACTGCCGCGACACTATATGGTTATCTCCACAGGGGGCGATACCCGCTTGCTTCCGCCTGGTGGCGAAGGTGTCTCCGGTTGTGAGTTTTCGGAGGCCCGCACTTTGGGTAATTGAAAATCTGTAAAGAGAGGAGCAAAGGACTTTGGAGCTCCGCTGCTGACCACCTCACGTGGGACAGATCTTGGATCGTCAGTGAACCCCCCGGGGAGTGTTGCACAAGATATGGCGGGGGGACGCGCCTCACGGGCGGTCCTCCAGACCAAACTGACGAAGTACGCATGGGATGGAGGCCCCGGCGCGAGCCCTAAAGGGGGATCAACCATGACCGACAAATCTGAGTCCGGTGGGAAACAGAGGGAACCGACACTGCAGGATATCCTCGAGGCCATCACTACTGTCCGCACGTCACTGGAGTCGCGCATAGACTCCGTGTCCACCGAGGTGTCCCTCATCAGAGAGGACATGCGCTCAATGAACTCACGTTTGAAAGACGTCGAAATCAAGGCATCCTCCCTGGTGGAGGATACGTCCGAACTGCAGAAAAAGATGGAGGAGCTACAAACACACGCTAATAAACTAGAAGCGCAGCTGGACGATTATGAAGGGCGCTCCAGACGTAACAACGTCCGCATTATTGGGGTGCCTGAGCGTGCAGAGGGGCCTTCGGCGGATCTTTTCGTGGAGGAGCTGATCACTACCTATCTCAAGCCCAAAGGGCTCTCCAATTTCTTTTCAGTAGAACGGGCGCACCGTGTGCCAGGGGGTCGGCCGCGGCCCGGGGCCCCCCCCAAGGCCGCTTCTTGCTAGAATCTTCAATTTCCGTGATAGGGATGTTATCCTACAGTGTGCCCGGTCCGCCCCGCCAGTGGATTACCAAAATAGCCGTGTCACTTTCTTCCCAGACTTCACCCTCAAGGTGCAGAGGCAGCGACGTAGCTTCCTAGAAGTGAAGAGAGCGCTTCGAGACAAGGACCTGAAGTATGCTATGATATTTCCAGCCAGGTTGAGGGTGGAGTCGGAGGGGAAATCCTGGTTCTTCACCAGTCCGGAGGAGACCTGGGACTGGCTGGATGGCTGGCGAACGGCGGGCCGGCACGCTCACCGGGCCCGGGGCGTGAGGATGGAGGGAGACGCCCGGGCCTCAGGTGGTGGCTCCCCAATTCCTGATCGAGACGAGGCGGCAGGTGGAGCTGAATAATTGGTCTGTATGCCTTTCCTTTGCGTGAATGGACTGCCTCCAAATAGACTGCGGGATGTGGGAGGGGGCTGGCTCAGACGCGGGCATCGGACTCTTGCTGTGTTGAGCTGGACTGCCTTGGATGCCTTGTTGATATCTATTTCTTGCTCTTTGTTATTTACATTGCCATACAAGTGAGGGACCGTGGGTATATACTGGGCCCTTATTGATGTCGTTAGTACAAGCCCATTAGGCTGTAGCTGTTACTATCGGAACAGCATAATTCCTAGAGTTGTGTGCTCGGTTTGGCAGCACAAACCCGTAAGTTTTGGAAGGGTGGGCGATAGGCACTCTCCTAGTTTGGGGGTGGGAAGTTTTGTCACCGCCGAGCAGGGAGGCAGGGTGGGGGATTTGGGGACTGTACATTGGGTCTGCGGGATGGGGGGGGGGAGGGGTTTGTTTTGTTGTTTTTTTGTTTTGGTTTGGGTATTGTTGTTACGCAGGCATGGTTCGTATTCTCGAATTCAGATGTCAACCGCAGGAGACACAGGGTTGGCCACACTCTGACTGACCATACAATTTAGCACTGTTAGACACTCCTTACATGTACTCCCCCCTGGCTTGTTCCTCCCCGGAGCATCTTATCTCACAAACCTCAACTGATGGGTACACCGAGTAGGCAGAAGCTTACCTTGCTTTCATGGAATGTAAATGGGTTGGGGGATAGAATAAAGAGGGGGCTAGTTCTCCAATTCCTGAAACGACACCTACCGGACGTCGTGTTTCTACAGGAGACCCACCTGCTGGGCAATGGTTGTAAGGCCCTGTCTCGATGGGGTTTTCAAATGGTGGCCCATTCCGCTTTTGGGTCAGGTTCCCGAGGGGTGGGCATCCTTGTTCGCAAATCCTTCCCCCTAGCGATTAACTCGGTCCGCGAGGACCCACTGGGTAGATTTGTAGCCCTGTCTGGAACTTGGGAGGGAGCCATCCTCAACTTGGTCTCAGTCTACATTCCACCGGGCCTCCACACGCTAGCATTCGTCGATCTCGGCGACCTCATCCTGGGCCTTCCCGAAGGGCGACTACTGATTGGTGGGGATTTTAACTCTATTGTCTCTGACTCCCTGGATCGCTGGCCCCAGAAAGTCCTACCGGTCTCGCGTAAACGGATTCATAGCTTTTTGGGTGCACTGGGACTGGCGGATGTTTGGAGGTGCCAGCACCCGAAAGAACTCCAATACACACACCTATCGGGCTCTCATGGCACGATGTCACGCATTGATTATGTGCTTACTCTCACACAACATCTACATCTCGTCAAAGAAATACAACAATTGGCTAGGGGCATATCGGATCACTCCCCCATCTTGTGCAGAATAGAGGTTGGGGAGCCCTCGGTCGGCCGCGTGGCACCGATCAACCCGTGGTATCTCACGACCCCCCTCATTAGGGATAAGGTTCTGACCGAAACAGACCTATATTTCCAAGAAAATCTGGGATCAGTCAGCTCTTCCATCTTGCTTTGGGAGGCCTATAGGGCGGTTGTCCGCGGGGTGGTCCTGGGGCAAATTTCAGGGCAACGCAGGAAAAAGGCAGCTGCCGTGACGCGAATCGAGGGCGAGATCCTGGAGTTGAAACGCACAGTTAGATCGCATGACTCGGAAGAAGTGCGTCGACAGCTTCGTATTAAAACTAAGGAGCTCTCGGACCTAGCCACGGATGCAGCTAAGGCACAGTATCGGGCTACCCTTAGCAGGATCTACGATGTAGGCAACAAGGCAGGCAAATTGTTGGCCTGGCTGGATCGCAGAGACGGGGCGCGGCGCGTGGTGGCTGAAATTGCCATCGATTCACATTCCCAAACCACAGCTCCGCAAGACATAGCGGATGCATTTGGTAAGTACTACCAGACCCTGTACTCTTCCAGCACGACCCATTCGGAGGAAGAGGCTTCTTCCCTCTTACGGGATATACGCATGCCGACGGTCACAGAGGAGGAGAGTCTTGACTTAGACCAAGATATTACAACGACCGAAGTGGAGAGGGCCATTCACGATCTGCGGGGGGAAAGCGTCGGGCCCTAACGGGATCCCTATAGAACTGTTTAAGCTCACGGCGGGCGTGATCGCCCCTTTTATCACCGCCATGTTCCAGGAAAGTAAAGACTGCGGAATCCTCCCTGAAGATCATAGACTAGCCAATATCATTGTTATCCACAAAGCGGGTAAACCCGCCGATCAGTGTTCTTCATATAGACCCATTTCGCTCCTTAACTGCGAGGCTAAGATCCTTGCAAAAGTTCTCGCCACTCGCTTGTTATCGGTTCTTCCCAATTTGGTTCACCCGGATCAATCCGGGTTTATGCCCGCAAGAAATACGTCTCTTAATCTCCGCAGACTACACGCAGTGTTATGTAGAGCAGATACGATCAGAGAAGATACGGTTGTGGCATCCTTGGAAGCTGCTTCAGCCTTTGACACCATAGAATGGCCATATCTGTTCGCTGTGCTACGCAAGCTGGGATTCGGCCCGGAATTTATCAACTGGGTACGTCTCTTGTATTGTCAACCATTGGCACAAGTGATTGTAAATAATCGAAAGTCCCCTGTCTTCTCTCTCGGGCGGGGCACGAGGCAAGGATGCCCCCTGTCGCCACTTCTTTTTGCTTTGGCCTTGGAACCTCTAGCAGCTTGGATCCGCCAGGTCCCCACCATCCATGGCCTTAACTGGGCCTGTGGCAGGGAGGACCGTATATCACTGTATGCAGATGATATCCTGCTCTATCTCGCTTCCCCGGCAAGGTCCCTTAATGCGGTGATGGATATCTTTCATAGCTTTGGCAGGTTCTCAGGCTATAGGATCAACTGGTCAAAATCGGTTCTTTATGTCCTTAGTGGGCAGAGACCGCGACTTCCTCGCGGGTGCCAGTTGACGGAGGCTGTTGATGGCTTCAAATATCTGGGGATCTAAAGATCTGACGCGATTCTATGAAACTAATCTCCGGCCCCCACTAGAGCGCCTCAAATCTGACGTTCTACATTGGAAATCGCTTCCCCTGACCCTCCTCGGACGAGCAGCCCTATTCAAGATGATGTCCCTCCCCATCTTCTGTACGCACTACAAAACACACCTCTTCCGGTCGCGGCATCCTACTTTAAAGAGTTGGACAGCACAGTGCGAGACTTGCTGTGGGAGGGTAAGCCACCCCGCATAGCCACGCACAAGCTTACACTGGGATGGTTCGACGGTGGCATCGGGCTCCCAGACATGAAAAGATACTACTGGGCCTCGCAGCTCGCTGCCATTAACCAATGCACGTACCGGCGACAGGATGACCCGGCATTTCAGATTGATCGATGGCTCCTCCCGGGGGTGGGTTCGAGGAGCGCTCTATACAAAATCCCAGAGGAAAGTTCTGACTGGCCCGACAAAACATGCTGTGCACATCTGGCAAGAAGCCACAAAAAGCCTAGGTTGGGAGGGTAAGCTCACACAGGCCACGCCACTTTGGCACTGTGACCAATTGGGTCGGCTGTCGCGCTCCTTGGGATTCGACAAATGGGATACCATCGGTATCTCCAGAATTGGAGACCTCTGGAGATCCGGGAATGTTATATCGTTTGCCCACCTAAGGCAAGAATATGAAATGGACAGCACCGAGCAGTTCAGATACCTTCAAATTAGGCACGCGCTCCTATCGGCTCTCCCCAAGGGCGCAGTCCTTCCTGATTCCTCCCCACTGGAAGACAGGATTCTAGACGGGAACCTGCCGGAACGGGCCATATCCCTTATCTACAAGAAGCTTATAAACAACATGACCGATCCTTAATACGGCTCAGAGCTAAATGGGACCACGACGTCGCCGGCTTGGAGGATGAGGAGTGGCGGGCCGCGATAGCTTCTCCCCGTGAGGTGGCCATCTCCTCTAGACTCAGACTGGTTCAGTTAAAAATCCTTCACAGGACATATCTGTCCGGGCCCTCCTTGGCTCATATGGGATACGCCTCAGACGGTGGGTGTGCACGCCAGTGTGGCCAGGAGGGCACCTTCATCCATACACTTTGGGAATGCGATACAATTCAGAAATTCTGGGAGGGGGTGGTATCAGTGATAGAGGAAGTGATGGGGCGACGGATACAGTGTAATATAAAACTGATTTTGTTGAATATATGGGACCCCACCGATCTTACAGCCAGAGAGAGGACTTGGGTCACATTGGGCCTTATGGTAGCAAAGCGGAATATCGCACGTTTGTGGAGGGCTCCGATTTCACCGAGCATTGCAGACTGGGCCAAGGACATGGACTGGTGCATGGTGACTGAGATATCTATTTACGTCTCTAGGGGTTGCCCGAAAAAGTGGTCGCAAATTTGGGGGCCTTGGAACACTTTCCGGGGAGGAATATGTGAATAACAAGAGGGTCAAGGGGAAGAACCAATTGAGGTTAATTAATGTGTTCTTCCCGACATCAACTATGCTGGAGGGGGGTAAAAGGATCTTTGATGTGCTATAACACTGTGTGCTAATGTCTACATGTGTAATGCTGTGTCTCTGTTATTCTACATGCCTTTTTTTAATAAAAAAAAAAAACCTTTAATAAAGGTCAACCACATAGGGTCGCTGAACTTGCCAGCAAGGCCGGCGGTGCTCCAGCTGATAAGGTTACACTATTTACGGCCTGGAGATATAAGGACCTGGGAACTTGGTACTTGAGATACCATCTGAACCTCTTCTGGAGAGTTAGTCCCGGGCAGTCAATCACAGCCATTCAGGGTTGATAGGGGGAAAATCTGTTCGAAAGCTCGATGTCCGGGGCAGCCCCTTGCCAGATACTCTGAGCCTAATCCAAAGGTCCTGGGGTTTGCCTATGGCCATGTTGTGATAGACAGTCACACAGAAGGGGGCCCCTGAACTGATTCCCTAGGCAGGGGTACAGGGGAAAGCCATGAATAATCAAACAAGCATCTGTTGTGCTAGATGACCCGGTGGTCTGTAGAAGAACCACAAGGGGAGGGCAACAATGGTAAAGATAAACCCACTAGTGGCGGGGAGCCTAGCAGATGCAATAATTCGCTCCACTACATCGGGCCTGTTGAAATTGATAATGATACAGTTCCCCAAAAAGGATTTCTTGACCCTGCCAACCCAGCTCACTCTTCATACCATGATGATATGACTTGCCACCCTAGCCCCCAGGGTGGTATTTAAGTTCAGCCAGTGCAAAACTTTATTTTTAAGTTGATCAAAGTCCTCCATGGTACCTGGCCAAAGGGTAGGAACGTTCCCCAGCACTACCACATAAGGGGTAGATTGGGGAGGAAGATTAAGAGTAGCCACCCTGGGGCAAGAGTAACACATGTCACGGTTGAGTGGCCTGTTCGCCCCACCTTTAGATGGGCCAGTAGATGCTATCTGATTACTATCTGCCCCCTCCCTCTGGTGCGTGCTAGCACTTGATCATTGAGGAATGGTGTTTGGCCTCGTGAGTTGGATATGGGGGCTAGGTATGGCATCAGAACTCTGTGATCTCGTCGTTTCAGCATCCCCTACCAGTTGCTGTGTCCCATATCGGTTAGCGGGGGCAAAGAAACGGTGCGAGAGTGATTGGGGACGGGGACTTCCATATGACAAGTGGACAGGAATTGGATTTGTTTGGAAACCTCTTTTTCAATAGCTGTTAAGCGATAACTAATATGCTCCACTTTAGCCTCCAATGCAGCTATTACAGAGTCTCAAAAAGAGTCCAGCAATGCCACTGAATCAGACTTTGCCATATCTGTAGTGTTGATACTGATTGGTGGGAAATCATCAGTAACCCTGGGGCGCTTAGATTTGCTGGCAGTCGTGGGCCGTTTTTTTTTTTTGCTCCCACTCTGTTGGCCTCCTCCACCATGGCCTGAGCAACAGGTAACATCTGGTTGACTGGGTCTTGCATCAGGGGGGGCTAAGGATGTGATGGCGCTGCCACTGCCTCCGCGGCCAATGGTACAGGCTCAATGTCCTCCCAGCCACTATCCTGTGCTTGTGGTGAGGTGGACAATCCCAACCCCTGAGCAAGAGGAGCAGGCAAAAGCGCACCAGAACATAAACAAGAAAGGGGGGGATGAGAGAGACTAGGAGTGACAAGCTTTATTTCCTTATCAAGCACTCCAGCGGCATGCTGCAAAAAAGCATCCATGGTGGTAACTTTTTCCAAAGGGGCCTTGGACGCAACCGCAGGGACTTTGCATTTCCCCATGAAGATCCGGAGACTATCCTCAAATCAAGAAGCCAAGGGATGGTCGTGATGAGTCCACTGGCCTTCAAAGTCCTTCAAAGTCCTCACTAGTGCCTGTTAGGCTAAGGTTAGGGGTCAACCTGCCGTTAGACCTCGACCTTGTCCGAGACGGGGAATCATGATGACAACAGCAGCAGTAGAGGCAGCAGGAGAGACAGTAACAAGCGGTGACCACAGCTGACCACTTACCTCCTCCTCCTGGTCATGCTGCAGCCACCGCCTCCACCCACATGAGACGAAGGGCAGTTGAAAAAGTCAGGGATGGCAAAAAGAACTCAGAATGGTGACAGCAAGGTAAGCTTGTATATTGTAGATAAGCTGCTCGCAAACTGCTTACAGATGGTGAATGGCAACGACTCGCTGTAGTGGGCTTAAAGTCCCTCCTCTACAGCTCAAGTATGGCTCAGGAAGTTTGCTCCATGAGAGTCTCACAACTAGAGGGGCCGAGACCAAGCAGGACCAGGACCAAAGAGTCTCCACCCTGCCAGATAGCCTAAATAAAAACCAGAGCTGTATCATCCCGGCGACCACTCAAGGGGCAATCTCAGGGGCAGCAAAGCAGCAGCCAACCAGCCAGACCTCCTCTGCGCCGTCTGCAGCCACCTCCACTGCCAATGTAACCGTCCTGCCGTACACCTGTACCCACCCGCCCCTGTGAGTGGTTAGGCTGAGTGACAGCAGCAGTGGCATCGCGTGCGGCGGTGGTGCCACACATCAAATGCTGAAAGTATGCAGATTATATGCTGATGCAGCTGCAGTCCAGTAGCCGAAGAAACCCCTTCACCTTCTGACCTGGCCAAGGTTCTTCTCCTACAGGCAGTACATCTTGGATTACCCCTCCGAGTGCCTCCAGGTTCCGGGTTCCGAAGCTCCTCTCTCCGCACGAAACGCTGTGACATGAGACGTATGGGTTGGCACAAGCACGGCGTCAGGAGGAGGCCTAGACTAGGTCAAAAACATACTGACATCAAGCAAAAAGTGGGGGTAACCATGAAAGCAGATCCTACTTTCCTACTTAAGTTTAAAAGGCATTGAGTACTAAATTGCATGCAAGGTGAGTGGTTTTACTCGCATAGTTGAAGGATAATTGTATACCTGCGTGGGCACCTGTCCTACTCCACAGGGAGTATGTAGTCACACAGTCCTAAAGTGTTCCAAACCACCTAATTACCTATTTGGTCCCACTCTTTCCCAGCTCTTCGTGACTTGCTCCCTTTGTGTGGAGAGGCCTTTGTTCCTGCAGCTGGAGAGAAATGTGATACCTGGCACAGCAATATCACTTGTCTCTGATCCTGAGCTGAGCTAGAGAAATATGACAGTTCTGGATGACCCATAAGTTTTACATATATCGTTGTGAAACTTGCAGATCTGATTTTCTCGCACAGGTTACACCCCACTTCAATACATTATGGACCCCTGTAGGCTAAAGGGAAGTGAAACTGCACTCCAAGGCAGTTTTCCTTCATATGTATAGTACACTACAGACAAAACAGTTAATCACACTGAAATTCCCTATCAGTGTAAACTAGCATTAAAAAGCCTACACCAGGTCAATATTTAATCCTTCAGAGTCCCCCTCTGCACCAGGCTACCTGTGTGCAGTTACTGGGCGGCGAACAACAGTACTCTCACATGCTCAGCCCTCACAAGTGCACACAATCATTCACGTGTAACCACCCAAATCCCCCTTACCCTTTCTGCATCCTTAACTAAAAGGTCGGAAACTGCCGTTTAGCATAGGCAGTCCATTTGCCATGTGATTACCGTGGGTGACACCCGTGAAGTGAGACTCACCCACAGTAAAAACTCCAAAACCGGGGGACCCAAAAAGCAAAAAAATCTAGGCGTACTGAATGGACGGAACCCAATTGCAACACTCCGGTTCTCTCGATTTGATTTAATTCATTCTGGTCATTTTTTTTATTGAATTTTACTCTATTTTTCTAAATTGTTGTGGGATTTTTCTTACGTTGTGTTTTCACTTTATAACAAGTGCTGCTAAAATACTTTACACATTGCCTCTAAGTTAAGCCTTACTGCTCTGTGCCAAGCTAATATAGGGTTAAGCACAGGTCAAGTTGCTTGTGCCTCACCCTGACAAGGATTGTGTTCCCTGCCTGAGTAGGGTCTCACCCTCTCATCTAGCAACCCAATTTCTTTTGTGCCAAGCTACCTAAGGGTTGAACACTTGTTAATTTAGTGGCTTTTGTGGCCCACCTTGAAAAGGATTGTGGTTGTTGCTTGACAAGGGCTTTCACCCCCCTTAACCAAAAAACAAATATCTTACAATATTCAGTTGGTTATTGATTGAAATTCACTTCTTCAATCTCTTTGGATATTTCTTTTGTTTCAAATCTGGTTATTGGGAATACAAATCCAAAACAATACAACAATCAAGACATCAAGAGGAGAGAGAAAGGAGGAAAAGGGAAAAGAATAGAAAGAGAGGACCAAAGGGAAAGAAGAGGAAAGTGTGGAGCGCAGCATTAACCATTCCAAAAGATCAGCAAATGAAAATAAAACAAAAAGCAAAGCAATGGTGCGTCACGAAGCTATCATTGATAAAGGGCATTACTCTGGGAGAGAAAAAGGATAACCAGCTTGTGAGGAGGGGCTAGGTGATGGTGGGATCCAACAGGAGGAAGGAGCTGTGTAATGTGTAGGCGCGGTGAACGAGGTGTCCCACAGCCAGGAACCAAGCCCCTGTGAGTGGAAGTGGGCACAGGGAAAGAGGACCCAGGAGGGAACGTGGCAACTTACAGGAACAACCCCATGCAGTGGAGGGTTTAGTCAACATCTCTATTGGGCCCCCAGAGTCTGTCTGCATCAGAGGTAAGTACGCTGTCCTCAAAGAGGTGTAAAGCCCGAAGCCTCGGGGGCTGAAGATGGGCATGATCAAGCTTGCAAAAATAATCTATCAATGGTTGCCAGATTTTGGTAAATTTGGTATCACGAAATTGTAGTCGCCCCGTGAGTAGCTCCATTGCCATAGTATGCCACAAGCGGGTGAACCAGACATTCACTGGAGGTGTTTCAGCCTTCTTCCAATATAATGCTATGGTTTGTTTAGCTGCGCCAAGCATGTGTAAACTTAGGTGCCAGTCCCTGTGCGTCATGGCAAGTAGGTTCGCAGGTTTGAGGCCTAAGATGACTGTGGTCGGGAGTTCAGGCAATGGATAGCCAATCACCTGTTTAATGTGACTAAGGATCTCCTTCCAGTAAGCAGTCAAAAGTGGGCAATGCCACCAAATGTGGAGGAAATCTCCAACACGGCTTGTGCAGCGCCAGCAAACAGGGGAGGAGTTGGGGAACATTTTATGCAACTTGTGGGGGGTGTAGTACCATTGTGTCATGACCTTGTATGCAGATTCCCTCTGAGAGATGCTGCGGAAAACCCTCGGGATGTCGCGCCTTAGATGTTCCCATTGTTTAGGCGTGATGTCGACAGAGGTGTCAGACTGCCATTGTGACTGATAAGTATGAGGAATAGGATGGGGGTGTGTTGAAGAACTTGATATGTGCGAGATATCAGACCCCTGGATTCATCAAAGGAACGCACCAGCCATTCAAAGAGGGTAAAAGGTCGAGTGGGTCCCTGGGTGGAAGACAACGCCTGTACCCAGTGCCCGAAGTTGAAGATACTGTAGTCTAGCCCCCTCGGAGAGCTGAAAATCACGTTTGCATTGGTCGAAGGATTTAAAGGTGTCTACCTTGAAAAGGTCCTGGAGCGTCCGGCACCCCCCCCATCTGACCAGGTCAAGAAAGAATGTGGGTGTAGGGCAGGTGGAAAGTGTGGATTACGGGCAATGGGAGTGTGAGGAGACGGGAAAGAAGTGAGGCCCCTGGACAGTGCTAGCTTGTCCCAAATATCCAGCACAGTTTTTGTTGGTATGGCCATATAGGCACTACACGGCCGAGCCTCCCGTGAAAGCCAGGCGAGATCCCATATGGGTCTGCAGGCCACCGCCCTATCCATATGGAACCAGACCTTCTCACTCTCCCACGCAACCCATTCCGAGATAAAACGAAGATGAGAGGCCCAATAATACTCCATTAAGTTGGGGCATGCAAGCCCCCCTCTGTCCCGCGGTAGCATAAGTATTTTATTAGAAAAGCGCGGCCGCTGCCCTCCCCAAATAAAGTTAGCAAGCTCGCGCTGAAGGTTGTGGATTTTGTGTTGCGGGAAAGGTGTGGGCAAAGTTTGGAATAGATATAGTATTTTCAGGAGCACCGACATTTTAACTGTGTTCAGACGGCCCAGCCAGGAAAGAGGGAGACATTTCCACATCCGCAGATCCTCCAAAACAGCCTTTTTACATTCTTGCCAATTGGCTTGTGACCACGTGTTAAGGTTAGGAGTCAAATTGAGACCAAGGTACCGAATGGAGTGTGAGGCCCATTGATACGGGACAAGAGACTGAAGCACGGGGATCTCAGATGCAGGCATTGTAAGATTCAAGGCCCCACGATTTTGCATGGTTGATTTCAAGGCCCGAAACAAGTTCAAAAGACTGAAGTAACGTATGAAGGGCGGGTAGAGAGGATCGTGGCCGGGACAATGTGAGAAGGAGATCATCCGCAAACAAAGCTATTTTATGGTCCACACCTCCCAGAACAATGCCAGTAATGTCAGGAGACTGACAGATCATGATGGCAAGAGGCTCTACGACAAGCGCGAATATCAGGGGGGATAAAGGGCACCCCTGCCGGGTGCCACTGTAGACATGAATAGGACCTGTAAGTTGGCCATTGACCCGAACCTGGGCTTGAGGCGAGAGGTAAGGTGCCATGATCCTGGCAATCATCTGGGGGCCTAACCCTATATTGTGCAGGATGGCCCGTAAAAAGGCCCAGTCCACCCGGTCAAATGCTTTTTCAGCATCGAGTGACAATAGACACGCGGGTATGTTCCAGTGGTGAGCCTCCCCGACTAAGTGAACGATACGCCGCACATTATCCGCGCCCTGCTGGTGACGAATGAAGCGAACCTGATCTGGCTCGATAAGCCCAGGTAGGTGTGGATCGAGACGTTTGGCCAGAATTTTAGTATAGAGTTTGAGATCCGTGTTTAAAAGCGCGATGGGGCGAAAAGAGGAGCACAGTGTGGGATCCTTCCCTGGCTTAGGGAGCAGTGCGATCTCGGCCAGTGCCATAGAGTTGGAGGGACCTCCAGTATCCGAAAAAGTGTTAAAAAGGTGAAGTAGATACTCTTTTATCTGCGGAAGAAAAGTGCGATAGAAAGAGACCGGGAGAACATCCGGGCTTGGGGATTTACCAGGGGGAAGGTCTTTTAGCACCCCAGTAAGTTCGTCCAACGTAAGTGGGTCCTCAAGAAGTTGCGCATGGTGCCTATCGATCGGATACCAGCTGCATTCCTCTAGTACGGCCTGGATCCTATCCAAGTTAGGTGGATCCCATGTATAAAGAGAAGAGAAATAGTTGTGGAAGGCTTTTAGTTTGGCGGTTTCAGTGGTAGCCCATGTGCCAGTCCAATTTTATTTTGGCAATGTGGGCCTTCGCGGCCCGCTTCCGGAGGCGACGAGCTAGGACTGTTCCCACCTTGTCCCCCCCTTCATAGTATCTTTGCTTTAATGCCAAGAGGGCGTGTTCCGCCTTGTTAGTCCTATGAGCCCGTAGCTAGCCTCGAAGCATGGCCAGACGTCGCTTGTTGAGAGCTAGAGGGTGTTCCTGGTCTAGTTTTTCCAGCGTTTTTATGTCACGGGACAAATTGTCCTCGAATAAGCGAGCCTCCCGGACCCGAGCTATCGCGATAGAGGTTATGTGACCCCGAATCGTGGGTTTAAAGGCGTCCCAAACCACGGGAAAAGGAGTTTCAGATAGATCATTGGACGGTAAATAAGACAGGATTGCATCACGAATCTCAGATACGTCCACGGGGTCCCGGAGAACCTGGGGAGGTAGTCTCCAATGAGGCGGGTGGCGGGAGTGAGGTGTACGATCGTGTAACAGAAGCTCTACATGGGCATGGTCCGAAATAGAAATATCGGACATAGACGCTGAGAGGACATCTCGTATCAGGGAGTGTGGAGCGAATAGATAGTCAATGCGAGAGTAGGAACGATGGACATGTGAATAATAAGAGTAGTCTCGCGTAGCTGGGGAGTGGTAACGCCATATATCTAATAACCCTAGATCGGTAAGCTGTTTTTTCAGAGAAGCAGACATGGCCCCCGCCCCATGAAACGAACCATCACTACGGTCCAGTCCCGCGTCCCACACTAGATTGAAGTCACCCCCCAGGATAAGCTTGTGATCGTCATGCTTTATCTGTTCCCATAGGAGTTCCCTAATGAAGAGATCCTGTGCTTGATTGGGAGCATAAATATTGCAAAGTGTGAATGTCTGTACCCCGATCCGGACCTCCAATTTAAGAAATCTACCATCTTTGCCACGGATCACTCTGGAAGCCCCCTGTTGAATGCCCGCCCTGCAGAGGATAGCCACCCCAGCTGTTTTTGTGGGTGCAGATGCCAAGAATTGAAGGGGATATTTACGGTGAGCCATACGGGAAGTGTCCGCCTTTAGCAGGTGGGTCTCCTGTAAGAAGACAACATCTGGGTTCCGTTGTAGTAAATAACGCCAAATTTGACGACGCTTGTTAGGGGAGTTAAGACCTTTTACATTAAGGGAAAGGAGTTTCAAGCAGGGTACAGAAGTCATGGTAAGAGCTGACTACATACAATCGCCATCACATGTGGTGAGAATAAAATGTACTGTAGAGCCCCCGTCCTCCCCCATCAAACCTCCATAAAAAGGAAACACAACCAAAATGTATCTTGATACCCAGCATGCTAGAAAGGGAAGCCAATACACCAATTAATAGCCCTCGAGCGAGAAATGTCGCACTCCCAGTAGGAAGACCCTCGCTCCCTCCAGACAGAAAGAAAAGGAGAATGAGAAAAGAAAGGAAGGAAAGGGAAAAGGAGAGCAAAATATCCAAATTGAACAACGGCCAACGTGGCCAACAAGACGTATTCCAGTCTAGGAGCAGGCTAGGCTCAGAGGCACAAGCCATCCCAGAGATGTCACTCTCTTAGGAATAGGAGGGGGGGCGAGTCTCAGAATCAGCACCGCTGTCAGGAAGTGCACACCGGCACCGCTGCCACTTTATGTTCAGGGCGAGGAATGAATAAGCAAGGAGCATGAGAGTCCAACCCCGTCTCCACGGGGGACAGCTGAGGACAAGAGAAAAAAAAACAGTGACCCTATAAAACGCAGCTGATCGTTCAGTTCTCCTTAGGCTGGGAATGGGAGGGGGACCGCCCTCCATCCAGGGAGCAAAGATGTTGGATAATGTCCTGTTTGGCTTGAGAAGAGGAGTGCTCCCCTCGCGTAGACGGCCGCCGCGGTCTGAGCACTCTAGCCCATTGCGGTTTCGCAGGCTCTCGGCCCAAAGAAGGCAGTCGTGAAGGGCTGGACGGCGGAGAGGAGATCGGAAGGCGAAGCAGTTGAGTGGCCTCCTGGAGGGATCGCAGCACACGCCGCTTGGATTCCCATTGAAAGATGAGCGCAAAGGGATGGCCCCACTGGTACTGAATGCCCAACTCACGGAGTTTGTCGGTGACAGGTTTGAAGTCCCTGCGGTGACGGAGCATGGTACGAGCAAGGTCCTGGAAGAGCTGTATGGGGGAGCCCTTGTAGGTTAACGCTGACTTGGAATGTGCTGCCTTTAAGATGGCCTCCTTCTCGGTGAAAAAGTGGACCCTGGCCAATATGTCAGGGACCAAGCCAGGGCAACCAGGAGGCCCAGTCACATGGTGAGCACGATCAAGCGCAGGCGGAGAGGCATCATCATCCCCTCTGATATCATGAAGCAGGTCCGCAACAAAAGTCATAATGTCAGAGCCCTCTGCCCCCGCCGGGACACCCCTCAGGCGCAGATTGTTACGGCGGCTCCGGTTTTCTAAGTTCTCCTGCTTAATTTGGAGTTCAATATGTTGCTCCTCCAAGAGGGCCAATCGTTGCCAAAGTTGCTCCTGATCTTCCGTGCGAGCATCGACCGTCTTCTCAAGATCATCCACTCTCCCTCCAATTTCCGTGACATCTCTCCTGAGTTCCTTAACGCAGGTTTGAACCTCAGCTCTGAGAGATCCAATTTCGGACTTGAGCTCTTGCAAAAAGTTGGCCATGAAGGATTGAGTGATAGGATCGGAGGGGCCCTCTGTCGAAGATGCCATAGCCACAGCAGGCGTAGGACCAAGTTTGTTCCACAAGGCCATCACAGGATTGTCTTTCAGAGGTGCAGCTACATCCTTCCCAGCCTTAGAGCGTGGCATGACCCCTCAAGCACCCACACGCCGAACAAAGAGCCAGGGCAGGGGAATGTAGCCGGAGGCCGGACGCCTCCCCCTGTATAAAGTTAGAAGCCACCGCAGTGTGGAGGAGCATGGCGATCCGCAGCAAGGGGGAGAGTAGCAACAGCTTGCCCCCACAGAGTCCAAAGCCCCTCCTGGCTCCCCCTTTTTGAGCTGCGCAAGAGGCCAGAAGTCACAAGCGGAGTAAGAGAAGGAACCTCGTAGAGCACCAGCAGATGTGATGAATTCCCCAGCGATCACGTATGGAGCCCCGCAGGAACCGGAGCCAGGCATGCAACAGGGAGAAGAGGCCACCCGCTGGAGCATGCGGGGAAGGGCGCCACAGAAAAGCCCACGCAGGGAGCCCAATCTGCACCAGGCCCACACTGCAAGTCTCCAGGAGGCCCGACGTGTCCCAGCAGCAGGGACCAGGAAGGTAAGATCAGGGAAGTCCACAGTGGTCGTGTCCCAGGCAGAAGGTGAGGGCCCAATAAAGTCCCAAGACCTCAGGTGCTTACGGCCAGTAGGAGACGCTCCTCCAGCGAGTCCTCAGGGAGAAGAGACCAGGGGGGCAGGAGAGCCAGTCCAGGGCCCAAGTTCGACGTGAACCTTCAGCAGGAGGAGGCAATGAGTCCAGGGGAGGGGTCCGGTGGGGGTCGCCACTCACCTCGTCTCGCCCCAATTCACGGCAGGCGATACGGCCTCACAGGACCTCCAGAGTGCTGGCGATGCGATGAGGAGTCAGCCAGGGGCTCCGCGGCCCGTTCTCCTGCTCCACGTGGAGAGGTCCAAGATGGCGGCAGTTGCTGCGGCTGCAGTGCGACACACCCTCTGCGCACCAGGGTAAGGGGCACAAATCGCCACACCTCAGCTCCGGTCCCCAGGTAGGCAGGCGGGGCCCCCCGGGGTGCCGCTGTGCACCAGAAGAATGCCCTCGTTCTCCGGAAACTCTCCGGGGCCGGGGAGACTCAAGATGGCGGCCGCGAACACCCGGGCCGGGCTCCGACACCAAAGCCGCCAAAAACACCACTACCAGCAGTCGAAGGGGCGCGCCAGGCGGGCAAAGGATTCCCGATCACCTTCGGTGCACAGGCGCTCCAAGCAGCATCACCGGCAATGCCCTGATGCCACGATAAAAGCTTAAGAAGGCATCGGCTGGCTGGAGTTTCTTCGGCGTGCGTCTCACTCCATGCGTAGCGAGACCACGCCCCCCTGCAAATTTCTTTTAATAGATGCTAATTTTGATTCCTTGGAGGAACATTCAAATTGCATAAAAGGAAACTACTGTGGCATTTTTATATCAGAGTAAATCTTAGTTAAATTTAGTGCAAGAAATTTGAATGTGTAAAAAATGAAGTAAAATTCCAATTAAAATCAGTACTATAGAAGTATTTAATTTTTTGTATTAGTTAATAAAAACCAGCAGCAGATCACCATTAGGGGGCGCAAGGGCGGTGCCCCCACCTCTTTCAAATCTTACTGATCATTTGTTTTCATTTAAATAGATCAATGTCATGTTAGCACCAGAGGGGGCTCCATCGTGCCCATTGGTGTTATGCATGTGCGAGAGCTTTAGCTGTTACACAGTGGCAGCCCCCTTCTAAGGCGGAGGAGCATCGCCCAACTGCTCACTGAGCAATTCAAAACGGAAAAATAAATGACTCAAAGTTATTATTATTTTATTTAATCATACTGACTCAGTTGGTTGGGTGCGGGCGGGGCTGGGCTGTTTAGAGCAGGGGGAGGAGTGGTAGGCACCTCCTAAGTGCGCATGACATTTTGGCCGGCCGTCTTCGGCCAGAAAAACAGTTATGCGCACTTTGCATGATCTCCACCCAGGCTGCATTACAGCCTGGGTGGAGAACATGCCCAGCCTCCCAACCCCTGTCTGAGCGCTGAACCACAGTGCCCAGATCAATCACAACGCTGCTGTAAGGCAGCGTTGTGATTGGTCAAGGGAGTCTGGGAGGATGTGTGCTTCCTGCTGCCCGGGAGAAGAGAAGAGGATGGAGAAGAGGCAGCGGGCGTCTCAGCTGCATCCAGGTAAGTGGGTTTATTCTTTTATTACCCCGCTCCCCCACATCCCCACCCCCCCATTCCCCTTCGGTAGCAGCCACTACTGCTGTTACAGTGCGGCTTCTCGCATTCACATTCCATAGCTGACATGTTTCACAACCTCAGGCTGTGCAGCATGTCAGCTAATGGAGCTTTAGTTCTGCTTGTCAATCATACGCTCATATGTCCTATCAGAAGCCAGGTTAGAGAAGGAGAGTCAACCTCCAGCCCTATCCTGACATTTCTGATCAGGCACAGGCTCTAGTATATGAATGAAAAAGGTGGAAGCTGTGGTGTCAGCTTTCAGGTCTTCGAAGCAGGAGGCACGAATCCATGATTTTCAGGACCAGCAAAGCAGGAACGGCAGCTCGGAGCTTGTCAGATAAGGTACGTGTTTAATAATGGAATGTGTGGATTTCTGAATGTGTGCATAAAGTGTTTCTATGGATATATGTGTGTTTAATTGCAAATGTGGTGTCAGAGAGTATGCATGTGAGTGGATTTGGTTTATGTTTAAAAACAATCACTTTTAATAAGCTTTTTTTCAGTGCAGTACTAGAATAGGAATTAATTATGCCCACGCTTCTGTATGTTAAAGAAATACAATTGATTTAATTCTGGAGACACTTTAGCAAATGCAAGTGATGTTTGTTTGTTGCATGAGTTACAAAGCAAACTACTTGGAAGTGTCCTTGGTCTTAATCAGACTTTTAAAAATGTCAAGAAACTGCACCAGATGAATGTTGCACTTGATGTTTCAAGGATTTAGAGACTCTATGGCTGCAGACCTGCAGGTTCATATCACTAAGGCTATAAATTAATTACGTAGCAGATCCTTCTGGTGCGTGAGTAGGCATGGGCAGAGACGAAGGGCGTGCAACAGTGTTTCCTTTAGCTGGTGGCATAAACACCTTTTGTCTTCTGGTTGTCTCTCCTCCTGCCATTTGGGCTTGAAATCTTGGGTAGGAAACAGCCCCAGTTTCATTGCCATAAATTTTCTCTTAATGCTTTCAAAGTCAGCAGCTTCAAAGTAGGGCTGTTCATGTTGGACATCATATGAATTTAACACCAGCCACCCATGTGTTCGCTTGGCTAGTGTCAGTTTGTCCACCCACTGACTTTTCAGCCTAATACATCTGTTCACGACTTTCCTAAAAACTTGCTCACTTGTGTCCATGTGCCATTGTTGTATTCTGCTTTAGGGGTCCGTATATAGGTTTTCCTGAATCATGTCCTTATATAGGCATAGAATCCCTGTCCTTATTTAGGCATTAACTGTGCACTCCAAATACAGGCATGGTCACTGACATCCCTCCACCCTAACGTCACAACGAGTTCTTAGAAACCAGACCCTTAAGCTTCGGGAGTTCCCCTAGCACAGGACTATTGATTTCTCCAAGAACTCATCTATTATGTATGAACCGTTATACCTTAAGGGTTCATACCTGACATCTTCCTCTGTCCGACTTCACGTCAATGCTAACATTCCCCGACACCTACCAGGTATAAATATACCTTCCTTTGCCCAAGCAAGTTAGAGGAGGCCTCGACTTCAGAGGAGCCCGTATCCTGGCCTGACGCACTGAGAAGACGCTGTCATTCCTGCACGCAGGCGAATCCAGCTTCCAGTGTTCTGACTCCCTTCGCGGGGTGTTAGAGTTCCAAGATCCGGCAGGAGATTCCCACCTCTCTCATTCTCAAGGTATGGAGCTGACTAGATCCTAGACAGACTCTTGGCATACTAGACTTAACATACTCTTAGTCTACCATACTAGAGAATACTCCACCTACTTCTCCCTTTCCCTACACCTAGACTAGGTTAGGTACATTGGGGTAGAACTAGCTTAGAGACGCATCGAATGAGTACCCGCATTCTTAGCTCATGTTATTTATGTACGTGAATATATGCTAAAAGATCATGCAGGCGCAGTATTATTTATTTCTACTGCTTACGCTGTACATTATTTATCTTGCATACTGTCTTGTGATCATAACAGCACATATCTCTTACACGAGAAACAAGACTGTTCAATAAAACCTTTTTTATTGAAACGCCCGTCTTTCATTTTTGTGTAACTCTGTAGAAACTAAGCATGCACGATTGAATGAGTGAAACTGTTATCTATTGTTTCCATGATTCTGAGACATGTTCCGCTTCTAAAGGGAAACAAAGTTGTCATGTTTTTCGGTTGCCAGAAACTACTCCCTTCTTGTTCTCAAGGAGTTTCTAGTGGCCTCTGAGCTAGCTGGCACAGGTAATTAAGTTTAATATAATCGATAGGGACATACCGACCTTAGTCCTATGTCAAACCTATAGGTTATATTATTCCAATGCGCAGAGCCTATTAGGGAAATAGGAACTACACTACATGGCGCCCAACGGTTTGGTAAGGCAGTAATTTAACGCTAGATACTGAGTAACTCATTCGTGCTTTTCTCAGAGACCCCTACTCACATACTCCATAAGACGTCCGGAGTGGGTAGGGTTAAATATCCGCCATAACTAAATAGGGAAGCACCCTATATATTAGTTGTTTGGTTTGTTCAACGTTGAAGGATACAGTGTTCCAAAATATTGTGCACCTTATCTTTTGTTTCCTTGAAACTTGTTCTACATTTTTCAAAAACAAAATGCCTGACTCCGACAACGGTGACGTTGCGGGTCAACCAGCTTTAACAGCTTATAACATCACAGGTTTTATTGAAACCGAGGAGGGTGTCATAGACATCAATCCAAACTTAAGAAGAGCCATCACTCTAAAACTTATAAAACACGGCCTACCACCAAGAGGAGGTAGAGCAGTTTTCGTGATAGAGGCACACGAATCCTTTCAGACAGAGGTATTCTATTCATGGGTAATATTTCCTGAATCAAATTCAGTAACAAGACTGTTTCACTTCTACAAAGAAGATGATCCACCAGAGGAATATATTCCTTTCGAGGATATTGAAATTCCACTAACATACCAGGAGCATCAGCTCTGGTTTAAAGGCGCCCTAAAACATCACAGAAACATTACCAGGCTCGGTCCACTAGGTAGACCAGGAGCAACATGGCCGATTCTAGCCGGCTACACTCCTCATCCTGAACTGGATATAATGACGGATGAGGAACTACTTACTCAACTTACAGAGTTAATAAAAATCTACAGACAATTAGTCCAATATGTCATGCGGACTTTTACAGTCCAACCACCATTGACACTTCCAAATCAAACTCCTCAACCGGGGAATACACTAAAAATTACACCACAGACTCTATACGCAGTCATGGGTAAAATGCCCACAAAACGTGAGCAAATTCCATTTTGGATAGCTCAAAAAATTACTCAAATCGAAGCAGTATTTCCAAATATTAGCCCGTATGAGAAACACAGAATCCTAACAGTCTGTTTACCGATGGGGATCACACCACAACTGGAAGACTGCACCACTTGGGGCTCAGTCTTTGCTGCCATCTATACTAAAACACATGGTATTCCATCAATTGCAGTAATACCAGATGTCCTGAAACAAATTCAAAACAAATACGGGGCAGAGCCTGCTCTAAATTTAGGTATGAAATTACTGAAAAATTTCGACCAGGTCTCAACAATAATATTATCTAATATTAAAGGGGAGGCAGCAGCAGTGGCGATACGCCAGCGATTAAGGGAATTCGATGTTACAGAACATCAAACTGAGCTACCCAGAATAATAAAACAATCTTATGCAGAATTAGGCAGAGATAGTTTGGGTGGAAGACCAGTGAAGCCAAAACTATCTGAAAGTCCTGAGAAGGACTCTATTAAACAAACTCCTACATCTTCTAAAAAGAAGTGGGAAACTAATAAAAATAATTCAGAGAAACGTTCTCAATCCTGAGGTAGGTCTCCTCAAAAGGAGCCCTCTGAAAGGAGGTATAACCTCAGGAATAGGGATAATTTGAAAAAGCCTGACAGGTATCAAGATACTGATACACGTTCCTCTCGTACCTTTCAGATCTCGTCACAGACATCGGAAAGAAGAGGACGGTCAGAACATAGAGAAGAACGCGTGAAATCGAAAGACGACAAACACGTTCCGAAAAGTAAATCAAAACCTCAATTCTCAAAGAAGAAGGTAGCAGGTCTGAAGGTCAGACATGCCGAGGATACTGAGAACACAACTCAAGAACGGAGAATGGGCTCAGACAATGCTGGACAGTGCAGCAGAAGTCACAATAGCTCGCCAGAACCTGAAGGAACTTCTGGAGATAGTGGACTTGAATGAGTACATTACAGTTGAGACTGTAGACACCAGGGTTAGTACTCCACAAAAGTTATATGAAATAACACTCCGGATGGAGGGAGACATACCTAGACAGGTGAAAGCACTTTTTTGGGAAAAACTTTCAAGGGGCTATGACATACTTCTAGCAGAAAAAGACTGGCCACCACAATTTGTCAGGGAGTGCCCACATGGCGAGGACATTATTATGCCTGCCTTCTCTAACCATATTCCAATTCATCTAAAATATACTTATGCCAGGAAATGGGCAGTTGCCCAGGCCCCAGCATTATACAAAAATCATGTAGGATGGGATGAGGACTCACCTCACCATAAAATACATCTGAAAAATGAACCTACTGCAGAAAGGCGGTACCCAATAAAGCAAGAAGCTAAAAAACAGGTCAGGGAGATCTTAGATCAACTTGAATACCAGGGGGTGATTGAAACATGCACCTCTTCAATGAACAATCCTTTGTTTCCTGTCTCCAAACCAGACAATACCTATCGTCTAGTTTTGGATTACAGACACTTAAACACTTGTTCAAAAACATTTGCAGTGCAAAATGCACATAGTACAGCATTAATGAATAACATTGTGCGTAAAAAATATAAAACCACATTAGACATCTCAAATGGTTTCTTTTGTCAAAACATAGCACCTGGAAGCAGGTACTTAACAGCTTTCTCAATAATGGGGACCCAGCGTCAATTTTGTCGACTCCCACAAGGGTTCAAGAACAGCCCGGGGTTATTCTCAGCGAGAGTAACGGAGTTACTACAAATTTATGATAATGAGGCATTGTCATATGTCGATGACATCTATCTGACAGACGATGACCTGGACAAACACTTGAACAGGGTGAGCACCATTATACTGGGCTTCGCCTCTGAGGGCTACAAATTCAACTTCAAAAAGTCCAGAATTGCCCATCTCAATGTCCTGTTTCTAGGATATGAGCTTTCAAGTGAAGGCAAGAGCTTGGCAGCCAACTTTTTAGAAAGGTGTGCGCTGCTCCAACCTCCAAAGACGCTGAAAAATTTACAATCCATCCTGGGTTTCCTAAATTTTGGAAGAACTTACATTCTAAATTACGCAGAAAGGGTTAAACCTCTCTACGCATTAATCAAACCTGATTTTTCAATCAAAAATTGGACACAAGAACACACAGAAATCTTGCGTTCACTCCAGGCTAACATGTTAGCAACAAATCACTTACAAACACGCGTAAGTCAATCGCAACTTAGTGATCCGAATAATTTCGGGTCAATGCGGATTCACCTACTTAACATTTAATGAGGGTGAAAAAGTACCAATTGCATACAAATCACACTTGTATACACCAGCAGAAATGCGCTTCACTTCAACAGAAAAAATTCTGACAGCAGTTCAAACCGCTGTAGCAAAAGAAAGAGCTCTAGCCCAAGGGAAACGCATTATTGTCGTAACCCCAGTTCCGGCCTTAGAGGCGGTAACAAAGCGAGCATTCCAAATGCTAAAGCATTACATCCAAGATGGATACAATGGGTTAATTCTCTTGCTGCAACAGATGTTGAATATGTTTTTGATCCCGATCTAAAAACACAAGCGTTCCTGCAATATGAACATGAATGTCCTCTGCCTACTGAGATTCTGCCTCTCGATCAGTACGAATTTATAATTTACACTGACGGATCCGCACAACCCGCAACAGGGAGTAAGCAAGCTTACAGTGCAGCGTGCGCAATCGTTAAAGGTCGCATGCGCGATGGCAACTTCAGACCTATGGTCACAAAAACCCAGTCTCTAGGAGATTGCACAGCTCAGCGAGCTGAACTACAAGCATTCAAACTGGCACTTGAAAGTACAGATCGAGAATTCCCCACACTAATAGTGTGCGATTCTTTCTACTGTGTGCAGTCGTATAATGAATATATACAAACTTGGCTTGAAAACGGGTTCAAAGATGCAAAAGGTGGCACAATAAAGCATAAAACGCTTTGGGAACAAGTAGTTCAGTTAAAAAGCGAACTACCAAAGGCTCACGTGATCCATACACTGAGTCATCAACGTGATGGCGTTCACGTTGCAGGGAATTCATTGGCTGACGAAGCCGCAAAGGGGGCTGTTCAGACGGCTTCCGTAGCTGCGATCACTCGTTCAAAAACGAAAATAGACAGTGAGATAATGTTGGCTGTCAATGCTACGAGCAAAGGCAGTGGTGCAGCGTTACCAAAAAAGTTTCCACTCAAGTACTCATATGTAATTGATGCGAACAACGTTCCTTTTGCTCGAATCCCTGGAGTGGGGGATAGGGTAATTCCAAACATGGAACGTAGAGCAGCTTTGATTTATGAAACACATCTGGGGGAGGGTCTGTCACATCAAGGGATCTCTAAAACAATATTGACATTAAAAGAGATGTACTGGTGGCCTGGGATGAATACAGAAATACACATATTCATCAATAACTGCATAGACTGTAAATTACAGCGAGAAAGCCACCAGACACCATGCTACGAATGTAGCTGCCCAGTACAGACACCATTGTTAGACAGCATTAGACTATCTATGCACAGGCGTCCTCACGAACAAGTGCAATCCCACAAATACTAAGTCAAGGTTCCTATGGATATGGCCTCAGCACTCGGCTGACGCTCGAACTGTTATAAAAGATTTGCGAGTCTTTATCGGCACATACGCAATAGACACGCTACATTCTGACCAGGGCCCTGTGTTTAGCTCTCGAGCTTACAAAGACGCCATGGCCAGTCTGGGCGTTGCATTGCGGTACTCCTCTCCGTTTCATCCTGAGGGAAATTCTGTTGTGGAAAGGAAAAACCGGGACATAAAGCAGTCTATAACAGCTAGGGTATTAGGTTCGGGTGATGGGTGGGTCAAACATCTTTATGGGGTCCAACGCTCATTAAACAACTTGCCAAGAAGTTCTCTAGGGGGTCACTCCATATGAGGTCCTATTTGGGACAAGAATGTGGGTGCCCGATCTGGAATGCAGTGGCACAGTGGTGGAAAATAAACCCTTTGATATCAAAGATCGTTTGGCTGTTTTACAGGACTTAAATGAACTAAGAACGAAACAAAGCAACGTATTCCTGCAGCCAACCACCACTGGGAAAAACCGGCGGTCCCAGCAAGGCCTGTCTGGATTCCAAAAGTTGGGGATCTAGTCAGAGAGAAGATTGCGGACAAGAAGGAATTTGGACCTTCATACAGACAACCAGTACCTGTCCTAGCCATACACGGAACAAGAACAGTACTTCTGCCGCCCCTTGCTGGAAGAAAGGAGAAAAGATTTGTGTCCATCGACCTCATCAAACCACAGTATGTGGCCAATACTAAATAGTAGGCCTCGTGGACTCCGACCTAGTAGCAGACACACTCCTCTCGCTACTATCCAAGAGGTTCAGACTGAAAGACTGATAACCATCGAGAATTCAGCAGTAACAGATGAAGGACTGAGCAACAATGCTATGGAACTCATCCCTCTTGAAACACAGGTAACAGTTCGTCCAAATACACCTGTCTACACCAATGTAACAAGTGATCAACTGGTCCCAGCGATTTCTACAAATCCTGATGCAATTCCAACAATTGACAGAACTGCTTCTGGCTACTTCATTAACTTTGATAAGTTTTCCGAGGATCCAAGTGAGCCCGAGACGTCGCCAGCATCAAAAACTTTTAAACAGCAAGTACAAGACTTTTTACATTTTCTGAAAAAGACTTATCTGGTTTCACCATGGCTTGAACTTTGGGTTATTTCTGGAATATTTTTCTTCCTGCTTTGGCTAGCTTTGGTTATGACTATGAGCGTGCTTATAAATGGGAGATACATCCATTTGGACATTGAAAGAAAAGAAGTGAACTTACTTTTGAAACCTCACAAATCATCCCATCGTAAAACAAGAGACTTGTCTGCAGTGAACATCACAGCCGTTCCTATACAGAATGGTATAGTGTGGGACAAAACTGATTTTGAAATTTTTGGCCCGACGGAACATTTGAACATTCCACATTTATTTATTTAAGATTTCACTAAGTGATTTTGTTTCATCCAGTACCTTTTCTCATGATTGGGACTTTGAAACTGTAAATAATATGATGTTTGACCTAGAAAAATCTGCTGCATTTTCTAATAATGAATATTTAGAGGGTTCATCAGACTATGAACAGCTGTATTGCTATAACCACTATGGTCATCATTTTTTGCATAAATCTGCAACACCTGGAAATGTGTTTATGTTTAACCAATGGGAGCATTGTCCTACACCAGCAAAAGGTAGTTCAAAAACATTTGCTAAAAAGTTTCCATATTTTTCAGGATACAATATATCAGATCCAGAAACATTTTACTATAGAAATGTAAACAAAACAGGACTGAAAATGATGTTAACAAATACAAAACAGATGTACTCTGCAACTTTTATTGCCCAATTGTCTAGACAGGGTTTCGACTTATGGAAAGACACAATAGACACAAAATCTGTCTGGGTACTAAAGATTGGCAAGTGCAGGGGATAGAAGCTTTATTTAGAGCCTGTATCGTCCCTCAGCAAATAATGTTTTTGAATGACACGGTCCAACAAACGTCTTGCCTTGGTTTAGTCAAGATCAAAGACTTGAAAAATCCTTCTGTACCAACACCTGCAAGTGATAACAATACACAGGCAGCGGTTACAGTTGACACCATACTACAACTCAACAGAACAAATCCTGATTGGAGAAAATGGTTGATCTAGCCCACAGACACAAACAACTGTCAAGAGAGATTCCTGAATAAAACACAGGGGTTTACTATTCACAGGTCAGACCCACGATACGTCCAAAGACAGCATCCGGGGGTAGTAACAACATACAGTGTAGGAAAGTTATGCCTCGATTGGCTGCAAAAATCTACACTTAAGGATGTGAAACAACACTTATCTTTACTTAAAGAAGACGCAGACCTTAGGGAGTTCTTGCTTGGACCAAGAAAACCGTGTCAAAAACGTTTTATATATGCCAGCATTTATGCTGCTTATAATGAAGCATGGAAGGTGTCACAGATGGAGGCCGCAGAACGAATACTTGAACTTGATCGTATTAACTTAGAGAAAACTCTCTCTGTGGTCAACAGTGGGTTAACAACTTTGTCCTCCAGAATTTATTCATTGGACAGTATTGTATCCTCTGCTATCGACATACTGGAACAAGATTTAGCCATGTTACAGCAAGGCCAGTCTCAGTTACGTTCTATTATGTTATTAAGCTGGACACTGCAATCTTTGCGTGCGGGCTATGTGCCTTGGCGTTTTATCAACACGACGGCTCTGTTTGCAGAATACAATCTAACTGATAAACAGATTGAACTGGCACAAAGGGGAGCAAAGTATACAGTACTGAGCATTGAAAAACTTGACAAATTACCATTTACAGTGGCAGAAAAACCAGCTACAGAATGGCTTATTCATGGCAAAATTAGTCTACCTGTGACTACTTTTCAGTTTCAGTATTGCCTTAAACAGATGCAAGCAGGCAAATATGAAAGGTTGGGTAAAGAATACATTAAGACATCCTGGAATTTACCTTACACCTATAGATGTTGGAGTGGGGATCGTGAAGTGTTTTTAAGCGGTACACACTGTGAAAGTGTACTAAGCGGTTCACTGATTTGTCAGGACATTTCTTTACACGGGGCTTGTAATGGTTCTGTGGCAAACTTGTCCTGCCACCAGCAGGGTACACCAGCTGCTGTGATTAATCCAACGTTTGGACAACTTTCTAATGGGAGTTACCTCATGTTGAATGATCAGAGTTGCTGTGGCATGTTGCCAGGCATCCCATATCTAGTAACGGTCAACTCCAGGGTCACTTGCTGTATGCAAGTATTGTTTGCCCCAGTAGACACAGTCAGGGAGTCGCCTTTGTGGCCTTCGTTGAATGTCTCTTTTATACGATTTCATACTTTAAGCAGAATGAAAGCCATGCTTATACAACAATCAGTGCCTTTGACCTCGGCCAAAGAAACCTATGATCTACAAGTTGCAAGGACTTTGGCTGAGATACAAGCTTTAATTCGTACAAACTGCCCTATACATTTCGAAGAAATGATAGGACGTTCTTTAATATGTCAGATACAAGCGGAATTGTACATGTATTTAAGACCATCTGTTCCGGACTATTAGCACCTTTCCAGGCTGTCCTCGGAATTATCCCAAACTTCACACATTCGGTGTTTGGTGGTGTGCCGTTAATTCTAGCACTTGTTGCAGGAATTCTGTTTCAATTCCTCCTACTATGCTATGGCAAGCCTCTTCGCCAACATCACTCCGAGCGATATGGAGAGAGCCCTCCTTGAACGGAAATGCCGTGAGCGAATAGTACAGCTTTTGGGCATGCCTCGTCTACGGGAACTTAATACAACGTGGTTCCTGTCATTCAGACCAATCTGGCAAGATTGCATCTTACCTGTTCTACGCTGCCTGTTTTGCGGTGAAGAATGCATGCTAGACACCTGTCTAACACTCCCATCAGTCATGCCAATGGATATCGATACTCTGCTGGACCCGATAACGGCCCATGCTGTGTGTTGTCCCCAGCGGCTTCCAATCCTGATGGCGGCATTCATTGAGATCTCACAGACGCTTCCGGCTGCTGCTGAGGTACGAGATGGATCAACGGGCACACAGGTAACAACGGACGCGAACATTGCATCTTCTGCTGAAGGCGATGTTTCTCATCTCTGTGCAATTAACCTTCTGAACAAGGTGTTCCAAATGTCACCAACTTCGGTGGACAATATTTTGGCTACGGAAATAGATGATCTAATGTTTACGCCAGACCCATACACTGACTTTGATTCGGCTCACAGTGTACCAGGGCAACAATGAAATTCGGCCTTCATATTTTTCAAACTTGGAACTTTTCCCAGAATTGAACTTTTTTCTTTTTAAAATTTTTGAAATGACATGGCAAATGAACAATCTGTTTACAGTAGAACTAGTCTTATAAAACGGACTTCTTTGAATACTTCCAGGGACACATTGTCACCTTACTTGTCTAACATTTCATTTACTTCCATGATATGCAATGGCTTTGATTGTAAGAACATCGACCATTTCATCATATGTATATATTACTGTTTCATTCACGTTGCATTCCACGTACGTTCTATGCTTAGAATGAAAACAATGCTTTAAATGTACAGTACCTATGGCATTTCAACAGTTTTAAGCTTCTTTTAAAATGCTTTTAGAATGTTTTTAGTAATATGTGGTACTCAATTTTATGTTTAGCATTTAAATGTTTAGCATTTAGTTTTATCGTTTAATCGAAGATGGAGTGGGTGTTGTATTCCACTTTAGGGGTCCGTATATAAGTTTTCCTGAATCATGTCCTTATATAGGCATAGAATCCCTGTCCTTATTTAGGCATTAACCGTGCACTCCAAATACAGGCATGGTCACCGACATCCGTCCACCCTAACGTCACAACGAGTTCTTAGAAACCAGACCCTTAAGCTTAAGCTTCGGGAGTTCCCCTAGCACAGGACTATTGATTTCTCCAAGAACTCATCTATTGTGTATGAACCGTTATACCTTAAGGGTTCATTCCTGACGTCTTCCTCTGTCCGACTTCACGTCAATGCTAACCTTCCCCGACACCTACCAGGTATAAATATACCTTCCCTTGCCCAAGCAAGTTAGAGGAGACCTCGACTTCAGAGGAGCCCGTATCCCAGCCTGACGCACTGAGAAGACGCTGTCATTCCTGCACGCAGACGAATCCAGCTTCCAGTGTTCTGACTCCCTTCGCGGGGTGTTAGAGTTCCAAGATCCGGCAGGAGATTCCCACCTCTCTCATTCTCAAGGTATGGAGCTGACTAGATCCTAGACAGACTCTTGGCATACTAGACTTAACATACTCTTAGTCTACCATACTAGAGAATACTCCACCTACTTCTCCCTTTCCCTACACCTAGACTAGGTTAGGTACATTGGGGTAGAACTAGCTTAGAGACGCATCGAATGAGTACCCGCATTCTTAGCTCATGTTATTTATGTACGTGAATATATGCTAAAAGATCATGCAGGCGCAGTATTATTTATTTCTACTGCTTACGCTGTACATTATTTATCTTGCATACTGTCTTGTGATCATAACAGCACATATCTCTTACACGAGAAACAAGACTGTTCAATAAAACCTTTTTATTGAAACGCCCGTCTTTCATTTCTGTGTAACTCTGTAGAAACTAAGCATGCACGATTGAATGAGTGAAACTGTTATCTATTGTTTCCACGATTCTGAGACATGTTCCGCTTCTAAAGGGAAACAAAGTTGTCATGTTTTTCGGTTGCCAGAAACTACTCCCTTCTTGTTCTCAAGGAGTTTCTAGTGGCCTCTGAGCTAGCTGGCACAGGTAATTAAGTTTAATATACTCGATAGGGACATATCGACCTTAGTCCTATGTCAAACCTATAGGTTATATTATTCCAATGCGCAGAGCCTATTAGGGAAATAGGAACTACACTACACCATAGTTCACTGAGACCAGGGGCATCAATGTTGTCCTGTAAATACTTTTTAAAGCAGCCTTTTCCTCTTTGTATATTGATTCAGACAAACATAATGCGCCAGGGAATCTTTGGAGGCGTTCTTCATTTTGTGACAACATTTTACAAAGGCCCCTCGCCTGGCGATAGATTGCTTTACCAGGGCAAATTTGAGTCTAACCTGTGCAGGTGAAGCCGACCTCGGTAGCTGAAAAGTTTGCTTAAAGGACTAATGTAAAAGCTTATCAAAGAGGTTAGCATAGTTTCTAAGCATTATCTTGCCTCTGTATGAAAAAGTCAAGATCTCTTTCGACTTGATGACTGTAACATGGGGCTTGAGGTAATGTTCCCAGTTTTCGCTAGAGTTGAGAAGGCAAAGTTTACGGTCATTGCTTTCCCTTTAATGGCTTCCTTTTGAGGAGTGTGCGAGGCTCTCGAGTCCAGCTTGACGTCCAGGTAGGTGTAGGTGGGGGGTTTCTTCTACTGGTGACCCTGAGGCCCTCAAGTCCAGCGTGACACCCAGGTAGGTGCAGATGAGGGTTTCTTCTATTGGTGTAGCCATTTTCTCTCGTTCGACATGTGCCAATGTAAAGAGATTACCTTTGTTTTCTTGAGATTGATCTATAACTGATTTTCATCAAAGTATCCCACAAGGCGATTAATCAGTCTTTGTAACTCTGCCCGGGTGTTGCTTAAAAGAAGCAGATTACCTGCATAAAGGATGTTAGACAAAGGCAGACCACCAAGTGTCGGAGCATGGGATGCCAGCTCATCCAGGGCAGGCGGAAGATCTGAGACATACAGGCTGAACAGGAGGGGTGCAAGAACACACTACTGTTTCAGGGCAATTTCTGTACCCACTTCCCTGGACAGGTGACTCCCATTACCGACCTTGATCCTAACCCACGTTTTCGTATATAATGGCCTTATTGCCCTCAGTAGGTTTTGCAGAATCCTCCAACGCTGTAACTTTTCCCATAGTTTATCGCATGGGACGAGGTCAAACGCCGCTTTGAAATCTACAAAGCACATGAACAGTGGCGTGCGGGCATCACTCGCTCTTTTCATAATCAAGCCCTTATCCATCAGGTTGGATAAGGTCCCTTGATTCTTTGTGAAGTCCATTTGATTCAGGGGCAATCTACCAGCTTCTAATGCCCACAGTTACAGATCTTTTAACAACAGGGTTGCAAAATATTTGAGATCCACATCTTGCAGTGCTATCAAGCAATAATTTCCTTTAAATATGGGGTGGATGACTGAGCCTCGCCAACTGTTTGGAAAAATCCCAGAGGCCAGAATGACATTAAGCATGAAGGCCAAGAAGTTTGCCTAAATTGATGTATTTTGTTTAAGGTGGGCTTGAGGAATACCATTCGGGCCGGGGATATAATTAGAATGTGAGTTCTCGGTGATATTAGTTACAAATGGTGCAGAATATTGAAGTGGGACAGCGACATAGCTAGCCATTTGGAAGTCCTCTGGAGAAGGCACATAGCATATAGCCTTGTTAAGGGAGGTTTTTCGTCGAGGCTACTGCAAGTGTATGGAAAACATAATAGTCCACTAGCCCCCAAAGTCATTTTTCCACAAGACATTTGAAGGCTAAATATAGTGTACTCCATTTGTATTTTTTCCTACGTTGAATACTGAGGCCAGAGCAATTCCAGTTCTCTTATGCGCAATATACTACTAAATCATAATATTCTTTTGGACCACTGATATTAGAGGTAAAACTTAATATGGCTAGAAGCCAGACCCAAGATGGTTCGAGGAGCACAGAGTTATTGATGGTAGCCATAGATGTTGGATTTTTGCACTTTAATCTGAAATACACATTCAGTATGTCCATTTCTTTAATAACACAGTAAATTCCATTAGGAAAGGACTGTCAGCTGTTGTTTATACATCCTGCAATGTATCTCAGCAGACTTTATGGTCATGCAGTCTGTACTTTCTGCCGAAAGGAAACAAGGTCAGGCTCACCATGTGACCTTTTCGTTAATAAAACGTTTAACAAACTGAACAATTTGATTGTCTGCACTTTTGAATATCTTGTTAACTGTCAGCAACTCTTTGAAGGAGAGACAGCTGACCTAAAGTTAATTGTGGTCAAACATTATTAAAAAATACTGTTGACCTGACTGACCCCTTTAATTTAAACACCGTATTGTTGTTATTTGTAGAGAATCAATCATTTTTGATGGTAAAATGGATGTCTAAACGGTAACACTGCCATTCAGTGCTACAGTACTTGTGCTCTGTCCCTAAAACTGTAATGAAAATTTGGAATCACCCACTAGAGGTACTGAAAAGTCCAGTACGACCATTGTAAGCTGATACTGAAACTGGACCATTGCCATGGAAGTTAAATATTAAATGTGGGCTACGGTGGGTGTTTACGTCAAGTGCACATATGACAAGAATCGTTGTGCATTGGCTGGATTGCAATATAAAAGTAATGCAGTGTAAATAGAAGTGCAAGAAATAACATCATTTTTTTGGCACCCTCCCAATTTTACCTGTCTGCTTTTGCTGATGTTAGAATTCTGTATTCTATACAGCTGCTAAACAGTAGTGTTGTGCCCATGCTATACCTAAAAAGCATGTAACGTGCTTTGGATTTACTTCATTGGCTTTTTTAACTTTCCTGTAGGGCTATGATAAATGGTGCAGAAAATGCATCAATGGCATGGAAGTTAAATGACATAAGTGGGCTGCAGTGGGTATTTGCACTACCATTCATGTAGGACAAAACTATATGGCTGAGTGAAGCACCACTGCGCTTTGACTGTTTCACTGCTGCTGCAGCTCTTCTAAGAGCATTCCAATGCAGTCATGGCCAGGAGAAGGACCACAAAGGACAGGATGCTGTCTAGTCTTTTCACCCGCGTTCTGTGGTCTGGAGGCCATGCCCATCCTGGAAGACCGTGGACCTCGCAGTTATGGTGTTCGGGCGTGGCAGGATCAAAAGCCACACCTGGAGTTCAGCACTTGCTAGTGTCTTCTTACCATGCTGATGCTTACATACTGGAACTGTGTCTTCTCGGCCATCCTCTCACTGACAGCCCAACCCGAGCCTTGGGTGCTTGCTTGAAACTCCTGATACCTGCCTGTCTCCTGCCTCTCGGGGACCCCTGGAGCTTGCCTATATCTTCATTTGATCCATAGAAGGAATTTAGGGACCTGCAAAAAAGTAAGAACACTTTATCAACAGAGAATTGTTGCTACATATTGGTAAGGTGTGTGCCAATTGTAATAAAAAGGACTTAGCGTAATGGATATCTGTTTTTGAGACGTGCCACTTCTGGAGTTTCTGAAGCTCATTAAAATAGAAAGACTCTATATAAGTTATAGAAAAAGACTTATTTTTGTTGTTTTGCAAGACTGTTGTCCTACTGTCTATTGTTGAGTATTTGAAGTTATAATGCAATCTACAGTATTGATTTACTCTTTGGAAGTAATAGGGGAGTGATGTGGTAATTCCCCAGATTTTCTTGCATTGTATTGGTCTTCATTAAGTGGTTAAATAGGTAATAGGAGGGTTGCTATAGGGAAGTCGCATAGGTCACTACATTTTATCAGAATCATTCAGTGACTGTATTGTTTGTGTTTTTCTAGGGATTATCATACGCATATATTGGGGCAGATTTACAAGCCCCTTGCGTCACTTTTACGCTGCTGTTGCGTCACTTTTGTGACGCAACGGCAGAGTAAAAAATGCGGAAAATTTACAACCTGACACATCTAGGGAGATGCGTCACGTTGTAAAGCCCTGCGTGACATTATACCTGCGTCAGGTATAATGGGGCAGATTTACAAGAAACTGACCCATCTGTATAGATGCGTCAGTTTCCCTGCGCCTGCGTGAAAATCCTTGCGTCACTATAGATGCGCCGTATTTACAATACGGCGCACTATGGCGCAAGGATTGACAGATGCGTCAGAAATTCTGATGCATTTGTTGGCGGAAAAGTCACGCAATGTTGGAGTCGTGTCGCAAGCACAACGCAACTCCAGCAATGCGTGTTGCGGCCTATTCCCAATACACTGCGTCACTCCTTACGCCTGCTTCAACAGGTGTAAGTTTTTGACGCAGTGGGGTCCTAAAAGTCACGCAGTGAAATCTTGGAGATTTCACTGCGTCACTTTTACGAGGCTTCCCTGCGTGGGAACGCCTACCCTGCATACATTATACCTGATGCAGGTATAATGTCACGCAGAGGCATTACAACGTGACGCATCTCCCTAGATGCGTCGCGTTGTAAATTTGCTGCATTTTTTTGCGCTGCAGCTGCGTCACAAAAGTGACGCAACGGCAGCGTAAAAGTGACGCAAGGGGCTTGTAAATCTGCCCCAATGTATGCAGGGTAGGCATTTCCACGCAGGAAAGCCTCGTAAAAGTGACCCAGTGAAATCTACAAGATTTCACTGCGTGACTTTTAGGACGCCTTCGCGTCAAAACCTTACGCCTGCTTGAAGCAGGCGTAAGGAGTGACGCAGTGTATTGGGAATAGATCGCAACACGCATTGCTGGAGTTGCGTCGTGCTTGCGACACAACTCCAACAATGCGTGACTTTTCCGCCAAAAGATGCGTCAGAATTTCTGGGCCTAATGAGCCCTAAGCCAGGTCACTGTGTGTTAAAAAGTGGAACATGTACCTTTACATGTTCCAGTAGTAAAAATCATAAATTGTTGTTTTATTGTGGAAAGGCTAATAGGCACATAGTCTTTCTAACTTCTTAATGGGACTAGTAAAGTTGGTACTGTAGGATATAAAAAGAATCAGTGCGTTAAATTAGATTTAATAGTTAAATAAAATTTAATGTCAATGAAGGGCAAAGTACAATTTTAGAAGTTGTCTTTTCAGTTGCCAAAGATTTCCAGTGCCTAGGTATTATTGAACTCAACGTCTGTCCTGTAGATAGCTTTCTGCCCTCCTGTGGAGATGTGCATCCTGGGATGGCCAGATAGCACACTTCGCAGGAAGAGGTCATCAGGTGGTAGGGAACCTGGTTGCCCATTGGTTACCAGCCACAACCAGCCCTGAGGGTATTTTCTGAACGTAAGTAGGTCACCCCTGGCACCCTGAACTCAGATCTTAACTAGACTGGACGAAGGACCTAGGAAGGACTGCCCTGCTGCACCATTGAACTGGCAAAGAAAGGCCGAACCATTGTGGACTGCACTTGCTGCACCCGGTGGCTAGCAAAGGAGAGGGAATGTGGATTCTGTTTCCTGCTCAAGGAGAAGTCATCTCCAGAGCCCAGCCAAAGCCAAGAGACTCCAAGGGCTAGCTGTCTGGCTCCTGTTTGAAGTACAGGGACACAACAGCTAAAGAAGTCTGCTGGGGCAAGTTGGTAGCCCAAAGTCTTCAACCCACTGCTAACTGACGCAGTGCAGCACCAGGGACCCGGACCCGACGCACCAAGTTGCACCCGAGTTCGATGAGCATGGGAGTGTCATCAGAGTGCAGCTGGGACCTCCAGAGGACAAGTTATTGGCCCAGGAAGGATTGGCCTGTGACCGTGATACTGGGTGACTGGTAGTCCAGAGGTGACTGGGTTTCTGCTAGCACTTAGAGGACTTCGTGGAACATCGACCATGTGACCAAGACCACCTCACTGCCTTGTGGGCTGAGGAGCAGTTACAGAAGGACCCCCGTCAACCGCATTGCATCCACAGCATCCTTTGAACATCTTCAGCATTCTTCAGCCCTTGCATCAGGACCACTTCTATAGGAAAGCCCTGCAAATGATAAAAGTGCCTGGAACTGACTGAAGACTGCTTCGCCTGCTGAAGTAACTGTTTCTGAAGACCTTGCTGGTCCACCTGACTGGCTCTCTACTGAAGTTGGTCACCTAAGTTACACCAAGTGACCTCATTACAACCAGTCCAAACATTTTAGTGACAAAGGGGCATATTAGCAAGGGCACTATCGCCGCTTTAGCGGCACTTTTTGCCGCTAAAGCGGCGATATTTATATCGCCCTATCAGCAAACTGTCTCTAACAGCAGTTAGAGACAGTTTGCGGGCATTAGCGCCCGATTTTTACCGCTTTGCATGTCAGCGATATTTATCGCTAATGACATGCAAAGTGGGCGTTCCAGACGAACAAACCTGGGAAACACTCGCTAACAGGCCTATCGCCTATTAGCAAGGTGGCCATGGCCCCAGTTAGCGACGTGAAAAGTCGCGCTAACCGGAGTCATCGCCATTTATTTAACACCTGCAATTAGCAGGTGTTAGCCATACCTAACATGGGGGTGGATTATGCTGATACGACCACAGGGTCGTATCAGCAAGGTGTTCTCCCTTCTCCATGCAACATCGCTGGTTTTTCAGCGATGTTGGCCCATTTCACCGCTATCGCTGGAATATTCATCGCCATAGCGCTAATCGTTGCTAATACAGCGTTAGCGTGGCGATATATTCCAGCGATAGCCGGCGATAAAATAAATCACGCTAAGCAGGGTTAGCGATGATTATCGCCTCTTCTTGCTAATATGCCCCAAAGTTTCTAAGTGTCAAATTTGTTGAATTTGCCAATGCTATTTCTTTTGCGGTTGAGTAAAATGCTTTGATTTACTATACCTTGTAAATTCTACATCTCTTGAAACCTCCGGTGGATCTTTTTTATATGGTGTCTAAAAATATATAAAAATAGTCTATTTTTATAAATTGGTGTTAGATATCTTTGGTATTGTCTTGATTTCTTCTTCAATTGTTTCTGTGCTGTTTAAATGCTTTATAATTGTTCCTTTGTGTAAGCCTTGCTGCTCAGAGCCACAGTTACTCAGGGTTGAGCTAAAGGTTTGCCAAATGAAACCTAAGGGACCTAAAGGGGTTGGTGAGTATATTACACAGTGAGGTCGCACAATCACACCATATTGTATACCCTATTTCCCCACATCAAGCTTTCCTGATGATGTTCTGTGAATGTCATTCATTAGCTGAACAAGCTATTGTACATGTGTGTCACATAAAATGCTATTTCAATTCCTTAAATAGGTATACATATCCTGTCCAATAGATAGCATTTGGAAGTAGGTTTCACTGAAATGATTTTGTTTACCAGAATAATTATTAGTTCATGGATTAGAAACGTTGCTAGTATGTCATAACATGCCATGAAGTGCCTATTCCCTGAAACCTTATAAAAGCAGTGTTGTTTTAGAGATCAGCCAGTTTTTCTTTGGCATTTTAACTGAGCAGACTCTGCACTAGTCTGTTTATTGATTTATACTTAGTTCTTTCTTGGGCTTTTTTAGAGGGTGACCTTCTCTTAGTCATCTTGCAGAATTATGCTTTGATTATTTTATGTAATGCAAATTCCTATTTAACTAATTTCTATTTGCTAACTGTAATAATCATCTGTTTGAATAAACCAACAACGTTTTTAACCTGTAATCCTTGCCTCACATTTGGTGATCATATTCTTGTTATGTTACACTTACGCGCAACAAGTGAAGTTACAACATTTTGCAATGGGTGTACATTTTTGTAATGTTTTCTGGGTTCAATATTTGTTGAAAATATTGATGATTCTATGTTATTTATCTGAAGATATTCAATTTATGGAGAAATCGAGTTAGATATGAAGTTGTCTGCTGAATAAGGTTTGCACCACATTAAATATGAGTTGAATTTCATAGGATCTTTAATAGTCCAGCTTTGACTGAGTATTAATTAGGAATTTGCCATTTTATTCTGTGTACAAGGATAGAATACTCAAATCCCAAGTTGGGTTTGAATTGCTGGTTGAGAAACATAACTTATAGAGGTTGTAGGTAATATGTAGGTAGGTAGTATCCTGAGGTTCTATATCCCTTTCAGTGGTGAGTTTGATTCCTTTCCCATGTTCGGGTAGGCAGACATAGGTTGATTAGTTGTCTTTGTTGATCAACAGCCTTACCGATGCCGAGCAGCACCCGATTGACGGCTGCACTAATTTGGATGCCAACTGGCACCTGATCGACTTTGACATCGAGCGGCACCGGATCGACTACTTCACCATCTCCAATGCAGAATCCCACTGAGTTGCCTCCAAGAGACTCTGAGTTCTCATTCAGCAGCTCTCCATCATTGCGAAGTCACTCTTTGGACAAACCTGCTGGATGTCATGGAGGGGACGGTCGGATGAGGCAATACCCTCGCATTTAGTGCTCATAAGCACAGAGTCCCCTGCGTTTCCTCCCAGGCTCATGAGGCCTTGAACTTTTGGATAGCAAGAGGAGATAGAGATATTCACTTTGTCGCCAAACCTATTGAGTCTATTAGGTACATTATATATATAAACTACACATAGAATTCCCTATGTTTGTCGATGGTATTTACTGTCTTCTGTGAGTAGGGTAGGGATCTGTGTACCCATCCTGAAGAAGAAGCTTTTGGCTTCGAAACATGTTGACACAGACACACAGGAGGTGTCGTACATTAATACGTTAAACCTCTATTTTTTCACTGCTTTTAACAATACCAGCAAAGGGGTTTATTAAATTTCTTTCTAGTCCTCATTTGCCAGGTATTTTTAATACTCACTCACTAATCACTGTAGACCCTATCACTCACACCCCACACACTACACATAGTGGTTACTTTAAGTGCTCCACGTATTCGTCGGTTAGTAGCACGCCGCACTCCGTAGAGGAGTGCGTAGACCCTATGATGAAGCATGACACCAAGGGCCCTTTTGGTGTGTGAGGGTATTTTAGAACACAATGTGCCTCCTACCACGGTAGGATACACATCGCCCGCACGACCATACATCTTTTTACAATTTCGTATTGTTGTGGGTGGGTTCCATTTGATATGAAACCACAACAGAGACCTGTTATGTTTGAGGCATTGAATGAATGGAATTATGTTGCCAATGAGAAAAAACATCTTAAAATGTTAAAGGATCAAGTTGATAAGGCCGTCAATAATTGGTTAGAAGCGAGATTTTGCTTACAGAAAAAGGAGTGGTGTAAGAATGTTTTAGAAACTGTGGGTGTGTTTTCTGCAATTGCTATTGGCTCAGATAAAAACAAAACAAGAGTGTAAAACAGAAAAAATTAGAAGAATGAGAAAAAGAGAGAGAATAAGAGTGATTTTAAGGAGGAGGATGAATTTATAGATGTGTAGATAGTCGATATAATGAGGCTCATGTTAATGTGCAAGAAGCTAGAATGAGCAAGTTGAGCGAAAGGCATTCTAAATCAATCTTGGAGGTTGGGTAGTCATTTGAGGTCAAAATTGTAGAAATGAATGCATTAAAGCTTAAAGAGGATTTAAACCAAATTCTGGATTTGGATATTTATAAAGACGAAATTCCAAATGTTATTAAGGAAGAATAAATGTATATGAATTTGGAAGCTGGGAAATGTGCTGCTCATGCATATGAGAAAAGCAATAGGTTGGCTGAGGAATTTGATATAAACTTGTAGAAAAAACAAATTTGTGAAACATACAGAATGAAATTGACAGAATGTGAATTGCAAAAATAAAACATTGTACCATTAAGAACAAATCTCAGCAAATTAATTGGTTTATCAGAGACTAAAAGAATGTGAAAAAGCATACATCAGACTTGTGACTGTTTAAAGAGTTGTGAGTGCAAGTGATTCTAAATGCAAACTGACAGATGTTCCTTTAGAAAGAAGTGTCTCAAGCAATTTTGTGCAAAGGATGTTTTTTTAAGGCTTAAAGAGGAACCAGAAGAGGTATGTGGCATAGTATTTTCAATTATTGTGCCTAAGGATTTGTAGATTGAGTCAAGACAGTGGTACACTAGCCTGATAAAGAACCATAGATAGAGGGTCCTAGGGGCATATTAACAACGATCTGCGATAATTATCGCAAAGCGCGCTTAGCGCTGTTTTTTTCATCGCCGGCTATCGCTGGATTTCCTTGCCATGATAGCGCGGTATTATCAACGCGTATCGCAAAGGCGATAGGAAATCCAGCAATAGCGTGTAAAACCAGCAATAGCGTGAGAATTCCAGCGCTAAATTGACAGTGCTAATGAAAAGCTTGCTAATAGGCAAGTGCATACTCAGCCCAACAATCCACCCCCCATTGACAAGATGGTTAAGGCAAGTTTTTTTCAGTCGTTGAATTCCAGCGATAAGCGCGGTTAGCGTGACTTTTCTTATCGCTTCGCGGGCATTAATAATAGGGGGAAGTTGTGTTTGCGACTGTTTCAATGGAGTTTTAGTCAGGAACGCCTACTTTGCATGTCATTAGCGATATATATCGCTGACATGCTTAGAGGTAAGAAAACGGCCGCTATCGTTAAAAAACTCACGCTAAGGCCAGTTAGCTGCAGCTTGTTAATAGTGTGATAAAAATATCGCCGCATTAGTGGAAGAAAAGTGCCGCTAACGCGGCGATAGAAGGCTTGATAATATGCCCCCTAGTTTTTTGCATTTATCGATTGTCATGCAAAAAAATACTTACGTTATTGAACATTTGAAAGGAAAGGTCCCACAGAAAATGGTTAATTTGTCAGAGGGATGAAATAGGTAGATGAGTCAGTTCATGCATATTATCAGAATTTGATGCAGATTTAAAGGCAGCATAGTGGGGTTGATGACCCAACAAAGGAATGTGAGTCTGGATTTATTTCTGCTTATGTTTTGGATTCACTTCTGGAGATCAGTACACATCTTCAGCAGAAAGTGGTGTGTTGACAAGGGAAATCATTAGATGAGATTTTTGCCTAGGTGAAGTATTGCAGTGATTATTGTGATGTGAAAAAGAAAATGACAAAGTAAAAGTTAATAGCGCACAGACTAAGGGCCTGATTAGATCTTGGCGGACTGGTTACTCCGTCACAATGGTGATGGATATCCTGTCCGCCGAAATATATATTCCTTATATCCTATGAGATTTATATTTCGGCTGACGGGATATCCGTCACCATTGTGACAGAGTAACCTGTCTAGCAAGATCTAAAGCAGGCCCTAAGTTCTTTTTCAAGGTGGTGTGCAAAGTAGAAATTGTTTTTTTTTTAGGTAAAGGCACAGGTTTTCCTGTTACTATTGTTAATAATGCTAACAAAGAACAAATGAAATAAGGAGCATGTCACTTTTGTGAGTTGGACGAGCATTTAGAAAAGAGATTGTAACTTTATAATGTTAATAGATTTAAAAATGAGACTCCATACAGCAGAATAGGAACTGGAATTCTATTCCAATGACATAGAATAGGATGATGCAGTCAATGGTCCCAGCCCTACCGGCATCTGAGCAGAATATGAGGAACACAATGCAGTTCAGTGGGAGTATGCCTTTAGCCCAGTCTTACAGCCAATGATATGAAATAATACATCAGGATTTCAGCTAAATGTAAAATTTCAGCAACATCATTCAGTAATTAATGACATTTTCCACAACTGGCAGCTACACTTCCTTCCAGATCAAGTTATGCACAATAACAGAGCTTGAAAGGGGAGGAGGATTGCATGTGTACCTAGAAGTAGGAAAGGATGGCCTATATGTGGAAGAGATCAATTGCCATCCAGTGTCATTTTTGATTGATACAGGTGAAACCAGATCCAAGGTTAGACCAGTGAAAGTTCCAGACCTACCCTCTCTGGGAAAAAAGTCCACGTTGTAGGCTTTCAAAAATTCCTATTTATCAAAAGAGGGGGACTCTAAGAGCTATTCTAAAAGGTCCGGTGACCCGTGCTCCCGAAATTAAACTTATACCAAAGGGAGTCACCGTTCCTGAGTGGAGATGGAGAGTAGGGAAGTAGGGGTTACTCTTGTCGTGTGCTACTCTGCTTGTGGGAGGCAGGGTGTCCTCATCTTGATGCCCTCACACACCCCGAAGGATGTAATGCTTCATCATTGGGCTTTTGCTCCTCGTCGGGCCGGCGCTGCAATGCCCTGCGGGTCCCCCGAAGGGTCTCTTTTTCGGAGATCTTTTGATGAAGCCGTATGGGTGCGTTGGTGTAAGTGGCAGTGAAGTCTAGAAAGTGTATTAAAAAATGGCTGGAGGGAGAGTGATTAATTTTTAATAAAGTGATCCCTCTGTCATTATTAAAACAAAGTGTATGGAGCTGCTTTAAGGGGTATTATGTCCCTTGGTAGCTGGGTGATTATATGTCCCTAGTGGGCATATGTTATGGTCAACATGTTTCGCGCTTCCAGTGGTCTCAGGGGAGATCCAGGGCGCTTCGTCAGGACCGAATAAGACATTTATATCTACAGTGGCCCGAAAATTTCGGTGCCCCGGATAAATGAAAGGAGTAGAGATTCTGAAACGACAAGAGTCAAAAAACAAAGATACAATTTGCCATTAGGGTATTAATACCAATGGAAATTATGCTCAGGTCTGGGTTCTCCATTGGAGGGCCAGGTGCTTGTAGTTCGTGGCGTGATCATTGCTGTTAATGGTCGCGGTATGTATACGTGAGCTAAAGGTGCTGTAATCTTTCTAAAAATTGTTAAAAGGAGGTTATAACTAGGTGACAGACAGACAGACGTATAAGATCAATGATTAGTGCCCAGAGAATGGTGTCAGGGTTGTTCTCTGTATCAGTATTTTTATTTTTATTTGTGAACATACCCTGGTTATATCGAGTAGGCGTAAATCGTATAAATAGAGTAAAAAATTCAAAAGTGAAAAGGTTCCATTATCCAGTAAGCTTGTGAACCTTTTAAATCTAGGTAAGTAATACCGTTAGGCCCTACCATTGATGGCAAACCTCGAGACGATGTGTTTTTATGCGTAAGTACTTAGATAATATATCTCACCCCTTAGTAGGTAGGGTAAGATCCCATGAGATCAGGGAGGGTCACTTGAGAGCTATAATAGGAAGGAAGAAAAAACAGAAAACCACATGTGTCATTTTTACAGGGCTTCCTAAGGCTCTAAGTTATAACTCACAGTTGGTTTTTAGAAATTGAAGGGAGAGGATGCCGCCATGTGCAGGATCTGTCCTGGACTGATCTTGCCCCTTAGTTACTCACGGTTCTCTCTGTGCATCTGGGCTGTGTCACCTGTGTGCCTCTCGCTGTCTCCGCCCGGTGGGAAGTGAAAATTCTGTCTCCTTTTATAGGAGTGGCCTGCTTCCGGGTGGGGCGTTAATTGTTTAATCACTGCATTGATTGGCAAGTTTTGGTTGTTACTATGGGTGCCATTTTGGAGTGGTGTTTTCTATGATAAGTTCATATGGGAAGGTTTTGGTTGTTACTATGGGTGCCATTTTGGAGTGGTGTTTTCTATGATAAGTTCATCTGGGAAGGTTTTAGTTGTTACTATGGGTGCCATCTTGGAGGGTATCTACTATGACAAGCTCGTATGAGGAAGTTTTGGTTGTTACTATGGGTGCCATCTTGGAGTGATATCTTCTATGAAATGCTCATATGAGAGATATTCACGGGCTGTTTGAATCTCTGTGTGCTGATAATTGTTATGTGTCGCTGGTACAGTGATCTTACTTAAAGGGGGCGATGCATGTCTTGTGTATGAAGTTATATATCTAATGTATTGGTGCGGCGCGCAATAGGCAGAATCTCGGTCGCCATCTTGTAGTGGGTTCTTGTGGTAGATGTGATAAATGAAGTATCCCTAGTGGGCTGATGAATCACAATAAAGGGTCACCGTATTTGTTGGTGTTATGTGCGGTGCACTAGTGTCCTCCTTGTCAGTTTTTATAGTTGGTGTATCATTTTGCGGTGGGTGGTGCATCTCGGAGGTCTGCTGACATAGTCTTCACTATAGTGTTTATGAATGTCACACTTGTGAGATCGATGTCAAGGGTTGAATTCCTATAGTACCTCAATCCAAGGTATTTCATCGTTAAGACCCTGGGTGTTCGTTTGGAGGTGGTGCACCCATCTTTGCTCTTTTTGGAAGAGGGTTTTTGTTGTCCAGAGAGGATTGGACTCAATGATGGTCCAATTGACTTGGTCTGGTGTATGTCCCTTTTCGATGTAATGCCTGCTCATTTTGGTGGTGTTCCTACCACACCGGATGTTGCTCCTGTGCTCATTCACCCTTGTTTTTACAACTCTAGAGGTCATCCCTATGTATAGTAGGTTGCAAGGACATTTCACCATGTAGACGCAATTTTTTGTGTTGCAATTGGTGTGTCTCTTTTGTGTCCACTCTTGGTTCTTTAATTGGAGTGTTTTGGTATGTGCTGTGAGCGGGCAGACATTGCAAGTCCCGCATGCGTAGTGTCCCTTGAGCGTCGGCAGGTCCCATAATGTCCTCTGGCTGTCCCCTTGTTTTTCTGTGGTCTCGTGTGGACAACGATGTCTTTTATGTTTTGTGTACGTCTGAATGCGAATCTTGGGTGTTGTAGTTGCATTTCGCCTGTGTTCAAGATGTTCCAATGTTTTAATAGGACATTTTTGACTTGATTGGATTGAGGTGTGTAAGTTGTGACACATGTAATTGTTTCATCTTTTCGCTTTTCTTGTGTTTCCAGAAGCGCTCCTCGATGGTTGTTCCGTGCACGTTTCTTGGCAGACTTTATGATTTTTGTGGGTAGTTTCTTTTTCCAGATTTTTGCTAAGTTCTGCTGCCTGTATTTCATAATCCTGGGTAGTGCTGCAATTTCTCCTCAGCCTGAAGAATTGGCCGAAGGAGATTTTGTCTCAAGGCTTTGGTATGGTGGCTGTCGTAGGGCAATAAGCTGTTGCGATCTGTGGGCTTCCTATATGTCGTGGTCGACAGTTTTCCATCTTTGAAGAGAATTAGTAAGTCCAGGAATGGTATTTCTTCACTTGAGGTTGATAGTGTGAATTTGAGGAAGGGGTCCTGTTGGTTGATCCAGGAGTGGAATTCTTTACATCGATCCTCTGTCCCCGTCCATAGCATAAGTACATAGTCTATGTACCGATTCCACTCTTTTATTTCCGATTTGAAAGGATTAATTTCTGGTAGGATATGTTGGGCCTCAAAATGGGCCATGTATTGACATGCTAGACTTGGCGCAAATGTACTGCCCATACAAGTTCCATGGATTTGTTGATAGTGTTGGTCGAGGAACTTGAAGAAGTTGTTCTTCATGGCGAGTTCTGCGCATTCCAGGATGAAGTTAATGCGTTGTTGTGTGGGAGGATCACTGTTTCTCAGGGTTTCTTCAACTACTCTTAGTGTGGCTTCTTGTGGAATGTTTGTATATAGTGCCTCCACGTCGAGTGTTACTAGTAAAGTGATTTCCTCAGGTCCTCTGATGTTTTCAATGAGGTTGATGGTCTCCTTGGTGTCCTTGAGGTATGACGGTGTTGCTTGAACTAGTGGCCGTAGAAAATGATCACAGTATTGACTCAGTGGCTCGAGGATGGAGTTGATCCCTGACACTATTGGTCTGCCGGGTGGGGGCATGATGTTTTTGTGGATCTTTGGTAAGACGTAGAAATATGGCGTCGTTGGTTTAGTGTTCACTAGGTACTCCGCTTCGTTCTTGGTGATCCAACCATTCGATAGGGCTTCCGTCACAGAGATGTTGATTCTTCTTGTGAGGGAATCCGTAGGGTCTGTGTCTATTTTGTGGTAGTATTTCGTGTCAGCTAGTTGTCTAAGACATTCATTATTATAGTCGTCTGTGTTAAGGATGACAATAGCTCCGCCTTTGTCTGCAGGTTTTATGGTGATTGCGGGATCGTCGTTGAGGTTTTGAAGGGCTTTCCTTTCTTTTGCAGGTAAGTTATCATAGGTTTTCTTGGGTTGTAGTTTGTTAATGTCTTGTAAGACTGCTTTTTCATAGGTCAGTATCTCACTGGTAGTCATCGCTGCGGTGGGCGTGAATCTGGAGGGATTGCGTAGGCCTGTGTCTGTAGTAACCGTGTCCCTCCTACTGGTATCCTGTGTTTGAAAAAATTATTTCAAGCGTAGCTTTCGAAAGAAGCAGCGTGTAGTTCACCAGTGAGTCTGAATGAGTCTTCTTTTGGTGTTGGGACAAAACCCAATCCTCTCTGTAGGGCCGGATTCTTCTGTTTTCGTCAGGGTCCTTGTAGATAGGTTCACCACTAGTTTTTCTTCGTTTGACTCCGTGTCCTGCGTTGGTCCTCGTCCTCCGTCCACTGCACCTGTCTTTGGTCATTTTTCGCCTGCCTCTTCCTCTGCCCCTGCCTCTGTTCCAAAAAGGAGGGCGTTGTTGTTGATAGAATGGGTGAGGCGGTGGTGGTCCATGGTATCCCGGATACCATGGTGGTGGTAGCTCCTGGATAGCCTGGCATTGGGTAGTTGAACATTTGGGGAGTTGGTAGTAGTCCCGGACCTCCTTGGAAATTCCTCCGACTTCCGTTACTGGAATTACTGCTAGATCTTTTTGATCTTGTTGAGGATTTCAAATAAACAAATGACAAGTAAGTTGTAGCAAATGCCCCTGAAAAGATAGATTAATTACAAATAATCATGAATTTATAATTAGTGAGACAAGTCTTGGAATTTTACAGAAAAAGAAATTGGACTGATTAAAAGATTAGAACCAGTTTACATGGCACTATTATTGTGTTGTTATTTCACGCAAACCTCAATAAAATGTTTTATTTTTAAAAAAAGTGTAGAACCAGCACAAATTGTAGTAACATTTCTTTAGAAATTACTGGTTTAAACCACATTTTTAAATATTCCAGAAACCATTTGTTAGAAATGTATCACGTCAGACTATTTATATAGTGAAAAGAACTAGAATTACAATGAGCCACGTTGGAAAAACGGATCTCAAAGGCTCCAAGACCTGTAGAACAAAACGTTAAACAGTTTAATTGCAACTCCGATAAGGTATAACCGATGTATGGTGTGGCAGAGTCTCTACATCCACTAACCCCATGGTCAGTTCATGTAATGGTAGTGGCCAGCTAGCATTTGTTTTTAAAAAAACAACCCCTAAAGCAGGTTTTTCCCCTGAAAAACAAAAAGCAATGCAGATGATGCACTGGCCATATTCTCCCAGCTGGTTGTTGACATAGTTCCTTCAATGCCAGATTACCAAGACTTGCATGGCAAGCATCAGCAGGAAAACTCTAAGCCCCAACCTAAAAAGGGCAAGGCTGTTCCCAAGGGGATAGCAGTTCTTGAGTGGCTGGTCCTCCGTCAGTAATGAATTGGGTATCCCACCTGCCAATGAAGCGGGGAACACTGAGTGGGGCGATCAGGTTACCTGCCAACTTTTGACATGTTTCCATTTACTGCCTCACTCTAGTAAGGCGCTTAGTGTCCAAACCATTTTATGTCAAGTCCACGTCTCCTAGTGAACTTAACATAACATTTATATTTGTTATCTCTTGACACAAATAAGAGCTATTATCTAGTTTCATGGTAGTCATTTTATCGACATCAGAAGGATGATAAGCAGAGCGACCCCAAGGGCTCCAACCTGTAGCCATGGGATCAAAAATAGAGCGATGGAGAAGTTACATAAATCTACGGGGCCACCAGACCCAGCTTGTGGCCAGGTGGCTATAACAGTGGCTTTACCACTTCAAACGCTGGTGTGACCCAGCTCTATAATGTCATTGATGCTGTTCCCGCCCAGCTGATTTGCTGTCAGCGTCTTTGTGCAAAGTGGTTTTACGTCACCAGTCTTTCTGTATAAAATAAATAAAGAAAGAAACTTTAAATTCTTAACCGTATACCTCCTGCATTAAGGGCGTCATTTGTGTCATATCATACCAATCTGGAGTTGGGAGTGGCTCACGAATTTCTACCAGCTATATAAAGTGTAGGTGCAATTGCTCAGCTAATGTACTCATTACTTTATCAAGGTTGTCTTTGATACCTTCTGTCGGTGGACTTCCAGCTACTGCACATGAGAATATTTTCTAGTAATTATCTGCTCTGATAGTTTCAACGTCGTTTCAATACCTAACCTGAATTTATTCTTTCCATTTACATATAAATGATGCCAAACTGCTTCCTCGCAAAAGTTGCTCATGGTAAGCGTGCTGTCAACAAAGAAAGTTACCTCGAGGTGTCCTCCATTCTGAAATGTGTGTCCCCCTCATTGACCCTTATTGTCAATGTCTTCACTTTACCGATTGCTTCTTACTTGAAAATCCTTTTGACGAGCCTTCAAGTACAATAGGGAGGGAATATGTTGTAATTAAGCACACTGATGTTAGAACTGTGTGCTGATTCCACAAGGAGGGGGTGCAGTACATTTTTAAATCGAGGCATATTTCCGTAATTTTTCAGTGATGCTGAATGGATAGTGTTGAAATGTGTTTACATGCTGCAAGGTTGTTGATGACAAGGGCATCAGACGTCCATTTGTTGGCCACCCTGCAGTCTTATAAAAATGACGCTGAAATGATTATTTCATCATAGGATTCTCCAAAGTATTTCTAGCATATTTTTTACGTTTTGTATTTCCATTTTTCAACATTTTGTTCCATTACGGTAGTGAGGGACCAATGCATGCAAATGTGGCATTGCTTTTCGCAGTGGTATATACCAATGACTGAACTGACGCAGACCTCATTCCTATATCCGTCATGGGTGTAGAAAGGGAGAGCCAGGCCATGTGATCTGGACAAGGTGACACCTGTTTAGAGAACAAGAAGAGTGAGTTATAAGACTCTTTCGCCTTTAAGAGTGTTGATTGTGCATAGTTTGCAGAGTTTTGCTACGCAGAACTCCGCGAAGTTACAAAAAACTCTGCGGAGTTCCGCAAGTGGCGGAGTGCAGTGCGAACTGCAGTTTGTGCTGGTATTCCTGCCGCTCGGGTAGAAATTCTACCCGAGCGGCAGCTCGAGCTCGCGAACTTACCGTTCGCGATCGCGAGCGGGGAAACTCCGCTACACATCGCGAAGCGGAGTTTTCTGCACTCCGCGAGCTCCACGGAGTGCAGAAAACTCCGCAAACTCCGTGAACGGAGCGAAGTTCACCGCCCAGGCCTAATATATGAGTAGTTGCCATGTAATGCATAGTACTGAAGTTTAGGCAGATAAAAGAATCGAAGCACAGGGAGAGTGTGGTTGTCTAAGTGGCAAAAGGTCAAGTCAAATAATAAAATAAGTCTGGATTCGTATACACCTGTATGTGCTAAAATAGATGCACATTGCATTTGGTGTCCCTTATCAGACCCCAATATCTTTGAGACTAGTTGCACAGTCTGCAAAGCCATCACAATTACGCTCCAGTCTATCAGGTCAACAAACTCACTATACATCACTTCTGTCGTGGATCCCCCTTTTTTCCTCTCTGGTTTTGCTTTCGGTAGGCTATGAGCTATACCACAGATTCTCAAGGTTACATTGCCTCTGTTTGCCCCTTAAAATATGCGTTTGCACTAGATAATCATATTCAGTGTCTTTACCTTTCATGTAAGGCCATAGTAAACGGGGCGACAAATGCACCCATGGCATTGAAGTTAAATGTCATTTGTGGGCTACAGTGTTTACTTAGACCACCCACATTTATAAAAAAAATATCTGGTTGCTAAGAGCTCAACTCTGCTCTGGCTGGGCTTCGGGTTAAAGGTGCTGCAGTAAAATCTGACAAGGACTAATGCCTTGGCCATAAGGAAAAAAACTATTTTTATATATCTTGTAGGATAGGATTGTCACATTATCACTACTTCCTGATAACATGCCTCGACCTGGGTAAACTGCACCTGAAGAAGAAGATCCTGCTGGAAGAAAGAATAGTGCTTATTATTTGCTCCTGCTGAAAGAGGAGGAGTCAAGGTTTCCTGACTCTTGTTGCCACCGAGGGTCTGGAACTTCTCTCCAAGGGTGACATGGTTGACCTCTTGTTTGCCTGCTCCAGGGACAAAAAAGCAGAAGGACAGCTGACCACTGAGGACTGGACGCTGAAGGAGTCCGGACTAGTGCACAACTAGTTCCTAGAAGCATGCCTTGAGGACCTGTGGAATGACCAAAAAGAACTATATCAGCAGTTGAATAAGAGCCAGATTTAGTTGTTTTTCTACCTCCTTAGAACAGGGATAAGGGGGTGAGGCTTGCCCAGGGGGATGCGGCCAAGACTGGCAAGTAACTAGCTTCGCCCCACTCAGTGTTTTCTGCAGTGCTGAAAACGGGTTCAGCAGGACCTTGTGCTAAAGGTATCAAGACTCATGGAGCCCTGCTCAGCTGCAGCTTTCAGCTTTGCACTTCTGGAGTGCTATAAAAGCCAAAAAAGTTAAACCGTAGACCAGAATAACTCCAGGTTTGTCCAACTAAGGGGCATATTTACAAGAAAAGTGACGGAGCGCGGCGTTGTAGGAATGATTGTTTATGTGCAGGAAGGTGTCCCTTCCTGCACATAAACAATCTTAAATGGCGATTTGTAACTTCTATGGGGCCGATTCCGATTCAGGCCGGAAATCACTCCGACCGAGCTGGACCCGGAGAGATTTCCGACCGAATCGGACTCTAGCAGCTCGACCGAACGAGTACGATGCGTACGCATGCTATCAGACTCGATTCGGTCAGACTCCCATTGAAGTCAATGGGAGCCGGTCGTACAACGCGTACGTGGGCTCCCATTGACTCAATGGGTGCGAGGCGAACAAGGGTGCCCCCTACAGCGGGTACGCGGCGATGCGACTCGCGCCGTACATGCACAGGTGGGGGGACCCATGGGTCCCCCCTGTGTGTGACTCGCGTGGCTACGCGTACAGGAGGGTCCGACACGGACCCCCAAAGTCCAGCTCCGACTGCTCTTTCGAGCCGGACAGCGCGAGTCGGTCGGACTGCTCGAGGCGCGCATCGTACTTGCCCGGCCGGGGAACGTCTCCATTGCGCGGTGCGAACAGTGTCCGTGCGAGTCGGTCGGAGCGGGTCGGACCCGTGTACGAGTCGGTTGGCGATTTCGCGAGCGCTCGCATCGTACTCGCTCGCCCGGACGCACGTACGAATCGGTCGGGAAAGAGGGCTCCGAATCGGATCCGGTTAAGCCGAATCCGATTCGGTGCCCTACCGGCCGAGATCGGAATCGGCCCCTTTGTGTGCTGCTTTGTACAGCACACATAGAAATTGCAACTCAGCATTTGTCAAATGATTGTTTATGTGCAGGAAGGGTCACCTTCCTGCACATAAACAATAATGCATAGAGTTTTGCTGTTTTTATGTGTGCTGCACAATGCAGCACACATAGAAACAGCAAAAACAAGGAGAAATAAAGAATTTCTCCTCATTGCGGCATGTTAAGACAAGGTTTTTTGTGGTCTAAATTTTGGGGCTTCCCCATATTTATGCCACTCTTGTAAATATGGGACAGCGTCAAAATCAATGGGCGTTGCGGCGGAACACCCACTGCAACACCCATTGCCCACCCCTTTCACACTCATTACGATGTTGGTCGGAAAGCAATCCGACTGATTCCTTGTTGGAATCGTTTCCGACCGACTCTGGTTCGGTGAGTCCAACCGACCGATTACGATGTTTCCAAACACCGTTTGGTCGTACTCCCATTGACTTCATTGGGAGCCTGTGTTTCGACCGACAACACAGGCTCCCATTGAAAAAAGAGGTGGTTGCGAAAAGCCTTGCACCCTGTGGCAGGCACCCCATGGTGCCTGCCACACTGTGCATGGTTGTAAAGAGGGGTCCCATGGGTACCCCCACGAGCCCCAACTGGAGGCCTCCAGGTACAAGGTGGGCTTGCTATGGGCCCCCAATGTCAGTTTCCAACAGCCGTTCTGTGTCAGACAGACCGATCTGGAAAGGCTGTCTGAATCCGACATCGTAATACGTCGGTCAGAAACGCGGTCCGTAGAGCTGTACGATTCGGCTCCGATCGACTCAGAGTCTCCGAATGCCTGTCTGAACAGAGTCGGAAAGACCGAGCGGTTAACTTCTATCATAATCAGTCGGTCGGAAATGTTTCCGAGTCGGTCAGAAACATGGTTTGAACGGTGAAAATGGGTTTGTGCTAAAGTTAGCCCATGCTGTCATCCATTTTGTCTTTTGTATCCATTTTGTCTCTCCATTCTTCATTTCTGTCTGCCAGGGACTTTCCATTGCGTGTGTGGGTGCATAGCACACAGAATTATGCAAACATGCTTACGTGCAGAAACTAAAGGCTTGCCACTGTTGAAATGTTTAGAGCACGCAGGTGCTCTTTAATCACATGAATGTTATAAGGCTATAAATATATTCTTTGCATATGGGTGAGAGGTTTATGACTTAACAGCTTTTGCATATCAGTAACGAAGGGAACTTCCAGCCATTCACTCTTGTACGCTTAAGGCTTGGACAATAGTATAAAAGCTGTACTGCAATATATGTTGGGCAGTTCCCTCTCAGACATTGATCATGTCTGGATGACGGAGCCCCACTCTTGAATGCAATAAACTTGTCTTTGATTTCACTCCAGTGTCGATCCTCATTTGTGAACCCGTAGACTAAGAGTGACCCTACACCGATGAGATTGGGGCCCCAACCAGAGGCCTCCAGGTACAAGGTGGGCTTGCTATGGGCCCCCAATGTTAGTTTCCAACAGCCGTTCTGTGTCAGACAGACCGATCCGGAAAGGCTGTCTGAATCCGACATCGTAATACGTCGGTCAGAAACGCGGTCCGTAGAGCTGTACGATTCGGCTCCGATCGACTCAGAGTCTCCGAATGCCTGTCTGAACATAGTCGGAAAGACCGAGCGGTTAACTTCTATCATAATCAGTCGGTCGGAAATGTTTCCGAGTCGGTCAGAAACATGGGTTCCGACACGGGTTAGGAAAATCCGAATGCAGTTCAGAGCCTTTCTGACCGACATCGTAATGAGGCCCTAAGTGTAGAGTAAAAGGGGTCCTTATTTGCAAAGCAGCGTTAAGCCATGTTAAGTGCATATTTACAAGCCCCTATCGCCACAGGAATGTCATTTTGTTCAACGTTCCTGTGGCGATACGGGCTTCACCTTATTTACAAGGCACTGTTATGCCACTTAACGTGGCTGAACGCTGCCTTGTAAATAAGGCCACCTTTCACACTATACTTAGCGTGAAAGGGGTGGGCAATGGGTGTTGTGGTGGGCGTTCTGCCACAACACCCATTGATTTTGAAGCTGCCCCATATTTACATGGGTGGTGTAAATATGGGGCAGTGCCAAAATTAAGACCACAAAAAACTTGGGGGCATATCTACAAGGGCTTTATCTCCGCTTTTTTGGCTTAAAAAGCCAAAAAAGCGGAGATAAAACAATCGCCCTATCTACAAGAGGGTGCTAACATGCATAATCGCATGTTAGCACCCTTTTCCTAACGCCTCCCTTTGCATCTCTAATGAGATGCAAAGTGGGCGTACCCGAGGTGGACTACCTTGCAAATATCGCTGATGTTCACATCGTGATATTTACAAGGCTGCCCCAACATTTTAGCACACGTTAGTTGTTGGAGAAAACCGCTGTTATCTCCAAAAACTAACGTCTGCTAAAATGGAGACTTACCTATCCCTAACATTGGGGTGGATTATGCTGATACGACCCTGTGGGTCGTATCAGCAAGGTTATCGCCGTTTTGCAGGGAACATCGCCGGAAAACCAGCGATGTTCCCTGCAAAACGGCGATAACCTCGCTATCTCTGGAATTTCTATCGCCCTGGAGAAACGCGTTGTTAATAACGCGCTACCAGGGCGATAAATTCCAGAGATAGCCTGCGATAACAAAATTAACGCTAAGCACGGCCAGCGATATTTATTGCTGGCCGTTGATAATATGCCCCTTGGTCTTAACATGGCGCAACAAGAAGAAATGCTTTGTTTCTCCTTGTTTTGCTGTTTCTATGTGTGCTGCATTGTGCAGCAGACATTGAAACAGCAAAACGCTATGCATGATTGTTTATGTGCAGGAAGGAGTCCCTTTAGGCACATAAATAATCATTTTAAAAATGATAAGTTGCAACTTCTATGTGTACTGCACATAGCAGCACACTTAGAAGTTACAAATCGCCATTTAAGTATGTTTATGTGCAGGAAGGCACACCTTCCTGCACATAAACAATCATTTCCACAACGCAGGCCCCCTTGCACTATGGTGCGCCGCGCTCCGTCACTTTTCTTGTAAATATGCTCCTTAGTTTCTTTGGTGCCAAATAAACAGTTTCAGCGGCAGTTCAACAAGGACATATCTGAATTCGATGGGCCTTCGCAAGCCTCAGGCTCTGTAGTGCTGGAAAATTTTGTTACTGGACATAGGTGTTCTGGCTCCACATCTATAATATTTCGCATGTAGTAATAAAGACAACTGTGTCCCTTGGCTGCAGATGACATGTTGGTGTCACCACACAAAGAACAGTGTTGGCCCTTGCCGCTCTCAATGTAGTCAAGAATTCTAGATGCCTTGCTAAGTTTGTAATGATCAGGGACTCCGTATTAAGATTTCAAAGCACTTTATTTCCAACTCCGTTACAGCGAGGGAGAGCAACCTCTAGGTCCCACTCTCCTAAGCATTCCTTCCAACCGTCCACCTACAGAATCCTACCACCCCACAATTTCAATACATCATACCCACCTTCAACATTCTGCTGCCTGCAAGTAGTGACACCACACATCCTTTCCTTTTATATACAAATCTTTAAATAAACTTGTACCTCTAACACTAAAACGATTTACTTAACATATATGACAACTGGCAATTTACCTTACCTTGCTTCCTATGAATAACAGAAACTAATGTGCTGCTCCTTTACTACATCTTACGAATTAATACATTTCATACTAATACAAAATCTTTGAATTTAGCTAATGTGCGAATGATCCTTCCAAGCCTTCCAGTTCTATCCCCACATTCTCCACCCTTTATCTGCGGACATTTCTCCTGACCTCCACACGCATCATCTCCCTGCTCTTGCTCCGACATTAATTCACTTTCTCACTGCCAATCATCTTCTATAACCTCATCTTCATTTTTCTTCTTTTCCCGTGCACCCATTGTATTGCATCTTGCTATGCAACTCATTTGCCATACCCGATCATCACTGAGTCTGACCGCATTTGTTTATCAATAACTTTGAGTGATTCAGAATAGACACTTTTCCCTTTAGGCACCTTCTCAGTTTTCCTGACTTTCACCCACTCACCTACCACCTGCTTCTCTTCCTTAGCTCCTTTCTAAACATCAAAATACTTCTTGCACATGCTCTGCGCCTCAAGATATTCCCTTTCACCGCCCCAGGGGACCATTCCACCTTCCGTGCCCTATCCATCCATCCAAGATTATCTTTAGTATACATCTCTCTTCCTTGCAAACACAAAAGGACAAAACCCTGTGAGCAAAGGAGTTAACCTATATGCCTATGACTTCCACATTCCATTTTCTTCCATGACATGTAGCCATCTGAATTGTGCCCTTGATTACATGGTTAAAGCGCTCAAGCGCCCTATTTCCTGCTGGGTGATACACTAATGTTACTAGATGTTTGACCGAATTTCTCTGCAAGAACTCTTCAACAACAGCAGACTTAAACTGTGGACTGTTGTCACTTAACAGTTTCTTTGGTAAACCCTCTCTCATGAACACTGTTATCTAAGAACTTCACCAAAGTTTCTGCATCAGCCTTTTGTACCACCTCTAGTTCCACCCACTTACTGAAATAGTCAATTAAGACAATGATGTACTTACTGTCCCACAGCTCATTGTGCACAGGACTAACAAGATACATGGCCAACATCTCCAAAACCATTTTGGGGCACTCCACTGGACATAGCACTGGTCTCAATGTCTTCAGACTCTTATCTGAACCCGCACATTGTAAACACTCCCTCACCATTCTCTCTATCTCTCTAACCATTCCAGGCCACCAATACATTGATTTCACTCTTCTCTTAGTTCTAAGCGGGTCTCGCTTGTACAGGATGGGGGGATACCGTTAGGACCCGGTGCCCCCTCTGTCTTGCCTTTCGCTATCCTTCTTGTAATTTGTTTTTCCGTGAAGGCCATACAAGCTGGCTCCGATGATAAGGCTCGATCTGATGAGCTTCTAGTGGGTTCGGATGGCCCGGTTATTTTGTCCATTGGTGCTGCGTTAAAGTGATGCCAAAGGTACAGTTTCTACGACTACGGCTGGGCATCCTTCCATCATTGTATCATCTGCCCCTGTGGAAACGTCCACAAACAACAACTAACTGTCGCCTATGTGGGGATTCAAAAGAGGATATTCTCCATCTAATATGCATCTGCAAGGAACTGGACAAGGAGCGCAGATCCCTATTAAAACCTTCAATAAAGAAAATGGGAATAAGAACATGCAGGCAGGCGGTTAAAGCATGCTTTGATGGCGAAAATATCCAACTAGCGTGTCACCTTGTCCAATTTCTAGATAAAGCAGAAAAAAGCTGAACTCTAGTTGGCAGCAATCAGACGATGACACTTTATGCTGTACCTAAGACTCACTGCCTTTGGCAAGAATCAATGGAAAATCAGCAGCATCCGAAATTATGGGAATGCTAAACTTTTAACCCCTCTATTTTCTATTTTGTTTTAGCAGACCGCTTTTTAAACCTGAAGGCTTATGAAATGATACACGCTACTCCACAAACAATGTCCTGACCTTTGATCACTTGGCTGTGTCCATTTTACCATAACGCCCTGTATTTTTTTAAACATGTTTGTTCATTTGAAATTGTTTTTTTTTCTCTCGACACATTGATTTTATGGTTGCAATGGTTTTAAGTAATCACGCAATAAAGGATTTCATTATTATAAAAATTATTTTGGCCGGCGTCATGTATATCCTACGTATGTATTTATAATGTATCAACTTGTGCCTGTAGTTCCCGGAAACCCTGCGTGTGTGTGTGCAGCATTCCTTCCATACCTCGTCAGTAATGGGGTGTCCCAGGTCCACCTCCCAGGCAGCCTTGAGCCCAGTGTTGCATGCCGGCATGAGTTCCAGTCCGGCCCGGTATAGCCTAGACACCAGCCGGTCCCCCTTTGTGACGCATATAAGAATCCTTAATGGTGGGAAAATATTGGGTTCTAGGTGCACTTTGAAGCCTGGCCAGCACAAACCGGTCCATGGGGGTTGCATCAACAAATTGCGCGTCTTCTGCGCAAGAGTTAACATGTCCCCCTGGGAAGGCGTCCCCGAATGTATGCAACCCGAGTCTCCTCAGTGTGCGTTTGACCAATGGCTCAGATGTAATGGGCATCCATGGGTTATCAAGCAGTGGGATTTGAGAATCATATAGTTCCCCTCCTCCTGTCAAGTGTAGCATCTTTCTCCAGGCCCAGGAGGTAGTCGATACAGTTTGAATATCCAGTCTATCAGATGGCAGACTGGCTGGTAGCAAGCTGCGCAGTGGGACCGGGGACGCCAGATATTCCTCTGGCTTAGCATATGGCAATCTGGCGTCTGGATGATACCAGTGCAAAGCATAGCTACACTGCGCTGTTAAATAGTATAATTGCATATTTGGGACTCCGACCCCTCCCTTTTCATATGGGAGCATTAAGAAATCCCACCAAATGCGCGGTTGACGTCCTCCCCACACTAGTCTTGTCAGTTGCAAGCGCAACTGGGCAAAGAAGGAGTTGGTGAGGGGTATGGGAATATTATGGAAAAGGTACAGCATTTTGGGCAGGACAACCATTTTAATAATCGCAATCCTGCCAGCCATGGAAAGTGGCAGAGCAATCCACCTGTCAATTTGGGTTTTTAACCGCTCATGGGCTAGACCATAATTAAGTTGCACTATTTGCTCCTTGTCTTTATGCAATATTATACCCAAGTAGTGAGTTTCTGCATCGCACCAGGTTAATGGAAACCCCTCACATTCCCGGTTACACACCTCCATCAGTGGAAACGCCACTGACTTAGCCCAATTAATATGTAGACCAGATAAGTCACCAAAGCGGGAGACCTCTTCCAGTAGTGGCGCTAAGTTCTCAGCAGGGTTTCTGATGTACAGTATAATATCGTCCGCGTAAAGTGACATTAGCACCGGGCCTGTTTTTAAACTGTAGTCCCCTGTGGAGGTGGTTCTCCTGTTCTCGCCTTACCAAATGGATCCATAGCAATGACAAATAAAAGCGGTGACAGGGGGCATCCCTGCCTCGTGCCACGCGTGAATGGGTTGGGTCACCGTGCCATTTATCCTTATCCGGGCGGTAGGTCGAGTATAGAGTAAATCAATCAGCGAAGTGATCCCAGTTGGGAACCCCAACTTGCGCATGACCGCCCTAAGAAAGGGGCATTCTAATAAATTAAAGGCCTTCTCCACATCCAACAGCGCCGCCACAGCCGGCACCGAAGGCGAGCTGCAGTGTGTTGGTTCTTTCCCGGGTTTAAGCAGTAGAACGATAACAGCCTCACGTAGTGAGGGAGGGAGTACACATTCCTGCAGTGCCTCTGCATAGATCTCCAGCAGTTGGGGTGCCAATAACTCCTTGATAGTTGTTTAGAACATCCCCATGAACCCATCAACCCCTGGGGCTTTACCACCATCCATGGCATCTATGGCCTGCTTAATCTCATCAACAGTGAGGCGCTCACTCAGAAATTGTTGCTGAGCTGTGGAAAGCCACAACATAGCTAAACTCTCAAGGTATTGAGCTATCGCTTCCTCTCCCTCTTTATGTCTTGTGGCATACAGTTCTGTGTAGTATTTCATCAATTCTCCTATAATGCCGGGGGCGTCCGTTACATACCCATTCTGCGAGTCATATATCCCAGTTATGTAGGGTTGTCCCGAGGTGGTTGCAGAAGACGCGCAAGGGTCCTCCCCTGCCTTTCCCCTTCCCCATACTTCCTGGCTATGGCATATTTACTCAGGTAATGGGCTTCTCTTTCTGCCGCTTCTAGAAATTCCGCTAAAAGTGTAGCTCTTTGGGCTAAATATTCCTGTGAGGTCTTTTCCGCCTGTTCCCAATCTAACCGTGTGAGCATTCCCTCTAACTTTTTGAGCGTGGTGCGAAGGTCTCAGAGTATTCCCGCCCCCTTGGCTATACAGACCCCTCTTACGACGGGCTTGAAGGCCTCCCATAATGTAGTTTGCTGTGGGACTGATCCTGTGTTGAATTCGAAGTATTCCAGTATTGCCTGCCAGATTTCACTACTAAAAACAGGGTCTTGTAATGCCCTCTCTGGGAATCGCCATTGCCTTTCTATCCCCCGCTCCACAGGGATACGCAGCTTCATGACCACTGACGAGTGGTCGGACAGTGTGCGGGACAAATGTTCCACCTCTTTTAACCAGGGTGTTAGTGTGCGGGACACAAACCAATAATCAAGCCTTGCCCATGTGCAGTATTGCGCCGCATAGTGTGTATCTGCCTGGCCTTTAAGTTGACGCAGCCTCCACGCATCTTGCAGCAGGTACAGCTCGCAGAGATCCCCCACTGCAGCGCGAGCCCTGGGCTTCGCCTGAGGTGCTCTAGATGTACAGTCTAATGAAGTGTCAAATATAATGTTTAGGTCTCCCCCAGTCACTATCTGATCTGCTTCTAAGAGTGCGATACGCTGCTGCAGCTCATGGAAAAAATTTGGATCGTCAACATTCGAAGCATATATGTTGACCAGCAAGATGCGATGCCCCAGCAACATCCCCAAAACCAGCAAATAGCACCCCATCTGGTCCGCCACCGTGCTTATGTGCTTGAACTGTAGGTTTTTACGTATTAGTGTGGTCACTCCCCTCGCATATGAGCTATAGTTAGCGAAGAACCTGTCATTCCCCCAGGTGGATCCCAGCGAGGGCGCACTGGTGGGCGCCAGGTGTGTTTCTTGTAAAAACACCACATCTCCTGCGTGTCGACGCATATATTGTATCACCTGCCTACATTTTCGTGTGCTGTTGAGCCCCCTTAATTTCCAGGTCATGAACGTGATATCTGCAAATTTTCTGATGCTAGGTGTTGTCATTATATGGTGCATATATTTCAATCATTTCAACGGTATGTCCTGCTACACAATCCTGATCCTCCATCTGTAGATCTATCCCTAACTTAAAGGTGAGGTCATTTCCCCATTCCCCTTCCCCCTCCCCCCACCCAAGCCAAGCGGCGAGCCGCCCAGTATTACCCGATAGTATGAACAGTAACATGCATACAACTTCCCAGAGCCTACTAAGGCTAAACATATCCAAAATGTGAACTTCACTGGGGATGTGGCAGCGCCCCATTAGCCCCCATTGTCTGAAATGGCAACTTAAACAATGTCTTTAATTGTGTGTGATAGGAATCATAATGTCTAGTTCCGCCACCCTGCCAGGCCCGAAATCTAATGGCATAGTCCGGCCAACCTTATCTGCAGACCGCAGGTCGGCCACAACGTCTCACCAGGCTATCCAGTAAGAAACAGGTCCATGCTAGCACTGGAGTGTAGCTCAGGCTGAGATCTGCCCGGTGATCCACGCCTGTCTTTATGTTGTATGTCCGAAATGTTCCTACAAAACTCCTGCACCTCCACTGGCTTGTCAAAAAATCACGCCTTTCCCTGGGCATCGATTTGCATCTGCACCGGGTACAGCATACCATATCGAAGCCCCAGGTTGCGCAACGTGGCCTTGACATCCGGCAATAGGGACAGGTCCAACCCCTGCCTTTTCAAAGGGCCCTTCTCTCTTGCTAGCCAGACCGCAGAGTCCCGGTCCCTGAAATTAATCATCCTTGCTATTTTAGGGTGAGGGGGTAGGCCCGCGTTTGGACATGGTCCCAACGATCGGTGGGCACGTTTGACGACAAATGTTGGAGTAAACGACTCAGCTCCAAACAGTTCTGTGAGCAACCGCTCCACAAAGTGATCCAACCGACTGCTATTCATCGACTCGGGCACTCCCATAATGCGCAGATTGTTCCTTCGCCCTCTCGCCTCCAAATCTTCCGCTTTCATGGCAAGCATTTTGACCTGCCTCTCCAGTTTGTCCACTTTCTTGACCACTTGCGCTGCGCCATCCTCCAATGTTGAGACTCTGCCCTCAGCTTCACCCAGTCTACGTTTGTGGCTGTCCAGGCTCTCGTGCATAGTGTCCAAGCACTTATCCAGCGCATCTAGTCTACTGTCGAGCACTTTGAAGCCAGATCGCAGTTCCTTTAAAAGCACTGCAGCATTCGACCATTCCGCATCATCTGCTGCCCCCATGACTGTCTCCGTGTCTTCCACTACCGAAGGGGCGGTGGCCTTCCTTATCCTTAGCGGTGTCGAATGGCAACTTGCACTGCTTTGGGTCCCTCTTCGCCATTTTCCTCTGCTGCAGGGCCGCCTTTGTAGTCAGTAATGCTCACCCTCCCCCAGTTGGCGTTGGTAACTGTTAAGGACCCCTGCTGCCTCACGAGGTTGGGCATTGGGTCTTGGGGGTTTCAAATTGGGCCTTAAAGTGGGGCCAGATTATCCACTCGTTCTGCCATAGACTGCGCCTGGGACTGCTCTTGTGAGCCACGTCTTCAGCCCCTAATATATTTATTTTCCTAGTTCGGGGGGGGGGCTCAGTGCTACTCCCTGTCCCCGTCTCGCTAGCCCGGAACTGATCCCAAACGCTGCTCCCTGCAGAGGGTGCTGCTGTCTGTCAGGGCCTTGCAGTGGTTGCGCGCCACACACGCGATCAGTCCAGGCTGCCCCGCTCACCTCGCCCGGGCCTCCGCATCAGCCTGTCACGCATGTTGCACGTTGTTGTCCGTGAGTCCCCGGCCGTCCGACAAGGGCAGTCCCGGCCTTCAGCCTCACTCCACTCCGGCTGCACCGCTCTGGTGGCTCTGCTTGCTTGTTTCCGGAGGCGGATGTTTCCCTTCAGGCAGATGTTCGAGTGGCAGCCCTGGCAGTGTCAGCATGGGCCGCCATTACACTTCCAGCCGTGTGTGTGCATTTACCGCACTGCAGCTCCGCAGAGGTCCGCTCTTGCTGGCTCTGTTGGTGTACCACCTGGGCACCTCCACTTCACGCGCTGGACGAATTCTCCCCCATCACACACAGCTCGGAGAGGCTAAAGTCAGCAGGACGCTCACGGAGCTTCAAGCCCGCGCGGCCATTACGGTCGGCGGCTTGGCCACGCCCCCACCCAGTTCACACTTAACCTGGTAGTTGAAGTTCTGCATTCTCATGGAAAATCTTGCAATTCTAGCAGATGCCTTTAGGAACCCCTCTGTGGTCAACAATTTCATCAGAGTTTTATTGTCCATTCTTACATCAACTTCTGTGCCCCACAAGAACGAATTAAAATGCGCCATACTCCATACACAAGCCAGGGTTTCCCTCTCAATCACCTAATCTGCCTCCTCCACAGGTGTTAAACTTCACGAGGCAAAGCCAATGACCCATTCCTTTCCACAACCATCCCTTTGTGTAAGCACTGAACCCAAGATTTTCTTGCTCGCATCCCCAGTTGACATACAGTGAAGCATTGGATCAAAACCATGAATCGGTGCAGCAGTGCATTAATCCTTTTTTGTACTCTCAAACTGCTCCTCATTTCCACATCCCACACATACTTATTCCTGCTTTTCAACAATTGCCTTCTGGTATGAGTTCTTTCTGCAAAATTCCTTACAAACTTGGAGTAGTACTCCGTTAGACCCAAAAAGGAGCGTAATTCATCCTTATTCATAGGTGTGGCAGCTTTCCTTATTGCCAACATCAACTCATTTTTGGTGAGATGCCATTGCCACTAATGACATGACCTAGATATGTCAGTTGCTCTTTTGCAAATTTACATTTCCCAAATTCCACTGTCAACCCTTCCAAATTTTCCATTACACATTTCAACCGCGCATCATGCTCCTGAAGGTCCTCCCCCTAATTAAGACATCATCTTGGAAATACAAGACCCTTTCTATTCCTTTCAAAATCTTCCCCATTAGTATCTGAAATCCACCCTGAGGGCTCTATGCTTTCGATGATGCCCGCTTTCTCCAGTCTCAGTAGCTCTCCTTCCAATTCATCTCTGACCACTAATGGCACCTGTCTTGCTTTATAACTCACAGGAACTGCATTTTCTTTGAGAATTATCTTATGTTTGAACCCTTTTACTGTGCCCACTTGCCCAGAAAACACTTCTGTAGAATCTTTGCACAATATATTGCCCACACTGAGATTGTCCCCCAGTAACAAAACTTGCTCATTGCTGTTAGGGTCAAGAATTATGTCCAGACTCCTTTGGTTTCTTCATCCCAATACACCTGAACCATATTCTGCAACATACAGTTTACTCCTTGCAGATCGTCCCTTAAATCTGAATGACATATCTCTAAATCCCACCTTAGGTATGACCTCTCGTGTGAAACTCTCTGGATGTATATCTGAATCCTTTAAATCTTTTCCAATGAAATTTTCAAACTTACTTTCCCACATATCTCAGTTAATGATTGTGAAAGGTGATCCTGAATCTGCCACCAATATTGCTGGAATGTCTGCCACTTCCACTTCACACTTAGGATTATTTTTAGAACCTGTGTTCACATCCGCAATGGTGTTGTTAACAACTAGAATACAATCGTCCCCACCCGATTGATCTTCATCAGACGTAGACTCTTTCTGGGACTCTGACACACACTGAACTTTTCCCCTTCTATCTCTACGCCTGCAAGATCTAGCATAATGACCTAACATACCACAAATGGAGCATTTTTGGTCACTAGCCCTGCATCTATTACTGTTAGCTCCCGACTGCCACACCGGTATTATGTCACTGTTCCTTGAGCTCCATCCTTACTCATGTTCTTTGCATAAGAATCAACTACTTTTGATTTTTTCCAGAAGCCTTTCTTACACTCTGAGTATGTTTTAACTGTTTTACACTCTTGTTCCACTCACTGCAGACACTTCCTTGATCTCTTTATTATCCTATAGGGCTATTTTAGCACTCCTATTAGATATTTCTGCTTCCCTCACCAACGCCAACACATCCTTTAAGGTTGCATTGCCACTAGCCTACAGTCTCTCCTGAACTCTTTTGTTATTTGTATGCATGATGATTTGAACCCTTAATAATTCCTCCTGTATCTGACCAAACCTGCAAGGAATTGCCAACTCCTTAAGTGCTGACACATAATCATCTGTTGTCTCCTTCTGCTCCTGCCTACTCTGAAAAACATGTACCTATCAATTTCTATGCAAATAGTAGGTGAATAATACTTTTCTAAATCGCCAAAAGCATTTGCATATCAGCTTACTTCTTTTCCATCTGGTTATACTGCCTGATGTCCTCAGAACCCAAGGTGTGCAACAAAATACCTTTTTTAGTTTCCGGTGTTAGTGTTTCATTAACTATAGTACACACAGGGGCGTGGCTTGAGCGCACGGCAAGATGGCCACTCCCTAGAGAGGCTCTGCCCGGCTGAGCCATTATCCGCTCATTATCCGCCTATTACGCTGCAATCCATCATTAAAAAATGGGTGCACCTCACCGCTGAAGTACCTGCCTGAGATAGAGCTGTCATCCGCTGCCCGCATCTACCGATGTGACCGCTGAAGGTGGTATCCTGGTCTCGGCGGCCTTCATACAAAATGGCGGCCCCCGCAAGGTCCTGAAGTCGGAGCGCTGCGGCCGCGCTGGTGCTCCCTGCTCCCTGCGCCTGAGGTGAACATTCTCCTAGCTGTGGAGTTGGCCCTGGCCTCGCTGCATGCCCGGTACCGGCTGTCGACCTCCCGCGCCGGCTGCCCCCTCGTGTCGTGAGCCGGGGGCCTGCTGCTGGGGGAGATGGCGGCGTGGTGCCCCTGAGGAGCCCTGGCCCAAGTATCCTGATTCGCCTGACCAGACTTGGCGGAGAAGCTGTGCAGTATTTGGAGCGCTCTGCGCCCGCTGCGGTGAGTGGGGGGCGGCCTGACCCCTGCCGGTGTCTGTGCTGGCAGCACGGGTGGGGGCTCGGGCCGCGGCCTGCGAGCTGTGCGGCGCGCCAGTGCGCGAGGGTGAATATCGTGCTGCAAGCCGGCTGGACTGTGCGGCGACTTCCCGAACCGGCTGGGGACAACGTGGCAGCAAGTGGCGTTGGAGGGGCGCGCTGGAGGCCGTGCTGTGTCTACTGCTGTGGTGTTTGGTGCGGAGCAGCTGCTGGCCTCCTTGGTCCCATTGGGGGGAGTATTGGCCGCTGTGGTGAGTCTGCTGTGATCGCGGCTCCCCCCACCTATTGACTTTGATGGGGACATACTTCTGTTGCGCAGTTCTCTCTATATGACCTCCAACCCCTGATGTGAAGGCCTCGGTGTCAGCGATCCTCTTAGTGGCGAACTGCTCATCGCCTGTGAGCCCCCCCCCGCATCGGGCTCCACTACGGCCTCGACTAGTTTTGGCACACTTTCATTGTTGTAGTGCATCCAATTCATTTATTGTAGTTCCAAGTGCTCCCTGGCTGGAAGCCTGCATTTCCTTGGGCCCTCGCACTGTGTTGTTTGCCCTTTTTGTGCATACCGGGTCTGTGGACGTTGCCTCTACTGCAATTAATATGGGTAGGACTGATAAGACTCAACCGCGTCTCACTTTTGAGGCGCGCAAATCCTCCAAATCCTCTCAGAGGGCTGCATCGGACTCTGAGGCTGATGCTCCGGCTGCGGGTCCCCCCACCCTCGAGACAACGCTGCTGGCTATGCAGCGCAGCCTGCAGTCCATAGAGGGGACGATGGCAGCTGTTAACCACCGCCTAGATCACATGTCGGCGCAGCTTGAGAAGCAAAATACTCGTATGGGTGAAGTGGAACAACGTGTGTCGGCGACAGAGGATAGCCTGAGTGAGGTTACCGGGAAAACGCTAAATATGGAGAAGGTTCTGTCCCTTATCCAGGCTAAGAACGAGGATTTGGAGGCCCGGTCCCGACGAAATAACATTAGGATCACGGGCCTTCCTGAATCCACGAATGTTGGTAAGATGGAACTGTTTGTGGAAAACCTGATCAAGGACATTTTTGGTACTGAACAGCTCTCCCCCATGTTTATTGTCGAGAGGGCGCACCGCTCCCTTGCTGCGAGGCCTGTTCCTGGCGCTCCACCTCGCCCAATTATAGCGCGCCTGCTGAACTATAGGGACCGGGATGTTATTCTACGAATGGCCCGCGACAAGGGGAACATTGAGCATCAGGGTAACTCTCTTTCGTTCTTTCCCGATTTTACAGTCGCTGTGCAGGCAGCAAGGAGAGAGTTTGGTGCTGTAAAAAAGTTTCTGCAGTCCGAAGGGGTTCCTTACGCTATGCTATACCCTGCCCGCCTGCGGATTGGTTCAGATGGGGCCTCAAAAATCTTCACTAACCCTAAAGCTGCCCTGGAACATGCCAAACATCTCAAGCGGGCGCGCCGAGAGTCTCTGGTGCCATCGGACAATGAGGAACAGTGAGGGTCTGCCTGCCCGAATCCAGTACCAATGTTCTATAGACAGTTCTCATATATTGTTGCAATGATGTTTCTAACAGTCCACTTTGACTTTTCAGGTCTTATCATTTTGCTTCTATTGCCTCACTATGGGTCACAGTATCGTAGTGTGATAGGCACAGCTACCAGGTTTTTGCTCAGCCACCTCCTACTAGTTAGGAGGCTAGACGCGCTCTGACGCCCCCTCTATATGGGTGTACCCCATTTGTATTTGTTTGTTTCTTTTGGTTGGTTGGGTTGGGTAGGTCCGGGTTGGGATGGCTTTGGCGAGTTGGGGACGCTGAAGTGGGTGGGGGGTCCGGGTGAGGGGGTTGTGACGGGGTTGACTGACACTTGTATTCTACGAGGTCGATGTATCTACCTTTTTATCCATATATGTGGGCACATGTTTTTGATTTATTTAGCTAGGATATCTGTCATACTAGTAAGACCTAACGAGTGGTAATGTGAAGTTCCTGACATGGAATGTCCATGGCCTTAACACTCCCAAAAAGATTAGATCTGTTTTCGCCTATCTTGATAGAATGAACATGCAAATAGCTTTTTTGCAAGAGACCCACCTTACCAAACACTCTGAGATGTCTGTGGGTACACGCTGGGCTGGGGTGCGTGTGGCATCCTCCTACTCCACCTACTCCCGCGGGGTGATGATTCTGGTTAAACGAGGGGTTCCCTTTACCGTTATAAGGACCGACACGGATGAACATGGGCGAGTGGCTCTGGTGAATGGCCAGTTGGGTGGAGTGAGTGTTCTCCTGGTTAATGTATACGCCCAAATATCGATGACCCAGCCTTTTTTGTAGATGTATGGTGCCGCATTTTGGGGTTTCTGTCTGTGGAGATTCTCTGGGGTGGTGATTTCAATTTGTGCCTGGAACCTGCATTGGATTGTATGGGTCATGGACTTGCATGGCCTACAAACGCTGCTGAGGCCCTGTTGGGGCTGTTGGAAACTGGTGGGATGCATGATGTATGGCGCCTGCGACACCCTGGAGTGCGTGAAAGTACGTTTGTCTTCTTCGTGCATGGGACGTGTACATGCTTGGATATGTGGCTTGCCACCGAGGTGGCTTGCACTTGGGTAGTTGGGATTGACCATATGGCTCGCACTCTGTCGGATCATTCCCCAGTACTTTTGGAGCTCCAGGTGCCTACGTGTGAGAGACCCCCATTTGCATGGAGACTGCAACACTCTTCATTGACAGACTCTGTTTTTAAACATACTGTTGGGGAGGCTATCCGTACCTATTTTCGTGAGAATGAAGACTCAGTTGATAGCGCTGGTACCTTGTGGGAGGCGTTCAAGGTGACTATCCGGGGGTGTATATGGGGGCTCAGGCTGAGGTGCTGCGGGATCTCAGGCGCAGAATTCGAAAACTGGCAGCGGAAATATCTACCCTTGAGCGGGCATACGAGACAGATCCATCCCCTGTGACACTCTCCGCGATACGAAAGCTAGTGACGGAACACAATGATACCGCGGATCAAGAAATGGAGGCGATCAAGAAAATCAGGCGTTGCACAGCACAGTATTATGGGGAGGGGGTAAGGCCTAGTCGCTCGCTAGCGCAGAAGCTGGCAGCACCTCGCAGTCAAGAATATATTACTGAGATGTTGGATGCGGAGGGGGCGGCCCACTACACTACACCCAAGATTAGCGAGGCTATCCTTGATTTTTATTCCAAACTGTATGGATGCAGGTCCCGGGTCCCCGAGGAGGACATACACTCATACCTCGATGATGTTGCCCTCGGCTGGCTATCTCTAGACCATAGAGAATATCTAACACAGCCATTTGACATAGAGGATGTCAAATTAGCTATTATGTCCCTCCCTACATGCAAGGCCGCGGGGCTAGACGGTCTTCCCAGCGAATTTTATAAAGCTTACATAGATGATTTGGCCCCTAGGCTTTTGGATGTCTATGCAGAGGCCTATGAAGCTGGACATCTCCCACCCACCCTGAAGGAAGCCCTTCTGGTGATGCTGTTAAAACCTGATAAGGCTGCTAATCGCTGCGATTCTTATCGGCCGCTGTCCATTATTAATATCGATGCTAAAATCCTCGCAAAGATGATTGCTATTCTGCTGCAGCCGCTGTTTCCCCTCTTGGTTCTCCCTGACCAATCGGGGTTCGTCCCGGCTAGGTCTACCACTCATAACTTGCGCACTGTCTTCGCTACTCTGCATTATTTTGACCCCGACTTTCAAGCAGTGACGGTGCTGCTAGATGCTGCGAAGGCATTTGATTCCCTTCAGTGGGATTACATGTTCACTGTCTTGACTAGAATGGGCCTTACTCAGTTTTTCCTACAATGGATCAGGGTGTTATATACGGAGCCCGTTGCCAGAGTGCGGGTCAATGGCTGGGTGTCTTCGGCCTTCCCAATTGGCAGAGGAACTCGACAGGGCTGCCCCCTGTCGCCAATGCTTTTTGCGCTTGCGTTGGAGCCCCTGGCTTGCAAATTGCGCCAATTGCATGCGTCCGCAGCATTACGGTTCAGACAGCGACCTCTAGTTGTCTCATTATACGCGGATGACATGTTACTTTATGTACGCGAGCCGGAGACTCACCTCCCTGCGTTACTCCGCGAGTATGTGAAATTTGAGGGTTATTCTGGGTTAGGGATCAATTGGACCAAGTCTATGGTGTTCCCGCTTACTGCTGGCACGCGTGAGGTTGAGCTGGATTTTCCTATGACTTGGACACGTGACCCGGTGAAATACTTAGGGATCTGGTTGCATAGGGACCCCGAACAGGTAATTTCCATGAACTATGGATGGGTTGTCACACAGATCACTGACAAGGCTGAGCGCTGGTCTAGACTGCCGCTGTCGCTTGCTGATCGGATTGCTGTTGTGAAAATGCCTATACTGCCTAAATTGTTATATTTGTTCGTAAACATTCCTATTAGGCTGAATACTACTCTATTCAAGACACTGAAATCGGCCCTTCTGTCCTTCGTTTGGGGTGGGAAGAAGCCCCGGTGCAGCTGGAGTGTTCTGGTACAGCCGTTCGACCGGGGCAGCTTTGAGGCACCTGATATGCGCTTATACTATCTATATGCGCAGGCGCAGTTTGCCCATTATTGGTTCTTTCCGCAGCGGTTCTTGCCGCACACAGTGATTGAGGCCGACGCGGTACTTCATATGCCGCTAATGGCGGCAGCAGTCTCTGGGGTGAGTGGAGGACCTAGGGCGGACATTAACCCGGTGCAGTGCACTGCTTGGGCCTGGCGGACTCTGGCCAAGAGGGCTCAGCTAGATTATCTGTATTGCTGCTCATCCAGGCATTTCAGCAGCTCAGGAGCTCCCCGCGCTGCGAGCTTTGGAAGCTGTGGGTGTTACACGAATGGGTGACCTATATGAGCATGGCCAATTCCGCTCACTCCGGAACGTACAGGCGGGTCGTGATTCCGTGCTGATGCTGGGGTTTACCTACGTGAGAGTGCGGCAGGCGATCAGGGCCGTGTACCCTAATTATCCTCATGAACCACAAACATTACAAGCACTGCAGTCGGTGCTGGCTGGGACAGAACGTAAAGGCCTGATTACCAGACTATATGACGCGTCTCAGCGGGAAGGGAAACCGGGGGTCCACCCATCTTATTGCAAATGGAGTACTACTTTGGGTTTTGAGCTAGCACTTGAGCATTGGCAATTTTGCTGCGAACTGACTGGCGCCTCACGGCGAACTATAATTTGCATATTATTCATTTTACATTTTTGCACCAGTCGTATTATACGCCAGCGCAATTGCACAGATTTGGATTGCGGGATACAGCTAATTGTGTGCGGTGCGGGCAGGCTGACGCTGATTTCCTACACCTGGCGTGGCAGTGCGCAGGGATTACTGCATTTTGGGCTCAGGTTGCGAGTGTGCTGTCAGATGTGGTGTTGGAGTGCGTGCGGTGTGAGCCGGAGGTGTGCTTGCTGGGTAGCGTGAAGTATCTCCAGCCCTGCAACAGGCGGCTGGTTGCGGTCTCGACCCTACTGGCTAAGCGTGCTGTGGCGCAATGCTGGGGCGCTAAATCTACGCCTACTGTGAAGAAATGGATCAGAGAGTTAATATATTGCAGGGAACAAATGGAGGTATACGCAGAGGAGTTGCCGGAGACCTCACCCAAAGATTTCTGGGCTCCAATAACTGTATATTTATTGAGCCACCCCGTTGCGTGATTTGTATCTACATCTTTACATGATTTATACCCTTATGTATTTGGCCAGGACTTCTTGGATTCTGACTTTATTTCCCTTGAGTTGTCCTTTATATGTGCTCACATGGCTTATTGGACTCGACAATTTGAATGTTCAAGTGCTGGATGGGGTGGGGGGGGTTTGCAGTTGGGTTCCCTTTTTGTACTCTTATGGAACATATAAAACTGGCTGGCATCGATATATGTGAGGATTGTAGTAATGCACCCCTTTTATGGGGCTTTGTATATGCAAGCTGTTAGCCTGTTAATAAACAAATTTAAAAAAAAAAAAAAAACTATAGTACACATGTTATTGGAAAAATAATCCTTCCACTCTTGCCATTTCATATGGGGTCCCCCTGGTTCTGGCAAAAATGGAATCAGTGGGGTCAAAGTGAACGTCTGGCAAAAAAATTCTACTCAATCTCTATGTAAATGACTCACAAGAACAATACTGTGCCAAATAGAAATTTCACTAATTATAACTTCCCCGCTAATGTGTGTAATGCTACAGCAATATAGCAGAGGGAAAGAAGTAAAACAAAGTGCAACAAAATCGCCCCGGATGCTTGTTTCCAGTCCAGGGAGGACCTGGCCTGGCAGTTCGGGCTGGACTGTTCCCATTGGGCGCAGGGTCATGACTGATTTGCATATGGCTGGGTCCAAACTGGAAAGGCATGGTGAGCAAAAAAACGATGAATTTAGGCCCAGATCTCTGTACTGGGGTGAATGTATGACATTGTTCTGCATTCTGTCCATCAATTGTTCTTTTTGCTCAGGACACTTCAGGCATCACACCAAGGGGTGAACACAGCATCTGGAAAAGAGAGCCATACCAACAAGTCAACATGGGAGATCCACCACCACCCCAACAACAGGCACAAGCACCATTGGCACCTTATACTCACGCGTCAGTTACACCCATACCGCCTTTCAGTCAACTGGCGGACTCGGCCACCGCGGCGCCAAGATGGAGGCTCTGGGTAGGCCGCCTCAATCATTACTTCACAGGGACACGTGAGACGGATGGAATAGTAAAACACTCCCTACTTATGCACTTTGGGGGAGACGAACTATACGAACTCTTCGAAACGTTGCAAGACACGGGAGCCGCGTACGAGTATGATGCAGCTATTGTGGCCCTGAACAGGTACTGTCTTCAACCCGCAGATGAACCCCGACTACGAGAGGTTCAAGTTGCGCCAGGCTCGACAGACAGAGGCGGAAACCGTAGACATGTTCTACGCCCGGCTCCGGAAGCTTGAAATGACGTGCACGGGGATCGATCAGAACGAGGAGATCAGGGCCCATATCATACAGGGGTGCAAGTCCGTAGCCCTGCGGCGCCAGATGCTTCGACAACCAGGGATCTCACTTGACGGGATTCTAATTCTCGCCCGCTCCCACAAGCTGTCAGACAAGCGGGCAGATGAGATGGAGGCGGTTCGAGTGAGGAACACACCATCCGCGTCGGTGCCAAGATCGGTGCACGTAAAGGAAGAGACTGTAGAGGTCATGCAGAGGCGACCTGCACCCAACCAGAGGTGAGGCACAGGAAGCCGGCCTAGCAGCGAGTGCGGACACTGCGGGTTCGATCATAAGGAACAAGACAGGTGTCCCGCCAGAGGACAGACTTGCTCAAAGTGCGGCAAAGCCAACCACTATGCCAGCGTCTGCCGCAGTGGCGGAGGGAGGCCCCGCAGAGGCGCTACCAGAGTGCAGCCGACAACTCTCAGGGACCTCACAATAGAAGAGCGGGAGAACCCAGAGGCCCTGCCAGAACAAGGCGCCACCGCCTACTACAAGGACGATGCCGACACGTTCGTCATCCCGTTTGCCGGCAGACCGGGTCGCAAAGGACGCCCTCCCCCAGTGTGCCATGTCAAAATAAGCGGAATCTCAGTACAGGCCCTCATCGACACCGGAGCGTCCGTCAACGTTATGGACTCCGACCAATATGAAAAGCTGTGGCCCAAACCGAAACTAACACCCAACGCTGCGAAGATATATACGTATGGTGGCACTAAACCAATACCACTATGGGGGATGATGGAGGTCGAGATCTCGAACGACAAGTACTCTGTGAGGACCACCTTCCACATCACAGAAGGAAAGAAAGGAACGCTACTGAGCTGCCACACGGCGGACAATTTGGAATTGGTGTTTTTCGCCAAACAGGTTCACGAACACCATGCAGAAGACATGATGAAAGAGTTCCTACAACTCTTCCGAGGACTGGGCAAGCTCCGGGGGTGCCAAGTGAAGCTACACATTGACCAGAGTGTCCAGCCGCGCGCACTCCGACACCGGCGCATACCGTTCCACCTTCGCCCCCTGGTGGAGCAAGAACTTCAGAACCTAGAGGACCTCGGCGTAATAGAGAAGGTGTCGGGACCCACTCCGTTGGTATCCCCGCTCGTGGTGGTGCCCAAGCCAAAGCAACCAGGAGTGATTCGGTTATGTGTCGACATGAGGCTCCCCAACCAGGCCATCCGCAGGGAGCAGCACTTGACCCCGACGATGGATGACATCGTGGCGGACTTGAACGGCGCTCAGTGGTTCTCAAAACTCGACCTAAACTCCGGTTACCACCAGCTGGAGTTAGCGCCCGAGAGCTGCTACATCACCACCTTCTCCATGCACGTGAGACTCCGAAGGTACACCCGACTCAGCTTCGGAGTGTCATCCGCGGCGGAGGTCTTCCAAAACGCCATCAGGGAAGCCCTCTCAGGCCTTGTCGGAGTGATAAATCTCAGCGATGATAACTTGATCTACTCGCAGAGCCTGGAGGAACACCACGCCAGACTGAGAGCCACGTTACAGAGATTAGCCGACTGCGGACTCACCCTCCACAAGAAAAAGTGTGCATTCTATCAAGGATCAATAGACTTTTTCGGCTATGTGTTCTCAAGAGATGGACTTCGCGTCGATCCTCGCAAGGCGGAAGCCATCCGAAATGCCCCTGTGCCACAGAACCCCACCGAGATAAGAAGCTTCCTGGGGATGGCCACATATTGTAGAAGGTTTCTCCCAAACCTTGCTACGGTGTCTGAATCACTAAGACAATTGACCAAGACCGGAACGCCCTGGGAATGGACACCTCGAGAAGAGACGGCGTTCCAAGGGATCAAGAAAGCACTCTTGGACCAAACGACAATGGCCTACTTCCACCCCAAAAGGAATACAGAGCTGGTCGTCGACGCCAGCCCAGTGGGGTTAGGGGCAGTCTTACTGCAAGAGGACACCAAAGGAACCTGCGTCCCAGTGGCATATGCCAGTCACGCACTCTCACCAACTGAAACAAGATATGCACAAATAGAAAGAGAGGTCCTCGCCATAAGATGGGCCTGCCAGCATTTCCACATGTACTTATGTGGCCACCCTTTCAGGGTAATAACGGACCACAAACCCCTCATACCACTGTTCAATGGATCCACCAGACTGGCGCCCCCGAGGATCGAAAGGTGGGCGGTCCAACTTCAGGCGTACTCATTCCAGTTGCTGTATCGACCCAGTGCGGATAACCCAGCCGACTTCGTGTCGAGGCACCCCACAACAACGGAGGGGTCCCAGGTCCCGGATGACACTGCAAACACCAAGGCCTTCATCTGCATGGTTGAAGACAATGCCTGCCCCCTTGCAGTCACCAAGGACGACCTATGCAACGCCACAGAAACGAACGACACCTTGAGAAAAGTCAAAGAGGCCCTAGCGAAGGGGCAATGGCATCGATTTCTGGATGGTCTCTCCCTACTCACAGTGGAAGAACAGAACTCCCGGTGACAAATATGGCGAGTAAGGCATGAGCTCAGCATCGGAGGGTCCGGGCTGGTCCTCAGAGGACAGAGAATAGTGGTGTCCAGAGACTTACACCAACGGATGGTCACCCTGGCTCATCAGGGTCATCAAGGCACTGCCAAAACAAAGGCACGGCTCCGAGCAAATGTGTAGTTCCCTGGCATGGACAACTTGGTGGATGAAGAAGTACGGAATTGCCATTCTTGTACCATCACCGGTGCGGACCCCGCTTCTGCCCCCGTGATCACCGAAGAACCGTGCCACACGCCATGGACCAAAGTGAGCGTGGACTTTGGAAGTTTCCCGGACGGGCGACACACCGTGGTCGTCATGGACTCCTTCTCCAAATTTCCGGTGGTCGAGTTGGTCCCATCCACGGCGTTCACACATGTTCAACCGGCCCTAGAAAAGATCTTCGCCAACTTTGGATTGCCTGAAGAAGTAAAATCCGACAATGGACCACCATTCCAGGGTCAGGACTTCCACGACTTCCTGGAACGGCGAGCCATCCAACACCGCTGGATCACACCTCAATGGCCGCAAGCCAACGGCGAGGTCGGGCGGTTCATGAGGACCCTCAACAGGGCACTGCGAATAGGGGTGGACCAGCGACAGGACCCAGAAACGTGCCTCCACCAGTTCCTGCTCGCCTAAAGGCAGACACCCCACTCGACCATAGGGTGCACCCCGGCTACACTCCTGCTGAAACGCTCCACCAGAGACTTCATCCCCGAAGACCCCGACTGGGCGCCGCCGAGTCTGGACGTAGAACGAACCCAACAAACGCAAAATAACCAATGAAAAGGCGACAGCCAGCAGAGGTGCCCGGACTCCAGCTGTGTGTGTGGGATCCCGAGTGGTCCTCAAAGATCGCTACCCCAGCTGGAAGTTTCGCACACCCTACGAACCGGAGGTGTGGATTGTTACCAGCGTAGATGGCACTATGGTCACGGCTCGGCGAGGCCGACACACGGTGGTGCGAAATGTATCCTGGTTCAAGGAGGTCACCGGGGCCCCGCACACCAACCGGGCAACCCCAGGGAAAGAGGAAGATCACATGGACATGCCCATGGGACCGGCAGCCAGTCCACCGGCGAGTACGACGCTGTTATCTGGCCGGGATGCGAGGAGCATGCCAAGGGAATGGCCTCGAGACTCTCCAGGGAGGGGGGAGACAGAGAGACCCCAAGGGAGCCCCGCAACGGACCCGGGCGAAGTACCATCTCACAGCCAACGGTACCTGCTGAGACCCAATCCCGCACCCAGTCAGAAGTTAAAGGACTATGTATGCTTAGCCACTGGGTGTTGGCAGAGTTATCTATGACAGTTGCCTCGAAAGAGGTGTTGAGATAATGTTTTGCTCTAATGTTCCTGTCCTCTTTCTTTTCACGTTTGGTTAGTTGTTATGTAAAGGAAAGGAGGGATGTAGAGTGCCATCCGGCCTCTGCAGGACAATGTATCTTTACCCTCGTGACCGGGTTCGGTCCGAGGGTATAAATAAAAGGGCCCCAGGTCGCACGTGACCTTCGGCCGACACCGTGTCCAGAGAGTGTCGAGTGTCCTTTGTGTTACACTAAAAGGCCCCCACTAGCGCTTCCTGTGAGCCCCCTACAATATGGATCCCAAAATCTTAAAATGGCTGCCGGTGCCTCGTAATGCATCAATTTCATAGGGAAATAGAGCACATCGCTCCTACGGGCACCCTCCACAAGCCCTGAATCCTTTCCTTACAGCATTCACATCGCCGTCATAATACGCTGCACACTGTAACTTCTTACTAGCCGACCGCCTCTTCCTAAGGTTTGTTGAAATCATCAGCCCCTTGGTCTCATGTAAGCGCTCGCGAGTGCCCGTTTCACCCGTTGTGTAAATGCTCCGGCTTCCACCTGTTTTCTGTAATTAAACGCTCCGCAACAGCCAATAACGTCCACACAATTAAGAGTGGTGTTCTCCCACAGGCACCACACTTAGGTCAGTTTCCAGCCGGCCCACACCGCTTCGTCTTACTAAATCTTCTCTAAAGGAAGCAGCCTCAAATCCACCTGCACGCACTGGTTCTCATGGAGTTGAGATTGTTGCCAATTTGTAATGATCATGGACTCCGTATTAATTTTTCAAAGCACTTTATTTCCAACTCCGTTACAGCGAGGGAGAGCAACCTTCAGGTCCCACTTCTCCCAAGCATTCCTTCCAACCAACCAACTGCAGAATCCTACCACCACACAACTCCACTACATCATACCCACCTTCAACATTCTGCTGCCTGAAAGCAGCCACACCACAAAGCTAATAGGAAACATTTCTGGGATTGAGCACCTCACCCAGACATAGTGAAGGTGCTTCAACTCGGCACCACTGCAGCGACCTCACAACTCTGACCTTTAGCACATGAGTGGCTACCAAGGGACTGCAGTCTTGGTGTGTCATCTGCACTTTTCAGAAATGGGTGTTTAGGATATGGATAGTTAACAGAGAGGATTAGGCCCGATACAGGAATGACTACAATTATTTCTTTTATTTAAAACCTTTGTCCATCAGTTTGTTAAGGAGGCTTATGTATTTGTTTAGTCAACTTTCATTCGGCTTTTGACGTAGTGGATCGTGGTCTGATCTGGTCTAAACTCGCTAGCCAAATAACCCTAACGGACTACTTATATTCATAGCTTTGCATACAAATATGTAGGCACAAGTTAGCACAGCCCCTGAAGGTGAGCAGCAACACTCTCTGGGCCCAAACAGACCCCAGAGCTTGCACTACTCATATTTTATTTGTTTAGTAATGGCTTGCTGTCATCAGTAATTAAAGGCAGCTATAATCCAACCAATCTAAACAGCAGACCAGCATATTTACTTCTCTTTGTTGAGGACGTGGTCATCTGAGATCGAACACCCATAGGGCTACAAATACAGCAAGATTCCTATTGTAAATCAAGCAGACTGATTATTAATAAATCCAAAAAAAACGTTATCCAGGGTATCGAGAAACAAATATGTTTCTCGTGGTGTATTTTTAGGAACAGATCGCAGGAGGTATACTCGGGCAGATACCTGAGTGTGGAGTTTGACACCTCAATGAATTTTAATGATTTTGCTCAGCACGCATGTAGGAAGACTGACTCAGCACTGGCACTGCATTGTTTTTGGAGTCTCTCGTAGGCTTGAAAACATTTGAAGGCGGTGTAAGCATGGTGGACGTTGAAAACATGTGCCTCGGGTTAGACTTGTTTTCCTGATCACATCTGGCAAAAGTGTCTACAATCAAAACCATTTCTGCCATATCAAATCCTGAAGTAACTTGCTTCAGGCAGTTCCATTGGCTTCAGCGCCTTGAGACCCTAATGGGTGAGTAGTTGCGCTTTCCAAGTACCCGGACTGATTGATTGGCAATGGCTTATGTAAATGCGTGTTAACTTTTGAACACAGGGCACACATTCGGCTAGCAGCTTTAACCTTTGCATAGTAGTCACTCTTAACTTCTATAAGTTTGTTAATGGTCAGTCACTATCACTCACCAAAGTACTGTTCAAGCAGAGAACAAGAATGCTTTCGTTTGAAAAGGAAATGACATACAATAAAAAATATAAACATATTTGCAACACTTGCACAAACTTAAGTACACTTTAGGAATATCAACACATTTAATTATGGACAACAGCCCCAAAATACCTCAAGAACTCCTTTTACTTTAAATGAGTGTTCACCTAAGCAGACACATAAGGGCTGATGCACACATGGTGTATATGTGCCAGTGTTTTCATTTCAGACACGATGTACTTGTACACGTATTGCTGCTCTTTCTAGCTTTTAAAATCCTAGGGCTAGTAACTGTTTATTTGTTGAGAATAGCCTTTGACTGTTAACACCACATTTAGATTCCTAAGTGAACTGAACTCAGAAAAAGTTGCTCTAGCAATTGCCACATTTGTCTGTGCTTGTAAAGAGGACATGCTATATGGGATTAAAAACCTTCTGTCAAACATTATAAGGATATTACAAGTCACCAAAGTGTTCTCAGACCATATACTGTTATAAAGTCATGGAACTGTGAGGTCGCTTGCAATATCTTTATATTGTACATCAGGAGGTACTTTATTCCTTATAATACATGGCCGCACATCACCCTTTCCATAAACCATTTAAATACTTGTTGTCTTGCTCTTTCATATGAAAGAGAAATGTTGTTTGGAGACATGAAGAATAAAAGTAGAATCTGTATTGTAAAATTGAACACATCAAAAAACAGTTTATTTAAAGAATATTGAGAAAAAGTTTAATGTAAGTCAGACTTTAAAAAAAGTTGTATCTCAGAATGTGCAGACGCATGCAGAGAGATTCTATCTTTCCTATAATTGCCTAAAGTGAACAAAAATAAACATGTTGCCATAAGTATCTGCTTTCTGCTTGACATTGCTCATCTAGACGAAGAGAGCAGACGCAGGAAAAGTCTGTCTTTCACACTAGCTGTTGGCAATGGGCTTTTTCACATCAGAACTCAGCTGTAATAAGGTATTACTGTTCAGCAGCTATGCTGTTTCTTTATGGCAGGTGACTAGATACATCACATGTCGCCTGTAATAAGGAAATAAGATACAAAATATTCGATGATTTATCTTCCTGATTTCAGAATTTTGATTTCAATATAGCTATTTTCAGTGATATAAACACATTCTAATATTTTATGTGTTTTTAGATATTCTGTTTTGTTAATAATAATGACATGTACTGCTGTTGTTTTGTGGACAATCTTGCCTACTTAACTTAATTTGAGAGAGAGAGAATCATATTCTTGAAGGTGGTGAAAATCAGGTGCTAGATGTATAGCACTGTCAATGAAAAAGTCAGCATTTGCACCTTGCACAGCTCAAAAGAACCAAACCAGTCATTGGTCACAGACTCTTTGTGGCCATCCCAAATGTGCTGATCTGATTGGGCAACACTCCATTGTACACTGATCAAGAGATAGTTACATACCATCAGAGTAATCTGACAACAATTTCTGTTCCCCTGTTCAGAAACATTTCCCCGATAGAAAACATCTAACTGAGAATACATTTTCTGAGCAGAAACAACTAGCAGAGAGACATTGGGGCAGAGATCACCCTTTGATAAAGTATAAGGAAAAGTAGAAAATGTATGTTAAACTTGCAACAAGTAGAATAATTTTATGTCATCTATTATTGTAAATGAATGGTATATATGGATTTTAAATGTAGAACACATACAAAAATCATCTGTATCACTATTAACTTAATTTTGAATGTAATTCATTTACAAATATTAAAGTGAATTAAAATTTTTAACAATCATTCAAAAATCCCTCCAAATGCAAACGGTTTATTTATTTATTATGCGTTAAAATTAAAAATATTATGAATAAAATCAATTTAGAATATTTTTTTAAAAAATAAGAGTTACATTCATTTTAAATTTAAAAAGGTTCTAACCATAATTTACAAACCCATAATATTTATTTTTCAATTACATTCACATTTTTAAATATTAAATGTTATATATTTCGAAATAATTTAATTTAAAATTATTTCCTGTATGGTCCTATGGGACTCCTTTTTGGCAGTAGTAACTTACACTTGTAAATTTGGCCACACCACTTTTTTCAGGGAGTAGGAAAATGTATGTCTACATTTTTGAGAAACTTTACACTAGTGAATAGCGAAAAGTAGTAGAGTTACTCAAAAATGTAAATTAAACATGCACGTGCAACTTACAAGTGCTAACTTACCTTTGTGATTAGCCACGTATGCGTCTATTAGGAATGATCTGAGCAACATATGTACACTACTGATCGCATTACAGATGGAAGGAGACACATCAAAAGTCCTCAGCCACTCACCGTTGCCTATAGCCTATCCACTGTTTCTGAAGGGCACAAAAGAAATGTGATCAACACAGAAAAATCTCAGCACTGCAACTTCAGTGAGAAATTGAGTGGACTGACCCTGAGAATCCCAGGATGGGAATGATAGGGCAATACCAGGAAAGGACAAGTAGAAGATGCATGGTTGACGACTCCTGCGACCAAATGCAGCAAATATTTTAGTGTAGTATAGGGTAATTGATGAACTCTGTATCCTTGAATTAAATATTTGCAGGGGCGTCGTACCTTTCTCTCTTTTGTTTTTTTCTATTCAACTTGGTCACTTTTTGCACTGAGCATCTATGTCTCCCACTAAGTGAAACAATATATTCACGTTGTAGTACAAAATATTTAATGCCTTCTATATTTGACTTCATGACTCATATTCTCATTACATCATTGAAAATGAATTAATTTCTTCATCCTTTCATTTGTATAAAAAGTTATTTTGATTTGTAACAAGTACCCTTCTATGGAACATTATTGTTCATAATATATGGTTGCCCTTGCTCCATGTAGGGTAAGTGGGTTGCTCCTATTGTTACCAGAGTGTCTGTGCCTTATTATGAGTCAAGAAGAGCAACATTTAAATATGGAATTCTGTGCCACCTGTTTGTGGGTGAGCCAGTGTTCCCATACCCATTTGTTTATGGGTAGGAACACCAGACCCGATTTTACTTCAAGGCTTTATCTGCAGTAGCAGTGAAGTCTCTTTCCCTGATTAGTTTTCTGTCAGGTGTGAATAAACAGTGCTGCCAGAGCTTAGCTTCCCCTTCTTTACCCTAACTTCTACACCCTCCCCCCCGATCCCACATAGAGGCTGTAGCATACATTTATCAACAGCTCGGAGCTGTATGCATGAAACCTCAAGAAAAAGGGAATTCTGTGTGCTTTAACAAACTAATAAATCCAGTCCCACACAGTAATTCCCATTTCCACAGGGTTTAACTCACAATGGCATAGTATTGGCATGGTGCTACCACAAAGTAAGTTTAATTTCATGTGAAGATTTGCCACCCCACCACCACTGTGCAACCCCAAGTCATGCTCTATAGGTATCATTTCTGCAATATTGATTGTGATCATCAGATCCTGTGCCTGCAGTAAATGCTTTATCAGCACTGGTAGTGCACCTGTCATTAGGATTATCCTTAGCTGTTTGTGAATTTTTCTTTGAAAGACTGGAGTTTGCAAGACAGAAGGTGGATGCTGCCCATGGAGGAAATCAAAGAAGATCCATCAATCTTCTTTTTGTTTATTCCTTGTTCTTTGATTCCAAGGGTGCCTGGAGGGAATATACAATTCGTTGAGAACAACCCCTATAATGGTATGCCTAGCCATCTAAGTATAGTCTGTGGCTACCCTGATGCATTTTGGGAAAATGCAATAAGTGCGCACACCAGAAACTCCTATGAGAAGAGACATGCTTGATTTGTATAAATTCCGTTGAATGTAATGACTCTACATAATGAAATGTTTATTATGTTTAATATGCAGGTAAAGTCAACATTTTTATTGTTTCCAGTCTCTATGGGCCCGATAACGACTTTGTTGGTGCGGTGCCGGGTCCGCCTCGTCGCCGCACTGCCACAGCTGTGGTCAGGCCACCCGCCAGATTAGGAGTTTCCTCCTGTCTGGTGGGCTTTGTTTTTGACGTTCCCACGGCGGTGCCCTGAAAATGGGCAATGAAATGGGAACGCCAAAAACAGTTCCTGCGCTGAAAAGTCTGTGCCGTGCAGGAACTGGTGTGCATGCACACATAGGGGCACATGCTGTGCTCTTCTGTGTGCATCTACAGGGCATGAGGCACAAGGCGGCCCTGTAGGGCCCTTTTGTTTCCTCTATGCCTCGGTTTTCATGGCGGTGGAGCCTCCATGAAAACCGTGGCAGAGAGGAAACTTGTAATATGCTTAGCAGCACCGCATCTGTCCCACCAAGCATATTACTGCCTCCTGACTGCCGCAACACCGCTAGGGAACTGCGGTTCCCTGGCATCTGCGGCGGGGCTGTGGCAGTCACACAGCCCATATCATATTAGGGCGGTTGGAAGACTGCCACCGCCGCGCACCCGCGAGTCTGGCGGTCCGTGGACCACCAGACTCGTAATCGGGCCTAAGTGTCTGACACAGACCTGCATGGGCCCTGCTGTTGTTACTTCCAGAACTTGATCAGCAATAAGCTTGATGACCCCTACTGAAGTAATGCTGCCATCCCCAGCTGATGCTGACCATAACTTTGCATTTTGTTGAAACTATGTTATTGATTTCTATTCTTACATGTTTGTTTCAGCTTGATTTTGTGGTTCACAGATGTAGGATCATGAATAGTATAGGTCTGCAAACTTGTTAGAAAGTGTCTGGGTTTTTGTGTGAGGATTGTGATCTCCCATTTTACAGAGTTGTGATTAGTTGTTGATAGCAAAAAATATTTAATGCAACTGTGATAAATATCTTGTACTACAGTACAAGTACAATACAGCTCAGTGCAATCTACTCTACCTCTCATGAGCTAGATCATGAGTGTTCATAAGCGACTACCTGGAAATTCAGGCGAGCTAGAGAGAGCAACGTTCCAACAGACCAAGTGCCTAACGTTTTAATTAGTGGGAAACACCAGACCTTTCATCTTTTAGAGTGCTTGCATGTGCCTGCATGAGGCAGGCTGGAAGACACTGATGGCTGGTTCATAATCTGAAGGACCCAGATGAGTGTCCTCTGCCTTGTAGTCCCCACTTACAGCTGAAGAAATGAACACGTTAAATGTAGGGCTCAGCATTGTATGCCCTCTCAACATGAAAGTAACAAGAGAAGTAACGCAGCCCACAGATGTTAATACTAGAGTATATATGAACCTGGTGATTAGGTGACGGACCCATTGTCTGGTCAAAACAGAGTTACCTCTTGTGATATCACCAGATTCATGAATGGGAGAATCTGAATACTAGCTGTAACATGTCAAACGATTTAAGATGTCTTCCAACAGTATATAATCTATTTCAATATGCCTTTTTATCCATATCATTCCTCCCTCCAAAGAGGATCTCACTTTTCTGCATATAAGTGCACTTATATCTACCCTGCCATTGATTCCAAAATGTTATGGACTTTCTGTCAAGTTTAAGCTAATGAGTATAATATTGGGTCCTCCATTAACTACAGTTTGGATTTTCCATGGAGAATACGGTTTGGCTGCTTGTGAACATAAAAATATATCTAACGTATAGACAGCCAAGGCCATTTGATGTTCAAGAGGGTATTATTCCAGGTGTGGGAATCTCACACCACCAGCCAAAGTTGCAGTGTGCAAATTCATGGCTTTCATTCTGAGTCCAAACAATTTGATCTTTCCTACAAAAATGTATGACACTCTGGGGGATCGCCTTCTAACAATTTCATTTGTACCCCACATAGACAATTGCACCGCAATATCACACTTTGCTTTTTCAAGTGGTGACAAATTATTTCTATGTTATCTCTAATCATGCCCATATATTTCAGATGGAATTTAATCGACCTGACAAATACTCCTCCCAATATTAGAGGCCCTAATTTTGAATTTAGTCAGCCGAAATGTTTCACAATTAAGACAAATTCATCTTGTAAATGCAGCATCCTCAAAAGGTCGATATTAAAGATATTGTATTGTATTGTACTGTAATTGTATTTATATAGCGCTTACTACCCCATACGAGGCATCAAAGTGCTTTTTCGGAGAGTAGCAAGCTACACCGGAACCCATAAAGGATTAGTGGTGAATTAGTATGGTGAAATATGAAAGTAATTTGATTCTGGGTATGTTAGTCAGCTATTTGGATTGAGAAGGATAGTGGAGGGATAGAAGAGGGAAAAAGGTTTGCATTTATATAGCGCTTGCTACCCCTGATGAGGTGTTGAAGCGCTTTTTCGGCGAGTAGCATGCTACTCCGAAACCCATAAAGAATTAGTGGTGAATTGTTATAGTGAAACATAAAAGTAATTTGAGTGATGGATATGTTAGTCAGTTATTTGAATTGAGACGTATAGTGGAGGGATAAAAGAGGGAAGAAGAATTGCAATTATATAGCGCTTGCTACCCGTGATGAGGTGTTGAAGCGCTTTTTCGGCGAGTAGCACGCTACTCCGGAACCCATAAAGGATTAGTGGTGAATTAGTATAGTGAAATATGGAAGTAATTTGAGTGGTGGATATGTTAGTGATTTGGATTGAGAAGAAAGAGGGAAGGCTGTAGATATTATTATTTTTTTAGTTTATAGCCATAGGAGGGGATTTGGGGTGAGTAGAGGTGGAGGGGAGTTAGTAGAGGGAAATATGAAATTAATTTGAGTGGTGGACATGTTATTCTGTTTTTTGGATTGAAAAGGAATAGTGGAGGGAAGGCTGGATAGAAGAGAGAAGGGTCTAGAATATTTTCTTTTTAGTTCATAGCAGTAGGAGGGTATTAGTGATGAGTAAAATGGAGGTGGAGGGGTAAGAGTCAGAAGTAAGGGTTTAGAAAGCTTGTTTGGGAGATGTGAATAGTAAAGAGGTATGAGATGATGCAAGGAGGGGTAGAGGAGGAAGAGTCTGGAAAGGGTTATTTTGGGGATCATAGTAGTGGCATGGGACATAAGTCATTACGAGATGTCTAACTATATAGTGACTGCACTGAAACCGGTCATGTTTGGTATCAAACATGTTAGAATCATATCCCACACCTATTCTAATGTTGGTAGTATGATCCCATGTACTGGGATGCTCCCTTGGGGTATCCTCCCTGTGCCCCTGGTAACAGCCTTTCAGGGTCTTCAAGCATGATGCTGCTGACCACAGACACGATTCAACCCTCCTGCTGCTGAGCCAAGCTTGAGCAGGGGAAGGTAGAACAATAGGTTTCCTGTCACAGGGAGGGGTGACCGTCTCCCAGACAGGACTTATTGTATTGGGCTGGGGTGGGGGTGCTTGACTGCTTTGAAGGGCACATTTGGTGCCGTACTTGCATACTCCAGTTTGGCTCCCGCTCTGGAGCAAAACTGGACAAAGGACATGGGAGTATCCTCCCCTCTGTCCAGCCCCTCCTCTGGGATGGACCCCCGAGTTGTTCCAAATCTTTCATTAGGGTACTTAAGGGCTTACCTGTGGGTGGGACCTTAGATTCGTCATGGGACAAGACTCAAGTCTGAAACTACATCGCTCTATGACCATCTGGACACTTGGACTTCGTTGGACTTTGACTGGAACCAAGAGTGCACCAAAGAAGACTCATGCTGCTCCTTGTCTCGCCTTTCTTCAAGTGTTCTTCGTCGTCTGTGTCTGTGCTTCTGCCAGGTTCTTCAACAGACCAAGGGACATCAAGGGCACCCGAAGAAATCTCCCTTGGAGTGAAGGAGTCACTCACCTGCATCTGAAGGCATCGCAACAAAGCTGACCAGTCTGCTGCTCTTGTCGTCCTACAGACTTCCCAAGGCTCAGCAACACAGGTGGTGGTTCTTCAACTCCCTTGAGGCCTGACCTGTCCTCTCTGCAATTTTGAGGCCAGTATCCCTTGTTGAAACCACAGGGACCGAACCCCTGTGCACTGTGTCGACTTGCCATTGAAAAGGCTTGTTGGCTCTGCACTCCAGAGATCTTTGGGCTACAAGAAGCTCCAGCCTCCAGCCTTTCTTCCCTCCAAGATCAGCATCCTCACCACATCCTCTGCACCGTGGGCTTTCATCCTTGGTGAGCTGCTCGAGATCCTCTTGCGACTCCTGTGCCTTTGGCCTATGGGTCCTCCTGAGGGTCTTCTACTGCTTCAGTGGCCTCCCCTGCTTGCTCAGGGCCTGCTCTGACTCTCCCGCTGTTGGTGAGTCTCTTGGACCTTGCTAGTCCCGAAGTTGCTCCTTCTACGTTTTCCACCCCAGTTGCAGCTACGAAGATTTGTTGGTGCTCTTGCCAGACGCGACCACCTAGTCACCTACATCTGACGTGGGACATGGCTCCTGGTCTCCTTGGCATTGCTTGGTCCTCTCAGCTGCAGCAAGGTGCTCACCGTTGACTCTTCTGAACCTCCTGACATTGTTGGGCATTGGGTCTTCGTGCCTCCTGGTCACTTCTGAGTGGCATAGACTCTGTCCCCACTGCTTGCAGGTTCTTCACTACCAGAATCCACCCTTGGATTCCACCGGACTCCTTCCTGAACTTCTCCAGAGGCCCTTTATTCTAAGTCTTCCATTGTAATCTACAGAGGATTCAGACGTCCCTTCACCTCTATGCACCTGGCTTCCCTGGTGTAGGTAACCTAGTTCCTGGGGCATCCACGGGTGGGGTGGCTCTCCAACCTAACGTCCTCCAAGGGAATTCTTTGGGGTCCTCTGGGAAGGGTCCTTCTTTAAAGCTGCAACTGCAACTTCTCCATTAAATTCCATTGGGCACGCAGCTGTGCTCCCACTCTGCACACAGCCTCCGTGGGGTTCCTGGGTCCTTACCTTAGGTGGTTCCTTGAGCCCCCGCTCCTCTGGTTCTTCTCGTCCACGTCCCGTTCTCCTTGGCAATTCGCATTCCTTTTTGTTTTGTATATGGTTTGGTCTACCCTGGAGCCCACTGTATTTTGTGCTACATACCTGATTGCATTTGAAGAATTTTTGTGTATTGTGTTGATATCTCTGGGTAGGAGATATACCAAGGTGTTAGTGAGTGTTGTGTAATAAATAGAAGTATTTTTATATAAACACTGTGTTTTTCCCCATTTAACTCACACTATAGATTAAACTGGTAAAACCAGCTGCTTAACACTCCTTCAAGATAAGCCCGTAGGCTGCTCTCCACAGCTACCACTTTGAAAGCTTTCTATGGTTATCAAAGACTAATAAAATCACCATAAGAGTCGCCTGGATACGTACAAGTTGCACCACTTGAATAAGTGTGCACCATATGCTAAGCTGATACAAAAGGGGATGATGGACGGAACGTTTGAGCCAATCAAACACTCACCCCCAGTCAACTGATCCAGGGAAGACATGGCTTGGCAGTTCGGGCTGGACTGTTCCCATGAGGCACAGGGTCAGACTGATTTGCATATGGCCATGTCTGAACTGGGGTGGTGGAGTGAGCTAAAGAATGATGATGGATTAAACCCAGATCAGTTGACTGGGGGTGAGTGTTTGATTGGCTCAAACGTTCCGTCCATCATCCCCTTTTGTATTGCACCATATGCTAAGACAGCTCCTACACTAGGTATCCCTTATAAGTGGACAGGGCGTTCTCTAGCAATCCCTTGGTGCTCTCTTAGGGGGTGGTGTGGTCAAGCAGCCTTAGACTCATCAGAAAGGAGTGTTAGACATATGCTGCATACACACAGTCAATAAATGATGCACACGACTCAGTAAGGAAATCCCCACCAATTTTTAAAAATAACACAAATCTTTATATAAATTTAGGCACCAAGCTCATCAAAATTAGGTAAGTACGTTTCGAGATAGAAATATTTACAGTTTTCAAGAGTCGATAATGCAGTCTCTGAAGCAGTAATGTTATCCTATGGAGGAAAAGCACATACTGCATACAGGTACTTTACAGTGACTTACAAGACCAATCATCTGGACTTTAGGTGAGTATGGGGGAGGTTCCAAGGCAGCACCAACCGGTCACCTCGGGCAGCACTGGGGCGGCTGGGTGCAGAGGCACAACATAGCGTTGGGTGTCCCGTTGAAGTCAATAGAGATAGGTCCAGTCAAAAAGAGACTGCATGCTGGGACTGGAGGACCAGTCCGTCTAAACCAAAGGGCTCAAGTATCCCGATGCTCAGGGATGTGGGGACACCTTCGGTCCTCTTTTCTCAGGCTGGGGGCAGGCGGGTGCAGAGTTGTCCTGAGGTGTCGGGTTCTTCGTCACCCGAGACACTCGCGGTAGAGGAGGCCTGCAGAAAAAGGATGCAAGCTGCGTTGTAAAGTCCACAGTCGGTAAATCCAAGGTGGGCTTCAGATCTGGAGGGTCTGGGGACCACGCTGGCACCGCTGGCCCACTTCAACTCAGGCTAGGGGGCAGAGGTGCTTTCTGGAGTCTGGTTTTTGGTGGTCCGGAGTCCTCTCAGCTCTTCAGCATGCAGAGGAGCAGCTCTGCTACTCCATGGGAGTTCATGGGTCTTGGGTGAGGCTGAAAGTCCTTCCAGACTTTTGGAGGCACAGGCAGCTGCAGTATGAGTGTTCTTTAGTGCAATTGTTGAGGACAGTAGGTAGGCCAGCAGGGTTGGCACCAAGTCAGTTACTTGTCTTCTGTTCTTGCTTTTGCGACACTTCAGTGTCAGTTGTCTTCTTTCAGGTTGACAGGATCTGTTATTCGGGGGGCCAGGGGCTCCCTTAAATATTAGTTTTAGAGGCATTAGGTGAGTGTAGGGTAGTAGCCAATGAGCTACTTACCCCTGGGGTCACTACACCCTCTATATGACCACTACCTGTTGGAAGTGGGCATAACCCTGTCCCATAGTTCCAAATTCTGCCATCACCAAGATGGCAAACTTTTACATTTTGGGTCCACATCAAGTAGCCCACCTTAGGGGTGGAACTAGCCTGAGGGTGAACTAGACTGACAGCTAATTTTCCCGCCTCTCCTGGTGCCAAATAGGCCCTGTAAGGGGGAGTGGCTGGGTCTCACCTCTGAGGGAAGCTAGATTTGCATACCAAAGGCAGTGGGCTCTTTGAAGTTCCCTGCCTTGGAAAACTATTTTACTGGTCATCCTGTTGGAGGAGGTGTAAAACACCCTCTCCAGAGCAGGCTTTATTCCTGACCGCCCGAGAGCGTGGACTCTCACCCCTGGGGGGCCAGAAACCTGTCTGTAGTGGCAGGTTGGTCTTTACAGTCAGCCAGCACACTAGAAGCTGGTAGGCTTTCAGGGGCACCTCTAAGGTGTCTCTGGGTGAATGTATTAAAAAATCGATCGCTGGAATCAGTGTCGGTTTATTAATACAAAATGTTTGATACCAAGCATCTTTAGTTTCAGTGAAGCCATCATGTAGCTGTGCAACTCGTTTTTGAGCAGTACCCAGCACATGTACTTAAAAATGGCTTCCCTCATCACTTGTACTGGCAGTAATTAGACTGGCCAGCACAGGGGAAAATCTTCTCGTGCAGATATGTCCACACATAGTATAGTGCACCCTGCCTTAGGTCTGTAAGGTCTGCTGCAGGGGTTAATTACCTATACTGCATGGTGTGTCTGTAGGCATTGCACACACGTTGTGTGCCAATATTGTGTTTTTTCTTTTGTATGCACCAAAACACGCTGCCTGCAGTAGCAGTCTGCATGATTTTTGTGAGGGGCCCCTTAGGGTGGCACAATACATGGTGCAGTCCTTAGGGACCCTCTTTAGCCTCCTTGCCCTAAGTACCAGGGGGTACCATTTGCTAGGGACTTAAAGGGAGCACTAAAGGTATTGCCTGTTGGGCAAACAATAGTACAGTTCAGGGAAAGAGATCTGGCACTGGGGACCTGGTTAGCATGAACCCAGTGCACTTCCTGTCAGTACTGCATCAAACACCAGGCAAAAAGTAGGGGGTGACCATGTCAAAAATTGACTTTTTCCTACCCAGTTTTACTGGGCACAAACAGTGTGTGGAAATGGCATTGCCTCATGTATTGATGTGTCTTCTATTCAAATATTTGTTTCCACCACACTTCATAATCACAAAAAAGTGCTTTATTTGTACTTTCCTAATTCTGATATGTTCTGAAAAATCAGCAGAGTTCTTTTTTTGTGTGCTAAAAAAAATTAAATCCTACACCCCCTCCTCTCACATGGGTACTCAGCAGGATTGTGTCAAATTCTTTCACTTGGAAGTCAAAGAAAGAAAAGTAACCACCAAACCCCCACCTTCCACAGAAGACAGATCCTGACATTTGACCTGTCTTTGAATGCACAGCAAATGTGACAAGATAGGAACAAGATGTAATGGCCTGTTTACAGAAAGCACTACTTGGAAGGCTAGAGCAAACAAGGGATGCTCACGGGGGGGACAAATGAAAGCTGGACAGCCTAAAGCAAATAAAGCCAGTAAATAGAGAGCAAGTGACTGAGTTACAAACCACAACGTCAATAGTAAGCAATGGGTGAAATGCATTCCCAGGGAAGCTTTCAGAATGCCCACAAGAAGTTGTTAGCAAATAGGACAGAAACGCTTGGTAGGCTTCAACTTAAAAAAAGGTGCGCTCTCCGACCGATTCCCTATTTAGGATTCAAGGATGTCAAATATTGGGGCTATCTCTGCAGCCTCATTTTTCAATTGGAAGGATGTCAACATCAGGTGCACTCCCCACTGCGGCCTGTGAGATCCTGGGGTTAGGATGGTGAGCCAGGCCATAGCAGTCGATATCTCGCTCCAGGCGTGATTGACGCAACAGATCCAAGCTGTCTGCTGAAGTCATCACTTCTGAGAGGAAAACAGTCATCTCGCAGCTTCAGAGATACAGAGTCCTGAACTTTATAAGGGTGGTGGACTCCCTTAGGTAGGAATGGCGAAAGTCTTCGTTGGGACTTGGGCATATAACTATTGGGCCCTCTGAGCTACCTGGGGATACAAACAGGATGAGAGGCGCAGGTCTCAGAGGGGAGGGGCTTTCTTGTGAGAGTTTTGGATCACCTGAAGGTTGTAGGACTGAGTTGGTGCTTTTATTGTTTTGTTTGGATTGATTCAATATGTGCTTTTTAATGTGGGAGGACAACGCCCATCATCTACATATATTACCTACACTTACGCTTTATGACATGGGATGTTACCACATAATAATTCTTCCTCATATGGACTACGTGCATGACCTAGACATTAATTCAGATGTAAGTAACTACAGCTACAGATGTAAGTAACTAATGATATGAGCGCACACACTTAAAATCCTGAGCCTCAATGTGCAGGGCTTAAACACACTAGCAAAACAACTTTCTCCTGTCTCTTGAAGGATTCTGGAGCCCGGACCTGCCCCTGCAGGAGACATCTGGCTAAAATAGATTGTCCCGCTTTCAGTGTAGATGGTTCCCACATCAATATTTCTCCTCTGACCACACCAAGAAAGGGGGTGGGGAAGGCGGATGGCCATCTTATTCTCATCCTCATTAATAGGTTTCGTAAAGGAGACTATAGTGAATCTTGACAGGAGGGTTCTGGCATTCAGACTGAACATAAGGCATTACACCTTCGCTGTGGCCTCCATATATGCATCCACAATTCAGGGCCACCATTTGTTTGCTGCTTCACACCCCAGACAGAGAACTAGTAATAGGAAGAGAACTTAAGATGGTCATGGAAAATGTAAAGCGATACAGGTCAGCCTTCAGAGCAGGTCACTCAGGGAGTTATCCATGGAGAATTAAGAATCGTTCGCACACATTGGTCTCATGGATACTTGCAGGGTACTGCATCCGACAGAAAGACTTTACATTTTACTCCTCTGTACACTACACGTATGCCAGACTAGACTACTTCTTGGCCACTTCCCATATTATGGGGCAAGTGTCTGAGACCTCAATAGGGTCCCGAACAATATCGGACCAGGCCCATACATATTTAAGTCTTGTGATTCATCAATACGGGGTGAGGAAATTGAGATGAAGGCTATGGGAAAGCTTAAAACAAAATAAACGTAATTCTGAACAAACTGCTAAATCCCGAAATCTTTTTCTCCAAGACAATGACAAAATGGGGGAGTAGAGATCTGTACATTGTGGAATACTTTAAATGCCTTCATCAGGGGCCAACTAATCTCCTTGGCGGCCAGAATAAAGAGGGATAGACAGGAGAAAAGAAATGATAGATGGACAGGTTAGAGAGGGTCCATATAAGAACAGGGACAAGACGTTCTTGGTGTCAGCTGGTGTAGGCCAGCGCACAACTGAAGTTATTAGAAACAGATGAACAAGTTACTTACCTTCAGTAATGCTTTTTCTGGTGGATACAGTATCTGACTGTGGATTCCCCACCCATCGAACCACCCCATGCACAGCACTCCACAGAAACCCCCCTCCACAGCTCCCCCACATTGACGTATGATGCCGCAATGGAACACCCCGCACGCGACCATGCGCGACGCCATTGGAGCCACAAGAAAACCTCGTTGGCATGCCGACGTCAGCTCCACCCATTTTTTCCGTGCCTTCGAAACTTCTAGATTCGACTGTGGTAATAGGGTGTTATCTGCATAAAACACTGCTTTTATGGTCGCTTCCCGGTTTATAGGTGTTGTGAGTGTTCCTATATCAATGAATTGCAATGGTCAATGGTTCTTACCCCAGTATGAATAGAAGGCGGGAGAAATGGCAACCTGGCCTTTTGCCCATCAACACACAACAGGGTGATACCAGGAATCCACTGCAGTTCACTAAGGCCATAAGCCCTGTGAATAACCATCTTTCCTTCAAAATAAAATTGTGTCCAAATTCCAGGCAATGCATTACTCAGAACATATAGTCCAATTCAGCACTGTTGAGTGCCTACTCAGCACTACGGAATCAATCAAAGTTTTATCATGGTCATGACTAACTTGCCAAAGATGGTGCAGGAGGGTCTGTAAGTGATTGCCAGATGATCGTCCAAGAACAAACCCAGTTTGAGCCAGCTATATTATAAGCAGAATACTTATCTTTAGACTGTATACCAGGGCTTTTGCCAGACAGTTCATATTTGTAAGTGAGATAGGACGATAGTTGGAACAGTAAGATGGTCCAAACCGGTTTGGGTGGGCAAGGAAATCTATGCAGTGTTAAAGACTGTAGAAAGTCTTTCCTTATTAAATGTATCGCTGAATACTCTACATAGCAATAGGACTACTGGGATTTGTAGGTGTTATAAAATTGTATCAGGAGGCCATCATCACTCTCTTCTTTTCTCCTTGGACAGAAATATTTGTAACTATGTCTTCTGATATTTCTCCATTTAGAGTGGCTCTGATGTCAGCTGAAGTAGTGGGAAGGTGTGAGATAAGATAGGAACACTGCCTCTGCTATTAATGCATCTGCCAGATTTGAACTGTAAAGTACCCTATAAAAGGAGGTAGATTCTGCAGGGATCTCCAGTGCTTGTGTTAGAAGATGTTCGTATGAAGTGAAGAGAATCACAGTGTTCAGCTTAGAGACTTCCAGCTTTCTTGCAGTACTCATACTGTATTGCCATTCAGGTGAAAGAGCGCAATAGGCCTGTGATGGCTACTATTAGAAATGGGGGCTTTAGTTGGCAGAGGGATTCACCCTGTCCAAGTATGAACCACTGCTCTAGTCAGGGCAAGTTAGATACACTTCCAAAATTAACCTGTCCTCACCCTGTGGTAGCTTTACAGTAACACAGTGAAAACACCAAAAAAAGACTCTACATTGGTTCAGAACAATCAATAATATTTTTAAGAGTAAACCAAGACCAAAACAACAAAAATCCAGTAAGTAGAACTTGAGATATGAATTTTCAAAGATTAATTCAAAATCTAGTGCTTAGAGTCAAATGGCGCTTTTGGGGTTACTTGAGGTGACCATGGACCGGGTCAAATCTGAAAAGTTGAGCCAACTGCAATGGAGAGCAGGTCAGATACAGCAGCACACAGGCCCCGCTGAAGCAGTACCTTCACAGAAAAAAGGGTTGACGTTGAGGGCACGATGCGTAGGTTCCGAGTCATGCAGCTGTGTAGATTCTTCGTTATCGGCCTTGCAGATGGGGCCCACGTCGTCGTTGATCCCTTTGTAAGGAAGCGATGCTTCGGCGTCGAGCTTTGCAGTCCGGTCCCGTGTTGTCATTGAACCCCTTATGATTAAGGTGATGCATCGTCGTCGAACCTCGCAGTCGGGTCCTGCGTCATCACCGAGCCACGCAGAGATATCCTCGCACCGGCACTGCATCGGCGTTGAGAAGATGCGTTGGTTCCGATCAGCGCAAAGACGATGATATGTGGCATTGAAAAGGAACAGCTGCGAACCCCCTTTCAAGACCCAGGACTGGATTGGCACCCCTTGGTAGGGCAGGACTCACAATTGACAGAGTCCAGCAGCTGAAGCAGAGTTGAAGGAAGTCTTTGATGGCCCTGAGACTTCAAAACAGGAGGCAAGCCTGCAAGGTGTTGGAGTCACTTAAGTTCTTGGAGGATGTAGAGATGCAGGTCCAGTTCTTCTCACTCATAGGCAAGAGGCAGCAGGCCAACATAGCAAAGCAGTTCAGCAGAGTGGCAGTCTCTCCTGACAGCACAGCAGTCCATCTTCCTGGCAGAATGTCCTCTCATCCATAAGTGTACTGAGTTGGTGGTGTGCAGCCCCGGGTGATCTTCAGTGAGGAGTAGGTGGCAGCACTAGTTTTTTTGTGCAGTGCCACCTCTCCTCCATGCTGGCAGCAGGCAGCAGGCGCAGCAGTGGAGACCCCCTGCTGGAGCCTCGGCTGCATTGGGGGAGGATGCACCAGGTTGTGCGGCGTACCAGCCAGGTTCAGGGCACTGTCCAACAGCTGACGCACCGGTGGGCGGATATCCTTGACTGGGAGTAGGGCCTGCCAGGTGTCGAGATTCTGGGGCTCAGTGAGTATTAACTATTTGTTGTGTTTGTACAATGCTAACTTTTGTTTCTGAATAGCATCTCACACTCAGAGGTAAGTTACGGTTAGTTTACGTTAAGAATATTACTATTATGTGATCCAGATTCTAGTTTCTGCTAGGCAGATGCCCACACTACCTAATCGTACTCATCATTGGTGCTCCCTTTGGCTGATTAATTAAGAAGCCATTGCAGACTCTTCTGTCCTCCTGTGACCATAGTGAATCAGTGACATCAGTGAGTTAGCATTGTCTGTTACTTTGTTTATGGAACTCGTACAGTTCCAAGCTATTTCACAGCAATGTGCAGTATGCAGCGTTGCATTGCAAAAAAGGGAGACTGAGTTGGTCCATCAAAGGGGATGAGAAATGAGAATAGAATATGAGATCATTCACTGCAATGCATTATCTCCAAATGTAGTTTTTGTTAAGTAAATTTGGAATAGGGATTCTAGGATTAGTTTGGACAAATCAACAATAGTCGATAGACTTGAAGCTAGTACTATAGGTGATCTGTTTTAGAGCAGTACATTTATGTGACTGTGTTTGCCTCTCTTAATAATTTTGCAGAGATTAACTGAATCACCAATCTATTGTTTTTATCTTCTTCATGTCTTACATCAGCACCCAAGGGCAAGAAGAGGGACGTTGCTGAGGGTCTGGGAGTAGCTGGTCAGCAGAAGGCTGGATGGGTGAAAAGGATTGTTGGAAGAAAGGGTGGATATTGAATGGATGGATAATGGATTGGAAATTTTGGTGGAAGACTGGATGAGAGAAAGTACAGCTTAATCATGGCGGCTAAGGGTGATTTAGAATTAGGATCAATAAATATTTGGATTGTTTGGATGAATAAGCAAGTATACTCTTCTCATGGAGAGGGGCATGCTGCTCACCTACTTTGTTTATGTAGGGTTATCAAAGCTATGGTTCAAAGTGGGGGGATATTTTTAAAATTTTTATTCTACTCCCTTGACTCACTGTATTTGTTAAGCGAGGCAGATGTATCCGACCCATCAATCATCAATGACATTTTGCCACCTATGACCGAAGTGCAGTATGGTTCAATTCCAGACTGCAGTGTTGGCTGTGCAATGTGCGTCTGCTTCAGTTAATGCGTCATTTACAAAGTTTTCAATGCATTGCAAACCGAACACACAATGTGTGTTTCCCTTCATTCACTCAGTCACCTTTTAGTACTAAAATTGAAAACTCCATTCTTGGCATGTACCACATCTCATTTTATAGCCATGAGAAGTTTGATTTTATAGCCGTGTGAAGGGATTCCAAATATATGGTTTCCCATAACATATTTATCTTACGTGTGTTCATATTTTTTCCTTTCAAATTTAGTCGGCTAGTACAGTGGCTGAATAAGCCAAGATTCACGAATTGTTGATCAGTGTAGTGGCCCCTCTATTCTAGATCAAAATCTATCTCTACCCTACCCTCCTAATCCCTCTACCCTATCCTAGAGTACAGTAAGTCAAGTTTCCTTTCGTTTTTGCCCAGCGGATGAAATTGTTGAAATAATGTGTGGTGGTGGGTGAGGTCAGTGAGTAAAGTGGGAGTAAGTGCATGATTTAATATCAAGTTTGGCCTATGGGATATGCTATGACGAACATGCTGTGACGAACGTGATAAATACAATCTATTTAGCCCATTCCTTTCCTTCTATTGCAGTGCATCATTTTCCCCAACGTCTACTTACGACAGACAGGATACTATCCGCATTTCATACGTGAGGTGTGTGACTTTGGAGTCAGGGTAGAAAGTGAAAGGCATTTGGAAAAGAGCAGGGCCATTGGAATTAAAAAGAGATGATTGTCAACAATAGCTGCCCCAGCTGCAGACAGTAGCAAAATACCTGACGCGCTCACTAGCAATGAGCATGGCTCTGTTAATTTAGCACAACACACAACTTCTACTCCATAGTGCATAATGCTTTACTAATTAATGAGAGGTAATTTATTTTTCCTCTCAAAGTGTCTGTTTAGTTACTTGAAAAGCCTTTAGAAGAAAAAAGAAATCAAATCACAGTTTTTTTAATCTGGTGTTATTCTCATTCTGCTTAATACTTGTCTGCCACACAGTCAGTGCTTTTTGTGTGAGGCATGTGTAGGTAAAACATAAAATTGGCCTTGTGATTCTCCTAATCATAATCAAATCAAATTCCAATGGCCCTAGAGGGCCAGCAATGTACTGCTACTGTACCACCCACTAATTCAAAACAATTGTTTGCACAGAGCATTATTTACAATTTGTCTTTTTTCTTTTTGTTTTTCTCAATATAGTATAGCTACTCCTGCTGGTCAACCCGTAGCACCCAACAGGCAGGAGATGGCGGGCCGTCTGTGGTGGTAGAGGCTGGACCTTATCCAGCAGGAATACCGGCAGCTGCTGTTCCTTGAGGAAGAAGAGGCAGAAATTGTTATGGGCATTAAGGCTCTCGCTCATTCATGCCCCTCCTAGCCTTATTTGTCTTGGCTCATAAATAAATAATTACTGTGTTTTCACTGTATTACAAAAAAACATGAGCTGTTTTTCCAGAAAGAAACGATGAGTCATCATGACACGAGAGAAGCTAACCGAGCTCTGCGATTAGCATTTCACGTGTCAACATCCAACACGTGAAGCACGAGCTGTCAATTAGGTGTGCGAGCGGCAGGAAGGTATTTAAACCGCTCGCGTGTAACAGGAGATTGCTTAGACTCACCGTTTGTCAGCGCTTACCTGTCTCCTGCTCCTTCAGTGTTCAGCGACCGGCTCCCAGGCATTCCGAATCCTCAACATCCCTCTAAGACTCCGTGACTTCACCATAATCCTTCCTTCTTCCGGAATCGTCCTCTCCACTTCCGGTGCAACTCTTCAGTTCCTGATGCTGCGCTAAAAAACAAAAGAGATAAGTGCCTAATTAACAGCGAACGGAGTTGTCTAAACACTCGGGTGAGTCAGCACAATTCATAATTTTAAAACTTAATCTTTCATAAGTAAATGACGCGTAGAGGTCATTTGAAATACTTTGTGTGAAAGAACACTCGGACTGCATTTGAAACTTAATCTTGCATATGTGAAATGACGCGTAGAGGTCATTTGAAATACTTTGTGTGAAAGAACACTCGGACTGCAAAATTGGCAGAGAAACGAACAATCTGCTTAAAGCAATGAACATTGCACTTTGTTAGTAACACATAAGATTTATGTGATATGTGGATATTATTTGTTATTATTTGTTATTTTGTGAAAACACATGTTTTGGCTCATTCATATGAAGCGTAGTGACATAGGAAAAGTCAATAAAAAAAACAGGTGCATATTGAACATAATCTAATGTTATGGAATCATTGAGGAATGATTAGACAAATCAATATTAAGGTATATATTGTTTTCTGTATTTATAGAGTCGACTCACACATAAGAGCCAGTATTTAAAGCTGAGTATACGAGCGGACAACCTACAATTCATATAGGTAGAGTTGTTAAGAAAGAATCACATGGTATTGTTATATGTTCAATTGATGATAAATCTGTGTTATAATATTGTGTATGCTTTTCCTAATAGAGTCATTGTTGAGTGCCTTCAATAGAGTGCTATTCTTCCAATCCCCGGCTCAGATAGGAACACCCTTCGCCAGTCCAGTTAACGAGGTGAACCAGAAATACGAACCAGGATTGTTTTTTATTCTTTCTTCTTTCCTTCCCATCCCCCTTTCCCCCGGGGACCTGCCAGGTGGACAGAGTGTAGTATTTTATCTGTCTATTTGTCAGTTCCTAGAGGGACTGCGGTTTAGTCATCATCAATCAGAGCAAAAGGAGTACAGGTGAGTGGCTGAGGTGACAGAAATAGCTGTCTCCAGTCTCAGCCGGGCACCAGTGCAGCCGGTCCCGTCAGCCTCCAGTCTCCCAGTCTCCCAGCCATCCCATCGCTGGTCCTGTGCCACTGCCAGCCGACCACAACTGCTTCTGCCCCTCCCCCTCTGCAGGCCATTACTGGGGCGCATCCTGCAGTGGCTGAAGGCTATGGAGAGCCAGCTCATCAGGATGGAGCACAGCCTGAACCTGCTCCGGACCCAAATACACTATGCCCTCTTCTAGTCCTTTTTTTGATTTTTTGTTTTGGTGGGTGGGTGAAGAGGGTGGGAATGGAGTTGGGACCATGTTTTTTTATTCATTGGACATTTCAGATTTTTGAACATTGGAGGTTGGACCAGTTTGTTTGGGGAGAGGGTTGGGCCTGTTGTGGGTAGAGAGGGTGGTTTTTTTTTTATGGGAAATTATTATATTTTATTTAAATTTATGCCTGAAATCATTTGTTTTACTTTTACTTTGCACTGCTGCCTTTGGTTTCTATGCAGCCTGTTTATGTGCTGGTAAAAGTGTCCCGCTTAGTTATAGAGTTATACCTCTCTATCTTGACCATTATGAGGGATGCTGCCATGGCCTATATTGTCTGCAACAACCTACATAAAAGGTTACTTGCAGTAGCAGATAGTTACTTACTTACAAAACTCTACTAGTTCACTTCACTCCATAGTTGTCTTACCTGAATATAGATAAAGCAATAACAGGGAAGGCATAACAACTTCACAAGCAAGGTCCCACTTCCACCCTTGTGAGCTCCAACTGTAGGATTAATCAGAAGGATTTTCCATCGCAGGCAATTAAATGAAAATAAAAACACGAAGTTAGTTGGTTCTATCAAAGCTTTACAAAGAATTGAGACCAGACAACTACATGATGACACAACAAGAATTCCTCATTGTGATAAAATAACAAAAAATAGCAATAGTCGTAACTTGAGCAGTGGGGAGCTACTAGTAACTTACAAAATCCATGTGTCATAAAAAATTGACTCAAAGTTTGGAGTGGACAAACTTAGGTCAGGCGTTTACGGTTACGCAACACAAGGCCTGAATGATGATGCTGACGACTGATGTTCTTCATTCTATATCTAAAATATGGATAACTTTTATGCTTAGGTGGGTAAATGGGGCCAGTTGCTTAGAAGATCCTGCAGTGAATTGGTGTTGCTTTCACCCCATCCACCCCACCAAGTATGATCCATTGATGGCGTAAATTAAGCTACACCTCAGTACATTACACAGCTCGGGCGTAGAGGGCTAGGGCTTTGATGAAAGGATGGGAAAGGGGATTTGGAGAAAGGTTTGACAAAGACAAACACTACACAAGGACAACATTCATCCGGGCAATGAGCAGTACATCATTCATCATCAATCTGTTGTGGAAGGAAACAAAGGAATGAGTATGACACAGTACTGTTAAATGCTTTGCAAACAGTCCCTCTGCCCGAGACCCAAGTTATCAAACATATAAATGTTCTGTCTCTAGGTTGGGAGTAAACCCACCCACCCAGCTCTCCAAATATGATTGTCAAAAGGAAAATGAGACTATTGCAAAATTAGGTGGTGCATCTGCATTCTCCCCGGGAATGTCCATCACTCTTGGGTGCCTGTCTGGACTAGTCCAGTAGGTAAGCAGGAATAATGAGCTCAGCTTTCGCCTTTTGTTCATATAGAAGACTAGAATGCCTGCAGATTGTAAAACGGAAACTGTATTTTAGAGTCAAGGAGAAGGACAGAAGGAAGGCAAGCTCAATGAGGAGTGTATCAAGAAGACTCAGAGGCAGAGCAAAAAACCACAAGGGGGGCTCAGAGTTCCACTTTTGCCACCAGTGCAACACACACACACACAGCAGCATTTCACAAATCAACGCACCTCTCTCCATTCCACATAGCTGATTACTAGGCCTCAGACTGATGGTTTACCTTTGAAGTCGATAACTTCTTGTTTCTAGCTGTTGATGAGGTAGCCCCACGACTTCCGCCCTGAGTTCTTCCATCCTCCTCTTGATTCCGAGTAACTCCGTCCCAGACCATTCATGACCCTAGCAAGATAGACGTGTAGTACGCTGCTGTTGAAGAACAAGTAGATAAACAGAATTGTAGTATTTTGCATAGGTTTTTGTTTGTTAACGAAAGTGACTGTTCTGGTCTCTGAAGAACCAGGAAAAAGGAGAGGACCCTGCAAGTAAATCTGGATAAGTGTAAAAGGGCCACTCACCTCCAGAGAAAAAATGATTGACCATCATTCAGGCCCCAAACATTGCAAATTATCTCAAGCAAGTTCCCAAATTTCAATTCAGCATCCCCCCTCACTGTCTGCCACTACATGAATCATCAATCATCGCTCACAAACATTTAATAATCAGACCACTTGTTGGTGCAATGGTTACCTATTCCAATCCAAGCATGGTGGTAGGTACACTATCTCCCTTTTGATGCAACCAACATATTGGAATCTGGCAGTCTTGTAAATCAAATGATCGTCTGGGGAAGCCCTCCTAGGTGATGAAAAAATAGAAGAATCATAGGAGTGGACCAGACAAGTTAATTTATTTTCACTAAGTATGTTTGTAAAGGCCAATCACCTCCAGTAAAAAAATGATCGCCCATCATTCACGCCCCAAACATTGGAAATAATCTCAAGCGAGTTCCCAAATCACAGTTTAACATCCTCCCTCACTGTGTGCCACCACATGAATCATCAATCATCAATCACACAATCACTCACTCACTGTTGCAATAGTTGTAGTTACCTCTTCCAATTCATGCACAGGTAGATTAAGTAGTAGGTGCACAATTCATCTTTGACGCAGGCAACACATTTTAACTTTGTATTGGCACTCTTGTAAATCATCGATCTTCTGTGGCTGCCCTGCTAGTGCTAACTGATACAAACAAGTATTTACAATGCAATAGGTCTCGCAATTGCGAGATTTTGAGCTACTGGCATTGTAAATGGCAATGCCTTTTATAATATTAAAAGGCATTTTCATTTACAATACCAATAGGTCAAACTTCGCCAAAAGCAAGACCTATTGTTTTGCAGAGTGCGTTGTCCCTGAAGCGGGCGCCGTGCTCACCAGTAAAGTTAAAAAAAAAGAGAAAAAGCGCGGTGTCCCTGAAGCGGGCGCCGCACTCACTAGTAAAGTTTTTTTTTTTTTTAAATTAAATTGTGCGCGGTGTCCCTAAAGCGGGCGCCACTCTCAGCATGCAAGTTTATTAAAAATAAATAAATAAATAAAGGTAAAAGAGAGTGCGGTGTCCCTGAAGAGGACACCGCGCTCTTCTTAAAAGTTATTTTTTTTAAAAAAGTGTCGCCATTGTGCTGTTGAGGTAGGGGGCAGGCACTTTTAAAGTTAGAGCGGCATGGCGCTCAATACGAAAGCAGCCGCCATTGTCCTTTGTGGGCGCGTTGCAAATATAACAAAAAGCAGCTGCTATTGTCCCCGTTAGTCAGCAATAAACTAAATAGTGCTCTCCTACTTATAACGCACACCACGTAACAAGCCAAGTAAAAGGGCCAGTACCATGGTAGGTTACAAATGAAGAGAAGGGGGTACTAAGGAGGGACTAACAAGCCTATTTACGAATCAGAAGCCAGCATTTATGAAGGGCAATGACACAAGCCAATGGAAAATATGAGCAGTGTGGGCGGGGCTTCAAATGCATACTCCAATACAACATGCCTCGCAGAGCAGCGCATGCGCGCTGACTCTAGGCTCAACCTAAAAAAGGTGCCACCTGGGGCCTGGTGTTTGCTAAGAAGACCTACTTCAAGTTGCACACACCCTTCTAGTGGAGTGGTCAGCTCACCACCTCATCCTTTTCCAAATCTGTACCCCAACATGCTAAACAAGAAATTAGAGTGGTAAACTCTACAGTCCTCAAAAACATAGAAACAAATAGCCCTACACTACCTGACCCACCTGTTCAAACTACCAGCAGAGCTCGAGACAAACTAATAGAGCGAGTTCACAACGGGGTTTTGGTTATCATGCACAACTTAGACCCTGCTAAGATGACACGAAAGGAATTAACAAATCTCTACGTCCTCAAAATCAAGTTGGACAGATTTTTTTATAAATATCCTATACTGTGCAAACTCCTCCTTCCGAAGAGCAAAACTAACAAATGTTTTGAAAAGCCCTCAATAACTTTTCAAGAATATTCAGCAACAAACTACAGAGGACGAACCACTTCCATTGCAGAATCCAAACGAAGGACCTACCCTCATACTTCTCAAACAAAGTCATGAAGACTAGAGATGATATAGCTAAACAATCTTCACCTGACACAGAAAACCCAAATCCCAGCAAGAAAAACCTTGTTACCACTTGGAATGCTTTCAGTCGTGTTATTCTGGAAATGCTAAATTCAACCATCACAAACACAAAGCCACTGAACTTTGTTTCAGATCTCACACAATCTCCTCTAGCCAAACCTCACTCTGATACCTTCTTCACTCCTTAGGTTCAAATGATAAAGTCCTCCCTAAAACGGGGCTCTCTGACGGATTCTCTGAAAATAAGGGATATTTATCCCCTGCTGAAGGTGTGCTTGCAAACTATAGACTGATCCCAGGCCCCCCTTTCCTCTCAAAGATCACTGTTTGTCCAGCAGCTAAAAAAACACCTTTAGCAATCATGTCCTAGGTGATCTCCAACTTGGGCACAGAACTGAAACCTCCACCTTAATAAATGTGAATATCGCTCTAAGTCTCTCTCTTATGAGGAAAATTGCTGCCTTCTAGTTTTACTTGATCTGCCGCCAGCCTTTGATACTAAATAATAAAAACACTACTTGGAAATAAAAACATATAAACTCTTTTCTGCAGCATAATCCTCTTTACTGTCTAACTGAAAGCACCAACAGCCACAAGAGTCATCTCTTCCCTACAGAACAGGGCTTGGAACATGAAACTAAATTTAAACTCTCAAAAGACTTAATTTCTCCTTCTCCCCCCAAACAAAGAACAGGAACTTCTATCCAAAAGGTCAAAGCAATTCTAGGACAGGGGCCTCACCCAAAAGACGATCACTGAGTTAAGTCACGTAGAGTGAAACTCAACAGACTACTCACCTTGATCTACACATCAAAGAGTCGGCCATGAATACCAGAATCCAACCAAAGTCTCTTTTTCAGACTCAAGTGTTTCCTCCACAACAAGGCTTATGCTGGCGGTCCAAGTCCATGGTATCGGACACTTATACTATGGGCATGTGCTTCTGACCGGGCTGCCTAAACGTCGCCTTGCTCCCCTCAAAGCAGTCCTCCATTCAGCACCCTAAACGGTCTCAAATATAAAAAGATCTCGGCCCATTACACGGATTCTTTCTTCCCCAGGTTGGCTACCCAAGACAGTCGTTCCATGTATAAGAAGGAAATCCATTTACAACAAAACTGAATGCTTAGTTAAAAACTTAGAACCAGAACTTTAAGAAGTCAGTCTTTGCTCAAACTAGACACCCACAAAGTCAAAGTGTCTTCCACCCTGAAAGAATAATTCTGTGGAAATGATCCAAGGATCTGAAATGTCATATCCAGCCAGACACATCAGTCTCTGCGTTTGAAAGGGATCTCTAAGAGCTAAAATGCCTTTCATTATCTGTCCAGTGCATTTGGCCTTCTAGAATCCTGCACTACAAACATAACACTGTCTTTTGGGACCTACATTTTCTATTTTTTGTAAATATTCTGTGGTTGTCTCCCTATTATTCCAGGCCTTTTCTCTGTAAAGCGCTCTGCCACCCTGTGTCTTGGGTCCTGGTGCCGTATATCAAGAACCACATTTTAAAAAGTACCCCAAGATTGAGTGAGTATTCTGTGCTATACGAAGGACTGTAATTAGAGCACGTTCACGGAGAGGCATACTCAGCAATCATACATTTCATATACAGAACAAGACTCCGAGTTTGAGAAAGTCAAAAACACTTCATAATCTTCATTTACCACTCAACAATTGTGAATTACACTAAGGATTGTACTGTATCCTTGGCCGACTGGTGCGTGTAGCCACCAGTTTTGAGGTTCCAACTGTGGTGTGCCGGATCTGAAACTGATCTTAGCCAGGGCACCGCATGGACTGGAGAGGGCTTCTATCGTCAGCGAAGGCAGACATTGTGTAGCGCTCACTGCAGTTTCCCGGGTGTGCAGGTGCTGCCCCCTGTGGTGGCACACTGGGACAGAGTGGGGTCATTGGATTGAGGTGGACCTAGACCTCGGGTCAGCTCCAGAGTCGCTGCCAGAAGTGAAACCTGGTGCCACCCCCCTCTATTCCAGGGATGTGGTGACACTGTGTGTGCACAATGCACAGTCTGCCATTCCTAGGACCTTGTGGGGCTCTCGGTCACGCGTGCCGCCGTCCCCCGATTCCCAGATGTGCACACTGGCCAGAGTCGGAGTAACATGTGATGATATGTTTGGGTGCTGCCTTCTCCCCCGTCGAATTCAACGAACCAAAGGAGTCTGTCTTTGGGGGTCAGAGAAACGTGGATCGGGGCTTAACTCACGCCCATCTCAGGGTGGTACGCTAACTGCTGTTGGGAAACAGGAAACGGAAGTGCCCTGCCCTCTGAAGACAACGCATTACCTAAGGGGCACCAGTATTACCTCCAACTCAGACTTTCATCCTCTGGGTGTTGATAAAATGAGTATTACGGCAATGCTATTTGATTGTCCTGTCTGAGAGCGCTGTAGTTACAAGCACACTTGTTTCTGGGAGTTATTTGTAATGTTCTTGTCTGAGCTCCAGCGGAGCACCTTGTTCGACTAAAGGGACTGTTCTGGGGTACATCTGCTCCAGCAGCCCAGGCACCTCATTACTCACTGCACCGCTCTACTTCACCCCCCCGGAACAGGCCATTTCCACTAAATGTCATCGGTTAAATGCTTTACTCTTTAACAAAGATAAATAATAGCATGCTCAGCTCCGGCTGGACATCTAGGCGCTGACAGCTCTACAATGCGGCCGGGGCTGGAGCCGTCGCGTCACCTGGAGAAGCTCATTCAGAGGGAACAAGAGACAGTTTTGTGTGAGTATTTACCCGCTGACAGCATGTCAAGTACTGGTGCCCACGAGAGTAAACAGTAACACAAACCCCAGCAGTGCCTATGCTGAACAACCAAGGTCTATTCTTGAAACTTTTGATGAGGTGATTCTCGAGGCCGGTGCTCTCCACCATGGTGCTGCCTGCAGTTGAGGTTCAGGACTCCGAGGAGCTGCTACTGCGCCCGCCGCCTGCCAGGAGGTGGCCGAGCCCTACCCTGCCCCCACCCTTAGCTTCCGCAGTAGGAATGGGTTGGACGTGGGCGCCTGCTAATATATTAAGGGCGGCGCTCATGTTAAAGTTAAAGTGCGGTGTCCAGGTGCGGGATGGGGGTTGACATATACTACGGCCCCTCGCATTGCATGCCGCCTCAGCATTGAAACATCAGGCGTGCAGGGCTGGTTTAAAAAAAGGCGCGTTGCCGAAGAGCGTGTCAGGCAGGACATAAGCAATTAAAGAAAACAGTGCTCCTAGGCTGTTATGGAAATGTACCAAAAAGTTAAAGTGTGGCACGTGGGGTGGGGATGGGGATGAGGGTCTTTAAGCTGCGGGCGCCATTGTTGAATGTGTGGGCCCGTGTACGATAACAGAAAGGCGCGAGTAAAAGATAAAGTGCGGTGTAGCGCCTTATGAAAACAAACGGCTCAATAAAGAAAAAGCACACATACCGTGTAACAACGAAGTAAAGGGGCCAGTAGCCATGGGAGGTTACAAGTGACGTCAGGGCCATAGTAAGGAGGGACCAACACGCCTATTAAGGAATCAAATGCCAGCAGTTACGAAGGACAAAGCCACAAGCCAATGAAAAATATGGGCGGGGCTTCACCTCGGTATAGTACCTACCCCAGATCGCCAGAGCAGCGCTTGCGCGCTGGCTCATGCTCGACCTAAAAAGGATAAGCATGTGAGGGGGGAAGGATTGTCTCTAATGCCATGAAGGAATTGTGGGGGCTTGTTCAATGCACACTGGTCCAACTGCATTCCTTCAATATGTGTGATTAAAAAATGGGGCAGCATAAATCTGACACTAAAATAATAATGTTCCACTAGCTACTTTTTTGGTGTGCAAAGATAGAAGTTCAATGAGAAATAATTAAAAATTCTATGGGGCACTGACATACTCAGTCTGGGAAGTAGAGTTCGTTCTCAAACTCAGGTGGTACACCCAGACGTTGGTCAGCTAACACGCTGGATTCTAACCAATCATCCTCCTCCTCCTGTCCTGTGACAGGAACTGTGTAATTGTGTGGTATGAAACTTTGGTTCATATTGATCATAGTCAATCTCTCCATGTTTTGAGGTGAGATACTGGTCCTTCTCACTGTAACAACTGCATCAGCTGCACTGAACAAACACTCAGCAGACACACTGGTATCAGGACAAGCCAGATACTTTATTGCCAGCCTGCTGAGCTCTGGCATTTGGTGCATCTTCCCATACCAATACATCAATTGGTTTTGATCCACATAGCCATCTTTTGGGTCATCCAGATACTCCTGGAACATCCTGTAGATGATCATTAGTGCTGCCACTTCCTCAATGTATTTTGCCATCACCTCTGCAATGGACTTAAGCCCTGTCGATTGAAACCAATACAATGCAGAGTTTGGGTCCGGTCCTTCTGTTGCTTTTGATGCCGGTGTTCTGGTTGATGGTGTTGTTGACTGCTGTGAGAAAGACTGCCCTCTTTGGACATTGAAGGCAGCACCTCAGAACTGTGGGGTGGGACTTTCTTCTTCCAGGTCTCTGGCTTGCTCAACAATCAGCCTCTTGAATTTTGAAATATCCCCTTCAGAAAAGAATGAAATCATAGTAGGGTGTGGAGAGAGACTGGCCTCTCCTTTCAGACCTTTCTCTCAGATGACGGGTGTGTGTAGTAGGGTGTGTTGAGAGAGTGCCATCTCCTTTTAGACCTCTCTCTCAGATGACAGGTGTGCCTAGTAGGGTGTGTGGAGGGACTAGTCTCCCATGCTGAGACTTATCTCAGTAATGATAGGTGTTCATAGGAGGGTGTGGGGAGGGACTGGGCCCTCCTTTCAGACCTCTCTCTCAGATGACAGGTGTGCATACTAAAGTGTGTGGAGGGGCTGGACTGGCCTCCCTGCTGAGACCTAAGTGTGCATAGTAAGGTGTGGGGAGGGACTGGACTCTCCTTTAAGAACTCTCTCTAAGATGACGGGTATGCGTACTAGGGAGTGTGGAGGGACTGGACTGGCCTCTCTGCTGAGACCTCTCTCTGTAATGATAAGTATGTGTAGTAGGGTAAGGGGAGGGACTGGGCTCTCCTTTCAGACCTCCCTCTCAGATGACGGGTATGTATGCATACTAGGGAGTATGGTGGGACTGGACTGGCCTGTGCTGAGACCTCTCTCTGTAATGATAAGTGTGCGTAGGAGGGTGTGGGGAGGGACTAGGCTCTCTTTTCAGAACTCTCTCTCAGATTATGGGTGTGCCTAGCAGGGTCTGTAGAGGAACTAGCTTCTCTGCTGGATCCTCTCTCTGTAATGATGGGTATGCTTAGTGAGGTGTGTAGAGGGACTGGGCATCTCTGCTGAGACTTCTCTCTGTAATGACAAGTGTGCGCAGCAGGGTGCGGGAGAGACTGGGCTTTCCTTTAAGACCTCTCTCTCATTTGACGGATATGCATAGTACAGTATGGGGAGGGACTGGCCTTTGTAGTGAGTCCTTGCTCTTTAATAATGGGGGTGCATAGTAGGGTGTGATGAGGGACTGGCCTCTCCTTTAAGACCTCTCTCTCCAATGATGGATGTGCATAGTAGGGTGTGGGGAGGGACTCCCTCTCCTTTTAGGCCTTTCTCACAAATGACTGGGTGTGTGTAGTAGGGTATGTGGAGGGACTGGCCTCTTTGCTGAGACCTCTCTCTGTAATGATAGGTGTGCATAGTAGGGTGTGGGGAAGGACTGCCCTCACCTTTTAGAACTCTCTCGCAGATGATGGGTTTGCGCAGTAGGGTGTGTTGAGGGATGATCCTCTCAGATGAGACCTCTCTCCGTAATATTTGGTGTGCATAGTAGGGTGTGGGAAGGGACTCGGCTCTCCTTTGAGACCTGTCTCTCAGATGACAGGTGTATGTAGTAGGGTGTGTGGAGGGACTGGCCTCTCTGGTGAGACCTCTTTTTGTAATGATAGGTGTGCATAGTAGGGTGTGAGGAGGGACTGGGCTCTCCTTTCAGATCACTATCTCAGATGATGGGTGTGCATAGTAGGGTGTTTGGATGAGCCTTAACTCTACTCACAACTCTTCTTAAAACAATGAGCATAAATAGTAAAGTCTGATAAACATCATCTCAAGTAAGACTCCTTCATACAGTAAAGTTTGCATAGCAGAGTGTATTCAAACATCACCTACTCCTTCCTACTTTTCAAGATCCTGCGAGAGTCTTGCAAGATTGTAACTGTTAGAAATGGTAGTATTTAATTGGCTCAGATATGCACCCTTGTCCAAGTAGGGACCCTTGTTTCTAGTCAGGGTAAGGGAGTTACACAAATGGACACCACATCAGTTTAGAAAAATAAAGTCTCTTTATCTACATCAAACAAGACCAAAACAACAAAAATCCAACATATATGTATCAAAATATCACTTTTAGACAGGTATTTTAAAAAACGCACTTGTAGAAACAAATAGCTCCTCCTTGGCCTATTACGACATCATGACAGGCATAAATCTAAAGTATGACGCCGACCCGAAAGGTGCGCGGTGTTGGGCACGGAGCCACATGGATACACAAACAACAATACCTTGGAAACGAAGTCAGTAGACAAAGCACTGCATCGTGGAGGTGAGGCGTCGCTGCCGAGGTGAAGCTGGTTCCTTTCTGCCGTAGGGTAGGCAAGGTGTTGAGTCTGTGGGGAGGTGAGGTATCGACTCCAGGACAGGGTATTTAGGCAGCGTCGGCAGTGAGGCGTCAGTTCCAGTGAGGTGATGCGACGTCAAAGAGTTTGCGAAGTCACCCTCATCAGTTATCAGCTCTGGGATAATGGGTTGCTGGCGGTGGATTAGTAGGTGCGAGTGCTGGCATCGGGAAGGCCGATAACTGCAGCCATCAGTGGGCGTCGAAGGCAATTGGAGCTGCGGTGCAGGTGGGGCGGTGCATCCAGCACTTAATGAGCAGTGCCTGCGGCATTGGTGCAGTTTGTGGCATCAGTTGTGGCGTTGCTGATGGCATCAGAGTTGTTTTTCTTGCTTTTCAGCACTAACCACCCAATTCTTAGGGCCCAGGAACTGGAATTGGTGCCCTTTTGAATGCAGAAGTTCACAGAGGAGTCCAGAAGCTGGTCAGTAGGTTGCAGGTGAAGTCTTTGTGGCCATGAGACTTTGGAAAAGGAGGCCAGCACACAGGCTCTTGGAGAGTCTTCTTCAAGCAGGTTCACAGCAAAGTTCCAGTCTTTGTACTCTCCTTGGCAGAAGCAGCAACTTCAGGCCAACCCAGCAAAGCACAGACAGCACAGGGCAGTACTCCTCCTTACAGCTCGCCAGTGCTTCACCTTGGCAGAGGTTTCTCTTGAATCCAAAAGTGATCTAATTCTCTGGGGTTTGAGGTCCAATACTTATACCCTATTTTCTCTTTGTTCCTTTTGTGGCAGGGGTCTCTGAGCCCAGTCTAACCAAGTTCTGTCCTCTCTGGTGCAGCATCACTACAGGAGGTGGAGACGACAGCATTGTGCAAAGGAGACACAGCCTATTCAGGTGCAAGTGAAACTCCTCTAACAACTCTAAATGCAGTCAAGGTCTATTCAGCCCAGCTATTAGTCATCCAGGAAAGTCAGGACACACCTCAACCCCCCTTGTGGCTGTCTACAGTGAATAGACATCCCCAGCACCTGTCACTCCAAAACCAGACAGTCAATACACAAACAGCAGAGGCAAACAGAATGGTTAAACAAGAAAATGCCTACTTTCTAAAAGTGGCATTTTCAAACATAATTTAAAAATCATCTTCCTAAAAAGATGTGTTAGTAAATTATGAGTTCAGAGAGCCTAAACTCCATTTCTCTATCTTGTCCCAATGGAATGGTATTCTTGTAAGATGAGACAAAGCAACTCCCATGTTAGTCTATGGGACAAATAGCCTTTCAATAGTGAAAACAAAATTGGCAGTATTTCACTATCAGGACATGTAGAGCACACCAGCACATGTCCTACCTTTTACCTACACTGCACCCTGCCCATGGGGGTACCTTCGCCCTACCGGAGGGGTGCCTTACATGTAAGAAAAGGTAAGGTTGGGGCCTGGCATGTGGGCACACTTGCCAGGTTGACATGGCAGTTTAAAATTGTGTGCGCAGACACTGCAGTGGCAGGTCTGAGATACTTTCACAGGGATACTAATGTGGGTGGAACAATCAGTGCAGCAAGCCCTCTAGTAGTATTTGATTTAAAGGCCCTGGGCACACACAGTGCACTTGACTAGGGACTAACCAGTATATCAAATATGCCAGTCAAGGATAGCCAATCATAATATCAATTTCCACAGGGAGCACTTGCGCTTTGACACTGATCAGCAGTAGCAAAGTACCCAAAGTGCCCAAAGCATCTAAGCCAGCAAAAACGACGTCCAGCATTCCATCAAAAATACAGAAGGTAGAGACAAAACATGAGGGAAAACCACACCAAGGATGCCAAGTCTAACATGTGTCCCCTTCAGCTGAAAAGTGAGGAGAACTACCCACCCTCTTGGGAGTTCTCATCACTAAGGCGGAAGAATCTGGACAGACCATCAGCATTGGCGTGTTCTGTACCAGGGCGGTGTTCCACCATAAAGTCCATTCCCTGTAGGGAGATGGACCACCTCAACAGTTTTGGGTTCTCACCCCTCATCTGCATCAACCATCTGAGGGACCTGTGGTCTGTCTGAACCCAGAAGTGAGGCCCAAACAAGTAGGGCCTTAGCTTCTTTAGCGCCCAGACCACAGCAAAAGCTTCTCGCTCAATTGCACTCCACCTCTGTTCTCTGGGAAGTAGCCTCCTACTAATGAAAGCTACAGGTTGGTCCAAGCCCTCGTCATTCAATTGTGAGAACTGCACCTACACCATGCTCTGAAGCATCTGTCTGCACAACAAATTCTTGGGAGAAATTGGGTGGCTTGAGCACGGGTGCTGTGCACATGGCAGATTTCAGGGCATCAAAAGTGGTCTGAAAGGCATCAGTCCAGATCACTTTCCTTGGCTGCTTCCTCAAAGTCAGTTTTGTCAAGGGGGCAACAATGGTGCTATACTCCTTGACAAACCATCTGTAGTAGCCGGTGAGACCTAAGAAGGCTCTCAACTCTGTCTGGGCCTTGGGAGCTCCCAAGCCAAAACGGTGTCAATCTTAGGTTGTATGGGCGCCACCTGGCTGCTTCCTACCTGGTGCCCTAAGTAAACCACAGACCCCTATCCTATCAGGCACTTGCTGGCCTTGATAGTGAAGCCTGCCTTCTGCAGAGCCTTCAACACTTCACAGAGGTGTTGCAAGTGTTCCTCCCAGCTGAAGCTGAACACTGCAATGTCATCCAGGTAGGCAGCACTGAATTTCTACAGCCAGGGCAGTACCTGGTTGACCAGTCTCTGGAACGTGGCAGGGCTGTTCTTCAACCCAAATGGCATGACCTGGAACTGGTAGTGCCCATCTGGTGTTGAGAACACAGACCTCTCTTTAGCCCCATCAGTCAAGGCTATCTGCCAGTATCCAGACGTTTAGTCAAACGTACTGAGGAACTAGACAGCTCTCAACCGATCAATGAGCTCATCAGCTGTGGGGATGGAGTGCGCGTCAGTCCTGGTGACGCCATTGAGCCCACGGTAGTCCACACAGAACCGAAGTTCAGGAGTGGCACCGGGTGCAACAGCTATCGGAACCAAGACCACTGGGCTAGCCCAGGGGCTGCTGGAGGGCTCTATCACCCTAAACGCCAACATCTTGTAAACTTCTTTCTTGATGCTAGCCTCGACCTTGTCAGATAACCTGTACATTATGTGTTTCATAGGCAAACTGTCCCCAATGTCCACACCATGGACACACCAATTGGTGATTCCTGGGATCAGGGAGGCGAACTGTCTCAGTACCTGGTGACAGTCCTTCTGCTGCTCTGGGGTCAGAGTGGGAGAGAGGTTCACACCATCCACTGACCCATCATGCTCCCGGGCAGACAGGAGGTCAGGAAGAGACTTACTCTCCTCTTCCATCCCATCATCTGTAGCCAGGAGCATAGTCACTTCAGACATCTCAAAGTGAGGTTTGAGGTGGTTCACTTGCAGTTCCCTCAAAGGGTTCCTAGGAGACTGCAAGTTCACCAGGTAGGTGACTTCACTCTTCCACTCCACCACCTGAAATGGCCCAGTCCACTTGTCTTGGAGTGCACAAGGCTCCACTGGTGCAATCACCTAAACTTTCTGGCCAGGTTGAAACTCTACCAGAGTGGCATTCTGGTCATACCAAGGTTTAATTTCTTCCTGGCTGGCTTCCAGGTTTCCTGAAGCACTGAGTCTGGTTTCTGAAGGCCAGCATGTAGCTAAATACATCCTGGGGAGTCTTACCAGAAGTTTTATCCCAGCACTGCTTCATCAGACTGAGGGGTCCTCTTGCAGGATGCCATATAGCAATTCAAAGGGATTAAACCCTAAGGATTTCTGTGGTACCTCCCTGTAAGCAAATAGCAGGCATGGCAAGAAGACGTCCCGCTTATGCCTCATGGGTTCTGCAAGACCCTTAATCATGCCTTTCAGGGTTTTGTTGAATGTCTCAACCAACCCATTTCCTTGGGGATGGTAAGGAGTTGTGAATTTGTACATTACACGGCCACACTCCTCCCATAAACACATCATATACCTAGATATGAAGTTGGTACCCCAGTTAGATACCACCTCCATGGGGAACCCCACATGGGAAAAGAACCCCATCAACGCATGGCTCACCACAGGGGCTGTGGTTGTCCTGAGAGGGACAGCTTCCGGGTACCGGGTGGCATGGAGCACCAAGATATACTTGCTGCCTAAAGCTGTCTTGGGTTCCAGTGGCCCCACAATATCAATTCCCGCCTGCTCAAAAGGGGTGCTCACCACAGGGAAAGGTTGGAGGGAAGCCTTACACTTCCCCCCATTCTTGCAGCTTCCCTGGCAAGTCTGACAAGACCTACAATGAGTATCCGTGTGCCTTCACATTTGGGACCAAAAGAAGTGGGTTACAAGCCTGTGAAAGGTCTTGCCATGCCCCAAATGTCCTGCCAAAGACATATCATGAGCTAGACCCAGTAGGAAGGTCTTGATGCGCTCGGGTACCCCCAGCACACAGGCTGACCCTGGCTCAGCAACCTTAAGCTCACTATATAGGAGACTATTCTCCCAATAAATCCAATGTGATCCAGACTGATCACCTGCTGCTTGGTCTGCAGCCTGTTGCTGCAAACCAACAAGCGTAGGGCACTCCATCTGTGCCTCGCAGAATTCCTCCCTGGTGGGACCCTCTTCCTGCTGCCAATGGGTCAGCTCAGGTCGATCGGCCAGTTTGGCCATTTGCTCCCCTGTAGGTTTCAGGGCATCCCCATCAAGGTATGCCTCCTCCTGGACTGTGGGAATGTCTGGGGTGGGTTTCTGTGCCCCCTGCATCTCCTCTTTCTGGCAGGCACCTGGGCCACTGTTTCAGGCTCCAGGTCCTCTTGAGTACCCCGACTGGCTGCCATTGGTCACACAAGCCTTCTCAGGCAAACCCAACATCTTCAAATGAGCCTGGCGTGCCACCTCCTTCCAAGTGGAACTCTCCAGGTCATTGCCAAGCAGACAGTCGTGGATAGACACATAATGACCTTCAAGGGACTTGAGACCCCCCCATTTAAAGGGAACCTGCACCACCTTACACAGGTGCTCAGAGTTGTCTGCTGCAACCACAGGGTGAAGTACTTTGGGGATTACCTGCTCTTCAGGCACCCATTGATGCCTCAGCAGATGTCACACTGGCTCGTGTCCCTCCTCCCACCCTCCTCCCATTGATGGTCACCCACTGCAGGTACTTCTCAGTTTTATCCGGCAGACAGGTTTCCTGGACCATCTCTCTATATCCTAGCGAGATAAGGGTCATCACATTTGGCTCCCCCCCTTCACTGGGAACCAACTCCTCCCCCAGCACTACACTAACTAACCCCGGTGATGGTGCACCAGTGGGTGCCGGTGTGGCCTTGGGACACTTGGGATCCCCTTTCATGTGACCCTCCTGCTCATATGCATAACACTTGCGGGATCACCTATCGCCTGGCTTACCTGTAGGGGGCCATGGCGTCTTGACACTGGGGAGATGGGAATCTTTATCCTGGGAACTATTTTGGAGCCCTTTAGAGAACTCCTTTTGGTTATCCTTGTCCCCCTCACTCTTCTGCTGGGGACCCTGCCCACCCTTGGCTGGGTTACCCTTGTCCCCCCACTCTTCTGTTCAGGACTCTGCCCACCCTTGGCTGGGTTTCCCACATACCCCTTGTGAACCCTGGCACTCATCCAGTGGTCCACCTCCTGAGCAAGCTTCCTGGGGTTAGGCAGCTTACTATCCATTAGATGCTGGTGCAGTTCTGGAACACCAATTACTAGACAAGTGTTCCCATGCTATTAAATCATCAGCCTCTTGTGGTCAGTAACCTTGCTGCCCTTTATCCAACCATCCAGTGTTCTGCAAAATAAATTCACAAATTCCACCAAAGTGTTAGACTCAAGTTTCTTAAAATACCTGAATTTCTCCCTGTACTGCTCAGGCGTGAGCCCATACCTGAGGCATAAAGCCTCCTTCATATTGGGATAAGTGAGAGTACCCACCTCCTCCAAAGGTCTCAGGGTGTTCCTCCCATTGGCCTCAAAGTGTTTCCACAGGCCCGCCCCACAATGTTTCTCTGGGACCTCATTCATAAGAAGCGCTGCCTCATAAGATTCAAACCAAGCATAAATAACCTCCCCCTTCTGGAAATTCTGTACTAGATATTTAGGAATGTAGACCTTCCCCCCAGACTGCATTGGCTGTACACTGCCACCATTGGAACTGGACTTTGCCTGCTTGGCCCTGATGTCCAGCTCCCTCATGCTCAAGGCATGTGCCAAAAGCAATTTCTCCTCCTCCAAGGCATGAGCATTCTCTTCTGCATGTTTTTAGTTCTCCGTGTCATACATAAGCTTCTCAAGCTCCCTCTGATGCTCTCCCTTCTGTCGCCTGTCCTCCAGCTCCTCTGGGGATAGACCTCTAGAACACAAGCTGCTGCCAGGCCTGGGGTGCCCTCCCCCCACTGGCAGATCTTGAGCTTCAAACTCCCCTTGCTGGCTTTGTTTATCCAGATCCACATCCTAATTTCCGTTCTCCCTAGCCTCTTTGGCTTTCCACTATGCCCCTAGGACCTTCTGCAGCTCCTCTTACATAGCAGAGCTCCTCATGGGACATCCAAAGCTCTTACAGAATTACTTGAGTTGATCTACTTTGTAACTACTCAGCATTTCAATATAAAACTCCAATTCTGCAGCCTCACTTGCTGGTTTACCACTTTCAGACATGGTGCATGGATATTTCAAGGGTTAACAAAAATAGAACCAAATAAACTGAGTATTTGGTTGCGTAATGGGCTGTATCAATTACTGTGGGTCAAGTACAAATGCAAATTCAATCCCACTGCTGCCAACAATGTTAAAAATGGGGGTCTCTAATTTGCAAAGGTATGCACCTTGTCAAGGTAGGGACCCTTGCTTCAAGTCACGGTAAGCGAGTTACACAATTTAGATAACCCCTGCTCACCCCTTGGTAGCTTGGCACGAGCAAACAGGCTCAGCCCAAAGGTAATGTGTAAAGTATTCGCATCCAACACACACAGTAACACAGTGAAAACACCACAAAAGGACACCACACTAGTTTCAGTTTAGAAAAATAAAGTATCCTTATCTAAACCAAACAAGACCCAAACAAAATAAATCCAACATACATCAAAATATCACTTTTAAAACAGTTATTTCAAAAATAGCACTGGTAGAAACAAATAGCTCCACCTGAAGGTATTACGATGTTGTGAGAGGCATAAATACAAAGTACAGTGCCGACCGCGAGGTGCGCGGCATCAGTCATGGAGTCACACATACCCCTAAACAACAATACGTTGGAAACAAAGTCAATAGACGATGCACGGCAACATGGAGGTGAGGTGTCAGTGCTGAGGCGTAGCCGGTTTCTTTCTGCCACGGGGGGGGTCAAGGCGTCAAATCCATGGAGAGGCGAGGAGTCGAGTCCAGGACAGGGAAGTTAGCCGGCAATGTCTGTGAGGCGTCAGTTTCGGTTAGGCGATGCAACGTCAAAGAGTTCGTTAAGTCACCCTGTCATAACGGGATGCTGGCACTGGCAGTGATGGTGCCGGTGCGAGTGTCGGAGTCAGGAAGGCCAATAACTGCAGGCATCAGCGGGCGCCAAAGGGTGAGGAGCTGTGGTGCAGGTGGGATAGTGGCTTTTCTTGCTTTGCAGAACCAACCACACAATTCTCATGGCCCACGAACTGGAATTGGTGCCATTTTTAATGCAGGAGTCCACAGAAGATTCCAGATGCTGGTCAGTGGGTTGCAGATGAAGTCTTTGTGGCCCTGAGACTTCAGAACAGGAGGCCAGCACACACAGGCCCTTGGAGATTCTTCTTCAAGCAGGTTCACAGCAAAGTTCCAGTCTTTGTCCTCTCTTTGGCAGAAGCAGCAACTGCAGCCCAACCCACCAAAGCACACACAGCAAATGGGGAGTACTCCTCCTTACAGCTCTCCAGCTCTTCTCCTTGGCAGAGGTTTCTCTTGAGTCCAGAAGTGATCTAATCCTCTAGGATTTAAGGTCCAATACTTATACCCCATTTTCTCTTTGTTCTTTTTGTGGCAAGGGTCTCTGAGCCCAGTCCAAACCAGTTCTTTCCTCTCTGGTGCAGCATCACTACAGGAGGTGGAGATAGCATTGTGGAAAGGAGACACTGGCTACTCAGGTGCAAGTGAAACTCCTCCCACCACTCTAAATGCAGCCAAGGTCCATTCAGCCCAGCTGTGAGTCTCCCAGGAAAGGCAGGACACACCTCAACCCACCTTGTGGCTATCTACAGTGAATGCACATCCCCAGCTTCAGTCACTCCAAAACCAGACAGTCAATACACAAACAGCAGAGACACAGAGAATGGTTAAAGAAGAAAATGCCTAAAAGTGCCATTTTCAAACACACTAAAAAGATGTGTTAGTTAATTCTGAGTTCAGAGAGCCTAAATTCCATTTCTCAATCTTGTCCCAATGTAAAGTTATACGTGTAAGATGTTACAAAGCAGCTCCGATGTTAGCCTATGGGACAGATAGCCTTTCAATAGTGAAACACTAAATTGGCTGTATTTCACTGTCAGGACATGTAAAGCACACCAGTACATGTTGTACCTTTTACCTACACTGCACCCTGTGCATGGGGGTTCCTTGGGCCTACCAGAGGGGTGCCTTACATGTAAGAAAAGGTAAGGTTGGGGCCTGGCAAGTAGGTGCACTTGCCAGGTTGACATGGCAGTTTAAAACTGAGTGCACAGACACTGCAGTGGCAGTTCTGAGATACTTTTACAGGGTACACATGTGGGTGGCACAATCAATGCTGCAAGCCCACTAGTAGTATTTGATTTACAGGCCCTGGGCACATACAGTCTACTGGACTAGGGACTTACCAGTAATTCAAATATGCCAATCATGGATGCCCAATCATAATACTATTTACACATGGAGCACTTGCACTTTGACACTGATCAGCAGTGACAAAGTGCCCAAAGCATCTAAGCCAGCAAAAAAGACATCCAGCATACCATCAAAAATACAGGAGGTAGGGGAAAAATTCAGGGGAAACCACGCCAAGGATGCCAAGTCTAACAGTAACATTTTTTTTTTTTTTTAAAGATTTAACCCTCTAATCATCACAGTACTTATCTCTTATATACTTCCTCTCAAAAACAAGGATCACAATATGCATTGCTACTAAAAGAGTGTATCGAGAACTCATCTACTCCTTTTTACTATTCATGGTCCCGCGAGATAGTAAAAATGTGTTTAAAACATTTTACATTTATTATCTTCACAGTAGTTATCCCTTAGATACCTCCTTTCTGAATCTGGGGAGAACAGCATGCCTTTCTGCTGCCCCCTTAATTAACTTTTTTACTTCATTCCACAACACCTCCAATTTTTCACAGTAACCAGTAATGGCGGCCACTGCATTTCTAATATTCTAACAGCCAGCCAATCAGAGTGCTCGCACTCAGGAGACTCGCAGGAGCCTCTCGCTTCTGTGAGAGCATGTAGGCTCACAGGAAAAATTGGCCTCTCGACCAATCACAGGGCTCCATTTTTGATTTTGCGCTCTCATGGGATGCCGCAGAACTCTTGTGAGCCCAACTGCCAAAATATACAATTATTTTTTACTCTCAATATCTCAAAATCTACTGAACACATTTACACCAAATCATAAAAAGCACGATCTGCGGACCAAGATCTAGTTTCTGATTAATTATGAGGAATGCAATTATTCCTTGAAATGCATCTTCAGTGCATGTTTGACATGTATTTAATACTCAGCCACTTTCTTTTTCACCTAGAAAGAAAAGTGACGAGTGGGTGAGTCTGACTCTGCGCCAGCCTCCAGCCGCGTGCGTGAATCCTGATCATTGGAAGACATCTTGCAGAGGTGTGTGGAATGCACTTAAAACACAACAACAAAGCACTGTCTCGCTAAACCACCTCACTGGGTTTCATACAACGCTCTCCACTTCAGGACCCACAGCTGGTGCTGCCTGGGGCAATATGCAAAATAGGGGTCTCTGTATTGTCACCTTCAACACAAACAAGCATTCACCCCTGACTCTCAATGTGCTCATACGGTTAAGGGTGGGCTTCTAGAGGCTCCCAGCATCCATGGGAGCACACATACTCACCCCCGTTGTGATATGCACCCCTGGGTATTTTCTGCACTGTTTGCCTTAGGGTGTCTGTGCATGGATATATTATGTCCCCCAGCTGTAGGCAGGAGCCACCAATGTGCCAGAGATGTGCTTCCATTCAGTGACCGAAGCAGCCACGTATTACGCATCAGTGCACCCCAACACTGTAAGAGACTGCACAGGAGAGCACAGCCGAGAACCCATGAGATTATGGTTCCTCTGCACTGCATGGGACTGTAGAAGAGCACTGTCTACAGCCCAGTGCTAACATGGTCTCTCCACAGTGTAATCCACGGCATAAGGGAACACAGCCCAGAACCCCGAGCCACCACTGGTCCCTCCACAGCAACTGATGGAATGGTTATCCTTTGTTAATTAGCTTTTGGCTATCACACATTGATGCAGAGGATTCGATTCTCTGTGTCCCGCTTCTGTCCTTGGGGTGTCTCTCCCACTGTTCTTCACTCTTTTTCAATATTCTATACTTCATCTCTCCCTCTGTATCCCTTCTTACAGTGTTTGAATCACTCAATGTCCCTAACCTCTCCTTTAAGCAGAATCATTCGTTCTCTCATTGCATCACCCACCCTCCCCGCAATTCAACTTAAAATCTATCTATCTATCTATCTATCTATCTATCTATCTATCTATCTATCTATCTATCTATCTATCTATCTATCTATCACACAGAACACAGATACACACAAACACTTGAGTTCAGACTTGGTGACATATGCCCAGGCCAGGCCTATTCTATCTCTCTTTCCTGATTTATGTCCTGAACACACATACACACAAATGCACACACTCTCAAAATCACACTCACACGCACCTTCCAACCAGTAAAAGCACTCACACAGCCTCTCAGGCACAAGCACCCATACCTACACTCACAGCACACTACAGTATTTCACACACGCACACTTTGTTTCGCATTCTTGTGTGTGTGTGTTGCTCTCCCAGTTATTGTTGTATTTCACTCGTATGTCTCCTAGCACACGTAGGTTTTCTCCCCAGTCGTGGCCCCGTGGTGTTGTTTTCCTTTTTTGCACATCTCTTCCTCCTTATGTCTCAATCATTTTGCTGAGGCTCGCTCAACTGAATGCAAAAGAAAAAAAAGAGGGTGGGTTGTCGACATCAAAATGGCAAACTTCAACTGGAAAAAATATGGCTAACTCCAAACGGGTACCAGCACTTTGTGGTGGCAGACAGTAGTGCAATTTAAAAGAACAAGTATCTGTAATGCAATAGGTCTCACATTTACGAGAGTTTGAGCTATTGTCATTGTAAATGACAATGTCTTTTATTTATGTGTCGTTTTTAAAATAGATAAATAAAAGGCATTTACAAGAGCAGAGACAGCATCAGCAGCAGGATATTTAACACTATTGGATGCAGAGTAGTGACAGCATCAGATAGAGAGCCAACAGTATCAGCAGTAACAGCATCAGTAGAAGGGAGGTGTGAGCATCAGAAGCACAGTGGTGACAACATCAGATGAGAGCAATGACAGGATCAGATGGAGAGCAGTGACAGCAACTGCAGAAGCATGGTGAGAGCATCAGCATGAGGGCAGTGACAAAATCAGATGGGAAGAGACAGCACTAGCAACAGGTTGGTAACAGCATCAGAAAGAGAGCAATGCCATTATCAGCTGAAGAGCAGTGACAGCATTGACAGAATGTGGTGACAGCATCAGATGCACAGCGGTGACACCTTCAGTGGGAGGGCGATGGCAATATGAGAAGAGGGCAGTGACAGTATCAGATGCACGGTGGTGACAGCATCAGTGGGAGGGCAATGACAGTATCAGATGGAGAGTGGTGAAAGCATTAACTGGAGGGCGTTGCCAATATCAGCATGAGGGCAGGACAGCATCAGAAGAAGATCAAAGACAGCATTAGCAGCAGGATATTGACACTATCAGATAACAGTAGTGATAGCATCAGATGGAGAGCTGTGACAGTGTCAGTAGTGACAGCATCAGCACAAGGGAGGTGTGAGCATCAGAAGCATTGGATGAGAGCAATGACAGGATCAGATGGAGAACAGTGACAGCATTTGCAGAAAGACAGTGAGAGCATCAGATGCACAGTGGTAACCGCATTAGTGAGAGTGTGATGATGACATACTAAGGAGGGCAATGACTGTATCAGATGAAGAGCAGAGACAGCAGCAGCAGGGGAGCAATGAAAGCAGAGTCAGCAGGAGAGCAGTGACAGCAGGAGAGCAGTGACAGCAGCATTAGCAGGAGAGCAGTGACAGCAGCAGCAGGAGAGCAGTGACAGCAGTGTGAGGTGAGCAGTGACAGCAGCAGCAGCAGAGCAGTGACACAGAAGCAGCAGAGCGGTAGCCTCAACAGGAGAACAGTGACAGTATCAACAGGAGAGCAGTGGCAGCAGCAACAGGAGAGTATCAGGAGGAGATCAGTGACAGCTGTGCCAGCATGTGAGCAGTGACAGCATCAGGAGAGCAGTGACGGCAGCAGCAAGGGAGCAGTGATGGCAGCAGCAAGGGAGCAGTGACAGCAGCAGCAAGAGAGCAGTGATATTAGTGTGAGAAGAGCAGTGACAGCAGCAGGAGAGCAGTGTAAGCAGGAAATCAGCAGGAGAGAAGTGACTGTAGCAGCAGGAGAGCAGTGACAGCAGCAGAAGGAGAGCAGTGACACCAACACAGGAGAGCAGTGACACCAGCAGCAGAAGAGCAGTGACAGCAGCAGTAGGAGAGAACTGACAGCAGCAGGAGAGCAGTGACACCAGCAGGAGAGCAGTGACAATATCAGCAGACGAGCAGTGACAGTGGAGTCAGCATGTGAGCAGTGACAGCATCGTCAGCAGGACAGCACTGACAGCACAAGCAGGAGAGCAGTGACAGCATCAGCAGGAGAGTATTGACAGCAGCTGGGGAGAAGTGAAAGCAGCAGTAGGAGAGCAGTGACAGCAGCAGCAGAGCAGTGACAGCATCAATAGGAGAGCAGTGCAGCAGCAGCAGCAGAACAGTGACAGCAGCAGGAGAACAGTGACAGAAGTAGCAGGAGAGCAGTGACAGAAACATCAGAGCAGTGACAGCAGAAGATGAGCAGTGTGAGGAGAGCAGTGACAGCAGCATGAGAAAAGCAGTGACAGCAGCAGCAGAGCAGTGACAGCAGCAGGAGAGCAGTGGGTGCAGCAGGAGAGCAGTGACAGCAGAAGCAGGAGAGCAGTGACAGCAGCAGGAAAGCAGTGACAGCAGCACCAGGAGAGTAATAAGAGCAGCAGGAGAGCAGTGAGAGAAGTAGCAGGAGAGCAGTGACAGCTGTGTGAGGACAGCAGTGACAGCAACAGGAGAGCAGAACAGTAACAGCAGGAGAATAATGGCAGCAGGTGAGCATTGTCAGCAGTGTGAGCAGAGCAGTGGCAATAGCGTGAGGAGAGTAGTGTCAGTAGCCTCAGCAGGAGAGCAGTGACAGCAGAGTCAGCAGGAGAGCAGTGACAGCAGCAGCAGGAGAGAAGCTGACAGAAGTATCAGCAGGAGACCAGTGACAGCAGCAGCTAGAGAGCAGTGACAGCAGTGTGAGGAGAGCAGTGACAGCAGCATGAGGAGAGAAGTGACAGCAGCATCAGCAGGAGGGCAACTGCAGGAGAGCAGTGACAGCAGCATCAGGAGAGCAGTGACAACAGGAGAGAAGTGACAGCAGAGTCAGCTGGAGAGCAGTGACAGTAGCATGAGGAGAACAGTAACAGCAGAGTCACCAGGAGAGCAGTGACAGAAGTGTGAGGAGAGCAGTGAAAGTAGCAGCAGGAGAGCAGTGACAGAAGAGTCAGCAGGAGACAGCAGCGGGAGAGCAGTGACCACACCAGTAGGAGAGCAGTGACAACAGAGTCATCAGGAGAGAAGTGACAGCAGAGTCAGCTGGAGAGCAGTGACAGTAGCATGAAGAGAACAGTGACAGCAGAGTCACCAGGAGAGCAGTGACAGAAGTGTGAGGAGAGCAGTGAAAGTAGCAGCAGGAGAGCAGTGACTGAAGAGTCAGCAGGAGACACCAGCGGGAGAGCAGTGACCACACCAGTAGGAGAGCAGTGACAGCAGAGTCATCAGGAGAGAAGTGACAGCAGAGTTACCAGGAGAGAAGTGACACCAGTGTGAGGAGAGGTGTGACAGCAGCAGCAGGAGAGCAGTGACAGTGGCAGCGGGAGAGCAGTGACAACAGTGTCAGGAAAGCAGTGATAGAAGCAGGAGAGCTGTGAGAGCAGAGCAGCAGGAGCACAGTGATAACAGCAGTAGGAGAGCAGCGACAGCAATGTGAGCAGAGCAGTGACAGCAGAGTCACCAGGAGAGCAATGACAGCATCAACAGAAGAGCAGTGACAATGGAGTCAGCAGGTGAGTGGTGACAGCAGCAGCAGAGCAGTGACAGCAGAATGAAGATAGCAGTGACAGAAGCAGCAGGAGAGCAGTAACAGCAGCAGGAGAGCAGTGACAGAGGTAGCAGGAGAGCAGTGACAGCAGCAACAGAGCAGTGACAGCAGCATGAGGAGAGTAGTGACAGCAGCAGTAGAGTAGTGACAGCAGCAGCAGGAGAGCAGTGGCAGCAGCAGGAGAGCAGTGACAGAAGTGTGAGGACAGCAGTGATGGCAGAAGCAGAGCAGTGATAGCAGCAGCAAGAGAGCAGGGACAGCAGCAGCAGGAGATCAGTGACACCAGCACAGAAGAGCAGTGACACCAGCAGCAGAAGATCAGTGACAGAAGCAGCAGGAGAGAACTGACAGCAGCAGGAGAGCAGTGACACCAGCAGGAGAGCAGTGACAGAATTAGCAGGAGAGCAGTGACAGCAGCAGCAGGAAAGCAATAACAGCAGCAGGAGAGCAGTGATGGCAGCGACGGCAGCCACAGGAGAGCAGTGACAATATCAGCAGAAGAGCAGTGATAGTGGAGTCAGCATGAGAGCAGTGACAGCAGCATCAGCAGGACAACACTGACAGCACAAGCAGGAGAGCAGTGACAGAATCAGCAGGAGAGTATTGACAGCAGCTGGAGAGCAGTGAAAGCAGCAGTAGGAGAGCAGTGACAGCAGCAGCAGAGCAGTGACAGCAGCAGGAGAGCAGTAACAGAAGTAGCAGGAGAGCAGTGACAGAAACTTCAGAGCAGTGACAGCAGAAGATGAGCAGTGACAGCAGTGTGAGGAGCAGTGACAGCAGCATGAGAAAAGCAATGACAGCAGCAGCAGAGCAGTGACAGCAGCAGGAGAGCAGTGACAGCAGCAGGAGAGCAGTGGGTGCAGCAGTAGAGCAGTGACAGCAGGGTGAGGACAGGACTGGTAGCAGAAGCAGAGAGCACCAGGAGAGCAGTAACAGAAGCAGGAGGAGAGCAGTAACAACAGGGTGAGGAGAGCAGTGAGAGAAGTAGCAGGAGAGCAATGACAGCACTGTGAGGAGGGAAGTGACAGCAGAGTCTCCAGGAGAGCAGAGACAGCATCAGCAGAAGAGCAGTGACATTGGAGTTACCATGTGAGCAGTGACAGCAGCTTCAGCAGGAGAGCAGTGACAGCAGAAGCAGGAGAGCAGTGACAGCAGTAGGAGAGAAGTGGCAGTAGTGTGAGGACATGAGTAATAGCAGAAGCAGAGCAGTGACAGCAGCAGGAAAGCAGTGACAGCAGCACCAGGAGAGCAATAAGAGCAGCAGGAGAGCAGTGAGAGAAGTAGCAGGAGAGCAGTGACAGCTGTGTGAGGACAGCAGTGACAGCAACAGGAGAGCAGAACAGTAACAGCAGGAGAACAATGGCAGCAGCAGCAGGAGAGCATTGACAGCAGTGTGAGGAGAGCAGTGGCAATAGCGTGAGGAGAGTAGTGCCAGTAGCCTCAGCAGGAGAGCAGTGACAGCAGAGTCAGCAGGAGACCAGTGATATCAGCAGCTAGAGAGCAGTGACTGCAGTGTGAGGAGAGCAGTGACAGCAGCATGAGGCGAGAAGTGACAGCAGCATCAGCAGGAGGGCAGCTGCAGGAGAGCAGTGACAGCAGCAGCAGGAGAGCAGTGACAACAGGAGAGAAGTGACAGCAGAGTCAGCTGGAGAGCAGTGACAGTAGCATGAGGAGAACAGTGACAGCAGAGTCACTAGGAGAGCAGTGACAGAAGTGTGAGGAGAGCAGTGAAAGTAGAAGCAGGAGAGCAGTGACAGAAGAGTCAGCAGGAGAGTAGTGACAGCAGCAGGAGAGCAGTGACAGCAGAAGTAGTAGAGCAGTGACAGCAGAGTCACCAGGAGAGAAGTGACAGCAGAGTCACCAGGAGAGAAGTGACACCAGTGTGAGTAGAGCTGTGAAAGCAGCAGCAGGAGAGCAGTGACAGTGGCAGCAGGAGAGCAGTGACAACAGTGTGAGGAAAGCAGTGATAGCAGCAGGAGAGCGGTGACAGCAGAGCAGCAGGAGAGCAGTGATAACAGCAGTAGGAGAGCAGCAACAGCAGTGTGAGCAGAGCAGTGACAGCAAAGTCACTAGGAGAGCAGTGACAGCATCAGCAGAAGAGCAGTGACAGTGGAGTCAGCAGGTGAGTGGTGACAGCAGCAGCAGAGCAGTGACAGCAGCATGAGGATAGCAGTGACAGTAGCAGCAGGAGAGCAGTAACAGCAGCAGGAGAGCAGTGACAGATGCAGCAGGAGAGCAGTGACAGCAGCAACAGAGCAGTGACAGCAGCATGAGGAGAGTAGTGACATCAGGAGGAGAGTAGTGACAGCAGTAGCGGGAGCGCAGGGGCAGCAGCACGAGAGCAGTGATAGAAGTGTGAGGACAGCAGTGATAGCAGAAGCAGAGCAGTGACAGCAGCAGCAGAGCAGTGACAGCAGTGTGAGGACAGCAGTGATAGAAGAAGCAAAGCAGTGACAGCAGCAACAGAGCAGTGCCAGCAGTGTGAGGACAGCAGTGACAGCAGCAGCAGGAGAGCAGTGACAGACGTAGCAGGAGAGCTGTGACAGCAGTGTCAGGAGAGCAGTGACATCAACAGGGGAGCAGTGGCAGCAGTGTGAGGAGAGCAGTGAAAACAGGGCAGCAATGACAGCAGCAGCAGGAGAGCATTGACATTAGTGTGAGGAGAGCAGTGGTAATAGGGTAAAAAGAGCAGTGACAGTAGCCTCAGCAGGAGAGCAGTGACAGCAGAGTCATCAGGAGACCACTGACAACAGCAGCCAGAGAGCAGTGACAGCAGTGTGAGGAGAGCAATGACAGCAGCATGAGGAGAGCTGCAACAGCAGCAGTAGGAGAGCAGTGACAGCACAGTCACCAGGAGAGCAGTGACAGTAGCATGAGGAGAGCAGTGACAGCAGCAGGAGAGCAGTGACAGCAGAGCAGCAGAAGAGCAAAAGAGCAGTGAGAGTGGCAGCAGAAAAGCAGTGATAACAGCAGTAGGAGAGCAGTGACAGTAGTGTGAGGAGAGCAGTGACAGCAGCGTCACTAGAAGAGCAGTGACAGCATCAGCAGAAGAGCAGTGGCAGTGGAATCAGCATGTGAGTGGTGACAACCGCAGCAGAGCAGTGACAGCAGCATGAGGATAGCAGTGACAGAAGCAGCAGGAGAGCAGTAACATCAGCAGGAGAGCAGTGACATAGGTAGCAGAAGAGCAGTGACAGCAGCAACAGAGCAGTGACAGCAGCATGAGGAGAGCAGTGACAGCAGCAGGGGAGTAGTGACAGCAGTAGGAGAGTAGTGACAGCAGCAAAAGTGCAGTGACAGCAGCATGAGGAGAGCAGTGACAGCAGCAGCGGGAGAGCAGTGGCAGCAGCAGGAGAGCAGTCACTGAAGTGTGAGGACAGCAGTGATAGCAGAAGCAGAGCAGTGACAGCAGCAGCAGAGCAGTGACAGCAGCAGCAGGAGAGCAGTGACACACATAGGAGAGCAGTGACAGCAGTGTGAGGACAACAGTGATAGAAGAAGCAGTGACAGCAGCAGCAGAGCAGTGCCAGCAGTGTGAGGACAACAGTGATAGAAGAAGCAGAGCAGTGACAGCAGCAGCAGAGCAGTGCCAGCAGTGTGAGGACAGCAGTGACAGAAGCAGGAGGAGAGCAGTGACAGACGTAGCAGGAGAGCCATGACAGCAGTGTGAAGACAGCAGTAACATCAACAGGAGAGCAGTTGCAGCAGTGTGAGGAGAGCAGTGAAAACAGGGCAGCAATGACAGCAGCAGCAGGAGAGCATTGACATTAGTGTGAGGAAAGCAGTGATTATAGGGTAAAAAGAGCAGTGACAGTAGCTGCAGCAGGAGAGCAGTGACAGCAGAGTCAGCAGGAGACCAGTGACAACAGCAGTCAGAGAGCAGTGACAGCAGTGTGAGGAGAGCAGTGACAGCAGCGTGAGGAGGGCAGTGACAGCAGCATCAGCAGGAGAGCAGCAGGAGAGCAGTGACAGCAGCAACAGCAGGAGAGCAGTGACAGTAGCACAGTAGTGACAGCAGTGTGAGGAGAGCAGTGACAGCAGCAGCAGTAGAGCAGTGACAGGAGAGCAATGACAGCAGCATGAGGGGAGCTGTAACAGCAGCAGTAGGAGAGCAGTGACAGCAGCATGAGGAGATCAGTGACAGCAGCTGCAGGAGAGCAATAAGAGCAGCAGGAGAGCAGTGAGAGAAGTAGCAGGAGAGCAGTGACAGCTGTGAGGACAGCAGTGACAGCAACAGGAGAGCAGAACAGTAACAGCAGGAGAGCAATGGCAGCAGCAGCAGGAGAGCATTGACAGCAGTGTGAAGAGAGCAGTGACAATAGTGTGAGGAGAGTAGTGTCAGTAGCCTCAGCAGGAGAGCAGTGACAGCAGAGTCAGCAGGAGAGCAGTGACAGCAGGAGAGAAGTGGGGAGAAGTGTCAGCAGGAGACTAGTGACAGCAGCAGCTAGAGAGCAGTGACAGCAGTGTGAGGAGAGCAGTGACAGCAGCATGAGGAGAGAAGGGACAGCAGCATCAGCAGGAGGGCAGCTGCAGGAGAGCAGTGACAGCAGCAGCAGGAGAGCAGTGACAAGAGGAGAGAAGTGACAGCAGGGTCAGCTGGAGAGCAGTGACAGTAGCATGAGGAGAACAGTGACACTACTGAGTCACTAGGAGAGCAGTGACAGAAGTGTGAGGAGAGCAGTGAAAGTAGAAGCAGGAGAGCAGTGACAGAAGATTCAGCAGGAGAGTAGTGACAGCAGCAGGAGAGCAGTGACAGCAGCAGTAGTAGAGCAGTGACAGCAGAGTCACCAGGAGAGAAGTGACAGCAGAGTCACTAGGAGAGAAGTGACACCAGTGTGAGTAGAGCTGTGACAGCAGCAGCAGGAGAGCAGTGACAACAGTGTGGGGAAAGCAATGATAGCAGCAGGAGAGCAGTGACAGCAGAGCAGCAGGAGAGCAGTGATAACAGCAGTAGGAGAGCAGCAACAGCAGTGTGAGCAGAGCAGTGACAGCAAAGTCACTAGGAGAGCAGTGACAGCATCAGCAGAAGATCAGTGACAGTGGAGTCAGCAGGTGAGTGGTGACAGCAGCAGCAGAGCAGTGACAGCAGCATGAGGATAGCAGTGACAGTAGCAGCAGGAGAGCAGTAACAGCAGCAGGAGAGCAGTGACAGAGGTAGCAGAGCAGTGACAGCAGCATGAGGAGAGTAGTGACAGCAGGAGGAGAGTAGTGACAGCAGCAGTGGGAGCGCAGTGGCAGCAGCACGAGAGCAGTGACAGGAGTGTGAGGACAGCAGTGATAGCAGGGGCAGAGCAGTGACAGCAGCAGCAGAGCAGTGACAGCAGCAGCAGGGGAGCAGTGACACACATAGCAGGAGAGCAGTGACAGCAGTGTGAGGACAGCAGTGATAGAAGAAGCAAAGCAGTGACAGCAGCAGCAGAGCAGTGCCAGCAGTGTGAAGACAGCAGTGACAGCAGCAGCAGGAGAGCAGTGACAGACGTAGCAGGAGAGCTGTGACAGCAGTGTCAGGACAGCAGTGACATCAACAGGGGAGCAGTGGCAGCAGTGTGAGGAGAGCAGTGAAAACAGGGCAGCATTGACAGCAGCAGCAGGAGAGCATTGACAGTGTGAGGAGAGCAGTGGTAATAGGGTAAAAAGAGCAGTGACAGTAGCCTCAGCAGGAGAGCAGTGACAGCAGAGTCATCAGGAGACCACTGACAACAGCAGCCAGAGAGCAGTGACAGCAGTGTGAGGAGAGCAATGACACCAGCATGAGGAGAGCTGTAACAGCAGCAGTAGGAGAGCAGTGACAGCACAGTCACCAGGAGAGCAGTGACAGTAGCATGAGGAGAGCAGTGACAGCAGCAGGAGAGCAGTGACAGCAGAGCAGCAGAAGAGCAAAAGAGCAGTGAGAGCGGCAGCAGAAAAGCAGTGATAACAGCAGTAGGAGAGCAGTGACAGTAGTGTGAGGAAAGCAGTGACAGCAGCGTCACTAGGAGAGCAGTGACAGCATCAGCAGAAGAGCAGTGTCAGTGGAATCAGCATGTGAGTGGTGACAACCGCAGCAGAGCAGTGACAGCAGCATGAGGATAGCAGTGACAGAAGCAGCAGGAGAGCAGTAACAGCAGCAGGAGAGCAGTGACATAGGTAGCAGGAGAGCAGTGACAGCAGCAACAGAGCAGTGACAGCAGCATGAGGAGAGCAGTGACAGCAGCAGGGGAGTAGTGACAGCAGCAGGAGTACAGAGACAGCAATATGAGGAGAGCAGTGACAGCAGCAGCGGGAGAGCAGTGGCAGCAGCAGGAGAGCAGTGACTGAAGTGTGAGGACAGCAGTGATAGCAGAAGCAGAGCAGTGACAGCAGAGCAGTGACAGCAGAAGCAGGAGAGCAGTGACACACATAGCAGGAGAGCAGTGACAGCAGTGTGAGGACAACAATGATAGAAGCAGAGCAGTGACAGCAGCAGCAGAGCAGTGCCAGCAGTGTGAGGACAGCAGTGACAGAAGCAGCAAGAGAGCAGTGACAGGCGTAGCAGGAGAGCCATGACAGCAGTGTGAAGACAGCAGTAACATCAACAGGAGAGCAGTTGCAGCAGTGTGAGGAGAGCAGTGAAAATAGGACAGCGATGACAGCAGCAGCAGGAGAGCATTGACATTAGTGTGAGGAAAGCAGTGATTATAGGGTAAAAAGAGCAGTGACAGTAGCTGCAGCAGGAGAGCAGTGACAGCAGAGTCAGCAGGAGACCAGTGACAACAGCAGTCAGAGAGCAGTGACAGCAGTGTGAGGAGAGCAGTGACAGCAGCGTGAGGAGGACAGTGACAGCAGCATCAGCAGGAGAGCAGCAGGAGAGCAGTGACAGCAGCAACAGCAGGAGAGCAGTGACAGTAGCAGAATAGTGACAGCAGTGTGAGGAGAGCAGTGACAGCAGCTTGAGGGGAGCTGTAACAGCAGCAGTAGGAGAGCAGTGACAGCAGCATGAGGAGATAAGTGACAGCAGCTGCAGTAGAGCAATAAGAGCATCAGGAGAGCAGTGAGAGAAGTAGCAGGAGAGCAGTGACAGCAACAGGAGAGCAGAACAGTAACAGCAGGAGAGCAATGGCAGAAGCAGCAGGAGAGCATTGACAGCAGTGTGAAGAGAGCAGTGGCAATAGTGTGAGGAGAGTAGTGTCAGTAGCCTCAGCAGGAGAGCAGTGACACCAGAGTCAGCAGGAGAGCAGTGACAGCAGCAGCAGGAGAGAGGCGGGGAGAAGTGTCAGAAGGAGACCAGTGACAGCAGCAGCTAGAGAGCAGTGACAGCAGTGTGAGGAGAGCAGTGACAGCAGCATGAGGAGAGAAGTGACAGCAGCATCAGCAGGAGGGCAGCTGCAGGAGAGCAGTGACAGCAGCAGCAGGTGAGCAGTGACAACAGGAGAGAAGTGACAGCAGAGTCAGCTGGAGAGCAGTGACAGTTGCATGAAGAGAACAGTGACAGCAGAGTCACTAGGAGAGCAGTGACAGAAGTGTGAGGAGAGCAGTGAAAGTAGCAGCAGGAGAGCAGTGATAGAAGAGTCAGCAGGTGAGTAGTGACAGCAACGGGAAAGCAGTGACAGCAGAAGTAGGAGAGCAGTGACAGCATAGTCACCAGGAGAGAAGTGACAGCAGAGTCACCAGGAGAGAAGTGACACCAGTGTGAGAAGAGCAGTGACAGCAGCAGCAGGAGAGCAGTGACAGTGGCAGAAGGAGAGCTGTGACAGCAGAGCAGCAGGAGAGCAGTGATAATAGCAGTAGGAGAGCAGCAACAGCAGTGTGAGCAGAGCAGTGACAACAGAGTCACCAGGAGAGCAGTGACAGCATCAGCAGAAGAGCAGTGACAGTGGAGTCAGCAGGTGAGTGGTGACAGCAGCAGCAGAGCAGTGACAGCAGCATGAGGATAGCAGTGACAAAAGCAGCAGGAGAGCAGTAACAGCAGCAGGAGAGCAGTGACAGAGGTAGCAGGAGAGCAGTGACAGCAGCAACAGAACATGGACAGCAGCATGAGGAGAGTAGTGACAGCAGCAGGAGAGTAGTGACAGCAGCAGCAGGAGCGCAGTGGCAGCAGCATGAGAGCAGTGACAGAAGTGTGAGGACAGCAGTGATAGCAGAAGCAGAGTAGTGACAGCAGCAGCAGAGCAGTGACAGCAGCCGCAGGAGAGCAGTGACACACATAGCAGGAGAGCAGTGACAGCAGTGTGAGGACAACAGTGATAGAAGAAGCAGAGCAGTGACAGAAGCAACAGCAGGAGAGCAGTGACAGTAGCAGAGTAGTGACAGCAGTGTGAGGAGAGCAGTGACAGCAGCAGCAGGAGAGCAGTGACAGGAGAGCAATGACAGCAACATGAGGAGAGCTGTAACAGCAGCAGTAGGAGAGCAGTGACAGCAGAGTCACCAGGAGAGCAGCGACAGTAGCATGAGGAGAGCAGTGACAGCAGCAGCAGGAGAGCCATGACAGCAGTGTGAGAAGAGCAGTGAAAACAGGGCAGCAATGACAGCAGCAGCAGGAGAGCATTGACATTAGTGTGAGGAGAGCAGTGATAATAGGGTAAAAAGAGCAGTGACAGTAGCCTCAGCAGGAGAGCAGTGACAGCAGAGTCAGCAGGAGACCAGTGACAACAGCGTCAGAGAGTAGTGACAGCAGTGTAAGGAGAGCAGTGACAGCAGCATGAGGAGGGCAGTGACAGCAGCATCAGCAGGAGAGCAGTGACAGTAGCAGAGTAGTGACAGCAGTGTGAGGAGAGCAGTAACATCAGCAGCAGTAGAGCAGTGACAGGAGAGCAATGACAGCATCATGAGGGGAGCTGTAACAGCAGCAGTAGGAGAGCAGTGACAGCAGAGTCACCAGGAGAGCAGTGACAGTAGCATGAGGAGAGCAGTGACAGCAGCAGCAGGAGAGCAGTGACAGCAGAGCAGCAGAAGAGCAGTGAGAGCGGCAGCAGAAAAGCAGTGATAACAGCAGTAGGAGAGCAGTGACATTAGTGTGAGGAGAGCAGTGACAGCAGTGTCACTAGGAGAGCAGTGACAGCATCAGCAGAAGAGCAGTGGCAGTGGAATCAGCATGTGAGCAGTGACAGTAGCGTCAACAGGAGAGCAGTGACTGCAGGAGAGCAGTGACAACAGCAGCAGGATAGTATTGACATCAGCTGGAGAGCAGTGACATCTGCAGCAGGAGAGCAGTGACAGCAGCAGCAGAGCAGTAACAACAGTGTGAGGAAAGCAGTGACAGCAGAGTCAACAGGAGAGCAGTGGCAGCATCAGCAGAAGAGCAGTGTGAGTGGAATCAGCATGTGAGTAGTGACAGCAGCAGCAGAGCAGTGACAGCAGCATGAGGATAGCAGTGACCAAAGCAGCAGCAGAGCAGTAACAGCAGCAGGAGAGCAGTGACAGAAGTAGCAGGAGAGCAGTAACAGCAGCAGGTCAGCAGCAACAGTGCAGTGACAGCAGCATGAGGAGAGCAGTGGCAACAGCAGCAGGAGAGCAGTGGCAGCAGCAGGAGAGCAGTGACAGAAGTGTGAAGACAGCAGTGATAGCAGAAGTAGAGCAGTGACAGCAGCAGCAGAGCAGTGGCAGCAGCGTGAGGACAGCAGTGACAGCAGCAGCAGTAGAGCAGTGACAAAAGTAGCAGGAGAGCAGTGACAGCAGTGTGAGGACAGCAGTGACAGCAGCAGGAAACAGTGACAGCACTGTGAGGAGGGCAGTGAAAGCAGGAGAGCAATGACAGCAACAGCAGGAGAGCAGTGACAGAAGTGTCAGCAGCAGACCAGTGACAGCAGCAGCAGGAGAGCATTGACATCAGTGGGAGGAGAGCAGTGATAATAGGGTGAAGAGAGCAGTGACAGTAGCCTCAGCTGGAGAGCAGTGACAGCAAAGTCAACAGGAGACCAGTGACAACAGCAGCCAAAGAGCACTGGCAGCAGTGTGAGGAGAGTAGTGACAGCAGCTTGAGGAGGGCATCAGCAGCATCATCATCAGGAGAGCAGCAGGAGAGCAGTGACAGCAGTAGGAGAGCAGTGACAGTAGCAGAGTAGTGACAGCAGAGTCAGCAGGAGTGCAGTGACAGCAGTGTGAGGAGAGCATTGACAGCAGGAGAGCAGTGACAGCAGCATGAGGAGAGCTGTAACAGCAGCAGTAGGAGAGCAGTGACAGTAGAGTCACCAGGAGAGCAGTGACAGCAGCAGCAGGAGAGCAGTGACAGCAGAGCAGCAGGAGAGCAGTGATAACAGCAATAGGAGAGCAGTGACAGCAGTGTGAGGAGAGTGGTGACACCAGAGTCACTAGGAGAGCAGTGACAGCATCAACGGATGAGCAGTGGCAGTGGAGTCAGCATGTGAGCAGTGACATCAGCATCAGCAGGAGAGCTGTGACAGCAAGAGAGTATTGACATCAGCTGGAGAGCAGTGGCAGCAGCAGGAGAGCAGTGACAGCAGCAGCAAAAAAGCAGTGGCAGCAGCAGGAGAGCAGTGTCAGCAGTGTGAAGACAGCAATTACAGCAGCAGCAGGAGAGCAGTGACATAAGCAGCAGGACATCAGTAACAGGCACAGGAGAGTAGTGATAGAATTAGCAGGAGAGCAGTGTGAGGATAGCACCGACAGCAGCAGGAGCGCAGCAACAGCAGTGTGAGCAGAGCAGTGACAGCAGGAAAGCAATGACAGCAGCAGCAGGATAGCAGTGACAGAAGTGTCAGCAGCAGGCCAGTGACAGCAGCAGCAGGCGAGCACTGACAGCAGTGTGAGGAGAGCAGTGATGATAGCGTGAGGAGAGCAGTGACAGCAGAGTCAGCAGGAGAGCAGTGACAGCAGAGTCAACAGGAGAGCAGTGACAGCACCAGCAGGAGATAAGTGACAGAAGTATCAGCAGGAGAGCAGTGACAGCAGCAGCCAGAGAACAGTGACAGCAGTGTGAGGAGAGTAGTGACAGCAGTGTGAGGAGAGCAGTGACAGCAGTGTGAGGAGAGCAGTGACATTAGCAGAGCAGTGACAGCAGCAGCCAAAGAGCAGTTACAGCAGTGTGAGGAGAGCAGTGACAGCAGCAGAAGCCTGAGAGCAGGGAAAGCAGCAGCCAGAGAGCAGTGACAGCACTGTGAGGAGCCTCAGCAGGAGAGCAGCGATAGCACCAGCAGGAGAGAAGTGACAGAAGTATCAGCAGGAGACCAGTGACAGCAGCAGCCAGAGAGCAGTGACATCAGTTTGAGGAGAGCAGTGAGAGCAGTGTGAGGAGAGCAGTGACAGCAGTGTGAGGAGAGCAGCGACATTAGCAAAGCAGTGACAGCAGCAGCCAAAGAGCAGTTACAGCAGTGTGAAGAGAGCAGTGACAGCAGCAGCCTGAGAGCAGGGACAGCAGCAGCCAGAGAGCAGTGACAGCAGTGTGAGGAGAGCAGTGACAGCAGCATCAACAGGAGAGCAGCAGGAGATCAGTGACTGCAGCAGAACAGTAACAGCAGAGTCCGCAGGAGAGCAGTGACAGTAGCATGAGGAGAGCAGTGTCAGCAGAGTCATCAGGAGAGCAGTGACAACAGTGTAATCACGGACAATGCAAACCGAGACAAAAAGCAATATCGAGGAACATGAATACTAAGTATAAGACAGATGACTTTCACTTCTGCATGTCGTAACAGACAAACAGCATGCTGGGGGTCAAAGTGTTGCAATGGCCCCAACATCTTGTGTTCCTGGTCAAACAGCGAAGGTATAACACAAATGACTTTCACTTATGCATGTTATAAAACACAAACAGCATATCACAGCACACCCAAAAACAACATCACACAAAATAAAGAAAATATATGTATATAAACTACAACAGAAATACGTTTTAATTTAGCAAACAAACAGCATGCTACACAGCTTGGACAATAAAACATCATGTAGAATAACAAAACAAAAAAATATAACAAATGCATTTCACTTGGTAAAATTACAAAAATGTTACAAATAAAGAACTTCTAAATAAAAATATTACCTCCTCTGCAGTGTCACAGATTGCAAAAGCAAGACATATGTTGTGCAGCCTAAAACAACTATAAATAAACCAGGGCGGTTTGTAAAACACAAACAGCACATCCTGCGTGCTTTTGCAGCTAAACAAAGAACCCATTAGTTAAGTAAATAGTCCTCATGAACTGGTAATAAAAGCTGCTGAGTAAAAACACAAGTAAAAGGTCCAGTCCTCTTGGGAGGTTACAAATACAGACAAGGCAGTACTAAGGAGAGACTAACAAGCCTAATCATGAATCAAAAGCATGAATTTAAAAAGGACAGCAACAGGAGCCAATTGAAAAGATGGGCAGAAAATGGGTGGAGCTTCTATTCCACACCTCAATACAGCATGCCGCAGCGCATGCGCTGCCCAGGCTCGCCCTAAAAATGAAGTCCAGGCTGAAGCGTGAGAGCATGTTTGTCTGACTTTGGGGCATATTCACAAGGAGCTATCGCCGAGTTAACGGCACTTTATCGCAGCCAAAGTCGAGATAAATGTATCGCTCCATTCACAAGCTGGTGCTAACAGCCGATAACACCAGTTTACCTGCGAAAGCATCCTCAAAAAACATTGCCACAGATGACCCCTGCAACTATCGCTAATGAGATGCAGAGTAGGCGTTCCCAAGCAAAAATCAGCGACAACACCACACCTCAACATTCTCAACGACCAGCCCGATCAGCGATAAGACCACAAAACAGGCGATAAGGCGCGTTAGCAGCAGGAATCTAACACCTGCTCTGACCTGGTGTAAAGTCGGACGACAACCTGCACCATCAAAGTGAGCCCAGCCCACAGCCACACATGAAGAACAAAAGATGCCATGGAGCTACTCACCATGCATCCCGGAGCCCCGAGAGGGCAACAACACCCACCGCCACCACCCCCCTCACCACCCTGGACACCCACCGCCCCCCCCCCCTCCGGACCAACACTGAGGCAGCAAAGACAACGACCCTCCGAAAATCCACCAACCCCACAGACCCAACACCAGAGAATGTCATTGCCCACTATATGCCCAAAGGGACAACCCTCCTCCGCATCCTGACCACCATAGCCCACAGGCTGGCGGTACCAACACAGCGGACAACCAACATCCCACCGCAGACACCGCAGACAAAGCTGCTGGCCGTGCTGCACGTGTTGGCCTCTGGTACCCTCCAACTAACCTCCGCCTGAGACGGAGGAGTCACACAGCCTGGCCAATCCAAGTCCCCCACAACGATCATGGATGACACCATCAGCTTGGTACCCCACTATCCATACCTCACACACACTGCGCAGGAACAGCCAGAGACCAAGCAAGGTGTGTACGCCACAGCTGGCTTTCCGCACGTGTCAGGGGTCAAGTGACTGCACACATGTCCTACTAGTGGCCCCTGGTGACACTGCACACAATAAGCGCAACAGAAAGCGCACGGATCCCACCAATGTGCAGGCAATAGTGGACCACTGTGGAATCTCCGACAATGACGTCGCCAACCACCCAGGCAGTCCATCATCAACCTGCGCCACCAGGATGGCACGCACGGAAATGCACTGCTCGTTGGCCAATACCAAATGCACACACCACACACCTCAACTCCACAATCATGCAACACACAACACAGGAAATGCACACGTCACAAGCTCACATACAACATGCACACCCACCAGACACGACAGCACAACTCACTGTGGGAACATGGGCCACCCATGTACATGAGCCATCAACGGCATGGCACCTCGGACAGACAATAGCAGAATGTCGGAAGAGGTGGGGACCAGGCATGTGCGAAGGAGGCAAGGGACTGATGAATGAGAATGTACACAATGCCAAGTGTGGCGTGGATGTGCTGGCCAGACTGCAGTATGCAGACCACACACAGATCCATATCGACACACACACCACTGGTGTTTGGGGTGTAGTGGACAGTGGACGCAACCATGTCACCCCAGCCAGTGAGGAAGACGCGGAAATGTAGCTTGTGACGTCCCCCCCGTAAGCGTGAGCGGAGTGGGCTGGCCCGGCGTACGCCAGGCCAGCGTAGGGGTGTGAATAAAAGGCACGTAACCCTGGGCGTGGTCCTCTTTTGGAATGCCCAATGTCTCTGCCAGGGCGGCGCCCCTCACCCGGCAAGAGGCCGACACCGTGAGCGGTGTTGCCAGCGATCCTGTGCGCCTGCTGCACCCCGGGACGCTGGTCCCCGAATCAGTCCTGCCTGCCCCTGCACACTCAGGCCTCAATGCCCACCTTCCGACACCGGCGTGTGTCGATGAGGGCCCACCACGTGCCGGTGCAATCTCCAAGCCCGAGGCCTGCGACCTTGGCAGCCTCCTCAGACCATCATGGCCTCCGCAACACAGGCCCGCAGTATTCCTTTCACATTGACGTGCTCCACCGGCATGCACAGCGGACAAGTAGGTCACACATTTGGAACTGAGTCTTGATTACACCATGGCAGAGCACATAAATCATGGCTGAGTGTATGTCACTATACACCCTTCGATACTACTGCTCTTGGCCTACACTGCACTCGAGTAGGTCACAGAATTGGAACTGAACATCGATTATTCAAAGGCAGAGTAGGAATCATTGCACGCAAGGAGAGGCATAAGAGGATGACGCGTTGCATTTGGGAGGAAAAAAGGATCATCATTACGGAGGTGATCGAACACTACAGACAACTTCCCTGATGTCACTAACTCTGTGCATCGCGAGCCTACGACACGTGGCTGTGGCCCACTGCTGACCACTGCCTCCGGCCTACACTGCGGTCCAGTAGGTCACAGAGTCTTGAATCATCAATGCCGGAGTTCATATCAGTGTACCGGCATCATCGCAGACTGCATCCCCTCTCAGCCCCGGTGCCACTAAGTCTGTTCCCCGATATTCATGGACACTCTCTGGTCGTACATTGGTGATGTTTGAGTCTATGGACTAGGGGGTAGTTTTCATCCTCATGCAGCTGATACCAAATTGGTGGTGGCAACGAGGCAGTCGCTTTCCACTCCTCCATTTGCTGCTTCCGGATAGCTTCTGCCCTCTGCATCATGCCCTGGAAGAACACCTTCCACTGTCCCCCGAAACACTCTGCGACATTCACCTCCGACATCGACGAGGACCCGCTCAGTCTGCGTGGCCCTACCTCAGTGGACCACAAGTCACTGTCCCGTGGCGGTGTGCCTGTGCCTGCCGCGGTGCACCCGGGGCCACTAACTCTGTGCAGCTCAAGTCAGGGACCCTGTCTGAATGAATATTGGATGACCTCTGTGACGGTGGTCTTGGGGTCATCGACGCCATGTGCATGTGGCCCTGCGCTCTCCGCTGCCTCTGGCCTCAACTGCGGACCACCAGGGCTCACACATCAAATCGAGTCCTGATCGGCCCGGACGTCGCATCACCGCAGGAGGCACACGCCACCATCGCCAGGGTCAACTCCAACCACCATCTGCCAGAGTCGAGACAGTGGTACTGGCAGACTGACGGAGTTGCTCTGACCTGTTGTGGATGCCATCATCTGCCTGATCCCATGCTCAGCACTCCAGGTGCCACTGACTCAGTGCACCGCAACCAATGGACCGTTACTGATTGAGTTTTGTGATGTGGAGATGTTGCGCAGCAATGTCACCTCAGGCAGTGTGGGAGACCTGGGACGTTGATGAGGAAGTTGCTGCAGGTCTAACACACCCCACTGCATCTGCATCAGGAATATCCAGAATGGACACAATCCAAGTTATTTTCATCACATGAGCGCGCACAGCTCTAGTGCCCCAACCTCAGTGCACTGCAACTCACGGACACTTCTGTTTGTATGTTGGGTGACCTCTGTACTTGCTCCGGCTCCCTCCATGTTGCTCAGCAGATGACTCTGTTATCCATGTGTTTTCTGTTTCCATTGCACTGGTGTCCACTGTTCAAGTTGTTGCCAGCACCGAGCACTCCGTGCAGGCTGGCTTATGCTCACCCCACACATATCCAGCACAGGCGTCACTGTACATGTGGCCCTGCCAATAAAGGGGCCGGGCGCACGTGCCTGTAGCCAGCTCAACATAATATCTGCGTGTGTCTCTATGGCAGTGTGGGTCTCCTTTGTGGGGTGTAGGTGGTCCCTGAAGGGTAATTAACACCCACGTATGTGATCTAGTTCGCCTTCCATGGGTTCGGACCACACCCGCACCTGTTCGGCCACCTCCTTTTGGCGTTCTGACACCTGGCATTGGGGTGCCATGTGTGGGTCGGTGAAGTGTTGTGGGCCAGTAGCTTGTCTGCCCTGGTCCTGGTTGTGGGTTGCGTGAGATGTCCATGGGCTGTTGTAGGGCGTCGGTGTCGAAGGTGTGTTGGTCGTGTCCTGCATCACTGATGGGTTGTCTGGTCTGACCTGCTGGAGGTGTTGTTTGTCCCTCTGCAATGTGAAGGGGAGATGCATGTTGACATTGTGTTGACATTTATGTTGGCGCATTGTGACTGTGTGACAATGTACATTGTGACTGTTTGGGCGGTGCTGGCAATTTGAGGGGGGACAGTGGACATTTGGACTACATGACTGTTGTGAGGTTGTACCCGTACATATGCATCTCACAGTTCCCTGCTCTGTCAAATGTGATTGGCCTGTTTCTGCGCATGGGCGGACCCAGTTGTGTCCCCTGTTCTGCAGTGTCGGTGTTGCACTTTGTGCCACATTGTCATGGGATGTGCTGTGATTGCCATGTGTGTGAGCTGCAGTGTGCCACGGGGATGGGGGACATGACCCTGGGTTATTGTGGGTGTGCAGTGTGCTACACGTCATTGTGCATGTGTGCCATTGTGCCCATCTCCCCCCGTCCCCCCAGGACCTGTTCGTTACTCACCCTGTTGTTGTTGTGTCAGGTCCTCTCGAGCTGTGTCCGTACTCCCACCTCCTTGCACCGTCTCCACACTGATGGCTGGCCTCCATTTCCTCCAGCTCCTCCTGTGGCGCAGGACTCCCACCTCCTGTCGCCGTAGCTGCCTTCCTGTTGGCAGCGGCTTTGGGCCTGGTTTAGGTTTTCACGTCATGCCAGCGCCTCTTGGCCTCCTCCATTGGCCTCCTCGGCACTCCGGCTGCATTCAAGGCGGTCTGAATGTGGGTCAGTTGCTGGCAGTGTTCTGTCACATCCGTGATGCTGGTCTTGTTCTGCTACGGACTGCACCCCGTCTTCCTCTCCCTCTTCTCCTTGGCCTTCCCCGACCCCGTTGGTCCTTGCTGGTGGTCTGTGGGGCTTGTGGGGTTCGCGTTGGCCTCTGCGCTGGGTCAGGGTGCATCCATGTTGCTACGCACTTTGGATTGTTTCTGGTGTGTTGTTTTTGTTGCTTCTATGGTGCATTTTCCCGCCAGACGCGTGGGATTTACAGGCCTGCCACTGGTTTTCGCTGCTTTTTGTATCGCGATCGGCCTCATCGCAGCTTTTTTGGCATTCGTGTTTCGCATTTTTGCGGCGTGGCGTTGATTTTAACGCGGTCAGTTGACGCGTTATCTGGAGACTATCGCATGGTACCGCCGTGTTGTGAATACTTGGTTAACACAGCGTAAATGTCCCGCGATAGACTGCGATGTTGAGGGTTGTGTTAAGTCACTTTTGCAATGGTTATCACACATTCTTGAGAATATGCCCCTATGTGTCTTTGTGCTGACCAGACGTACCCCCTTCCAATGCCAGTCACGGTTTGGGGAGCTGTGCATTAACCTTTTATGTCGAGTGCCTCTTTTCTTTCGACTCTCAATTAATTTCGGCTCATAGTTACCTTTTGTAGAGCAGGCCAAGGGGCTTAGCATGGCAAGTCCAGAGCTCTCCAAAAAGAGGACATAAAGTTTGCCAACATTTTTTTCCCTTTGTTTCCTGCTGTTCATTTAATTAAAAGTTCAGAAGACGGCTGCACTAAAACTCGAGTGAACTTGGATTGTCTCATCACATTGTCTCACAGTAAGTTTTTTTCATTTGAAACTAATGGAATTCAGAACAGGAAGGCAATGATTTTTTTTCCCTTTTCTTTTTTCCAAAAAGCTGTATTCTGCCACCGTAAACTGTTTAGATAGGGTGAAAACACACTTCCTACATCACAGTTCAACACTGTGTGTGTGTGTGTAAACATTTGGGCAAATATAAAATAAAAGTATACTTCTATTCAGAGAAATATTATGCAGAAATAAACACACTTTCCTTAGCATACCAAGGGACTATCATTTTACCACATCTGACAAAAATAACAACATTCAAAGGAGTGTGAGGAAACCCAGCTTAATGTATTTCGATATGTATTAATTACCATATTCATGATGTCATGGTGTTTGTAATTGATGGAACTCCTTGCAACATTTAAATATATGTTATAAAGCTGATTTTGGTGTCATCTTCCATTTTTAAACTTTCTTTTTCTCAGCGCACCCTCTATCACTCATCCAGATACAACCAGGCTGCACACGGAGTCATGCACCATCTGGTGAATATCAGCTGAGGACAGGGGCTGCTGCACTGGTGTGCACTTGCTAAGCTTGTCTCAGACTGCAGCTGCAGGACATTCCCCTTCGCAGCCATGCTGACAAGCACCCGGCTGCTGTCAGGGAAAGATGGGGCCATTTCATGTGCAGTACAAGCTTCCCTGCCACAGTCACTCACCCAGGGACGGACTGGCCATAGCAGGCACAGGGCGTTTTCCCAGTGGGTGGGGGCTGGTTTAGTCACTGGGGGCTGGTTTTGCAGCAGTACTGCAAAATCGCCCCCCCTGCAGCAAAAGCGGCAGTGGTGACCTAGCCCAGCCCCCCCAGGACCAGAGTTCAGTAGCACCCCAGCTCCCTCCCCTGCGGCCAATCAAGTGTAAGTGGCAGGGCTGTTTTCTGTTCCCCAGTCCGGCCGTGCACTCACCGCTGCAACGAAACAGACCCCTCCCTGTTCGTCTAGCGAGGCTCTCTTTCATGTAGACTGGAGAACACGAGCCCACATCCCCCGCATTATTGTACGCACAGCCAGACTCACATCACACATAAACAAAATGCCAACTTCTTCCTGGAAAGGAGGTTTGCACAAACAACTGCACATCATTCTAGGTTGTGGTCAGTGCTTGCAATCCTGGGCGGGTGGGAGTGTCAGGTCCGGTGCAGGCTTCCACTCATCAACAATGTCTGTTTCCTAAGGGGTTTGTTGCAGCAATTATATATATAATTATACTGGCGGTCGCCAGTAGGTAGTTATAGTTAGGACCTAGTTTGCATAGGAAAAGTGTTTTTTGATTTGCCAATATCTTTGGTGTCGTTTGACAAATCTTCGCAAAATTTTCAAAACTAATGGGATGGTCTGGTCAGCTGCTGTGTTTCGCAGTGTTTCGTCAAGGGGGGGGCGAGAAAAAGGGGGGTCCCAAAATGTGTTTTCTCCTTGTTAATTTCCATAGAAAACTTTAGACACGGCTACAGCCCGAACTGCAGAACAGAATTACACCAAATTTGGCAAAAAGGTAGCTCTTGGTTCAGAAAGCACTCTTTTTGTTAAATTGTGTAAATCTATTCAGTAGTTCCTGAGAAATGTAAACATTTCTCGGTCATACAAATATGGGCGCGGAGGATCCGTGAACTCTCCTGATCTCGTGCCTGAGATCTGATTGGCTGCCAACATTTCAAACCAGGATTTGTGGCAGCCATCTTGTGACTCAGTTGAACCGAGTCACAAGAAAAAAGGTCAAAAAAGGTCAAAAATCAAGAAAAGGGAACTTAGAGCCAGAGACTTGAAGTACATGATGCTCATTCCGGCACATCTCCGAGTCGTGGCAGACGGGAAAACGTAGCACTTCACATCCCCAGAGGAGGACTGGGATTGGCTGGAGGGCTGGCACACTGTCGGCCGGGACAAAGGCAAAGATTCAAATCATAGATGAGAGAGCATGGGTGGTAAGGAGATTGATGCCAGGGGAAGCCAGTTCTCGGGACTCGAGAGCTCACCCACAAAGGGAATATAAAGGGGCGAGATCACTGCTGAGGTAAGACTGAGCATGTCCGGGGGTAACCACATAAGAAGTGCTTGTGAAAGGCGACGTAACCAAGCCACAGGGACGGACTCTACTTGGGACTATGGGTCGGGGTGGTTCCTTTCTCTCCCCCCTTCCCTCCCCGAAGGGACACATAGAGACTGTTACTCATTGCTGGGTTCGGAGGGGAGGGTGAGAAATTGTGTTTGTTTTACTGGCTGTTTTGGTGGGACAAGTTCCTCCCCGGTTGAAGTTCTGGAATGTTAGATGATGGGCAACAGGCGCTCTGCAAGATCGGTATTTGGGGTATTAGCATCCAGGTTGGCAGGGTGGCAGGGCGGGGGGAGGTGGGGATGGATGGGGTTGTTGTGTTTCATGTTTTAAGCAGTCAATGCAGTGTGCAGTCAGCCGGTGATAAATGGGACCGGGTTGGAATGGGAAGGGGTGGGGGGAGTGATTCACGCCCTCACACAGCCAAAGACACCCACCAAGAAGGAAGTGCGGAATAACAACTTCAATGACTATTACTTTAACTAACTCCATGACGATATGGTCTTGGAATGTAAATGGTTTAAATAGCTGGTTGAAACGCACAATCACCCTACAATTCATTAAGCGTCATGCTCCCGACATTATCCTACTCCGCGAAACACATCTTAAGGGAAACCAATGAAAAGCATTGGATAGATTTGGTTATGCTCTGCTGGGGCACGCAGGATACTCTACGGGCTGCAGGGGGGTGGGGGTGCTATGCAGGAAAGCATCCCTTTCATTCCTCAGAATACTCAGGCAGGCTTCCTGGGCAGATACGTGGTGCTAAGTGGACAATGGGAAGGCCAAAACATTAAACTATGCTCGGTATATGCCCCGCCGAACATCCAGCCTGCCACGCTGGACGCGCTGGAATCACTCCTGTTAGAGCTCCCACAAGGGATACTGGCCCTGAGGGGGGATATGAACGACATACTCTCAGCGGAGCTGGATGTCCTGGGAGGTGTGTCCTCTGGGAGGAGGGTTGGGGCTCTGAGGGATTTCCTTAAGACTATGGGGCTGGGCAAAGTCTGGCGACATCACCACCCAGGGCTGTGACAATACACTCATCAGTCCGCGGCACATGGTAGTTTGGCATGACCTGACTATCTCATAGCACACACGTATGTCATGGGCCGGTTCAAAGACGCCAGCCACGTGGCCTGGGGGATATCTGATCATTCTCTGGTAGTGGCTGTACTGGAGGGCCCCAGCCGAGAGAATGTTGTGCCCCCACAGACCCAATAAGGAACAGAAACTGAAAAGTACACATCTTGAAAAGGAGATCCTGGAATTGGAGACCCGTGTGATGGAGCAGGAGGGGACGTTGAGTGAGTTGAAGCACCACCTTTCCCTTAGACAAAAAGAGCTGAGAGACTTGCTGGAAGGGGAAGCTAGGGCCCAGACGAGAGCCTTGAGATTCAGGGTCTACGAAATAGGAGTTAAGGCCAGCAAGTTGTTGACCTGGCATGAACGGCAGGAGACTTCGGCGAGGTGGGTTCCAGGAATCCTTGGAGATAGGGGGATATATTTGTGACGGGACGGGAAGTCGCAGAAGCGTTTGCCTCATACTACGAAGGTATAAATACTCCCACAGCGAGACAAACCGACGCGGACTGCTTGAACTTCCTTAGGGATATCAGTCTGTCGGGCCTATCAATGGGGGAAAGGGATAGCTTAGAAGAAGGTGTGATGGTGGAAGAGATAACACTGACCGCCTGTGCACTATGTTCAGGGAAGGCCTAGGGTCCAAATGGTCTCCTGGTAGAATTGTCCAACTGTATGCTAGACAAGACGGTGCCCCACCACCTATCGATGTTTCAAGAAGCTGAACAGACAGGGTGGTTGCCTCATGATCAGCGGACAGCAATCATAGTTGTCAAACCAAAGAGGGTAAGCCCCCAATGTGTTGTGGGCCATACCGACCGATATCACTGCTCAACTTTGAAGGAAAGGTGCTGGCAAAGGTTCTGGTGATGTGGCTCAGTACGGTTCTAGCATCTCTGGTGTACCCTGACCAGTCGTGCTTTATGCCACACAGGGGTACTAGACTTAATCTCTGCAGATTATTTGGAATCCTTCATGTAACGGACCTGAGCCCTTCGGTACTGGCGGCACTCCTCTCCCTGATGCCAGAATGGCGTTCGATAGTGTGGAGTGGAACTACCTGTGGGTGGTGCTGGAGCGCATGGGGTTCAGACCTAAGTTTATTGGTTGGATAAGACTGCTATACCAACAACCGCTAGCCAGTCTCCAGAGAATTCCCCCTACAGAAAGGGACAAGGCAGGGATGTCCTCTATCTCCAATTTTATTTCCCTGCCCCCTGAACCATTGGCGGCGTGGATCCGACAAGACCCCCTGATATGGGGTATTCCAGTAGGTGATGAGTGGGAAGACCGTATATCCCTTTATGCGGATGTTATCCTGCTGTATGTACAGCGACCATGGCAATCAATAGATAGGATTCTGCAAATATTCCGCATTTTTGGAGATTTCTCAGGCTATCGCATTAATTGGGATAAGTCCTTACTGTTCCCCCTGGCAGGGGGCGTACCTAAACTAACCTCTAGATGCGAAATCCCGGTGGAGTTAGTGGGGTTCAAGTATCTGGATATATATATAACGAGAAATCCTCAAAGTTATTATGACTAGAACCTGTTGCCCCAGTTGACCAGATTTCAACGGGATGCCCAGAGATGGAACGTATTGCCGCTGACTTTGATGGGCCGAGAGGCACTATTCAAAATGATGACACTCCCAAAGCTGTTAAATGTCCTTCAGAATAACCCCTGTTGGATTCTGATGCAATTCTTATATAATAGAGGCGGATCTATGCTCCCTGCTGTGGAATGGAGGGGATTCCGTAAGCTGCAAAGGTGTGTCTACGATGGGGGGCTGGTGATCCCAGATGAAAAACTAATCTATTGGGCATCTCAGCTGGTCGTGGTGAATGGCTGGACGTTTGGTGATCGGACGGAGCCAGCATATAGCGTAGACAGATTATATTTGGGAAACAAGGAATATAGCTCCCTCCTTTATGACAAAAAGGGAACAAAGGACCTGCCGACACACACACAAACAGTGACCAAAATATGGTGGGAAGGGGCGAAATACCTTGGCTGGAGAGACAGACTGACATAGATGACCCCCTGTGGACGGGTGACCAATTGACAGAAGTGAGCATGTTAAGGGGTTTCACGAAATGGGAAATACTGGGGTTGGAAAAATTGGGAGATGTCCACCAACAAGAGTATGGAATGGGCCCTGAAGAGTGGCTGCGCTACCTGCAGCTGGGCCATGCGTTACAGAGGGGATGAACTGGCAGAAGCGTCCCCTCTAGAGGTCAGACTGTTGACAGATCCCCTAGTAGAGCAGGCTATCTCGTTAATATATTAAAAAAACAAGTGTATAATGCACCAGACCCCATGGGACCACTTTGAACAGCGTGGGAGGGGGACATAGGTACACTGGAGGATTCAGATTGGGTGGAGGCCCTTCAGAGCCCCAGGGAAGTTGCAATAAGGTCTCGTTTCCGATTAATTCAACTGAAGGTCCTGCACAGACTATACTTTTCAAGGGGACTGTTGCGATGACTGAGCAAGCCAGACTCAGCCCTATGCCACAGGGGGTGCGGGTTTGAAGATCCCTATGGTGCGGCGATGGTTCTTACTGGGAATAGCCGGGGAAGAGGACTGGCCTAGATAAACCAAAATATGTCTGGCATTGTCAGGTGTGGTGGCTAAGCGTAACCTGGCCAGGTGCTGGGGGGCAAGAGCACTCCCACGAGTGAGGTACTGGCAAACAGAAATGTACTGGTGCTGGCTAGCAGAGCGTACAATATACCAAAGTAGGGGATGCCCTAAAAAATGGGAGAAAATCTGGGATCAATGATGAGGTTTCCTAGGACTGTGATGGGGTCCTGAACTTGTGAGCTGAGCACTGTATCCATAAGGTAATACCCTCTCGGACAACAAAAAGATAATAAAAAACAACTGGTCAAAATATTACCTTTGCAACCTGTATCACTGATGTACTGCTGTTTTTGTGTTGTTGCAATAAAAAGATCTATGAAAAAAAAATCAAGAAAAGGGGGCAGGGTAGATATACCCTGCTCAGAAAAAAAGATTTAAAAAAAAAAAATTGGGGGGATCCTCAAATCCGGCTAACGTTTTTTGTTAAAAAAACGAAGCGCGGGCTCCCGCACTTCGTTTCCTTGAAGCCCCCAGGTGGGCCAGGACCTGGGGGCAATTTAAAAATGGTGGGCCCCCGCATGGCCCGGGGACCGCCACCTACCCGGGGCTAATTATCTTTAATGTGGGGGGCCACGTGGCCCCCCGCTGCCCCGGGGACTGCCACCTCCCCAGGGCTAAATTTAGAAAGATGCATGGGGGGCTCCAGACCCTGACGAAGCCCCGGGGACCGCCACCTCCCTGGGGCTATTTTTAAAAGTAAAGTGTGGGGGGATCGAGCCCCCCCACACAGCCCCAGGGACCACCACCTCCCTGGGGCTATTTCAAAGATGGAAGGGGGGCCACGCTACAGTAAATGGCCCTGGGGACTGCCACCCCCCCAGGGTCGGCTCCATCAATGTTCCGGCGTTCCCACCCTCGGGACATTTCAGTTTGCTATGGCATGGCAGGAGCTCCTACCATGCCATATCAAACTCTGCTTCGCTTCATGGAAGCGAGAGCATGGAAAATGCTCTTGCTTCCATGAAGCGAAGCAGAATTGCTTATGGGCAGAGGGAGCTGCATGTGGCTCCCCCCGCAGTCCCCAAGGACGTGGCCATGCCCCGGGAGATGGGGTCCCCGGGGCCAAAAATGGCATCGGTAGGGGGCCCGTTCAGGCCCCCCTACCCATTTTTAATTTAAAAAATAAAATATGTGGTCATGCCCCGGGGAATGGGGTCCCCGGGGCCGAAAATGGCCCGGGTAGGGGGGCTGCGCAGGCCCCCCTACCCATTTGTATTTTTTTTTTTAAATAAAGGATGTGGCCATGCCCCCGGGGATGGGGTCCCCAGGGCAATATCGGCCTCAGGAGGGGGGCCGATTGGCCCCCTCCAAAAATGTAACAAAAAAAATAGAGGGCAAGCGGATGGGGTCCCGGGGCCAGGGAAGGGGGGCCATATGGCCCCCCTTCCTTAAGAAATATTATTATTAATTTTTTTAAGCTTGGCCCCGGGGGATGGGCTCCTCAGGCTGAAATCGGCCTGGGGAGGGGAGCCTCACGTCCCCCCTCCAATTTAACAAAAAAAAAGTAGCAAAGGCCCAGCCCTGGGGACCTGGTCCCCAGGGCAGAAATCGTCCTCAGGAGGGGGGCACACAGCCTCCTGTTTTATTACAAAAAAACAAAAAATGGGCCAGGTCCCAGGGGATGGGGTCCCGGGGCCCTAAAGCATCAAGAATTAAACAAAACAACGGAAGCCGGGAACTTGTCGAGGCCCCGCCCCCTTACTCCACTACTCTGCAAACGCGCCTCTCGGTGCACTGCTGGTGGGGTGATGGGGTCCCCTTGCGTCCTGAGGGCCTCAGGAGTAAAGTAGACTTCATCACCCGGGGAGCAGTGCATCAGGAGGCGCATTTGCAGAGTGATGGAGAAAGGGGGCGTGGCCTCTGACCACCTCTCAGCAATCCAGCTGTGTGGGGCTTACTAGAGGTAACAGTAGGGCTAGTTGGCCCTCAGGGTCCCTCAAGAGGCAAGGCGACTTCATCCCCCGACTAAGAGTATGCCAGGCGGTGCATTTGTAGAGTGGTGGAGAAAGGGAGCGTGGCCTGCGACCACCTCTCAGCAATCCCACTGTGTGGGGCTTACTGGAGGTAACAGGTAGGCTAGTTGGCCCCTAAGGACCCCGAGCAGTGAAGGGGACTTCATTCCCCAACCAAGAGAGTGCCAGGAGGCACATTTGCAGGCTGAAGGAGAAAGAGGGCGTGGCCTGCTATCAGAACTCAGCAATCCTGCTATGTGGGACTTACTGGAGGTAACAGGAGGGGTAGTTGGCCCACAAGGATGTCCTGGGGGCCAACTACCCCTCTTGTTACCTCCAGTAAGTCACACACAGCGGGATTGCTAAGATGTCTTCGGAGGCCACGCCCCCTTTCTCCACCACTCTGCAAACGCGCCTCCTGGCACACTACGGGTTGGGGGATGAAGTCCACTTTACTTCTGAGGGACCTTGGGGGCCAAGAAGCCCTCCTGGTACAGCCTATAAGTCCTGCACAACTGAATTCCTGAGAGCTGGTTGGAGGCCCAGCCCCCTTTCTCCAACACCCTGCAAATGCGACTACTACTTAATAAAAACTACGAAAATCACTGAAAAAACCACAGGTTTCAGGGACGTTATAGTTAGGAATTCGCATTAAAAAAAAACTTAGAAATTCACTAAAAAAAACACAGGTTTCAGGGACATTATAGTTAATAATTAGCATTTAAAAAATCTTAGAAATTCACGCAAAACAAATGTCACAGGGACGTTATAGTTAGGCTGACATTTCACTTGTACAAAACGAGAGAAATTCAGCCACTATAGTTAGCTGAGCTAACAATAACGAGCGTCCCTGCCAATGCACTGCTGATGACGTCACATATTACATCACTCATGACATGGTCAGTGACATCACTGATGACATCTTAAATAACATCACTGATGACATCCACATAATCTCTGATTCACCTATTCACACCCTAATATAACCTTTCATACACCCACTCCAAAATTCAGATTACTATTGTCGAAACCATAGACACACCAATACCAGTTAGTACATACCCACTCACTGATTCATAGGTCTAGACACATATCCACTCACTCACCCATACAGCCACTCATGCACGCAGTGACTCACCAATACAGCCACTGATATATGCACTCATACACCCATACAAACACTCACACACCACCACTCACCCATAGAGTTACTCACACACCTAGTCACTCACCCAAAGATTCAATCACACTGCCATTTACTCAACTATATAGTTATACACACACCACCTCGCTTATACATGCAGATACTAACACATACTTACTCTCTTATACAATCACTGACACAAGCACACACTCATCCATACAGCCACTCTCACAATCACTCACTCTCACATACAGTCACTTATATACTCCAACACTCACATATACTGGCTTACACATATGCAGTTACTCACCCATATACAACTGAGACATCCATTCACTCAACAACAGAGCCATATGCACATTCACTCACCCATACAGCCCCTCGCAGACACAGTCATGAACCCATACAGCTAGTGAATCACCCACTCACACATCCATGCAGGGAGTCACACCCACCACCCACCCACACAGCCACCCAGGCACCCATAGAGGTACTCAGACAATCAATCAATAACCCATATAGACACTCATGTAGCTACTCACCAACCCATGCAGCCACTTACACACCAACTGACAGACAGATACAGACATTCACACAGATTAGTCACTCACCCATACATTCACTGAGACACGTATAATCACTCCATTACACAGTCATTCACGCACCCACTGAATAATCCATACAGACACTCATACACCCACTCATTCTTCAATACACCTTGGCGTATATATATATATATATATATATATATATATATATATAACATTCTTAAACTTCTTAGAAACACTCACTGGATGATGTCATCAGTGATGTCATTTGAGATGTCATCAGTGATTTCATCAGGGTTGTCACTGACCATGTCATGAGTAATGTAACATGATGTCATCAGCAGTGCATTGCAGGGGTGCGAGTTATAGTTAGTTCAGCTAACTATAACGGCTGAATTTCTCTGGTTTTGCACGAGTGAAGTGTCAGCCTAACTATAACATCCTGGTAACCTTTGCTTTTTTCAATGGAAAAAAAATATATATATACTCACACACACACACATACATATATATATATATATATTTATATCATTGATGTCATGAGTGATGTCACTGACCATGTCATGAGTGATGCAAGATTTGAGGTCATAAGCAGTGCATTGTGGAGGTGTAAGTTAAAGTTAGCTCAGGTAACTATAACTGCTGAATTTCATTGGTTTTGTGCAAGAGACATCTGAGCCTAATCATAACGTTCCTGTATCCTTTGTTTTTTCCAGTGACACTATATATATGTATATATATATATATATAAATATATATATATATATATATATATATATATATATATATATATATATATATATATATATATATATATATATATATTAGAACACTCCAGCATTTGCGATCGTGCAGCCAGTAATGAGTGCACTACTGGGTCCAGGATTAAAGAATTAGTTTGTTGGCAAGTCATCCGCCCTGTCAGACGCATTTCAGCACGTCTCCTTCCTCAATGTCAGTGAAAATCAAATCTTTTTTGCATTTTGAATCATTTGATTGTATGTGAACGTGCAATACATTTCATTAAAACAAAAGACGGCACAACAAGTCTGTGAATACTCGTAAAACTGCCGGCCATTTTGTAACGTGTAATCCAGATCTAGCAGCAATCTAAAGTGAATTAACAAATACTAGCATACGGTTTTCTGATATATAGATATATCACTTGCAAAGCATGGTGTACAAATATACATTCAAAGTTACTGATTGAATAGATCACATGAGTGAAAAAAGAAGGGAGGAAAAACAGGAGATGAAGAAATAAAATGCAAGGAAGAATAATACTCAATTCCTCTACCATAGATATTCATCCTTCGGCTATTGTTACATACGCAGGACATCTCCTATACATAGGTTAATACCAAATAGCCAAGCCACTGGCAATCATTGCCATTGGTCACCCCTAACATAGCGAATTTCATATATCAATTTTCTACAATCAAGCCCTGGATGGGCAATCATCAATCTACACTTTAAGGCCCTCTGGTTGCCCCAGTGGGCCATCAGTTGCTACTAGCAGAATGTACAGTCTCTAAAAAGAACAAATGCTTTAAATTAAATAAAATTAGAAAATAAAATCCAATCGATGGACCAACAAGATAAATACATCTATTATACATCATGTTATCAACTCATTTCATATCGTCCATGACACGGACTAAGTTATCAGATGAGGGCGAGAAAATTCAAAGATTCAGAAAGTCAGACTTATCCCTCAAAACCTATTAGAGGAAGAGGGCAACAGGACAGGATAGTTCACTGGCCTAAATATACCCAGATTTCTTCATCATTATTCCGCCCATAAGGGGCTTTAGTGTGTAACTGAATGATGTACTTTGACTCTAAGGTTCACAGTTTTTTAGTTCTATCTCCTCCTCTTTCTTCTTTTGGTACTTGATCAATACAGAAGAACCTAAGTAGGTCACGATTACTATTGTGTACTGATTCAAAATGGCGGGAGACCGGATAGCTCAAATCTTTATTCACGATTGCCCGCATATGTTCAAGGTCCCTCTTTTTGGCTGGGTGTATGGTGCTCACAATATACCTTTTGGGGCAGGGGCATTCCAAACAATACACAGTGAATTCTGAATTACAATTCCGCAGTTTGTTGATTTTTTTGGTTACCTCCCTGCCACATCCTTGTGTAGTGTAATCATGTACTTTCTTGCTATTCTTACACGCTTTGCATCTAAGACAAGGAAAGAACCCTGTTATCGGGCCCTTCCTAACAGGGGTAGCCCTGTAGTGACTATGTATTCACTGGTCCTTTAATGAAGTACTTCATCTGTATGTGATTTGGGGATTACATGTGATGACTTCTCTAATGATGTTGTCGGTTGTAAGGATTCTCCAGTTTTTCTTAAAAATCTGTACTAGTTTGTGGGAGCTTGAGCTAAAGTTCGTAATCTTTCTAACAGGTCTCTCTCTTTCATTATTAATTGGTTTGGTACAGGTGTTGGTAACAAGGAGGCTAGATCTTTCCAACTTGTCAGCTTTTCTCACTGCCTCCTGTAAAATACCTTTGGTGTAACCTCTTTTGCTAAGCCTCTCAAGCATACTTTCCTTCGCTGTCTGGGACTCTCTATCAGTAGTGCAGTTGCGCTTCATATGTAGGAGTTCGCCGTATGGGATATTTTTTTTATTAAACTCCGGGGGTGATGGCTCCCTGCATGCAGTATTGAATTCCCCGCATGGGGCTTCCTATATAGTTTAGTCAAAAGTTTGTTCTCATCTACTTATACCTCCAAATCCAAATAGAAGACACTGGTATTACTGATATTCCCTGAGAAAAGTTTAGATCATTCTGATTAAGGACACTAATGTAGTGCCGAAACGCATCGGTCAGTGCGGATGACTTGCCAATAAACTAATTCTTTAATCCTGGACCTGAGAGTGCACTCATTACTGGCTGCGAGATCACAAATGCCGGAGTGTTCTAACGTATTGTGGCTCACCACCGTGGGAGTGGCACCCGAGACGCGAGGTGCGGCAGAGGGTGGAAATCTTGTGCGTATATATATATATATACATACACACACATATATATCATTGTACATGAGCATCAGATTAAATTAGACAACATCAAATTAGTTTAATTTTTAGCGCAAAAGATTAAGTGATGTGCAGAGAATCAAAGAATGTTGACCCAACACCAGGGCTCGATCCAAAGTCAACAGCTCTGGTTAGGCCACATCCATATTTCTCAATTAATATGTAAAGGTCGTACACAAGTGGCATGGTTGTTCTGACCATGCTGAGTGAGCACTTTCTCTGTTCAAATGGCTCTGCAAAGAGAAATAACAGCATCAACAAATACTGGAATGTTCATCCCGAGCCATGAATGGGACTACTTTCATGGTTTTGTTTTGAAACTGGACTTAGTGACATTGTTCAGCACGTTCACACTAGTGCACAAACAGGGCTAGTCATTTTAAATATCACTCACATATGGACCAGGACATTATGCATGGGTCAGAAAACATCGACTAACTCGTAATCAGGGCCTTCGTCTCTTGGCCTATTTGCGTGGAGGCTGTAGGTGTGTTAATATGTATGTGAATGGTGGTGTATAGGTTTGTTTCTCTATCTCCATAATTGCATGTAGGTGTCATCTCTGTCACCGTGTCATCCGTGGATGTTATGTGTCTGTCTACATATTTCCTGTGTGGGTTTAAGACAAACTACACCTCAATTGATATACAGCATTACAAACCATGCACCCCTTTGTGCTATGTTTCAAAGGACTAAACAATCATGAAAAGAGGTGGCGACAGAAAGAAAGGTATTTTAACCCTGGACGGGTCCAAAAAGGAATAATTTGCCACTGTGGGCTTTAGTGGGGCTGTGTAATTTTACTTATCAGGCCTGTGTGCTTTAAAGCATTTTGACTGACAGACCAGGAAGATTAATAACAGTGTAATCACTTGAAGCAAGCTGCCAGCAGGGTCTGCACTGAAGATGTGGGAGGGAAGGAGCCGAGCAGAATGTGTCACCTATAAATCAACTTCTACACTGCTAGGGCTGTCAGCCTAAGTAATTGTAGCTGACTGAGTTCTGAAAGGGAACATGCACGCTCAAGGAAAACCAAAGAATAGCAATTGCCAGAGTCAAGAGAACCTGTGAACTTGCCTTTGTAAAAGCGTTTGTATATGGGGAGAAGCAGAACTAAGTCTGCACTGAAATGCAGCTGGCATTGCTAAATGGTTCCTTAGAACCAAATGCTTTTCCTCTGATAAGGGAACATTCACACTGACCATAAAATTCATATTGAGAAAAGCGTGCACATTTTTGTGTTAATGGCATTTTCGATTTAATGTGATGGAATACATCTTTATCATGCACAAAGTTTAACGTACATAAATTGTATGTATGTATGCATGAGGTACTGATATAGCCTGTAGCCAGTGAAGAGCTGCTCAGAGTCAAAAGGAAATCAACAGTAAATGAGTGACTGGAGGGAAAGCTTGGTTCTGAGAGTGGAAGTGGACTTTTACTTTGTCCTGATGTAGTGTTCTTTAAAGAGGTGCGTCTTCAGTTCTTTCCAAAATTGGTGCAGATTGTAGGTGGTCCTGATGGATACAGGGATGTCGTTCAATATCTTGGCTGTATAAACAGAGAAAACCTTTTGCCTAGGGTGGACATAACTTGCGGAATTTACTGTATCATAATTACGAAGAATTACCACAAAATTACACGAGATTCTGCGTAATTAACGCAAAAAGAGTAGTTTGGCATTTAGCTCTATTTTCTCGGAGTAAAAATGCCCCCACACATCCAAAATGGACCTAAGGGTGCATTTTACACTATGAAATAGTGCTAAAAGCAAAACAACACAAATAGCAGCGCAATCTGTCCTCCAGAGTACTCCTGGCATTTAGTGATATTTTCTTAGTGCAAAATGCCACCTCACGTCCAAAATAGCGATAAATGCAAAACAACATGAAGTGAAGCACAAGCAGCCGCTCGCGATCACTAAATTCAATTGTTTCTGTGCTCAGTTTCTTCCCAAATGACTCTTATGCAAGCAGGCATTTTCTCGTATTTATGGGTAATGCCGCATCAAAGAGCAGAATTTTCGAAAATACTCTGGGGCATATTCACAAGGAATTATCAACGATTCAGCGGCACTTTATCGCAACCAAAGCGGTGATAAATTCATCGCACCATTCACAAGCTGGTGCTAACAGCCGATATCACCAGTTTTCCTGCGATAGCAGCCGCAAAAAACATCGCCACGGATGACACCGGCAACTAACGCTAATGATATGCAGAGTAGGCGTTCCCGTGCAAAAAGCAGCGGAAACACCACTTCGCAACATTCTCAACAACCAGCCAGATCGGCGATAAGAATCAAAAACATGCGATAAGGCGCGTTAGCAGCAGGGATTTAACACCTGCTCCTACCTGGTGTTAAGTTGGACGACAACCTGAACCATGAAAGGGAGCCCAGCCCAGAGCCACACCTGAAGAACAACAGATGCCATGCAGCTACTGATCATGCAGCTCGGAGCCCCAAGAGGGCCACAACACCCACCGCCACTACACCCAGGCCCCCCCAGGGCCCTACCCCGGGCACCCCCCCCCCCGGACAAAGATATTTCACATCTACCTTACAAATTCATGAACACAACAAATCGCCTGATGTCGTACAAGTACAACAATTAACATTCATGTGTGGTCAGAAAAAGGAAAAACATTCATACATCTTAGAATTTCAAAAATAATTATTTTATTTCAATTTAACTCAACACTAATAATTGGAAGAGTCATGGGGCATATTAACAAGGGCCTTATCTCCGTTTTTTTGGCTTTAAAAGCCAAAAAAGCAGAGATAATATTATCGCCCTATCTACAAGGGGATGCTAACATGCATTAGCGCATGTTAGCATCCGTTTTCCCGACGCCTCGCTTTGCATCTCTAATGAGATGCAAAGTGGGCGTCACTGGGCAGTACTCCCTGTAAATCATCGCTGATGTGCACATCGCGATATTTACAAGGAGGTCCACGTATTTTAGCAGACGTTAGTTTTGGGCGAAAACCGCTGTTTTCGCCAAAACTAACGTCTGCTAAAATCCTGACCCATGTATGTTTAACATGGGGGTGGATTCTTGTGTTACGACCACAGGGTCGTATCATCAAGCATATCGCCGTTTGCAGGGAACATCGCTGGAAAACCAGCGATGTTCCCTGCAAAATGGTGATTTCCCCGCTATCGCTGGAATTTACATCGCCCTGGAGAAACGCGTTGTTAATAACGCGCTAACAGGGCAATAAATTCCAGCGATAGACGGCGATAAATACGAAAGCGCTAAGCGCGCTTCGCGTTATTTATCGCCGTCCGTTGCTGATATGCCCCCATGGCGGGTCTTCTCTGGACAATCTGTAAGTCACAGCCTGCAAGACAAAATTGAAGATAAGAAGGTGCGTCATGCGCTCAAAAGGACAGAGAGAGAGAGAGAAAGAAATGGAGAGAGAGAGAGAGAGAGTGAACGAGAGGGAGAGAGAGAGAAAGAGAGAGAAAGGGGGAGAGAGGGAGAAGGAGAGAGAGAGAGCAATAGAGGGAGAGAGAGACATTCAAAGAAAGAGAGGTAGAGTGAGAGAGAGAGAGAAAGATAGAGAAAGAGAGGGAGAGAGAGAGACAGTGAAAGGAAGAGAGGGACAGGAGAGACAGTGCCGACTCTGCGCACCCAGGCCTTACAGCTCACCTGCTGCCACTGGTGTGTCTCCAACCACGTGCCGGTATACACTGCAGTCCGCCAGGTCCCTCATCTGAAACAGAGTCCACAGATAATGATGGCAGAGTACATATCATTGCACATGGCAACATCGCTTGCCCGCCCCTGCACACACAGGCTGCTGCACCCCAGCCCCTCCCGCCGCCCAGCGGGGATTGCCCGCCCCTGCGCACCCAAGCCCCACTGCTCACCTTCCGCCACCGGCGTGTCTCCAAGAGGGCCCACCAAGTGCCGGTGCAAGCTCCAAGCCCGGGGCCCGCGACCTTGGCAGCCTCCACATCATGCAGCCCCGCACTGCGGTCCACTAAGTCGCACACTTGATTCTGGGTCTTGATATTGCACACGTCATCATCGCAGGCTGCACACCCCCTCAGCACTTTAGGTGCCCCTACCTCAGTGCACAGAAAGTCACCGTCCCATGGCGGTAGGCCCGTGCCGGCCGCAGTGTAACCGGTGCCACCGACTCCGTGCAACACAAGTCATGGACCCTATATGATTGAGTCTCGTCATATGCCAGGCGGATGCAGCCATGTCACCTCCGGCAGTGTGGAAGAACTGGGACACGTAGCGTCGTCGTCTCCCCCTTTATACGTAGGCTGAGTGGGCTGGCTCGGCGTACGCCAGCCGAGCGTCGGGGTGTGAACAATTATCCCTGGCCCCTGGGAGTGGTTCATATCTGGGCTGCACAGGAAACCAACTGATGCGTGTGTCTCTGTTTCTGTGTCTGCGCCACACGGCCCGCAATCGACAATGTTGCAATGTTGCATGCAGCTGGAAGACGTCCGCGCACGAAGGGATTGTACAAGGAGTGCAAGGCCGCTCTGGGTCTTGGCTCATACATGCCAACTGTTGTGTGTTCCTCGCTTTTGGTGCACTATAAGCCCAAGGCCAAGCCTCAATTGCAGCTCGAAAGCCACATCACATTCCCAGGATACAAGCAGTAGTCAGACTAACATTAGGAATGAAAGCCCCTTTGTCTCAATACAGAAGGCGGAAGGACATCTGCACCTCTGACCTTGGAATTGCATGCGGCAGACACCCCCTGAGAGAGATACCATGGCAGATTTTGACGATTCCCACACTACACACATCGCTAATGAAAGATCAACGTATCCACACCGCACACACAGAAGTCCTTGCTCGAGGTACTCCTGCATGGAATGGCCTTGACACTTACGTACAGGACAACCCATACGTCCAAACTTTGCACACTCATACGACTCATTGCTCCGAGCTGTGGCATATCATCCGCATAACAGCCGCGGGTCAGAAGAGTGCTGGTTCTATGAGAGCGAACAACGCAATGTCAGAACATCCCGGGTACATGCACAACCCCTGTCACGTGGAACTGTACCGTGACCGAATGCTGCATTTGTTGGGGGCACTGCCACTGGCAGTGTTGCGCATCAGTTACCATCTGAGCTTCCATCTTGCGTACGTCACCTGCATCCAGGCCTGGTTCCACTGTCGATCATGCATATTCGAGTGGCCCATGGATGTCTGCCTATCCAACACAACGGTAGCTGAACTGGATTATGACATGTGTGTGCGCCCCCTGTTGGACCACGACCAGGAGTGTAACCGTGATACCCGTTCATGGGATGCCTTGGTATTTGGCGTATGTGCTGGCAGTTGGGCATGTGAGATTGCACAATTCCTCGTGTGCAGTGACCACATCGAAGCGCTCCCCTATTGGGCTGTGTTGCGGATTGGTGAAACGGCGTGGACGGAGCACATCTGTCCGGACCAGCTAATGGATTGGCTCGCCCCCATGTTCGTTGAAGTCGACAATGATGTACTCTTGGAACTGATTGCCCATGAAGCTGCGCTCGCTTTCATGGACGAGTAACTACGTTCCTGCAGCCACAAAAGATTGTAACCCATAGCACAGGTCCCAACACCCTTTTGCATCTAGGAGAAATGGACACATATCCCACCATAACAGTGGACATGGCTGCATTTGCCTGGACTCAGAATGCATGTGCGTGCAACACTGCGGGTTGACACACACCTGTGCAAGGTGAGTGGACAGCGGCACCTGGCAACGTTCCTCAACCTGACAACCCGCTGGAGGGAGAGTACACACATGGCAATGTAGTACTACATGTGACCTTGTTGGACTCCTTCACCTGCTCACTGTCAGCAGAGCAGACAGTCAGCGCAGTCCGGTGGTACAGGACTATGCAGATCCCATGGGCTGTGAGTGGTGTCCCCTGACACGCTGCAATGAGCATTCGCCAAACACCACATGACTCGTCCAGCAAGGCAAGGTGGGCTGAGACCGTTGGCATCTGTAATGATTGGTGTTCATTTGTGCCTCCCCATGTCTTGCACCCCTACATGTTCCTTTGCTGCCTGTTAGTGTATGATGCATTGGTCTGCATGTTGTGGCCCATGTCTTGCCCGTTCTGACACGCACATGCTAATAAAGTGTACGCAACTTCACTAGTGTTCAACTGTGATGAGTGTTGATTAGCATGCCAAATCGTGTGCCCCAATGAGCATTGTCCGTACACAGGGAGGGACTGACGCATTTCACTTAGGGGTGAGTCCCTATTGCCAGCTCCACCTCTGTGAGCCAGACATTGTGGTTGGGAGAGTTGCTGGTAGACCTGTGCTCTTACGTGTCTTCAGCAATGTGAGTATGGTGTCCAACTTCTTGCCATGTGGATCAATGTTTTCCATCAAACCAGGCTGTGTCCAAACAGTTGAGTGTGTGTAGGTATGCGAAGAGATGTTCTGTTGTCACATGTGATGTGGGACACTACTTTAGGCCTCCTACCGACTTTGACATTTTTGAAAACACAGCCCTATTTAATACATGGACGTGGGGCTACGTTGGGGGGTTGCGAGATTGTTGTTCATGATCAATGAGGCCACAGCTAGTTCACACCTTCACAGTCATCTAATTGGCCATGTGTGTCACGGTCAAACATGCGAATTGATGTCATTTCCCAGGGTGTACCTTTTTGTGCAATCAATGTCCCTACAGTCATCCATACTGTTATACTTGATTGAACATGGACATGACACATCTGTGTGATTAGGAATGTTTTATTCACATTCTGTGGAGTGTCGGAGCTGGAGCAGTACATGGCCCTGCACACCCCACATTTCATGGTTGCCCAGTGGAGGGCCAAACAGAGTCCTTTAGGGAATGACAAGTTAATCGGTAGAGGAAGGGTTGAGTCCGCATCCTGTTTGCTGTGTCATTGGTAACCAGAGCAGATATGGCAGTCCATGTCGGGGTCCAGGTGAATGTCTCAGAGTGTTTCGGGGGACAGTGGAAGGTGTTGTACCAGGGCATGATGGAGAGGGCCGTACCAAGCAGAAACAGGCCATATGGCGGGGGATGAATGCTACAACCTCCTTTTTGACACAGAGTCATTACCATCCACATCTTCGTCCTCTATGTCTTCTGTGTCAGGTGTGTGTGGTGGTGTTATGGCTGCATCACTGTGTGCCACTTACACATCAGGGGGCGGAGGTGGTATGGCTGCATCACTGTGTGCCACTGACACATCAGGGGGGGAGATGTGTGTGTAGAAGTTCCTGCAGCAGTCATCTGGGACAGGCTCTGTGGCAGCAATGGCAAGATGAGGATCTGCAGGGCATGGAAGATCCCAGCTACATTTCGCTGGTGTTCAGCCGTGGCAGCCATCCTTCCTGCCTGCATCCGCTCCATGTTCTCCATTGTCCTCCGCATCTGTGCCAACTCTGTGCTGTCGTTGCTGGAGCCTGTCTGACTAGACAGTTCATGTATCCAAGTAATGGCTCCAGCGAGGTCAGCCAAGGATTGTTGTAGGGCATGGAGCAGACTGTGGGTGTCCGTTATGGACTGTAAGTGGTCCCTGATGGGACTAAGACACCCACGTATGGCATCTAGTTTGGCTGCCATGAGGTCGAAACCCACCCGCACCTGTTCAGCCAGCCCCCTCTGGCAGTCTGACACGCGGTGTTGGAATGCCATGTGTTCTTCGGTGAGGTGCTGGGAGCCAGCCATGGTGGTGGGTGCTTCCTGCTGTGTGGTCTGTGCAGGGGGTGGGATCACCTCGATGCAGCTGGGCTGCCCTGCTCCTGGAGGTGGGGTGCGGAGGATGTCCATGAGCCGTTGGAGGGTGTCGGAGCAGATGGCCAGGGGGTCCTCCTCATCATCACTGAAGAGATGTCTGGTCTGCTCTGCAGGAGGTGTTGATTGTCCCTCTGCAATGTGAAGGGGAGATGCAGGTTAACAGTGTGTTCCATGTATGTGCACGCATTGTACATGTTTACATACAGACTGCATGACAATGTACATTTTGACTGTTTTGGAGGAGCTGGGTATTTGATGGGAGACAGTGGACATTTTCGACTACATGACGGATGTGAGGTTGTACTCGTACATTATCATCTGACAGTTTCCTGCTATGCCTGATGTGATTGGCCAGTTTCTACGCACATGCGGCACCAGTTGTGTCCTCTGTTCTGTGGTGTACGTGTGGCACTTTGTACCACATTGTCGTCAATGTTGATGTGCTGTGATTGCTATGTGTGTGTGCTGCATTGTGGGAGAGTCACCCCTGCAGCTCTGATTTAGCGGCCGCTTATCCCTTTGAGGCGGTGAGCCTTTGACTTGTGTGCTTTTACGGTGCTGAGATGTTCGCGACTTGGGTCATTTGTGCTCTTGGACGGATTTTGGACTCTTGTGCATTGTTTGTCTGCAGATGTGTTGTTGACGTCAGGGGTTGTATGTGCACGTGGATGTGTCAGAGTGTGACCTGCTCCTTTGAGGATGTTATCCACACTGGGCCACCTCAGTGTCGTGTCGTGCACCATGTCATGTATTTTGACTGCAGCCATGCTATTGGTCATGCAGTGTCACTTGCATTGTCAGTGTGGCTCACAGAGCCGCTGCTTTCCTGCGTTCAGAACATGTGCATGGGTAGGTTGTGAGATTGGTGATGGGGGGCATTTGTGCACATGGTGGACGGGGGCCTACTTGGTGTTTCTATGTGTGCTGCAGTGTGCCAAGGCCATCAGGGACATGTTACACAGTCATTGTGGGTGTGCAGTGTGCTACACATAATTGTGCATGTGTGCCATTGTGCCCTTCTCCCCCGTCCCCCAGTCCCTGGTCGTTACTCACCCTGTTGCTGTTGGGTCAGGTCATGTCGAGCAGTGTCCGGACCCCCGACTCCTTGCACCGTCTCTGCACTGATGACTGTGGCCACCATTTCCTCCAGCTCATCCAGCTCCTCCTGTGGCGCAGGACTCCCACCTCCAGTCGCCGTTGCTGCCTTCCGGTTGGCAGCGAGTTTCTGCTTGGTTTGGCTTTTCACATCATGCCAGCGCCTCTTGACCTCCTCCATTGACCTCCTCAACACTCCGACTGCATTCACGTTGTTCACGATGGACTGCCATATTTCTGTTTGTGTTGCCAATGACACAGTGGAGGTGACGAACAGTTGTTGGTAGTGTTCTGTGACCTCCGTGACGATGATCCGGTTTTCCTGCGGACTGAACCCCGTCTTCCTCTTCCTCTTCTCCTTGCCCTTCCCCGGGGTTCCTGGCTGGTCATCTGTGGGGCTTGTGGGGTTCGCGCTGTCCTCTGCACTCGGTCCGGGTGCGTCCATGGTACTACGCAGTTACATTTTTTTATATTTTTTTTTCTCTGATTTTATAGTGCATTCTCAGGCATGACGCGTGGGAATCGCAGGCCTGTCGCTGGTTATCGCTGATTTTTGTATCGCCATTGGGGACATCGCCGCTTATTTCGCGTTTGTGTTTCGCATTTTTTCAGCGCCGCGTACATTTTTACGCGGGCATTTGGCGCGTTATCGTGAGACTATCGCATGGTGCCGCTGGGTTGAGAATACTGCGTTAACACAGTGTTATTTTCCCGCGATAGACTGCGATGTGAGAAGTTGCGTTAAGCAAATTTGGCGATAGTTAACACACGTTCTTGAGAATATCCCCCTCTGATTACTCTGGTGTAATTAAAATGACTTCCAACCCTACTGTTGTCTTGTTTTCTTTTTTTAATATTCAAATAATTCTATTACTTTTGTCTATACTGCCACATGAACCACTTATCTGCTTTAAGGCACTTAAGGGCCAATTACGATGTCGGACGGACTTGGTTTCAATTCCGACCGGCTGATTCATAATCAGCCGGTCGGAATTGAAACCAACAATGGCGGTAGAAAACCCTCCGACCAAAGGTTGAAGGCTTTCTGACCGCCATCGTAATAAGCCCATTTCTGTAGATATTTAAAAATAAACAATTAGTAGCAGGAGGAGTGTATAAATTATGAGCAAAATGGGAAAGAAGAGTAGGGTTATCAATTTGCTTTATGGAAAGTTAGTGAATCAGGAGGCGAAGGTCTGTGGCGGCTAATAAGGCAGTGCCAAAAAAGTAAGGGTTCTGCCCTTGTCAAATTGTGTTTGGACTGAGCATTACCATTGGTTGATTGCAGCAATATTCCAGGTTGAAATACTGTTGTTCTAAAGGAGAATCTTGCTTCTGTTTTTCCTAAGGAGTCCTGGTATTTGTAAAAATATGCCGTGGCTTTGTTGAGTGGGCAGTGGGTGCTTGCTTGTATGCGTGTTTGTTAGCTTGTAGGTCTGTATGATTTTTCAGGTCTCTCAGTTTTATCTGAATGATCCTTTGTAAAATGGTGAAATGTTGGCCAAAATAGAAAATACAAAATGCAGATCATCATTATTCTGTTTGCTAGAAAGTTTAGATGAGACTTTGCTGCCATTAAATCATTCTGAGATCTGACCTGAAATTAAAGTGAGTGTGTTTATTAAGACTTGATGGAGCATCTACAGCTAAGAGTTCTGCTTATTCATGCGCTAGATTGTACCACTCTGCATTGTGTGCCCAGCCCCCTACCAGCTTGATGCTCCTGTCTGCTTAAGTGTGAAGCTTGGGACTGGGAGGAAAAGTGGGTGCACCATGCCCGGAGCCAGTAGTATATTTTCAAGGGGGCATGGCCCTCAGCTATGGCCAAACATTAAAGCTGTGCTCTATAGGTGCATTCTTTCCCAAATACTGATTGTACTACTAAATAACGAGCCCCAGAATATTGTGATACAAAAATATGGAGTACAGAATTTTGAAAGGTAAGTGCGTATAGGGAAGTATAGATTTAGGGCCAGATGTACGACCGTGGAAATAGCGCCTCGCAAATTGCGAGTTTTTTGCGACTCGCAATTTGCGAGGCGCCATTTCCAATGTACAACAGTGTATTTCACACTGTTAGCGATTCCCAATGGGGTCGCAAATTGAGAGGCTCATGAATATTAATGAGCCTCTCGCAATTTGCGACCCCATTGGGAATGGCAGGCCCTCCCAGGTATGGTGGCCTGCTGGGCTCAGCAGACCACCATGTCTGGGACTGTTATTCAATAAAGCAGTTTTTAGGTCTCGCCTTGGCAGCGCATGCGCTGAATGCGCTGTCTCAGCGAGACATAAAGTAATCTGTATGTTGGCTTAAACTTCATGTAATCTGTTTTCCTGCTTGCTATTGGCTTACTTGTGGTGGTGTTGTTCTTATCTCCCTTTCTGTTGGCTGTTGGTCATTTGCTAACTTCCGTGTAGTCCCGATACAGCGGCGCCTAACTACAGTTTTAGTCCACTCTGCTTGCACTTCTTTTAATTGAAGTGCAGTGTGCCATCTGTTTTTCACGCTGTAGCCTGCTTCTGTAACTGGAGACTTTCGCTTTCGCATACGCTGGCTAGTTATTTTAGCCTCAGTGACGAGCGAGGCAGTATTGGCTCTGGCGCGCTGCTCTCCGCCCCTCACGCTGCCTAGGTCTGCTCCCTGCAGCTGCGAGCACTTCCACAGACCGGCCAGCCGCAGCCCTCCTAGTTTTATTTTAATCGGTCCTGTGCTGTAGATAGCAGGCATGGGAAGTGTGCGGGGAAGAGCGGGGCAGCTTTCCTTATTAAAAACACGCACGGCGTCTCCGGGGCTTGGTTAATTAGGTGTTGTTCATCGCTTTCACTTTCACAAACCCAAATCAAAATCGTTGCTCTGTGGCACACGTAACGTGTGTTTCTACAGTCGATCGGGCGCAGTGCCCCAATGCCGAACTTCACACGGCCGCCGCAAAGACGTGTGCACACATGTGCACTGTAACTGCAACTTCTCAAAATCGCAGTGCAAGGGGAGGCAGGACCAGGACACTGCTCACCCAACGCAAACTGCAGTGGAAACAATGCACCAACAATGACCGCCCCTACAACATAGTGCGCAGCAGTTGGTTTAGAGCGGACACTCCTAGGGCAGCCTCGACAGCATGGATGAGGCACAACTGATCCAGTGGAGGACGCTGGAGCTGAGAGACCAGCCCATCGCCACTAAAATGCTCAGAAACGGAGGTAAGGAGCTTCTTGTTTATTAAGCTGTCGGCTCCCAACGCAAGGCTGTCAATCATGTGCTTCGCTCATTACATTTGCTGTGTAGGAGTGTGCTTGTTTCCGCCCCCTGCCACCACGAAAAGAGAATCATGACCACAATGATTTACATAAATATCAACGCGCCGTGTCAATCTGCTAAGAAAATCGCTACCAATATGATTTGTAATGGTGGCTGCAGGGCATGCGCAAGGATATAATTAAAGTCGCAAGACCGTCATGATACTGGCCAATCCTATTCCTGTATAATTACATTCCTACATTCAAGCACATTGGGCTTTACTGAGTGACGCACTAAGGGCCGGCCTCACCAGCCCCTTTTCGCCCTTCCACCCTCACATTCCTCCTGCAGTGCCCTCGCCGCTCTCTCTGCTGTTGCCATGTTGGAGTTCGTAGGTCGGTGTTGGCCGTCCCAAATGCCCCAGTCACTGTTTGAATTATATTAATGTACTTTTCAGTGTGTTTTTCTTCAAGCCACTCCAGCTACCCTTGCGCGGCACCTTCACCCATCTCTGCAACCCCTCCCACAACACTGCCTGTTAAGTACACAGACTGTTCGCCGGTATGTGATGCGACTGCATTTCCTCTGACAGCGCCGCAGGGAGTCGTCAGCCGCTTCAGGTTGCTTTTGACAGATCAGGAGGGGATAAAAGAAACCACCAGTGTAAGAACATGCACAAGTAACTCTACGTTTCGTCTGCCCCACCATCCGTTCTTGATGCAGACAGAATAGTTGCTAAACATTATGTCTGTGCTACGTACATAACTCTGCCTTATTAAAAAGAATTAAGGGGCATATTAGCAAGACTGGCGATAAAATTATCGCCGTTTTAGCGGCAGGAAACTGCCGCTAAAACGGCGATAATTGGCTTGCTAATATGCGTTATAGAATTCAATAGAAGCCCAGGTTAGATGTCCTGCACATCTAACCTGGGCTTCTATTGGAATTCTATAACGCTTATTAGCAAGCTAATTATCGCCGTTTTAGCGCAGTTTCCTGCCGCTAAAGCGGCGATAATTTTATCGCCAGTCTTGCTAATATGCCCCTTGATTTTATATAGCGCTTGCTACAGTTTCGTCTTTTTACTGCACTGCAAACAGCATGCGTTAATATTACAGGCCACAATAACACTTCATGTATCGACTTCAGATACATTTAAGTTGAGTGAGGCCCGTCGGAGTTAAACATATTCTGCCCCGATACTTAAGGAGGGGGCGTGAAGTTCAAACGTTCGACGAAGCCCCCACAACTATACATATGAGAGGACAAAACACCGACTTTGTGAATCAGACTCCGAACTCTCGAATGTTATGTTCTAACACTAAACCTTCTTTCGTTTGGGATCATATTTCGAAACTTCTGTGCAAGTGCATCAAGAGACCATTTCTGATGAAAGAGGCTCTAGAAATAAGGGATATTATTACATTGTTGGATGGTAAATCTCACTTTAATTGTCTGATAGTACAGTCCCTCTCGAGTACAAAACGATAAAATCAGGAGATGGCGCAATGAAGCGGCACGGACAGAGGATAGTGCTTTCTAACATTACTTACACATACCTAATAATTCTGCCGTTTTCGGGACCAATGGTTAGTAGTTTTCCTAACAATATCATTTGCCATTTCCACTTTTTTCCCTCACCCTAATTATTTTAAGCATGAAATACTCATTTGATTCCTCAGACCAAGGGCTGTAGAAAGCTCAGAGGTTTAATACATCTCAACCTTTCCTCCTTTGGAGCTAGATAACAGGAGTATGGAATAGATTATAACGCCTGTTTTCTTTTAAAACAACAGGAGGCACTTCCATTTCATGTGCGCCCAACAAAATGCTCAAAATATGAACATGGGTGATCGCAATAATTGTTTTCCAAAGCGCTACAAAGCTGTAAGGGGTAGCAGGCACTATTTGTAAGCACACCAGCTGTAAGCAGCGCTTTTCAGTGGCTTGCAGTGACCTGTGCTGCGCAGCCCTCTGAACTGTACTCCAGTGACTTTAAAGAAAGACACGTGACATAATGAGTCCCAGAGATGAGCCACACAAGCCTGGGATATTGTTTAGTGAGGCCAGAGGGCCATAACTCATGTGAAGCAAGCAGCAGCCTCTCACTGATCACGGAATGCCACAGCTTTATTCTGAGCCTGTATTCCCCAAATGTTTTATATATACTGAATATGCTGAGGTCTTAAAATATGTTCGACCTCTGTGTGTTTCAGAGGCAGTGACATAATCTCTGTAGTTATGGTTAAGTCACACTTTATATTAAATACAATTTTTATATCTCATGAATATTGAGGGAGCCTAGTTTTTATTCCATTTCGTTCCATATCCTTATTTCACTCTTGCAGGTTCTTTTTCATCACAGCTTTCTCCCTTGCCAAAGCTTTCCTATTTTTCTTTCCATCCTTTTGACATTTTCTGTCTTTCTCTCTCTAGCTTTTGTGATGAAACACAAGTCCCCAAAAATAAGTGTCACGGCCCACACCTGCAACCATCGGCATAAAGTAAACACTTCTAATAACTTAAGTCCCATTTGATAGACAATAAAAAAATTACACAGGTACATAAATCTGAGCTAGGAAGGCTTGCAGGGATTGGTCATAGGAAAAAAAGATGTGGTGAGGCCCTAAAACTACATGCTAGGCATGATCTTAGAACATGTCCATCAGGTAGTGAAGGAATCAGTACTGGACATGTTATAGAGCCCAAGGACAAGCACTATGCACAGTCCTCACTGGGCGTGATGCAGGCTGCTGCCATGCTCAGCATACACTAAGGTCTCTGATACTGGGCCAATGTCATGGTTGCGTTATCAGTGGCCATGGCTGCAGGCTGTGCATAATAATCACTGAGCAATGGGGGCAGAGTCTATGGTCTTTGCTCTGTGTCCAGAGACATGCCCAGTAAGTACTTAATAATGCATACTGGATATAGGAAGTGGCTGAGAGCTATACCCTAAGCTCAGTACTGCTGGGCCTGGCCACATGCAGAGGCTAGCGAGCACTTGCTGCAGTACTGGGACATAATCCTGGCCGAAGGCCATGCCTCGCGCCTTGTGTCCAATTGGGATTGGGGAAAGGGATAGGCAAATTATGGGAAGTTTTTAAAGTATATTATTAAGAAACCTAAAACAAATCACAGAAAAATAATCCATTGAGGAACAATATTGTTGTCTATTATACAATTAGTAATTAAACATGCAATTGGTCTCGCATTTGTGAGAGTTTGAGCTATTTGCATTGGAAAGTGCCCAAATTTAATCGCACCCCCCTTCCTATCCTGGCGTACGCTGATGATGCGGTGCTGATGGCTAGAACAGGGATGGCCCTTCAACATCTAATTTCGGCCTATTCCACCTTTATGACCTCCCTTGACCTAAAAGTAAACGAATCTAAATCCTTCATAATTGTTGCAGGCGCACCTAGAGGAGAGAAACATCCCCACTTCCAGCTGGCAGGAAAGAAAATTGAGGTGGTAGACTCCTTTTCATATCTAGGAGTCATTTTCGATAAGAACCACTCGTGGTCTAATTTGGTGACTGCTAGAGTCCAAGGCATGGATAGGAGTACTAATGCTATTAAAAGATTTGCTAAAAAGCTAGGAGGTAGTACCCTGGACATAATCAAAAATATTTACACTGCAAAAACAAAGGCTGCAGCAACACATGGGGCAGGAGTGTGGGGATGGTTGATCCCAAACCATTACAGCAAGTAGAAGACAGCTTTTTTAAAAATCGAGTGTCCTTACCCCAATCAGCTCCAAACTATATAGTGCATCTTGAACTGGGGCTCCCTTACCTGACTGACAGTATAAGATTGGCACCAGTTCTGCTGTGGTTGTCAATATGGCAGAGGACCACAGTAGATCTGACCCAAAGTATCATCAGGGACTGCTGCAAATTGGATCATTACAAGAGGATTGGGTGGTTAAACTATGTGGAGGATCAATTGAATGCTTTGGGGCTGGGAGAACTATTCTGAAACCCTCTCTCTTGTAGAAGGGTTACAAAGGGGAAAATAACGGAATTATTCACTAAGATAGCAAATTATACTCGAAGGGAAAGCAAGCGATTACAAAACTCCTCTATTGCATATGACTTGGTTCCGGCTAGACCAGGGGAAGGTTTCCACTATCTCTCTCGTATTAACAACGTGCAGCATAGATTTATTCTACTGCGCTTACGTATGAACATGATCCCGTTACTTTTAGGGTACCCAGAAAAGAGATATAAACTGGAAGATTTGGCAGCCTGCCCCTGTAATGACCTTGCTGTGCAGTCAGACCTTCACATCTTATTATTTTGCAAAAACTACACTGACGAAAGGAAATTATATATCCTCCCAATCCTGAGGTACCACAAATTTAAACAGTGTCGGGTGGCTATCTATTTCTTAAAGGCCCTTTTAGACCCATTTGTATGTTTCTCGGTAGCCTCATTTTTATGGGCCTGCCTTAGAAAGAGGAAAATGGCGGCAAGGCACTCCATCAGTATTTGATTAACATAAATTGGTCCCATAAATTTATTATAGTTCTAAACCTTGCCCCTAAGAGACTTTAGTATTGTTTTTCCCTATTTTAACTGATTTTACATGGTTTTATTCGAATTGTTCACTATGATCATGGCAAATTTGTTTAATTGTTTTTTTTTTTTAAATCATGTATACACGACTATATATTTGTGATGAAACCTGTATGATGTTTTATGCTTTTATGGTCTGTTTTATAAAAGATCGAACAAAGTTGTGTGAACTGAACAGACAATGCCTTTTATTTATGTGTTTTGAAAACCTGCAAGTGGTGTGTAAACACACACTTTGTACTTATAGTCGCTGCTTATGAGAAACACGGCTGGCAGTAAGTAACTGCGCCTCTTTTACAGCCAGCCTTGCTTCACGTAAGCAACGACTATAAGTACAAAATGCGTGTTTACGCACCACTTGCAGGTTTTCAAAACACATAAATAAAAGGCATTGTTATTTACAATGCCAATAGCTCAAACTCTCGCAAATGCGAGACCTATTGCATTGTAAATGCTTGTTTTTTTTTAATGCAGCCCGTTTTCCTTAAAGGAAAACGGGATGCATTTAAAAAAAAAATTTGAAACGTTTTCATTTCATTTCTTAAGGGCAGGCAGTGGTCCCTGGGACCACTGCCTGCCCTTAAAAAATATTTCCCCCTGCATTTGCAAAGGGGAAGGGGTCCTGCGAGTGCATTACCACCCTCTTGAAGAGGGTGGTAATTTGCGAGTGTTTTGCGCCCGCAATTGCGGACGCAAAACATTCTTATATAGGGATGCGCTCGCTATTAGGAAGGGAACGCCCCTTCCTAATAGCGAGTCGCAAAACCCTATTTTGCGAGTTGCAAAAAATTGCGAGTCGCAAAATAGGGTTTGTACATTCCCCATGCTGTTTTTGCATGCGCAAACGGGTTCGCAAACCCGTTTGCGCATGCAAAAATGGTCGTACATATCTGGCACGTAGTATTCCTAATTCCACACCTACATACCTGGAATTTATAGATATATTGCAAAGGTACATATATGTTGCGTAAGGAATGGAAAAACTATACTTACTTGTCGATACTTTCGATATTCTGTCATCAATATTCTGGTTTTGATATGCAGGGTACGTACAGTCTGATTCTATGTGAAGGAATATGTGAATATTTTGAGGTGAATATTAAAGCACACTCTCTCAACTTTTCACAATCCAACATTACATTCTGTCAATTCTGTCTCCTACTCTTGTTTCTTCATCCTGCTTTGTAAGATATCCAAATGGCTACCCAAAAGCTCAAGACACACTTACTTTAGGGCATTCCACTGCTCCCTGTACAGAAAAGATGCCAGTTCAAGCTCCTGACCCATACATACAAGGCTGTACACAACTGCAGACCCGCCTACTTGAACCCCCGCCTAAACTTCCATCATCCCACCAGAAACCTCTGCTCCTCATCCCTTTCTCTAAACCTCACCTCCTGCATCAGATGCAGCAGATGCAGAGGTTGTTCCTTCTCCTACCTAGCAGCGAAGGCAAGGTATGAGCTACCCTTTCATCGACAGACCGCCCCATCTCTTCCAGTGTTCTGAAAGTCCCTGAAGTCCTGGCTATTTGGTTAATCAACTGGACCCTGCCAGTACCTGGATACCCTCACGGGTGACAAGAAGCGCTCTACAAATCTACTGATTGATTGATTGATCTACTTGATGGGATTTAAAGTAGCATGATGCAAAGCTGTCAAGTAGGCTGATTGGCAGCTTTGAATATTTTAAGCATGGAAGACTGCCATATGAACTAGAAATGGAAAATATTTACTCGCAGAGGTATTGTTTGCCATTACTACAGGTGCAGATAAAAGTCAAGCTTCATGTTATGAAACAGTTCAGAGACTGACATATTTAAATGCACACTAGAAAGCCAAATCAGCTCCTTAACAGAACTCTAACTTCTCAGCAAGTAGATTGTACTTTCCAGTGACTATACCAGCAAATATAGACATGGCTGATATGCATTAAAAGAGAAGGTGCCAGCACTTCTTACAAAGAGCACATAGTAACAAATACCAAGAAGGTGCCATTGTTAAGCAATTAGCAAAAAGCAATGTGGCTCAAGTAACCATGGTTAGACCTTATTGAGATTTTAAAGACCCCTCAGCAAGGTGATTTGAGGATTTTAAACTATGATCACTTTTTGAGAATAAACTGCAAAATCGTGCTTTGAAATCACACTGGGTCAGGTGTATTGGCGGCCAAAACATGGTAAGCTTATACATTCCACTTAAAATCAGCAATCACCATTTATCTGCATGTACCTAGCTATCATTTCACACCTTTAGGCTCTCTTACTTTCTCTATTTACTCCCAACCTGACAATCTCTGCCCGTGCTGCCTCTCTCAACCTTTTCCCCACTATCCCTTTCTGTTTGCTGCTGCATCTAGCTCCTTATTCCTGTCTCGTCTGCTTTTTCTATATATGTTCCTTTCTTTCTCTTAATCTTCTCTCCTTTTCTAGAATGTCTTCTCTTTACCATCTCGTCTATCTTCTTTGTACTTCTCAATATTTTTTTATTCTTTGTCTAGCACTCTTCTCCATAGACCATGTTTGACAACTGAGACTTTCTCTTGGCTGTACATGGCTATTAGCAGCACCTGCCACCTTTCATTGACCACTGTGCTTTTTGCTGTTCTCTAGTCCCAGAGGCCTACCATCCTGTGGGCCTCCTGGAACTGGAGAAGTCCCCTATGATCATGGAACAAAGAAGTTAATGTTAGGTGGGCATCATATCCCCACAGCTTGTCATCAATTCTTGTTGGGCAGTACATCAGGCTGCATGAATTTGTTGGGTTTTAACTGCTTTAGGGCAGACAATCCATTGACGTCCATCACACTACTTTCACACTGCAGTTGACTTCAATGGGTCATCCACAGTCATGGAAAAGAAAATGTTTCTGGAAAAAACACCAGAAATGTTTTCATTTCCAAAATCAAAGTCGATACACAAGGGAAATGCTTCCCACGAGTCCCAAGTTTGATTTTTGTTTTGCTGAATTTTGCAGCATGCTGTGCGCACTGATGTTACACAGAAAAACTAAAGTTAAAGCAGATCACGCTAACGGAATCTGCAGGGATCCACAAGTGTCCGACCAACCAGTGTTCTTACAATTTTCCCGATAACAGAAGTACCCCACTTATGTGACTGAGCTATTGACCATGAAATGAAAGGCTCCCTAAGGCCCCTAACATACAAGGAAAGATCAAGGTTTTGCCTTGCAAATTTGACCAGTTGTAGCGATATGGGTAGCTGTGGTATTTAGACCACGACTTGGTTTGCATCCAGAGAAACCTTACAGGCCAAACATTTCTTAAAACATGGTAACTAGGGAAATCTGGGGTTGTGTAGTTTACGTGGATTCAGATAATTTGTCTTACCCAGAATGACCGCAAATTCCAAACTTTGGCTAAATCACAGATTTTCCTCATATTTCTGTGAAGGAAAATTCTGGAATCTATGAGGATTCATAAAATTCCTACCACCAAGAGTTCCCACACTTCTTCCAATAAAAACACTACCCAAAATGTTCACCTAATATTTTGCATTTAGTATATTAATTACATTGGACCTCAAAACAGCAATTTATCTGCTATGATCATAAATTAGATAAAGATAAAGTAGAATTTCATAGGAGTCAATAAAGTTCAAAAAGCAAATTCATACTACACAGATCTTAATTTGCATCATACAAAAATCAGAAAATGCAGAGATGTCTAGAGAGGTCAAATATAATACAAATGCTTTCACCCTCAAATGCCCTGATTTTGGTTTCCACATTATTTGGTAGAAGGACATGAATTCTCAATATGCTGACTCTGGCAGGGTTATCTAGATATTAAACCATTTTTGAAAGATAGTCAGTTATAGCAGCCCTTTGTGACATTGCAGGCTATATTGGGTCATTTAAGATTCGCAATACTGCTAGTTAGGGTATTTGTACCCCTCTGCTGCAGGTGCATTAACCTAACCAACTATGTGTCTCCTGCATATAAAATAACAATCTGTAGAGCGAATACATAATCTCACCAGGCTATATTTCACAACATGCCAGTGTAGGCTGGAGCAATGTCAGTCAAATATAAGTCGGACCTGACAAGTGATAACTCTGCCCTAGCACAAGAGGCTAATCAAACCATCATGTCATATAGGAATCTGGAGTTTCCTGATTGGATATTGATTCTGAATGACAAGTAGGTTTGGGTTTCCAACAGCTCCTGACATACAACACTGTGGTGTCCCTCAGTGGTACATCATATCCCCCTCTACTATTCAACATCTACCTAACCTCCTTACCCAACCTGGTTAAATCATTCAACCTCACCTGTTACAACTATGTGGATGACACAAAATCATTTCTAAAACTGGATGGTATGAAAGACCTCTACAATTTACAACTTGATGACTGCCTTCGAGCCATAAACTCATGGATGATGAATAACCATCTAAAGCTAAATACCGCAAAGACAGAGCTTATGACCTGCGGACAGTGACAAAATACCAGCCTACCGCCACATGACCGAAGGAGTATGAGACCCCACCAACAATATCAAAAGAAGTCAGAAACCTTGGGGTAACCATGGATTCAGCCCCACAATTGATACCACATATTAACAACGTAAAACAGACTGCCTTCGACACAATGAAAACACTATGTTGCATCCTCTCATGCCTTGGATACCATCAAAAAGTGCAAGTCATCCTGGCACTCGGAATCTCCAAGCTTGACTATGCCAACAGCCTATACCTTGGCACACCCACATTCATAATATGCAAAATACAACTCATCCAACATACTGCTGTAATAGTTCTTCTCTGCCTTCACCCAAGTGAACACATGATTGCCGAATTGCAGGCACTCCACTAGCTATCTGTAGCAAGAAAGGCAATGTATGTTCAAGGCACTTTGCATTGTTCACAGAGCCTCCAAGGAAAAGGACAGCTATACTTACAAGCTAAATTCAAGCAATAAAAATGAATCAGGACACTGCACTCTGGGCTTGCACCACTTATCATACCACCTTACCATAAGAAATAGATAGGAGGCACTACTATCTCAGTACAAGCTGAAAAGCTCTGGAACACCCTGCCAGCCAGCATTCATAGCATCAAGGAGCCTATACACTTCAGAAGACAGTTGAAAACATGGCTGTTTCCAAAACAACTATATTCCTGCACATCTCTGCAACAGAACCTGAAAAGACAGTCGTACCCTCGAACTCAATCTTCAGTTTATGATCCCGGGATTGGAAACAACCAAAATACCAAATGACTTTCGGTAGGCATGTAAGTTAAGGAGCGGTCAGCAGCCAACTGTAACTTACACCTCTTACATTCACATTAGGCCTGGGTGAAGTTTGCAGAGTTGCACTTCGCAGAGCTCCGCGAAGTGCTGAAAAAACTGCGCCATGCTAGACGGAGTTTTGTGAGCAGTGGATTTCGGTATGTCACGCTGTTTATGCAGATTTTTAGCGCCACTTGAGTAGATTTTCTACTCGAGTGGCAGCATCCGCAATGCAAGCGTCAGCTTTCTCAACGCGAGAGGTAGCAACCTGCCTCGACTGCCCGCGTTCAGAAATCTCACTGGGAGGTGGTCTAGCATGCAATTTCTCTTGCTCACCAACTTAACGTTGGCGAGCCGCACAAGACAAAAATACCCCCTGTATGTCACTTCACTGAGTTTTTCAGAACACTTCACAGAGCGGGTTGTGGGCAAAACTCTGCGAACTCCGCTGGTGGAGTGGAATTCTTCACCCACCCCGAATTCACATAAGACATATATGCTATGAGGGTAGCCCATCATCAGTACTGTACAACCAATAAACCAGCCATCATTAAATAATCAGGTATGGAATAACTGAAGAGATCTGTCACACAGTGCAAGTGAACTGAAGGACTTTAATCTAGTGCATTACTGATGGTCCGAAATATCTACACACTATGGCTTCTTCTTTACATCTCACAATGGCTCTCAGATATAAGATGATAGTAATAATATACATCTCCGCATCTTTCCTCACATCTCTATCCCTCCAACAATGGCAGCTCTGCCCCAGAACTATACACTAGGGGGCAGATTTACTAAGATTTTGCATCGGGCCTGCTTCATTTGGTGGTGCAGCCCAATGCAAAATAATTTTTGGTATTTACTAAACAATGCAAAGCCACCTTGCATGGCGTTGTGCAGTTTAGTAAATACAAAGTAATATAGGGTAGTGAATATTGCTGCCTTGAGTTGCCATGCATTGGGAAGGCGTTTAATGGGTGGAGCATGGGTGTTCTCATACATTCAGCTATGGAATTTGGTGCATTCGCAGATTTACTAAAGCTAGTAAATTTAGGAATACAACAAAATGGTATGCCTTCCCCAGTGAGGCGTAACTAGGAGAAATGTATTTATTTATTCTTGCTACTTCCTCATTCTATATGTGATGCATTGTGCAGCACACATAGAAAGAGGAATATGCCTCTGTGGATTGTGTTTGTGCACAAAGTTGTCCCTTCCTGCACAAAAACAATCCTGCTTGTAATGCAGGCACCTTACCATGGCGCAAGGGTGCCTGCGTTGGCACTAGGCAGAAACATAGTGCACCAACTTTAGGAGACACCAGAAATGCACCATATCTGCCTTTCACGCAGAGCAGTGCAGTAAACTGTTTTGCTGCATTGCGTGAAATGTAAGACAACCTGCCCCAAAATTTCTGATTGGACAACCCAGTGCAGTAACCAGCTAAGCATATAATGATAAGAAATACCATAATGGGGCCCACAGAGTTGTTCAAAGCTGCCAGAATACTGAAAAAACATAAATTTTGTGCCTTTCTCACACCTCATCATCTACCACTTTGCTACGAGCTGCGTCTCATAACATGGTAGCTGTACCTCGGTGATCATCAAACATGACATGGAAACACTTCCCATATTGGATCACAAAACAAAGACAACACCCTTCCAACCACATACCACCCTTTTCTGGCGTAGCTTGCTGCCCATGCAGGTAAGCGCTTCAGTGTCACACATATGGGTAGTTACCACCTATGTCGACTCGCAACAACCATTGACGTTTTCATCTGATTATCTTGTACATTAATCATCAGCGGTGACTAAAGACAGACAGCACGACAGCACACGCACTCTTTAACCCTTACTGTTTTTCAAGAAGCACAATGAATTCCAGGTGCGTGCCTCACAGCATCTGGCTGTATGCACCATAAATTGAAGGAATAACAGAGCACAAAAGTGACTGTTTGGCCACCATTTGCAGTGTGATAGCCTGTTTTCCTTTCCTCTGCGTTTGGCTGCTTTTTAACCGTGGGCGAGCCACTTCCTTTTCTTCCCTGGGCCTTAATTTACCCAGCGGAGCTCTGGTAATGCTTACAGCAGGCCTCGTGCTGCCGCCCAGCAAAGTTCAATGCTATCCGTTCCAGAGACTCCACGCGCAGCTCATGCTATCCGTGCATTGTGTACATTTTATTCTATCGAATTGCAATGCCAGTTTTGCTTTTAATGAAAGCACTAAGATTTAGGAAAATGATATTTTATTTTCAGCCCTTCCCACTAATGCTTAAATCACGTAGAGCTGCATTATTATGATTGCCAGGAGCATTTACTTTACTTTAAATAATTAAGCGTGTATTGTGTACATTTTATTCCATCGAACTCACGTCTCAGCGTCCTCTGCCATCACGTCACTTTAGAGAGCTGCGCGTGGAATCTCTGGAACGGATAGCATAAAGAGTGTGTGTGCTGCCGTGCATAGGGCTCCTATATTCATTATGTTTGTTCTGTCTTTAGTCACCGCTGATGATTAATGTACAAGATAATCAGACGAAAACGTCAATGGTTGTTGCGAGTCGACATAGGTGGTACAAATGAGAAATGCATAACAGTCGCCCGATTTCAGGTGCGCTGAGGAGAAATATCTTCACATGTATGTACTTTCATTGAAGGAAGCGGGCTTCAGTCGGTGCAAGTTTTTAAGCTGAGGATTCTAGGGAGGAGCCAGCGAGTGGCGGAAACAGATTGTAGAGAGATATATTTTACAAAACAAATACGTCTAATATATATTGTAGAATTCATGAAGGTATACTTCAATGTAAAAGGCTTGTTTCTCGGCCATATTGTGTCTGTGTGCTTTCTGTTTGTTACTTTTAGCTGCATAATATCTAGTAACGTTTGGCATAGCTACACCTGCACTTCTTGACTTTGTTGTCAAAAGAACATGCGCTGCTTGATTCGTGAAAGAATCCTAGGTGAGGGAGCCCAAAGTTTTCTCAGCCGACCGCCTCTGTTCATGGAATGAAGGGGGTGGTGGGGGGTTGTTGTACACAAGGATGCCTAGTCTGGATTCCACCTCATGTCTTTCTTTCACCACCATACACTGCCTCTTTGTTTCGCTCTAGTATCGGGGTTCTTAAAATTAAAGCAGGGTCCACTTTCACTCGGGGTTCTTAAAATTAAAGCAGGGTCCACTTTCACTCGGGGTTCTTAAAATTAAAGCAGGGTCCACTTTCACTCGGGGTTCTTAAAATTAAAGCAGGGTCCACTTTCGGATACAGGACCAAGTATCAGTGCTGCTCAAGGGCAGGTTCTGCCACAACTTTCTGACATGCATACATTATATGTGCCAAACTGAGCCGATCTGCTCCTATTTATAGATTGGTGTCCGAGAGCACCCAAAGTACGTCAGAGAGAGCACGTTATTTCACTTTAGTGCTGTAAAGAGGTCTGCAAATGCTTAATACCTACTTAGAGTTTCACATTATTGCTAGTGTTAGAAACCGCATCAAAGGCTCCTTGCCGCGTAAGCTAGGTGGCTGGCATGCCATTTGATGCCTTTAACTTAGTAGCGTGAAATGCAGTGCAATTTGCGCAACAGATTCTGCTGACAGAAGGCGGGAGTAGAGGGGAACTGGGTACCCTTCTCTCAGCACACTCCCGAGGCCGAGTAAAGTCATCACTAACACAGCGAGGTAATGTTTAATAATGGAAAGAGTAGGCTGTTTTTTTTTTAATGTTTGTGCTCCTGTTTTATGGTCTGGAAGGCTGCTTTTACTGTTTATTTCTCTGATACTACCACAAACATTGTCTGCAACAGGTAAAGTGCATGCAATCTCCCATATCTTGCAATACACCTATATGTTCTTGGACTTTGATGTTTCTGGGGGTACAGAGCTGGCCTCGGGTGACTGTCCAATTTACAGGCAATTCTACCGATTATGCAGCAGTGATGCACTGTTGTGCTATGTTATGATTTTTAAATATTTTTTTTCAGCAGTTTTTCAACTGTTGGCTTTTTATACTTTATAGAGCAACAACATTGTAAACTGATGCATGTGATCGATGTTTCGTTGTGAGAAATAGTTATGGAATGTATTTGGGAGATGATGTATTCCGACTAGTGTCCTTTTTTCAATAAAAGCCACAATGCCGAGGCAGGATAGGACTGTCGCTGTGTATGGCTTAGTTATTACAGAAGGAAGTGTGTTTTCACATTAAAGCTTTCATGGTGGGTATTGGGCCTTACACTGCCCACTTATGTTTTTATTTTATGTTAGACTTGTGACAAATAAAAATACAAGTCAGGTTTAGTCCAACACTATGGGGCCGATTCCGATCTCGGCCGGTAGTGCTCCGAATCGGATTCGGATTTACCGGATCCGATTCGGAGCCCTGTTTCCCGACCGAATCGTACGCGGGTCCGGCCGAGCGAGTACGATGCAAGCTACCGCGAAATCGCCAACCGACTCGTACGCGGCTTCAACACGCTCCGAGCGACTCGCACGGACACGACTCGCACCGCGCTATGGAGACGTTTCCCGGCCGGGTAAGTACGATGCGCGCCGCGAGCAGTCCGACCGACTCGCGCCGTCCGGCTCAAAAGAGCTGTCGGAGCCGGACTTTGGGGGTCCGCGTCGGACCCCCGTGTACGCGTAGGCGCACGAGTCGCACACAGGGGGGACCCATGGGTCCCCCCTACCTGTGCATGTACGCCGCGATGCGCATGGACGCGTACCCGCTGTAGGGGGCGCCCTTGTTCGCCTCGCACCCATTGAGTCAATGGGAGCCCGCGTACGCGTTGTACGACCGACTCCCATTGACTTCAATGGGAGTCCGACCGAATCGAGTCCGATAGCATGCGAATGCATCGTACTCGTCCGGTCGGACTGCTAGGGTCCGATTCGGTCGAAATTCTCTCCGGGTCCGGCTCGGTCGGAGAGATTTCCGGCTGGAATCGGAATCGGCCCCATAGTCCCTAGACTGCATACTGGGGTGCAGGTGTACTTTACTAGAAGTGTTCAGCCTCCCTCCTTACAATAATGCCATTAATGAACAAAGAGGCAACTCAGTTGTCGTGCACCCTATATGTGGTCTAGATTTTTATTGCTTTTTCAATTTTTTTTGTCTAAATTAGCTTAAAATGCACTATTTGCCCTTTTATTCTTTCAAAAATTTCTCAGAGGAAGAACCCCCCCCTCCCCCTCCCCCTGATCTTGACTTTTATTGGTTGGGCTCACTTGGGGCTAACATTTAGGCCCCTACACTTTGAAAAATCACCAGCTGCCACTGCTTTACTTATTTTACAAGCTCAAACAGATAAGGTGAATGCTTCAACAAAAAGAGCATTTTGATGGCAAATGTGCTATGTATGAATGGTACTCAGCATTGTTATCTCGAAGTCTGTTATGAAGTTCTGTGGTTATACTGAATAAGCAACTACCTATGTTATTATATGACATTGACATCTCTTTATTAATGTAATAACTGTACTTTCACAATTGCTTTTTTAACCTTCTTGCTTTCTCAAATTTGGTTGAAAATGCACCATTTGCCCACTGTTTTTCAAAAATTTCTCGGGGGGGAAACCCCCGAGCCCTCCTTATGTCGATCGGGTTCGCTCGCCACGGTGCGCTCCACCGCACATCTTATGCCTCACCACTTTCAAATGTCACCAGCCGTCACTGCTGTAGTGCAGTTTTAAACTATCAGTTGATGTGGCAAAATGAACCTTTTTGCATCCTAAACCTTCCTTCTTAAAAAATATGTCACAAGTAAGGTTGCCCCTACAGACACGTATTGCAAGGTGGATGGTATTTAAAATGTAGGGCATGGGTACTTTAGTTTCACATGTCCTGTCAGTGAAAAACCCCTAAAGTCGTTTTTTCACTGTTGTAAGGCCTATCTCTCCCATAGGCTACGCTTGGTTACCGTATTTCAATTAATAAATGCTAACTTCAGATTTGGTGCAGATAGATAAATGATGTTTACACTCAAATGTATTGAAATTTAAAATCCTTTTTAATGGTACAGTCTGGTTTTAGAATTTCGAAAATGCCACTTTCTTGCCCAAGGTTTCTGAGGCCTTTCAAGGAGTTTCCTCCTGCCTAGGCCTGCTACTGGCTTCCCCATCAAGAATGTGTATTGAGCCCTGACAGTGAACATTGGGACATGGGTGTAGTTGGGAGAGGGTCTTCCTGGCAGGATGGCTGGGGAGGAGCTGTACCCTTCCCTGATTACATTTCGAAGGACTTTGGACATAGCACACAAAAAGGGACCTGACACCAGAACTGCCCAGAATCAGTTTTGAGGGTAGGTCAAAGAATTCCCCCACACAAAAACTGGCACCAGGTATAAAAAGAGGACCAAACACACAAAAGGTGATAGGAGAAATGCTTGCATTAGATCGAACCACTGGCAATCACTCAGCACCATTCCAAGTAATTGTCTTTTTGCCCACCATGCTTCCTCATTTTGTACCCAGCCAAATGCAAATTAGTTTTGACTCTGCTCCAATAGAAACAGTTCAGCCTGAATTGGCAGGCCAGGTCCTCCTTTAGCAGGAACACAAGCAACCCAAGACTGGTTTTGCCCTGATTGGAGAGCTTCATTTGGGTGTAGCTTGTTTCCAGGGGCACAGCGAGCATTGAACCCTTGCCACTTAGGGCAATACAAAAAACACACAAAAGGTGGTAGAATGAATGCTTCCAATAAATCAAACCACCAGTCAAACCACCAGTCATCACTCAGGGTAGCATTCCAACCCATTGTTCTTTTGCCCATCATGTTACCTCAATTTGGACCCCTCATATGCCAATCAGTTTAGATCCTGCTCCAGCAGGAACAGTCCAGGCGGAATTGTAAGTTTGATAAAAGAGGACCTTCAGAACCACCCATCAGAGTGAACATGTGGAAGAGTCGGTAGAAAGGCTGCCCTGCTACCAAAAGAAATGCCCTACTGCTTGAGAGTCTGCCTTGCTGTCTGAAGACGGATGTTTGGACCTGCTTGTCTTGATCCCAAGCTACTCAGCGCTCTAGTTTGGCACCTCGCCTCAAGATCCCACCATACAAGAAAAAAAAATAGGTTGTACATACTTCTCTGTTCTAGAGCCAAACTATGGAACTACCTTATCTTCAGAACACTACTCAAGATTTGGCTCTTCCCCACATAACCACCATACTCAAACATAAATATACAGCATATCCCTCTGTATATAGGCATTTATTTGGACTATAGACGTATACCTACATATGTGTATTGCTTTGTATCAACGTGTATAATAATTATGTTTTGAAATATATAGATATTCGTTAGTTCTGCTTAACAAATGTATATATTACTTATGGTTATATTATTCTATGTTTAACATGTATATAGGTGACTGCATAAATAAGCAAATTGTTTATCAAAACTATTTATTTATAATTGCTTCACTAGTGAATTGCAAAAAATTAATAATAAAAACAAACAAATGAACTTAAAGTACAGCAACACATGAAAGTCTGAATTTTTTTAATACAACTTAAATCTACATATATTGCCTTCCTTATACATATATACCTTGCATGAACTTATGTATCTTTATATTTAATACATTGCTTCTCATTCAGCATCTCCAATGCACTACCATATATCTCACCCCATACCTCTCTCAATATATCCTCTACCTCTACTCTCTCACTTATCCCAAACCCCATTCTACTTCTATGATTCCCAAAATAACCTTTTCTAGACTCTTCCCTCCTCTACCCCTCCTTGAACCATCTCATACCTCTTTCACTATTCAGATCTTCCAAACAAGTCTTTCTAAACCCTTCCCTCTGACTCTTCCCTCTCCACCTCTCCTTTACTCATTCCAAACCTCCTACTACTGTTATGGGCTAGAAAAAAATACAGTTTCTAGATCCATCCCTCTTCTATCCCTCCACTATCCTTTTCAATCCAAATAACAGACTAACATGTCCACCGCTCAAATTAATCTCATATTTGTGTTTGTATTTATTTATTTGTAAGATCAACATTCATCCGAGGATATCACAGCGCTAGGAAAGCAAACACCTAAAATGAGAGAAAGGTAGCATTCAAACTCTATTTGTTTTAATTAAACCCTAGGGAACAAATGGGTTTGTAGCTTTTTCCTGAATGACATATAGTCATCGGTAAGACGAATTTCCAGTGGGAGTTCGTTCCAATGAGTAACTGCCAGATGAGAGAAAGAGCGGCCCCCTGCTCTGGCCTTCTTAATGCGTTTTGTTTTTGCCCGCGCTTGATTGCATGACCTTAAGTTCCGATTTGGAACATAGAATTCAATTTCATTTTGCAGGACTCTAAGTCCATGATGGTATAAAGCCTTGTGAGCATGACCCAGGAGCTTGAATTTTGACCTTTGACGAACAGGCAGCCAATGGAGCTCCCTCAAACATTCGGAGGCTGAGCTGTACCTGCTTTTGTTGCACACCAGCTTGGCAGCCGCATTCTGGATCACCTGCAGATGTGAGAAGAGATACTCTGCCATGCCCACATAGAGTGCATTCCCGTAGTCCAGTCTGCTTATAAGCATAGCCTGGATAATGGTTTTTCTGCACTCCAGGGGGATCCATAAGAACAGTCTTTTTAGTAGTTTTAATGTGGCAAAGCTTCTCCCACATAGTGCACTAACCTGATTCTGCATGGTTAGTGCATTGTCAATAAAAATGCCCAGGTTTTTTGCGACTTGTTTGGGCGCTGGGGCAGGTCCCAGTGATTTGGGCCACCAGGTTGCATCCCAGAGTAATTGGGCTCCTCCAAAGAGTAGGATCTCAGACTTATCAGCATTTAGTTTTAGACAGTGGTCTGACATCCATCTCGCCATTTCTGCGAGACAGTTGTGTATCGTCCGCATAGGAACAAATATTAAATCCCCATTTTTTACTGATTTTGGCCAGAGACGATACGTAGGCATTGAAAAGGGTAGGGCTCAGGGAAGCTCCTTGTGGGACGCCATAAGTAATGGTTTTTGGGGTGGAGGTGAAAGGTCCCATTTGAATTGTCTGTGTTCTGTTACTTAGGAAGGAGCAGAACCACTGGAGGGCCTTGGAGTGTATGCCCTTTTCATGTAGGGTGCTCAGCAATAAATCATGTGATACCGTGTCAAAGGCCGCCGACAGGTCCAATAGGATCAGGATGGTGGCCTTGCCCTGGTCAATTAGGGATCTGATATTGCCCAAGACTGCCAGGAGGGTAGCCTCCGTGCTGTTGGTTGCCCTAAAGCCAGTTTGGGAGGGATCCAAGAGCTCTTTGGATTCAAGGTAATTTGAAAGCTGTTTATTCACCAGCTTTTCCATTACTTTGGATAGATTCGGGAGCTGAGAGATAGGTCGGTAGTTTGCCGGATTATGAATGTCCGTGCCTGCTTTTTTTAGTAATGGGACTACCGTGGCTTTTTTCCAGGACTCTGGGAATACAGCAGTATCCAATGAATTATTAAATAGGTGGGTTACGTGAGGACATAGGGTCGATATAATCCTAGAAAAAATAAAGTGGGGGCAAGGATCTAGTGGGGACCCTGACTTGACTTCAGCCATTACCTTAGCTACCTGTTCTTCTGTGAAAGGAACAAAATTGCTGAGGTAGGAATGAGCCTCAGCGTGAGGATTCAATGTTTCCCAATTAATGACTTTTAAGGGGGGATGGTTTCTGAATGAGGAGTAGATCTCAGCGACTTTATCAGCAAAGAATTGGTTTATTTTCTCACAGCAATCTATCAATGGAGGCAGGGTTTGTGACAGACTCGTTGGTTTACATAGCTCTTTCACTATTTTGTAGAGCTCTTTGGGGGAATTGCTGTTGTCAATTATCCGATTTGTGAAGTAACTCTTTTTAGTGTTTTTGATATCATTGTTATAGATTCTCAGCTCAGTTTTGTATAGACACCTATCCTCATCTTGCTTAGATAATCTCCATTTATGTTCGAGTACTTTGCACTTTCTTTTTAGTACCTTAAGTTCAAGTGAGTACCATTTTTCAGATGGTATTCTTCTGGTGGGTTTATTAACAGATCTGGGGGCACCTTGGTCCAGTGTGTTTAATATTTCAGTTTGAAGGCTTTCCACTCCCAATTGTACAGGGAAAGACCTTAGATTTGTTGGAGAAAAATGGTCCTGAAATGAATCAGGAGTGACCAATCTCCACGCTCTCTTTGTCACCACTGATGATGCCGCTGGGCTGATTGATTTAGTTGGAAGGATGAGGGTAAATGAGATTAAGGAGTGATCAGTCCAAAGAAGGGGCCTAACCTCTGAGATACTCGTAGATTCTATATTCGAAAATAGGAGGTCCAAGGTGTGTCCCGCAATATGCTTTGGTCCTGTTATCCACTGTTTAAGCTGTAACATTTGCATGTCATTATTCAAGTGCTTGGCTATGGGGTTATTGATATTTTCAAAGTGAATATTAAAATCCCCTATCACTACTATGGGGCCGATTCCGATCTCGGCCGGTAGGGCTCCGAATCGGATTTACCGGATCCGATTCGGAGCCCTGTTTCCCGACCGAATCGTACGCGGGTCCGGCCGAGCGAGTACGATGCAGGCACCCGCGAAAACTCCGACCGACTCGAACGCGGCTTCAACACGCTCCGACCGACTCACATGGACACGACTCGCACCGCGCTATGGAGACGTTTCCCGGCCGGGTAAGTACGATGCGCGCCGCGAGCAGTCCGATCGACTCGCGCCGTCCGGCTCGAAAAAGCTGTCGGAGCCGGACTTTGGGGTCCGCGTCGGACCCCCTGTACGCGTAGGCGCACGAGTCGCACACAGGGGGGACCCATGGGTCCCCCTACCTGTGCGTGTACGGCGCGAATCGCTCGCCACGTACCCGCTGTAGGGGCGCCCTTGTCCGCCTCGCACCCATTGAGTCAATGGGAGCCCGGGTACGCGTTGTACGACAGGCTCCCATTGACTTCAATGGGAGTCCGACCGACTCGAGTCCGATGGCATGCGTGCGCATCGTACTCGATCGGTCGGACTGCCCGAGTCCGATTCGGTCGGAAATCTCTCCGGGTCCGGCTCGGTCGGAGAGATTTCCGGCCCGAATCGGAATCGGCCCCAAAGTGTTTATGTTTCAAGCAAGGGGGAAATAATTGAGAGAGCAGTTGTGCACTAAAATCAGGTTTATGACCAGGTGGGTTATAAATAATTGCCCCTCCAAGTATTTTATTGTTGCCATTGGATACTTGAAAAGCCAGGATTTCGTGTTCCCCTGTCTGCACCACTGACTCGGGGAGACAGGTGTAACAGTCTTTGAAAAGAATGGCAATTCCTCCTCCCTTCCGTCCCAGCCTGTCCCTTTTTAGCAATTTATACCCTATCGGTAGGGCAATGGCGACATCGGGGGAGTTGTCCTCATTGAGCCATGTTTCTGTGACAAAAGCGAGATCGGGCTTTATTTTGGTTATTAAGTCCTATATCTCGAGGGAATGTTTTGGCACAGATCTTGCATTGAAGTAGATGCAATTCAATCGGAGGCCTGCTTGGTTCCTGATTGTTTTGTGGGACCAGTGTGGCAATGTCTGGCTGCACCATTTACAACTGTGACACGTGAAAGGGCCCTCCATACTCTCTGGTGAGGCTTTTATACAGGACCCCTTGTTATTTGGCAGTTGTTTAGATAGTTCAAGGAGTTTTTTCCTGGAATAGCAACACCGACCATCCATGCCTGGTTTGGAAGGTGTAGGGGTTCTGGCCCCTGGTCCCGTTCGGGTGCGGACGGGTGCAGATGGGCTTGCCTTTGGCGCACCTTCGTCCCCTATACTAATTCCCCACTAATCCTGTTTGGGTTCTGGAGTAGAGTGCTACCCACTGAAAAGTGCTTCAACACCTCATCAGGGGTAGCAAGAGATATATAGATGCAAACCCTTCCCTCTTCTATCCCTCCACTATCCTTTTCAATCTAAATAACAGACTAACATGCCCACTACTCAAATTTATTTCATATTTCCCTATACTAATTCACCACTAATCTTTTTTTGGGTTCCGGAGTGGCGTCCTACTCGCCAAAAAAGCACTTTGGCGCCTTGTTAGGTGTAGGAAGCACTATATAAATGCAATTACCATCACAATTACAATTACAAAGGCTAGGTGGGAGACCTCCTTTATGAGCTATAAAAACACAACAAACTTCAGAGGTCCCCCTGCAACTGGAACTGCCTGGACCTGCCTTCAGCCCTGGTGAAGGCCGGTAGCTGAACAAATGTAATATGCTACTCTGCCAGAAACACGGTATGCTGGGCACCAAATTCCTGGTTCACTTACTCTATTTCAAGTCTGCCAAACTGTGATATTTCCACTGGTGGAAAACTTTCACCGACAACCCAGCTGATATTAAGCCATCAGTCAAAGTACCTCAGATTGTCCCCCTGTATCTATGGTGGATGCTCTGCAGTACTTTTTTTTCTTGTTTGGGACTGCCAGAGAAAGCCTGGTTTTCCTGAACCGCAAAACACATAAATGACCTCCACATACTAAGAAACAATTTGAGCTGCTCATGGACATATATTTTTTGTCTTTCAGAGACATAGCCCTATTGAACATGGTGCTTGCACAGCAAAGCTTTTGTGCCTTCCGAGAAGCCACCACCATGGTGCTCATCTAAATATTGACTGAAAATATAATTGGCAAAATATTGTGATTACCCAATAATAACAAAGGTAAGAATCTCGTTGTTTTTCTAAATTTTAAAATATTATTTACTTTTTTATCATTTTTAATATCGCATTGTATTCTGTTAAGTATTTGTACGAAATATAATTTAATTTAAACATATACTAATGAATTTTTATGTTGTTGGGTTTATTTGGGAATTTTTTGATAGTGTTTGTTTATTTGTATGTTAATTGCCGTATTTTTATTGATGTTATTGCAATGTTTATTATGTATACATTTATTCATTTTAGCTTGAAAGTTTTATCAGGATATTGGAAATTGATTATGTTTAGGTTTCATTAATGTTAAAATTTAAAAATAGGCTTTTAAGAAGTTGTGGGCATTGGTGGGAATCTTTTAAAATTAAAAATTACTAATTAGTAATTAATGAATTAAAAATGTAAATATCTAAAATGTAAAAACATGTTTACTTTGTTTTTCATTTTATATAAAGTTATGTAATGTCATAATAGTGTATTTCAAAAATGATTTGAAATAGTTTGCATTTATTAACAATTATCATTATTTTTTTTTTTTTAAATGTTTTATGTTTTTCAAATTTCAAAGATACTCCATAGATTTTCAATTTTTAAAACACTGTAATTTAAACTGTTAAATAATATTTAATGGGTATTTTTTTTGTGTGATGTGAATTTGATCTCTCCGGATTAATTCACTTTTCCCAATGTTAGTTAGACTGCATTTAGAATGGTAAATCTAACCTCCCCACAAACATGCACATTCCCCAGATTTTTAGATGTGATTTTAAATAATAAATCTGCCTCTTGCAGGCATTTTCCACAATGTTTATTAGTTTGGAGACAGAATGCCATTTCTGACCTTCCATTCCCACATAGTATATGTATTTCCCCTTATGTGTGTAAGATTGAACAGTACAGTATTTGAATTATTTTGTATTTTTTTTAAAGTTTTTTGTCTGGTATTAGGTTACTATTTTTCACTACATTCTGGATTTCTTTTAGTCTGGTCTTTATGACATCTTTAGGTGCCCTGTCAGAGTTTTGCTTTCAACAAAAAAATAATAATATGCATACACAGAGGGACCTTTTGTCACCAGCCTTCATTGATTGGTTTGTTAAATTGTCATTTACATTTTGCTTCAACAAACCTCAACATATAGCATATATCTATTGGATCCTTTCACTTTCAGAGGATTCACAAAGCCTGTACCTATTGTTCCCACACATGTAAACAAATGTTTCCTTTATTTTAAGTTACCAAGATGGTTCAATGTATGTTTAAATGACGTTGTAAAATTGTCTCTTCCTGTGATTTGAGTGCTTGGTTAGGTGGTGATTTATTTCCATAATAATAATAATAATAATGTAATGGCACAACTGAAAACATTGTTTAAAACACATTCCTATCAAAACATCCTCAACAGTGAATGTTTTTATATTTGAAATGTTTATTGTAAGCATAAGACAGCCATGTTTATGAAGGCATATTTTTCATTTTTATTTTTGTAGCATATGCATTCAATAACATAACAATTACACCAGCTCGCTAATGGAAGACATATTGGTTACACCAATGCTTGTTCTTTTTAAGGTATTCCATTCAAAATTATATCTTTTCTAAATGATTTCATTTCTTTTAATTTTGTTTACTGTTTTCTTATTTATGACTATTTTTATGTGTTTTAGTATTTAAAAAATATTGTTTTTTGTTGCATACATTAACAAATATTTTTATCGCTTTAACAAATATACAATATGTTTTAAAAGTTTTATTTTGTAAGAAATATACATGTTGTATTGTGTAATATTGTTTAAGCAATAATTGATTTTTTGTTTTTAATTATTTGCATAATAGATGTATTTTTTATATATACAATTAGAAAGTTGCCTACTTGTGTAAGAATTACATTATTTAGAACATAATAAATGACTGTATATATATTTTGGATGTTATATATATTTTATGATATATTTTTTTAATACAATGGAGTTAATTTAATTTAAAAGCATATTCTTACCAATACATTCTCAATATTTCCACAATATTGCTGTACTTTACATTGTATGTATGCAAATTTGATATTTTGGTTATTGATATTTGGCGTGAAGTAGTCTGTAAGGACAGCTGGTAATATCCTCTGGCTGTATGGACCACCATTAATTGGGATTTAAGCCCTTAGGTGCCAGAAGAAAATGGTTCAATTGAGAAACAGGGGTTGGAGGTCAATTCACCAGGGAGAAATGTTAGTGGGAAGAATGCCCTGTAATTTTTCCCAGCAAACGACTTTCTACAGACACGTGAGAAGAAGGGCAAGACTTAAAAGATTATTTAGAAAAGCAGATGTGCTGAACCAGATTCAAGGAAGCTTCAAATATGGTCTGTAGATAGGCACCTTCAAAATCTGCAATGAATTGCTTGGCACATTCTACAAATCAACTCTTTGACAAGGTATGAAAGGAGCACTTAGGAGTGAGCTACAGGTCAAAAACCATACAGGCTTGGAAAATGGAAGCAAGTAGTCTAGGTCCTGAGTTTGGTGTTATCAGGTAAATCTTAGAATAACTAATATCAAAAGTAAAAAAAATAAAACTTTGTGGCCCAGTGTTAAAAAATGATATCACAGGCTCCAGGCAAGTGTAAGAATTGGGCCCCCACATCTCTTTCTGGCATACAGCAAATGTATTGTATTAAGTAAAACAACTTAAAATGCGCTTGCCGCCGTCATATCTGCTCAGGAAGAGGTGTTCATAAAACGCATACCGCAGACATTCAGGGCCATGTGTACGACGAAGTGGCGGAGCGTGTCCTTATCCTCCTGGGCTTAACGACATGCTCCGCCACTTCGGAAACGCAAGGCGGCACCATATTTACAAGAATGTGGTGCAGCCTTGCGTTTCCCCCTGCGAGGGCGCTAAGTTTAACAACTTAGCGCCAACGCAGGCACCCTTGCACCAGAGTGCAAGGGTGTCTGTGTGCAGGGGAGGATTGGTTATGTGTAGGAAGGTGTCCCTTCCTGCACATAAATCAATCAATCAATCATGTCACTTATAAAGCGCACTACATACCCGCGAGGGTCTCAAGGCGCTGGGGGAAGAGGGGGTGGTGCTGCTACTGATCGAAGAGCCAGGTCTTGAGGAGTCTTCTGAAGGCCAGTAGGTCTTGGGTCTGTCGGAGGTTGGTGGGGAGGGTGTTCCAGGTCTTGGCGGCGAGGTGGGAGAAGGATCTGCCGCCGGCGGTCGTTTTCCAGATGCGGGGGACTGTGGCGAGGGCGAGGCTGGTCGAGCGGAGCTGGCGGGTGGGGGTGTAGAAGCTGAGTCGTCTGTTGAGGTAGGCTGGTCCGGAGTTGTGGAGTGCTTTGTGTGCGTGGGTGAGGAGCTTGAAGGTTATCCTCTTGTTGACAGGGAGCCAGTGCAGGTCTCTCAGGTGGGGTGTGATGTGGCTGCGTCGGGGGATGTCGAGGATAAGACGTGCAGAGGCGTTCTGGATGCGTTGCAGCCGTCTCAGGAGCTTAGCCGTCGTTCCTGCGTAGAGGGCGTTTCCGTAGTCCAGCCTGCTGGTGACGAGGGCCTGGGTGACTGTTTTTCTTGTTTCGGTGGGGATCCACTTGAAGATTCGGAGGATGTTGAAGCAGGATGAGGAAACGGCGTTGACCTGCTTAGTCATGGAGAGGGTGGGGTCGAGGATGACCCCTAGGTTGCGTACGTGGTCGGTGGGTGGCGGGGCTGTTCCCAGTGATGTTGGCCACCAGGAGTTGTCCCAGGCTGAAGGGTTGGAACCAAGGATGAGGACCTCCGTCTTGTCCGAGTTCAGCTTCAGGCGGCTGTTCCTCATCCATTCGGCGACGGCCTTCATTCCTTCGTGGAGGTGGGCTTTGGCGGTGTGAGGGTCTTTGGTGAGGGAGAGGATCAGCTGGGTGTCGTTGGCGTAGGAGATGATGTTGAGGTTGTGCTGTCGGGCGACGTGCGTGACCTAAAATCCTAAAATGCCATTTTGTAACTTTCATGTGCGCTGCTTCATGCAGCACACATGAAAGTTACAAAATGGCATTTTTTAAAAAGGTTTGTTTATGTACAGGAAGGGAAACCTTCCTGTACATAAACAAACCATGGCATTTTGCTCTTTCCATGTGTGCTGCCTTGTGCAGCACACATGGAAAAAGCAAAAACGAGGAGAAATAATGCATTTATCCTCGTTTCGCCACCTTAAGACCAGGGTTTTCTTGGTCTTAATTTTGGCGCTGACTCCTATGTACGCCACCCTTGTACATAGGGGGCAGCGTCAAATACAATGGGTGTTGCGGTGGAACGCCCACCACAACACCATGGGCGTCCGCAGGGGGGGGCAAGGAGGGGCGCTTGCCCCCCCCTGGATCGCCGTCCCGTCCGGTGCGGGCCAAGTGCCATACTAATGCAGGCGGGGGCTGGGCGCCATTCTTTTTTGTAGTGCTGGCACTCCAGCAGCCCAGTGTGCTGGAGTGCGATCTTACCAAAAATAATGGTGCCCGGGCCGGCGGCTGCACCGTGGGCCGAACTGGTGTGTTGGCAGAGGGGGTGTTGTAGCCGGACCCGAGGGACTGTCCCTGTGTCCGACGTTTGCCGTGCTGGAGGCGGCGGCCGGGCGGCGCCATTCTTTTTCGTAACTAAGGTAACGGACCCCCGGCTGGGTTGAGACTAGCGTGACGTTCATGGTGACGTCGTCATGTGACATGACTCATGTCCATGGTCATTGGTAGCTGAGCGCTATGCTACTACTAATGAAATTTAGCATAGCGCTCAGCTACCAATGACATATGGCAGCCACCACTGGAGGCTCAGGTCAGGCGGCAATTTGCAGGCAGGCGACTAGGCGAGGCGGGCAGCACTGTCATTGGGTAGCTGAGCGCTACCAATGATAGCTGACTACCGCTCGCCTGACATGATGAAAATGAGAGCTGGACCAATCATGGTCCAACTCCGACCTGCCCCCACCCAGCCCCCAGCAAGTGCACACTGTCACTGTGCAGGCTCCTCTCCAGTCAGACAGAGAGTTCAGAGAGAGAAGCAGCCTCTCTGTCCTGCGCTTCGTGTTTAATTAGAATAGATTAAAACTTTAAGTTTTAGACTTTTAGGGCTTTTTGACAGCCTGTATGTTTTACAGCAAACCCTGTGTTTAATTTCTGAAACGTGAGGGAAAACAGAAGGAGTCTTAGGAGAGGAAGGTAAAAATCAGGGCAGAAAGAGTCAGAAAAATGGGGGGGGGGGGATCGAGGGAGGAAAAGCAGTTAAAAAAACAAGGCTAAAGCAGCAAAAACGGGCAAAATCAGGCTAAAGCAGTCAGAACAATTGGGGAGACTAAGGAAAAAACAGTAAAAAAACATGGCAAATGCAGGAGAAAACAGTCAGAAAAACGGGGGGAGCAGAGAGGAAGGAAAAAGCAGTAAAAATAAGGCAAAAGCATGAGAAAGTATTCACAAAAATGGAAGGAAAAGCAGTAAAAAAATGGGGGCAAAAGCAGGAGAATGGAGAAAGCAGTCAGAAAAACAGGGGGAGAGGAAGGAAAAAGCATTTAAAAAAAAGATAAGCGCATGAGAAAGCACTCCCAAAAATGGGGTAAATCACTTAATCTCTCTGTGCCTGCCAAAATGAATGTGTCCTTGTTTAAAGTAACCGGTGCTAATGTAAAGCGCTCAAATAGCTTTGGGTGGTGTTGGTTGTTGGCAGCGCTATATAAAACTTCACTAAAAAGTAACTGGTGCTTATGTAAAGCGCTCCAATACCTTTAGGCAGTGTTGGCGTTTTCTAAAAGTGCCCAAAAAAGTAACTAGTGCTTATGTAAAGCGCTCCAGTTTACCTTTGGGCAGTGGTGGCGTTTTTTAAAACTGCACAAAAAAAAATAACTAGTGCTAATGTAAAGCGCTGCAATACTTTGGGTGGTGTTGGTTGTTGGCAGCGCTATATGAAACTTCACTGAAAAGTAGCTGGTGCTTATGTAAAGTGCTCCAATAGCTTTGGGTGGTGTTGGTTGTTGGCGGCGCTATATAAAACTTCTCTATAAAGTAACCAGTGCTAATGTAAAGCGCTCAAATAGCTTTGGGTGGTGTTGGTTGTTGGCAGCGCTATATAAAACTTCACTAAAAAGTAACTGGTGATTATGTAAAGCGCTCCAATACCTTTAGGCAGTGTTGGCGTTTTCTAAAAGTGCACAAAAAAAGTAACTAGTGCTTATGTAAAGCGCTCCAGTTTACCTTTGGGCAGTGGTGGTGTTTTTTAAAACTGCACAAAAAAAAATAACTAGTGCTAATGTAAAGCGCTGCAATACTTTGGGTGGTGTTGGTTGTTGGCAGCGCTATATGAAACTTCACTGAAAAGTAGCTGGTGCTTATGTAAAGTGCTCCAATACCTTTGGGTGGTGTTGGTTGTTGGCGGCGCTATATAAAACTTCACTATAAAGTAACTGGTGTTTATGTAAAGCCCTCCAATAGCTTTGGGTGGTGTTGGTTGTTGGCGGCGCTATATAAAACTTCACTAAAAAGTAACTGGTGCTTATGTAAAGCGCTCTAATACCTTTGGGCAGTGTTGGTGTTTTTTAAAACTGCACAAAAAAATAACTAGTGCTAATGTAAAGCGCTGCAATACTTTGGGTGGTGTTGGTTGTTGGCGGCGCTATATAAAACTTCACTGGAAAGTAACTGGTTCTTATGTTAAACACTCCAATACCTTTGGGCTGTGTTGGCGTTTTTTAAAACTGCACAAAAATAAATAACTAGTGCTATTGTAAAGCGCTGCAATACTTTGGGTGGTGTTGGTTGTTGGCAGCGCTATATGAAACTTCACTGAAAAGTAACTGGTGCTTATGTAAAGCCCTCCAATAGCTTTGGGTGGTGTTGGTTGTTGGCGGCGCTATATAAAACTTCACTAAAAAGTAACTGGTGCTTATGTAAAGCCCTCCAATAGCTTTGGGTGGTGTTGGTTGTTGGCGGCGCTATATAAAACTTCACTAAAAAGCAACTGGTGCTTATGTAAAGCCCTCCAATAGCTTTGGGTGGTGTTGGTTGTTGGTGGCGCTATATAAAACTTCACTAAAAAGTAACTGGTGCTTATGTAAAGCCCTCCAATAGCTTTGGGTGGTGTTGGTTGTTGGCGGCGCTATATAAAACTTCACTAAAAAGTAACTGGTGCTTATGTAAAGCGCTCCAATACCTTTGGGCAGTGTTGGTGTTTTTTAAAACTGCACAAAAAAAATAACTAGTGCTAATGTAAAGCGCTGCAATACTTTGGGTGGTGTTGGAACTACATAGAACTGCGCAAAACAATGTGAAAAATAGAGTCGGTGGAGGAGGGGATCTGTGCAACAGAGTTCAGTGTGGCAAGCAGCGACCAGCGGGAGGTGGACCGGCAGCCAAGTAAATGCGGGCTGCCATGGGGAGATTAAGTGATTTGCTTGTAATCACAAAATGTGGAACTGAGGCCGGGGATGAAGCAGGAGAAAGCAGTCAGAAAAACTGGGGGAGAGGAAGGACAGAGAGCAGAAAAAAATGAGACAAAAGCAGGAGAAAGCAGTCATGCATGAAAGCAGTGGGTTTATATTTTGTGCCACCATGGGGACATTGGGAGTTATATGATTTATTATCTAGTGTGGTGGGGTTATACCTGGTGATGTGGGATTATATCTGGTGAATGATGTGGATGCTATCCAGTGCCACTGCCAAGGTGCACTTGGCAAGTGATGTGGGTTTATAGCTGCTGGTGGTGCCGTGGCAAGTGTTTTGGGTGCAATCTGGTGCTGCTGTGGCAACTGCTGTGCATGCAGTCTGGTGCTGTGACAAGTGAAATCTATATATATAATGTGTGTGTGCATCAGTGTGTGTACATATATATCCACACACAGACACTTTCCTTTTTCAACTTTCTGTTACTGCATACAGGGCTGTATGTATTCAATAAATAGTGCATTGTAGGTGAGTTATTTAACGTTCACAAATCTCATCTTACCTATATATAATAATGGATTATGCAAGGAAACCTGGTTCCCCTTGCGGGAGAAATTTAAAGGGAATTTTCAACTTCATGCAGCTCATCTACAACTCATTTTATTCAATACAGCCAGCCTGGTGATGAGCTCAGCAGAGTATTTAATGATCCCCATTTCTTTTTAGAAATGGACATCCGAAAATATTTTTCAAAACGGAAATTGGATGATGTAGAATCTGATATTGCGGAAGCAAGAAAAGAATCTAGACATGGTGAACAGGAGGAGGCAGAAGAACCAAGCACAAGCAGTTCTGCAGGTCCACTTTTAGCTCCAACAGAATCTAGCCATGATGTTGATGCTCCTGTAAATGATATTGGATTGTATTTTAATTCAGCAAAAAAACTAACAGATGATGTAAAATACAATCTTCTAATAAATACGTATACTGCTTCAGAAACGTATGACTTCAAGAAGGATTCAGGTGGAACACGCTGTTTCCGTCATGTGTGGATTAATCAATATTCAACATGGTTTAGCTACTCTCCACAACTGAAAGGTGCAATTTGCAAGTTTTGCACAGTTTTTCCACAGTCAGTTCAGCTTGGGATACAAGGAGCATTCATAACTATGCCTTTCACTAAATATAAAGACTTCCATGAAAGTGCACGCAAGCATGTCTTATCGTCTTGGCATAAAAACGCACAAGTGGATGCAACTCACTTTTTGGCGATCAGAAAGAAACCGGAAACAAGTATTGTTTGCCAAATAGACAACGCTGTGAAAAGGCATGTTGAAGAAAATCGGAATAAATTATTTCCAATTTTGTCTACTATCTTATTTTGTGGCACACATGACATTGCTTTACGTGGGAAAAAAAGTACAACCGGAAATGTGCAAAGTCTGTACCAATTTCGCATTGAAGCAGGAGATGTGATCCTAAATGCACCAGTTAATGCACGTTATACATCACTTCGAGTTGAACATGAATTGATTACATTATGTGAAGAAACATTAAGAGAAGATCTAGTATCCTTAGTCAATAGGTCAAATGGATTTTCAATCATTGCTGATGAAAGTGCTGACATATCCGGAAAAGAACAGATGTCACTTGGAGTACGTTTTGTAGACACAACAAGTAGCACCGTAGCTGTCATCAGAGAAGAATTCCTTGGATTTGCAACATTAAAAGAAATGGATGCTATCTCAATTGCAAATATGATTATGGAAACATGTTCTAAATTTGGATTACATTTAGAAAAACTCCATGTCCAAGGATATGATGGATGCTCTACAATGGCAGGAAAGGAAGGTGGCGTTCAAGCCATAATAAAGAGAAAATATCCTAAAGCTGCTTTTGCTCACTGTGCTGCACATAAACTTAATTTGGTTGTTAATGACCTGAATGCTGTTCCTGATATACGGAATTCTATTGGCACAGTGAAAGCCATCATCAGGTTTTTCCGTGAGAGTCCAAAAAGAAGATCTCTTATTCCTAATCTGCCATTGCTGAGTGAAACACGATGGACAGCAAAATACAAGAGCATTCGAATTTTTAGCTCACACTTTGAAGAGATTTTTAAGCAATTAAGCTTATTGGGCACTACAGCATCAGGGAAAGCACGCCAGGATGCATATCAATTGCAATGTTCCTCCAGCACAGTGAGCTTTCTCTTTTCCTTGTCCATAATTTCAGATTACTCATCAAGATTGGAATCTGTAAGCCAGGCTCTCCAAGCTGTTCAACTTGATATCCTCAAGGTGTGTAATCACGTGCAAGACCTTCTGACTGTGTTCCGTGATCACAGACAAAAAGCAGAAGAGCAATTTAAGGGCATTTTTACAAACGTTCAAACACTGGCAGAAAAACTGAACATCGAACTTTGTGTTCCCAGACAGTGTGGCCGGCAAGTATTTCGTTCTAATTTTGGTTCCTCTTCTGTGGAAGAATACTATCGCCAGTCTATCTATGTGCCATACATGGACTCTATCATCGCATCATTAGAAAGCCGGTTTGGCAATGAAAACAAGAAAAATTTGAGTTTGTTCTCACTTTACCCAAAACATATGGCAAAAATGACACTTGAGCAATACAAATGCCATATTGCAAACATCAGAGAAATTTACGACATTGAAAACCTGGAAGCCGAAGCAGTCACATGGTTTCAGATCTGGTCAACGAAGGATGAGCAGTTTGACAATGGATTTCTGGATATGCTAAACCACACAGATTTATTCCCATCAGTCCAGCAAGCAATTTTCATTGCTCTTACATTACCAGTGACCACTTGCACAGTGGAAAGGTCTTTCAGCACAATGAGAAGGGTGAAAACCTGGTTGAGGTCGACAATGGCAGATGATCGCTTATCGTGTTTGTGCATGATGAGCATACATCGAGCAAAAATTGATGAAAACAAACAACAGCTGATTGACAAAGTAATTGATAAATTTGCACAAGACTACAGATGTTTACAGTTCCTTTTTTGAGATCAGTACACTAACCAGTGAACAGAAACTGTATAAAACTACTACTCATTGAAAAATGTGACTGATAAATTTCAGCAAGACTGTACATGTTTGCAGTTCCTGCAACAGTTATCCAGGTTAAGTTTATATGTTTTATTTTCCAATTTGGAAGAGAACAGCTGTTATTTTATTTATGGTAATATATTTGATTTTATTTATTTTAATATATTTGATTTTATTTGTAATTTGTAGAGATTCAGCACTACCCCCTGTCCTTCATCCACAGTACCCCTGATGTAATCAGTGGCTGATATTAAAGCCGTTTCTGTCCCATGATGCCTCCTAAATCCGAACTGAGAATCATTGAGCCATGATTGTTGTTCTGCCGTTTCCTTGAGCTGCTTATTAAGATGCAGCTCCAGGATTTTAGCTGGAGATGGAAGCAAAGATATGGGATGGTAGTTCTTACAATCCCCTGGATCTAAGTTAGTTTTTTTTAGAAGTGGCCTAATGATGGCATGTTTCCAACTATGAGGATAAATTCCAGATAGAATGATATTATTCATTAGTTTACAAAGGTTCTGCTATGTGTTTGCAGCCATATGGAGAGTTGCTGGTGGACACGCCTCCATGGGTGAACCCGCATGCGTTCTCAAAAGATATTGTGCAACAAGAAGGGGCGTGAGATCAGAGAATTTTGAAATACCTCTACTCTCGCTACAGGGCTCCAGAGGTGCCCCCTCAATAAGGCTGCTAGATGCCGGTGTTATAGTGGACACTCCAAGGTGTGGATCGAAGCCAGTATATATATCCATGATTTTGGTTTGAAAGAAGATGGCCAGTTCTGGTTCTGCTATGGGTTGGGAGGATGAAAGCTGTTGTACCAGCTTAAATAACTCTTTTGTGGATGATGAATTTTCCATTCTGTATGTATGTGCAGTATTTGGATTTTTCTTCCACTAATGGGTATTTGTATTCCTTAATGCTAGCTTTGTATGAAGTTCTATCAGGTTCCTCTAGGGTTAATCTCCAGGTTCGCTCAGAGCGACGGCAGGCTTGTTTTAATAGTCTGAGTTTGTCATTATACCAGGGAGCCGAGGGACGGCGTTTTTTCCGAGTATATGATTTCAAAGGTGCCAATATATTAGCTGCGGATTCTAGCCATGTCGCAAAGGCCTCAGCCCCAAGATTAGAATCCTCTTGAATTATACAAGGAATATTTTTTAGGGTGTTGGTTAAGGTGTCGGCTGAGATACCTTTCCACTTTCTAGTTTTATTAGGCGGGTGAGGGATCTATGATCCGCAACTATAGCTGGGGGGAGGAAATCAAACAGTACTGCACTGTGGTCAGACCAGCAAATAGGTATAGTATGTTGGAAACTAATTCAATATTTAAGTTAATACATTTCCAAAATAAATACATTTGTCATATATTTTAATTCTCATTCGTTTGTGCACGTTAACACCAAATGCAGGCTGACTCTACATGTTTTTTTTTTATAATGCAGTTATAGTGCCTTCATTGCCTTGATCATATGTGTATGAATAATGTGGTGTATTCAATAGTGGTGACATAAAAACAGATTAGAAATTGCTAATCAGACAATGGCAGCTTGATCCTTCCATTAAGCCTTTGCATCAGGTTTCTAAACCCTTTGCATGCCTGTGCTTTTTCACTTTTGGCCAAGAGACGCTCCTGTCTGCAGCTGAGCTCTGCTTTTTTCTTTGCCAACTGCTAGAAGGTGTGAATGATATCTACCAAAGGCCACAAAAGAAAGATATGGCTGTGGCACAACAACCCTATGGTGTATGAGATCACATGCGGCCTGCTTCCTGCCTCCCATGGCTCCTCCTGCGTCCCAGTGTTTCTTGTGCCCCACCTGGCACACATCATGTCGGAGGATGGTGATGACATTAAAATTTTGCCCTCCACTGGAAAATTTTCTGCGGATGCCCATGCACAGCACCCACTGCACGCCCCTTTCACGCTTAACATAGCGTGAAAGGGTGCCTTATGTACAAGGCAGCGTTAAGCCATTAAGTGGCTTAACGCTGCCTTGTACATAAGGCAAAGCCCTATCGCCACGGGAACGTCACAAAAAGTGACGTTCCCGTGGCGATAGGGGCTTGTACATATGCCCCTCAGTTTCTTCTGTTACTGCTGCGCCCTTATATGTACAGGCCCGCCCCAACTTTACAGTGGTGCCTCCAAGGTCACTTGCCCCTCCTTCGTGTTGTCTTTTGATTGCCAGCACCGGTCAGGTGATACCATCTCCGAGAGAATGTGAATACACTCTGCCCACCCCACAAGCCAGAGGGGTTGGCAGAAGGGAGCAATGTGAGACGCAGCACGCTATGGCTCTGCAGGATTGAAGAGGTATGTTTAAAAAACAAATTAATCTATGCTACTGCAGGGAGGAAGTAAGGAAAGGAGATGACAGCCAGTCTGGGGTGTGTGCAGCATGTGTGCCATCTCAAGCCCTGCGCATAACATTTCCAGGCACATAGCTATCAATAGTGCAGCAGGAGCAGTGACACCAGGCTTAGGGGATGTGAATTATAGCTGTTGGTTCTTACCCAATCCTGAGCTGGGGTTCCAATATCACCCACATGCATTATGGCCCCTGGCACCCTTGCTATCAGGGGCATCGCTATGAATGGTACAGTGAGTGCAGTGGTGCCAGGGACCAGAGGGATGAAGGGACCACAGAACCCTGATCATTTCTGTATTTTACTGTCCCAACAGTAGTCAAAGGGGTCATTTTCCCTACTATCACTGGGACCCATGGCACCATTGCTATGCCACTGCTTGCTATGTCACTGCTCAGGACCAGCCTGCTGATCCTACTGGCCAGTCCCAACTGTTTACATTTCCATGTCCACCCTGAAACGAACCACGCCCCCAGCAGATTGTGAAATACTCCCTTCTTCCCTCCAATCCTTACAGACTCAAATGCGCACTCTACATCCACAACCGTGTACCTCAGCCTACAACCCACTGCCAGTCCAGTATTTTCACACCTACATGTTTGCCGAGAACCTTTGAAGTGTGGACTTTTCCCACGCTGGGGAGTGGGGTTATTTTTTACGCATGGGGAGAATGGCTATAGCAGGAACACATTCAGAGGGTCAGAGGGTGCTCTCTGTGTGTAGAAGGGTGTAGCACCGAGTCAGGGACCACTTATTGACAGTAGGGGCACAAGGAGGTGGAAAAATTAGTTCTGCTGCATACATTTATTTAAAATCCATGTTTACTTCATATTTGTATCTAAATTCTAATTTGAATGCTTGTTTTTAATGTCCTGCAAAGTGAAAAAATGTTTATACATGGGTAGGAGCAGGGGTGGTTCCAAAGATAAGGTCAAGAGATAGCTATTGCTTTGAAGATCTTGGGATATGGACTACAGACATCAAAGGATGGTATCAGGCGTATTGTGGCCACCTTTAATGCTGAGAGAAAGGGCTGCTGAGAATTCAGGACAGGTATTGGACTGGCAAGGGAGTGGGAGGGGCCTAATCAGACATCCAGAAATGGGCATTCTGTGTTCATATGTTTGTGTGTGTGTACAGTGCCTGTCTCAGCCCCAAGGAGGGTGGGCAGGGATAACAAGAGGGTGTATGCTGAGTCAATCAACAAAGCCACTTCACATGCAAATTTAGAGTTGGCCCCTTGACAAATATGATGTCATTTGAAGCCCAAACCGATAACCACCCTGATCTGGCAGCAGACTGTGATAATCAGTGGGGTATTCCACAGCTTGATTTGCCATGAGTAAGATGGTCCCCCAAAGCAGGACAGGAATTGACTCTAATTCTTAATTTTGATCTTAAAGCTGCAAATGGTAGTACGTCATTTGATTCCAAGGGAAGAATGGTGGACATACTAGACAGCGGCCATCATGCACTAACCATAACCCTATCTGACAATTATAGGCTAAAACCCATTTCGAGGGGCTCCTGGGATCTGGGTGGCCTCTCCACATCTAACAATCAGAAGAATATCTCATGGAAATGGGTGAAAAAAAACCCTATCCCTAGAGGAAGTCATTGCTAGGGTAGGAAACAAAGTAGACCATCGATCATCTCTTCCTGAGTATTCAAGGAGAGAGGTATTGAGGGTGACCCACACCCAACTCTTTGCAAAGGTTAGGGATTTGTTAGGTAAAACATCAAAAGGGGGGTTGAGGAGGCCAGACAAATCCTTGGTTTAATAACAATTGCAGGCCAGCAAAGAGTGAGCTCCTATTGGTAGGCTAATTCAACATATGCCCAAATTTTATTAACTGAAGGGCTAGGTATAGGCAGTCTATGTCTAGGGCCAAGCTGGGGTGGGAATATACATTGTGGTCGACCCTTCATGAAGCCTTGATCTCTAAATACAGTCATACTTTTTGGCATATGACATCAACATGTATAAACGGTCCCCAAACAGTGATGAACTTTTGCGTACAACCTGACGACTGGGTAATCCACTTCAGAAAGTTGTTCGCGAATGGGGGTGCCATAGAGGAGGATGATAAAATGATTCAATGTGTTGTTGCCCAAGAGGACGCAAATACTCTTGCCTTTACCCTTAATGAGACCTTGACTGCCATAAATTCTTGTATTCCAGCTGGTATAAAGCGAACACGGAGGTGTGGGGACCATATATAAACATTCTATCGAATGCCATCTTGTTGGGTCTTGAGATCCAATCCTTGTGGAAGCTAGCAGAGATCTTGTCAATAAACAAGAAGGGGGACCGGGCAAATCCGGGAAACTATCGCCCCATTAGTATAATTGACTATATAAAAAAACTTTGACAAAAGCGCTGACTCACCTGCAGAATTGGATTAAAGAGAAGGGTATTTTATCCACCCTACAGGTGAGTTTTAATACAAATGTCAGTACATTATATCAGGTCTTTTGGTTTTCTTGTATATACTGGCATAAGGTGCTATTCAATGATGGGGGAACCTGTACGTTACTTTTGTTGACTTGCTTACAGCATTTGATCTTGTCCCACTCGAGAGAGATTGCGGAAAGTACTGGTAAATATGGGCATCCCCTCTTCTTTTTTGAACATCTTGGGGAGGCTCCGTGTGGGAAACCAGGCACAGGTTAGATGGGGAGCAGATAAGCAGCTAACTGACCCATTTAGGTTGGTCCAAGGAGTTAGACAAGGTTGCATTTTAGCCCACACTTTGTTCTCCTTGTAAATCAATGGGATGATCGAGTACCCTAGTAAGGAAGGGTGTGATGCACCAAAACTCAGGGGAAGGAGGGTCCCTGCCCTCCTCTTTGCCGATGATACCCTATTTATCTCTAAAACAACCAGGGGCTGCAGTCACTCTTAGATCTCTTTTCTTCTTTTTGCGCTGAGCAGGGCTAGTGCTTAATGGTGCTAAAACCAAATGTATGTTTTTTTCTAAAGACACAGTGTTTTGTTGTTACAGGCAGATACTAGTGGGCAATACATGTATATATCGGGTGTCTACTTTTGACTATTCAGGTATTCGTATGACACCGAATATGATTTGGGACCCCAGATAGAAAAGGCTCATTTGGTGCTCACACAGCAGACAGCAAACCTAGTAAGGGTTCATCGTAAGACCTCCTCCCGGAGGGATGCCCCCACCGTTGAGATTTACAATGGCAAAGTAATTGGGCCTGCTTTGTATGGTACCGAAGTATGAGGCATCTCTAACTCAAATAGTCACGCTATGGTGGAACATAGGTTCTTGAGGACCCTACGTTTACTTCCAATAAGTACTCCCATTACACCCCTGTATTTGGACCTTGTGCAGTGGAAGATGTAACACAAAATTGAATGCAGACTGTTAACATTCTGGTAACAGTTGTGGACCACTGCTGAACTGGAATCTTATTGTGAAGGTGCAAGAGAACGTATGGCCCATCCGGGCGTAGTGAAGATCCCATGGTTTTGTGCCATTAAATCACTCTTGCAGAAGCTGAGCCTTGCCACCTACTGGTCCTCCCCTGAGCTGTTGTGTATGCTGTCTTGAGCCAAGATTAAAAACATATACTGGAAATCTGTAGCTGTGGACACAGCGACCAAGAGTAAAGGTAGCCTCACAATGTCCTATATTGATTTTAAACCTTGCATGCACTATAAGGCAACTATCAATGAAATTGTACCTTCTCTGGCGCACAAACTATATTTGCAGTTCAGATATGTCATCCTCCTGGTTAAAACCTTTACTTCTAAATGGCTTGCTGAGGGGGAGGGGGACAACTAGTGCCCGGCATGAAAAGGGAGGAAAGAAACGTTGGAACATATATTGGCTTTCTGCCCCCAGCACAGTAGGCTCTGGGCTAAGTGGATTGTTCCCCTCTGTAAGAATTTATGTACCAGGAGCCACCAGATTGCCTTTAGAATTTTGAGAACAAGTACAAACAGGCTCCATGTATTTGGCGTGGCAACATTTCTTATGGCTTTATGGATAAAAGTAAAATCTGTAATTTTGACCATAAATTGGACTTTCCGCCATTTTATATGTAATGTGAAGTCTGCATTTGTGAGACAGTAATTTGTAGATCATTATTTTTAGTCAGCAAATGTGTCTTTTATATTTATTGGTGTGTTTTAATATTTGTATTTTCCCTTTCGGCAACAGCTGCTCTGTTTTTATGTATTTTGTATCATGATTTATACTTTTTGTGCTTTGATGAGCTTTGTGATCGAAATAAAGTACTCGATGATGATAATGTGGTATAAGGTTTTTAGTACCAACCTTCACAGCACCTGTATTTGACAGCTTGTCCTTTTTCTACCACTGGCTAGTCAAGTAAGCTGGGGTGACTTACTGTTGCAGGCACAGTGTCCTGAATTTTGGGTGACCGGGGCCAACATGCATCTTTACCTTTGGTGCTTCCGACAGATAACAGAATCAGGAGTCAAATGCCTCACAGTGATTCAGAGAGGCGGGCTCTGTCTACCCTGCATGTCTGGTTTTGTAAAGTTGCTCTGCCTGACCCGTACATCTGATTTAAAGAAGCGTGCCTGCTCTGTCTTCTGCCTCCCACTCTTAGGGCTTTGCCGAGCCTGTGATTCATAAAAGCATTCACTTCGTGTAACGGATCACTGACATAATATCGACTACAAAAATATCGAATATACAAAATATCGGCTTCTAAATATCGACTACAATAATATCTACTACCTATACTTATTTATAAAATTACAAAAATATCGAGTACACAATATCGTAAATAAAAAATATCGTTTACCACAATATCGAAATGCTAAATATCGTTACATTAAATATCGTTTAAATTTTTATAACATACAACATTACAAAAATATCGAATACCAAAATATAGACACCAATAATATCGACTTTGTACAAATATCGACTATATAAAAACTGCTCAATTAAATATATCTTTAGCACCAAATATAAATTCACATTATAAAACAATATAAAATACTTAAACAACATAATAAAATAATTTGCAAACACATCAATATATAAAACAATATATTTTGGCTAAAGAAACATATTACAATAATTAAATATAAACTTTAAATATATAATACTTGCATTATTTCACATTAAAAATAACATTTAAATTATTTACAAAAAGTAAAAATATAAAATATTTACTTTCTACTAACAGTTTCTTAATTAGCGTTTCCCTTATATGGAAAGAAAGTGCCAAAACAATAAAAACAATTAACTTCAACCAATAAAACGCTTACATTTCAAAATACACCAATAACATAAAGCAACCAATTAAATAAACACTATATAAACATCAAAAACATACATCTCTTTTACACTTAAAAACTACAACAAAGAAGAAGGTGAAACTGTGCCCAACTGTTTCCTGAAAGAAAACTTTCATTACTAAAAAAGAAATTTAAAACTGCACTAAGTAAGTAAAACTGTTTTTAAAATATTACAATACTACTAACCTGCAACAAAAATTATTTCTAAAACCTAATTAACTATTCTTTCATTCCTTACTTTTATATCACCTCTACAGATATCCTACAAAGCCAGAAAATTATTTCAAAAATACTCACCAATAAAAAAACAATAAATGTAAGTATATTCTATTTTTTCCAAACCGACCTAAAAATATTTTCAAAATGTTATTCACTAATATATATTTTCTTTTTATCTATCTCCTCTACAGCCAACAGCAAAAGCTTCCAAAATAATTCTACAACTACTAACAAAATAAATACAACTAAAAAGTAAGTATATCATTTTCCATTATTAAACAACGTTAAATACCCACCCAAATAACCCTTTACCCCTAAAATGCCTATCATCTCCAAACAATAGAATCAAATTATTAATATGTTTTTTCCTCTTCTCAACAGAAATTACATCAAGTAAATAGAAAAGAAAGCTTGAAATTATTTCCTAACCAATTTCATTTACATCAAACTAAACATTGTAAGTATATTGACTGAGATGTAACAGTATTTAATAAACATGTTGTATTTATTATATTAAAATATTTTCTTTTTGATTTTTCCCTAGCATAAAACAAAACAACATGACTGAAGGTGCAGAATTTGTAATGTCACAAAAAAATAAAATGCTATTATGTTATATGGGGTATGTGTATACACAGGAGAAACAAATAGGCCTTAAAGTATTTTGGAAGTGTAGCAAATACTACTCTAACAAATGCTATGGAAGAGCTACTACTCAGGAAACTACTGTTATTTCTGTAAAAGAACATAATCACCCCCAAACATAACAGAGATTGAGGTTAGAGATGCTCTTGAAAGTATAAAAGAAGCAAGCACTAGTACTGACAAAGCAACTACCCAAATACTAAAAGAGCAACTATTAAAATTACCTCAACATGCATCAGGACAATTACCGTCCATAGCTTCTTTAAAAAGAACAATTGCCAGACAAAAAAAGCTACCACAACTACTATACCTGCCCCTAAAACATTTGCAGAAGTAGTTATTCCACCAGAATTAAGCATTACTCACAGTAAAGAACCATTTATTTTTTTTGATAACAAATGCCCAGAAAAAAGGATAATTATGTTTGCTACTGCAAACAATTTACTTAAATTACAGAAATGTGACACCTGGATGATGGATGGAACTTTCAAAGTCTGTCCAAAACCATTTTACCAGCTGTACACAATACATGGATTATACCAACACTCAAATATTCCATTCATCTACGCACTACTACCAAATAAACAGCAAACTACCTACATTGATATACTCACTAAAATAAAAGAAGAAAGCAATAATTATTTTCCTTCAAAAATAATTATTGACTTTGAAATAGCCATGATAAATGCTATACTAAAAAATTATCCACACACAGCAATTCAGGGTTGCTATTATCATTTTAATCAGAGTCTCTGGAGACATCTACAAAAATCAACCCTAAGGGGCCCATTACGATGGCGGGCGAAAGCACCACCGCCGTGCTGGCGGATGCAAAAAGCACCAGTTACCGCCGGCACGCAGCAGTCCACACGCCTGCCCAATTACGATGCGAAAAGTAGGCCAAACACCGCCGGCAAGCCAGCAACACCGTCCGCCATCAAAGTGCGCCCGTTCACGTAGCGGCGCAGCACAACTGACACACACCGTCCGACGAAACACGTCCCGCCCGGCGCATAAATTACGATGCCGCAAACAAACGGCTCCCACGGCCAAGAGATACCGTACGACAAACCGAAGCGGTAACACGGATGCCGAGCACGGACAACGAAGAAGCGGCTCCCCGAGCATGAATCCAGCACTGCAGGCCCTCCCCATGCTCCTGCTGATGCACCACCAAGGACGCAACGTACCGCGGAGACGCAGGTAGGCACACACACAACAAGTGCACGCAAACAGCGCACACAGTGCAAGGGCGGAAAAAGCGGACAACCCCCACCAGCGCGTGTACACTACACATCCACCATTGCATCCACATATGACACACAGGCCAAATCGTAACATCGCGTAACACATGTGTACACACCACCTGGGACTAGGAACCAACCACCCCGTCACGGCCCCAAAGCGCCGATGACGCCGCCACACATGCGCACAACGCAGAGGCCAACCGCAGCGCCATGCATGCGTCGCACACAGACACAGGGACACAACCAAGCAGCACACACATCAGCCCCACCCCGAACGCACATGACACGTGACAGGCCTGCCACAGACATGTCCCCAACGCCCAATTCACGGACAACACCCAACGCCACACAACCGACGCACACATGTCAGTGAAGTCACGCAACAGCAGGACACACCCCAGTGTAACAAACATGGCGTAGCACACAGCGGCGGCAACACCAACTAGGAGAAGCAGGGCCCCTTCGGGAAGAGGAACGCCAGTACCACACTGAAACACCCATACCACCCTGCACATATGAACAAGACATAGAAAACGGAACACCAAAGAGCCCGGGGACCGACAACAGGTGGCCCAAGAATAACATTCACACACAAGGCCCAACGCAGAGCGGAAAGGCAGCCTGCCGCCCACACAAGGGAGAGCAGACAGCACTGAATGACCTTCCATTCCAACTCCGAAACCACAGCCCTACGACAGAAGCCGGTGAATACAGCCATTGTCCAAGAATAGACCAACACAGGCATGCTGAGGAGACCGACCACAGGGCAGATAGCGCATATCACAGAAGCACACAACGGACGGGGAAGAAAGAAGAAAACACTCCCCCATGTCGGCCACATGCAAGTTAATTGGAAGGAGTCACACATCACTGACCTTGAACTGTCTGAGAAGCATGTGGGAAGAGGGCCCGTGTCCTCCAAACAAGCCAACAGAACACAAGTCCTGTCTCCCTACGACTACACAGAGCTCACAGCAACCTCGGAGCGTGCACATTGCAGACTGCACACACAGCCGGAGCACGCCACCACAACGCACCGCTGCGAAATGGCAACCGCAACACACCTACCCAACTACGCCGAACAGCTCAAGCTGTACAAAACCAACCTGTTCCATACATTGGGATGCGATCTCCTGTCCCTGCTGAACGTAAGTTACCGACTGACTTACCGCATCACATTGTTCAGCTGCGTCATGCCCGTCTTCTACTGTCGGAGGTGTCCCTACCAGCATCCCGTGGAGATATGCCTCTCCAACCCGGCATGTCTGAAGGCGGACCTGCTACCACTACTCCTCCCTCTGGACGCACACGACAGGGCCTGCTCTGCCTATGGGGGCATGGCGTATGTGGCCAACATCGCACCCGCACTGAAATGGGACCACTGTGCCTCCACACGACGGATCATCGAGAACAGCTACATCGAATGTCACCCAGCATGCCCCATCATGGTCCTCCAAGGGACAACTTACGAACAACACCTTGACAGCCACCATCCGCTACATTGGCTGGCAAACATGTACACCACCAATGACATAGAAGCCCTGCTGGACGGCATCGCATACCTGACAACCTGTAAATTCGTCGGACCACAACGCAGGTTCCCCGAGTGACCTATGATGTCCAACCCCGCACCCATGCTTAGCTTCCGCACGGACTGGCCAGTCACCACCACAACAGCCATACCAAACGACCGGCAACTGTAACCACACCATCAACGACATCGCCATGACATCGGATATGACCGGGACATGCACACTGTTCCCCATCACATCCAGGAACACCGCATGCATCGTGGGAGGCAGTGGCATGGGCTCTGTGTATCGCACCCACATGGACGGAACTGCATGAACAACCAGGACACGACATGGATCCAGCGCACATGGACACACACACCGCTCAGTGGACATGAATAGGTCGCCTGGAGTCTGTGGGTGCTGCACCACTCCCACCCCCGCCCCGGGAATCCCATACCAGGACCTTTGCATGGACGACAAGTGCATACAACAACAACACGACCCCAGTGACTGTGACATGTCCAGTAACCACCACAGTGCAACAACAAGTGGCACGCCGCTGCATGCACGCAAGCACATGCCCTGATGTCATCTCACATGCACGCGTGCATGAGGAACAACCGCAGCAAACCTGTCACATGGAACTGAGATGGACTGTGCCCATGATGCCAAGCGGTCTGGTAGGCTACATGTATACCGTCTGTGTCAAAGTCCGCAGCTCCGCAGCTATACGTAAATGTACATTAGCACAGCCTTGGCCAAGCAGATGTAACTCTGAAGCCCACATCCCACATGCAACAGCCAATCACATGTAACCCCACACCCTATCCCATTTGCAATCATGCTCAGTATATCCTCAACATGTATTCCGCTGCCAGTAGTGTCCACTATACTGCATCACAGAGGACAGAAGACTCAATATAATGTTTGAAACCAAAACTGTCTCCGCTGACTCATTTCACAAGTACGAATGAGAGAGGATGAGAGTATGTGAAGTACACGGCAGTCGTGACATGACCATGTAGTCCACTGGTATTGGATGTCAACGCAAATGAGTAGCACTACTGTGGAAGACACACATGTGTCGTGTGAAGTCGTATGGACGCAGTGCTCAGGTGGGTGGGTGCGACGGGTAGATGCGCACATGCCAAGTTGGAGCACGCCGTGTTGGGAGGGGTCATGAACAGTACACCACCGCTTCCCTGGGCATTGTGAGAGGACACCTGTCGGGGGGAGTGAACACGTGTGTGCACAGCAGCCGGGCACACGTACAAAGCGGTACCAGGCGCACCTCAGCCCACCCTCTGTGGACAAGCTGGATCCTGTTGTGCGCCCGCCATGCCCCTTGACAAGGCACACACAGCCCCAGTCGACCAGGTGTAACCCCAACATAGTCAATCCGCACAGGCGATACAGGGCACGGGATGGCAGTGGAGCATGGTGTGTGAGAGGTCTCCTCGCGCTCCTCCTGGTCATATCACGCAGGCAATAGAACCTCAACGTCTAGCATGGCACAAGTCAAATGGAAGTGTAGGGGGACGCACCACAGCACGAGCAGCACTGACGTCACGGGAGGTGGCTCGCACCATCCCATCCATTGCCCATTATACCAACCACGCCACATGCCATTGCGACTAAGTGCAAGCGCGTGCGCCACCACCCCCGAGCCCTCCCCAGAGAGGCCAAAGAGTGAATGTGTGGGCCATCAGTCACAGACAGACGCGGCATGGCCGCAAGGGCAGCCACAGCCACTGGGTGTCGCAGGTGGCGGATCCGGAAGGCGAAGACTGTGATGCATAGTCCATGCAGGCCGGGTCTCCATTTGGGGCACCACGCAGGTGGACGGCATCCCGCAACACATCATACCCTGAGACAGCCCACTCGTGCAACTGGACCCACACATACACTCCTTGCCCTCTCTGGTGCGAGCTTGGGGCTGCCTGTGCAAGCGCTAGCCTCGCAGGTGAGCATGCATATTGGGGGAGCGAGGGGAGGACATGAGGGCTGGGGCTAAGATGACTGTATCACTGTCAGTTAGTACAAGGGATGACCCAGATGTGGAAAGGAAGAGACGTGTCCCGTGTGTACTGCAACTAGTCGCCAATCCAACTACCCCCCCATGTCCGGAATGTAAGCCCGCACCTAGGCCCGCCCATCCGCCACATCGAACATACCACCAGCACGACAACCTTCCCATTCGAAACACTGACTGGGGGTGGCGACCAGTGTACAATCATGTGTAGCCTACCCACGCGTACATGTGGGCCCTCCATGATCCATGTCACCTGCGGCAAAGTCATGACATGCGCAATGAGGGAAGTGAGGAGAGCTGTCCGCCCCACGCGCAGAAGGTGCATCAGCTCCACAGACCCAGCAGCGAGTCCAGCAGTGGTCACATGTGCAGGGGCAGCTGTGCCTGGTGTGAAGGCACATGCATATAGACAGCACATCGACCAATGTGTAGTCTGCCCACATCTACAGTCCATCATCATGCGGACATAGGAATTGAACACAGGGCAACACATCTTAGTGGGTGCACCCACCGTGACCAACAATGCGCAATCATCGACGTACCCGCCCTGTGCATGGCCCCCCACCCAACGGAGGCACATCCAGTGCCACCATCCCAAACACACAAGCCTTCCACGGAACATGCTGTGTCCAATGGTCAGTACAGAGTCAGCGCCCATCTGGTGGATCCTGAACAGGAGACACATGCACACACATGCCAGCTCCCACTATGTACGTCTGCCACCTGGCACGTGCAATGTAACCTCTCACCTGTGACGTGTGACTGCAAGCACACAGCCGTCTTGGCATGGGGCTGTCAATGTGGACACCTGTCAATGTTTCGGGAGGTGTGATCCGTACAGTGCTGTACATAGGGTGCAGTGCTGACACCTACTACTGTCTCATATCCCCTCGTGCCACAGGTCCCACTTGTTTTGGCCGCTCAGCCTGTGCCCACATCGTCGTCGCCGTGTGCCATACTCATCCAGCCGCGGAAGCAGTTCCATGCTCAGCAGACATTCATGTTGCCGTGGCGTTGCCGCTTGACGGATATGCAGTCAGTCCCCATCAGCACGCCCCGCAAGTCATTGGGGCCTAGATCCCCATGTGCATGCACATGGCAGTGGTTTGTATCACTAGCCATTGCCATTGTTGGGAGACCTGTGTAAGTGTATTGTGGCCGTGCCGTCCCAGCTTGACAGCTGGGCTGTGGCTCATGTGCTTGCTCAGTCATGTCAGTGATGTGTATGCGAAATTGCTATGTGTCGTGTTGCTTTGACATGTGTCCTCTGCCATTGTCCCTAGGCGGAGACCGAACATTGACCGCCCATACCAATTGCTGGCGGACATGGACGATACAGAGGTTATTAGGAAGTTTCAGCTGGACAGGCCAACCCTGCATCGACTGTGTGCCATGTTAGAACCCCATCTCCGTCCCCGCAGGGTGTATCCGACTGCTGTCACCCCCACGGCTAAGGTGATGGCCGCCATGCATTTCTTCGCCACTGGGTCATTCCAGCACACAGTGGGCATTGGAGGAGGGATGTCCCAGCCCATGTTCAGCAAGGTGCTGAGGGATGTACTGGCAGCCATGATGCTGTACCGAAACAGGTACATCCGCTTCCCCAGGGCTCGTGAATTGGCGGCAGTGAAGGGTGCATTCTATGCCCTTGGCAGAATCCCACACGTCGTTGGAGCCATTGACTGCACACATGTCGGCCTTGTTCCACCACAGGCCACTGAGCACCTGTACCGCAACAGGAAGCACACGCACTCCCTGAATGTGCAAGTGGTGTGCCTTGCGGACATGGTGATCACCCACGTGTGTGCAAAGTTCCCAGGCTCGGCCCATGACGCACACATAATGCGCAACAGCATCTTGCCACGACTGATGTCCAATATGCAACAGGATCGTGCCTGTATTGTCGGTGAGTATGTGGAGTGGTGTAGCGTGCTGGTTGTGCGATGCTGTCCCCTGTCCAGTTGGAATTGCAACGGTTCTCTGTGTCCCTCACACCCAGGTGACTCTGCGTACCCGAATGGGGCATGGCTGCTCAGTCCATTGAGGAATCCTCGCACCCCAGCAGACGATCGCTACAATGAGGCACATGGGAGGACCAGACGTGTGGTCGAGCGTACCTTTGGCCTCCTCAAGTCCAGGTTCAGGTGCCTGGACCGCACCGGGGTGCGCTGGCGTACTCCCCACAGAAGGTGTGCCGGATAGTGGTGGCGTGCTGCATGCTGCACAATCTGGCCATTCGGAAGCAGATCCCCCTCATCGTGGATGACGGAGATCAACCAGGGCCCCAGCCCGCAGACCAGGACAGCTCGAGTGAGGAGGACAGCGGAGAGGAGGAAGCTGGGAATGTGCGGCAGCAGCTCATCGCCCGCTACTTCACTTGACGGTGAGTGTCCATGTACGACGGCTGATGTGGCTGTATCTGTGCAGGTGTGTGTGTGCTGTGTCAGGGTGGCCGTTTGTTCACTGCGTGCTGTGTGTCAACGCTCCATGGCCAGGGTAGTATGCCACTGTTGGTGGCTGTGGCATTGTGCCCTATTGCTCTGTGCGATGTGTGTACATTGCTTGTAGTTGTTGACATGTACTGTGTGATGGGTGTGTGACACACTCATTGAATGTGCTCCTGTTCTGTCTCCCACCCCTAGGTCCCTACAGGCCCTCCGGATTCAATTGCCATGCCACGCATCAGGTGCCTTTCCGCCCAAGGTGGCCGTTGTATTCCGTACAAATAAAACACAGGGCACAAACAGCAGTTAGTGAAAAAGGTGCATTTATTACAAACTGTGACATGTGATTGTGTGTAAGGTGATGACAAAAGTGGTGCGTGCAGTGACAATGAGCTGTCGGTCATGGCTGCGTGATGCTCAGGGTGTACCCACTGGTTCTATGTCCATAGTCCAACACACACATGCCATCCAGATGGCTGTGTGGAGTGGGATCGTAGTCCAAGTCAATGCAGTGGCTGGTCAAGGAAGGCTGGCGGAAGGCTGGCTGGCTGCCTCACTTGCGTTTGGAGCGTGCGAAGTCCTCCCGGGAGATCTGTTTCCACTTCGGACGGCCCCTTCCACGTTTGCGAGGGGGGTGCCTGCTTGCGACATGCTGGTGGTTGAGGTGTGCTCACTGGCTGTGGACGCAGGGGAACTGGACACTGCTGCTCCACCCTGCGCCCCGGCAGGTGGTGGCGGAGGGGGAGCTGCTGTCCCTGGCTGTGACCTCACCGCCACCACCAGCTGGCCCATGAGGTCCACGAGTTGGCCCATACGGGCGTCCATGGACCTCAGCACCCCCAGCACCTCACGCGTGTCTGAAGCAGACCTGGACCCATTGTCCTTGGGCCTCTTCATAGGCCCCAAGGACTCTGGCCATTTGAGGCAGGGCATGGCTCCCAGGGGAGGCTGGCGTTTCCCTGACCCTGCTCCTCCTACCAGTCCTGCTGCCACCGGCCTGCCCACTAGCCACATTGCTCACCACGGTCCTCGCTGTGGCTCCCAGGGTGGATCCAGTCGGCCGGGCCACCACCTGCGCTGGGGCTGGTGCCAGCGAAGACGTGGTGGTGGTGGCGGCGGTGGTGGTCGGTGCGGCGATGGTGGCGGTTGCGGCAGTGGTAGTGGCCACAATGACCGTGGGTGTGGCCGCAACGACAGTGGCAGCAGGGGGCTGGGAATGTTCAGCAGCCCTGGATGATGGGTTGGTGGGTAGGAGGGGTCCTGGGGAGCGGCTGGGCCCTGCCACACCAGATGGGCCTGCTTGGTGGTCCGTGTCCGAAGAGGAGGACAGATCCTCCAGATCCGTGTGTCCTCGTTGGGGGCTTGTAGGCTGGCTGTGCTGGCTGCTGGCTCCATCCCCAGCATCCAGCAGTTCGTCACCTGTGGAGAGAATGAGATTTGTTATTGTGTTGCACCTGGCGAAGTATGTATTTGTCGTCTGACATTAACAGTTCGTGCAATCTCGTACATGGGTTTCCCGGAGGCGTGTGTGTGGCTGTAGCATTTGTAGTTGTGTGTGCTTGGCAATGGGACTGTGTGCTGTGCACATGTGGCATGGGACGGATTGGCCATGCCGATGGGTGTGTTGCTGTGCCCCTACTTATTGTGACTCTGGTGTATGCGGGCTCCTGGCCCATCCTGGGTCTGGTTTGTACTTTGCTTTTGGGGTTCAAATGGACCGCTTAGGAACGCATATGGCAACATGGGGGCCATGCCCCAGATTCGCATTTGGGAGGGAATATGCTTTTGGGGTTCAAATGGAATGCTTAGGAACGCATATGGCAACATGGGGGCCATGCCCCAGATTCGCATTTGGGAGGGAATATGCTTTGGGGTTCAAATGGAACGCTTAGGAACGCATATGGCAACATGGGGGCCATGCCCCAGATTCGCATTTGGGAGGGGATATGCTTTTGGGGTTCAAATGGAACGCTTAGGAACGCATATGGCAACATGGGGGCCATGCCCCAGATTCGCATTTGGGAGGGGATATGCTTTTGGGGTTCAAATGGACCGCTTAGGAACGCATATGGCAACATGGGGGCCATGCCCCAGATTCGCATTTGGGAGGGAATATGCTTTGGGGTTCAAATGGACCGCTTAGGAACGCATATGGCAACATGGGGGCCATGCCCCAGATTCGCATTTGGGAGGGAATATGCTTTTGGGGTTCAAATGGAACGCTTAGGAACGCATATGGCAACATGGGGGCCATGCCCCAGATTCGCATTTGGGAGGGAATATGCTTTTGGGGTTCAAATGGAACGCTTAGGAACGCATATGGCAACATGGGGGCCATGCCCCAGATTCGCATTTGGGAGGGAATATGCTTTTGGGGTTCAAATGGAACGCTTAGGAACGCATATGGCAACATGGGGGCCATGCCCCAGATTCGCATTTGGGAGGGGATATGCTTTTGGGGTACATGCTGTGAGCCATGGGTGCCGAACGTGACATGTGTTGTGGCAGCATGACAGTGCATGGTTTGAGGTGTGTGCATGCTTGACATGGCCTGCATATTTGCTGTCTGTTGTGATTACTGGACATGGCATTGGACGCATCGTTATGAGTGAGTGATGGTTGTGTGCCAGCCAACGTATTGCAGTTGTCCCATCTCCTTGGTGTGCGTGCTGCCCTGTGCCATGTGCATCACTGCAGTGCTCGGGGGGGTGTGGCCCATGTTGTGTGTTGTTGCTCACAGTGTGTCGTGCGCTTCATTGACTTCTGGCACATGGTTGGTCATGGGCATGTATCTTAGCGTGACTGCTGTATGTGTGGCAGCTGTGCGGATGACATGCCTTTCATGAGACTGGGGCTGACGGATGGGATGGATGGTATGTTGTATGTGCATGGTGTGTCTGTGTGTTTGATGGGTTCAGTGGTGTTCGTGTGCATTTATGTTGTTCCGCTCTGTTGCGTCTAGTGTTGTTTGTCTTACATAGGCGTAGTTGTGGGGTGTGTGGTTGACAGGCAGTAGGGGCTACATGGACAGGACTTCAATGGTGTTTCGGTTGTGTGTGATGAGTTGCACAGTGGCTGCCGTGTGGTACTATATTCAGTGTGGCTTGTGCATGCAGACGTGGCTCCTTGGGTGTTGCTATGTCTGTGATGGGTCATGTGGGGTGTGAGTCTGTTGTTCATGTCCGTGTGCACATTGTTCACTTGTTCGTGACGGTGGGCGGTGCTGCGTGTTCGTCTGCTACGTGACATGTCCCATGTGTTGGTCGTGTTACGGTCCTCATGCCTCCAGTAATCCAGCCCTGTCCAGTTTCCCACCTGCAAGTTGTTCGTGCGTGCACTGTACTGGATGCCACATGGCTCTAAGCGGGGGTGCTCCATGTTGCAGGTCTGTGGGGGTGGGGGGTGTTGTGGGTCGTGGGGTGGCTGGACACCCACTGACACCGATTGCTGTGGACCGTGATGTCTGCCTTTCGGCTGTCGTTGTGCACTGCGGTGGCTGACACGTGGCTGTGGGGTGTGGGGGATGCTCCTCCTTGCTGTGCTGTGGGACTAGGGGCCTGGTGTGTGTTGTACTTGGGCTGTCCACCCTCCCACCCACTGCACTTTGTGTTCCTGCCACTTACCTGTTACTTGTCGGTTAGTGCAGCTGTGGCGGACACATGGGTGTGGTGGGTGCTCGTTGTGGCGCTTCTGGCATATTTGGGGACCTGTTGGTGGTTACGTGGCTGGCTGAGTGTACACATGTCCCCACGTATGTTACAGTTGTTCGGTTTGGGCTGTGTGTGGTGGTGTCTGTTGCATGTGTGTGTGATGTGTTGTGTATTGTGTGCTGGACATGGGGGTGTTTGTCCCTGGGAGCTGTGGCATGGTGGTAGTGCATGTGAGTACATAGCGGTGTGCTGGTATACATTAGTTTGTACTTACCAGCCTCCACTCCCCCTGCTAATCCGGCGAGGATCTCCGGATGTATTATGACTCGCACCTTCTCCTCCCACGCTTTGAAGGTCTTGAAGAGCGCGGGATTCCCTCCGCCAGTGACGGCAGCCAGCTCTCTGTTTTTGCCCTCCTTCTTCTTGACCAGGCTCTTTACGTCATTCCAACGTTTGTTTATTTCGACCTCTGTTCCTGGGCAGGGTCCCGACTGCATTGACCTGGTCTACGATCCGGTTCCACAATCTGTTTCTGGTGGCTAGTGGTGTGTGCTGGACCATGTTCCCATAGATTTGTGGGTACACCTTGATGATCTCGTCGACCATGACCGTCAGCTCAATGGGCGTGTACTTGGGCATTCTTTGTGGTGCCATGGTGTTTGTGGTGCTGGTGCGGTGTGTGTTGTGTAATGTGCAGGGGGTTTGTGGTGCCGGTGTTTGGTGGTGGTGGTGGTGGTGGTTAGTGATGTGTGCGTTTCTGTGGTGTGCTGCTGTCCTTGCTGTGTCACTGTGTCCTCTCCTCTCCTCTCTGGTTTGCAATGTAGCAAGGGGTTGTGGTCTGTGGGAGTGCTGCTTTTGTACTCACCTATGTGGGTGTGTCCTCATGGTCTGTTGTTTTCAGGTGTGTTGTGTCTGGGGTTCTGGCCTTTGTATTATTTGTTTGTCCGGGGGGTGTTTTCGGGATGTGTACTGTGCTTGTGTATTTGTGCGTGCCTTGCTGTGTGGACTTGTTGGCCATGTTGTGTGCTATTGGTTTTGTGAGCGGATGGTTTCTGTGCAGGTACGTGGGCGCCATGGCTTCTGCCGTGTCGATTCTCATCGGCGTTGTTTGCGCTGGCGGGCGGTATATTTGTGGTTTTTCCGCGCTCATGGCGGTGCGATCGTAATTTCACGTGCGGTGTGTCGGCCGTGAGGGCGGGCGGTTTTGTGTTGTCGTGCGTGTTTCCGTCCGTGGCGGGCGGTTTGACTCCGACTCGGACGTTGGCGGGCGGTATTTTGTGTGCTTTTTCCGCCGATGGCGGTATTCGGTTTGTGTAATCGTAATGGCGTGGTCGGTGTTCAGACGGTGTGTGCGGGCGGATTTTTGCCGCTTCCATGCCTGGCGGATTTTTTTACGCCGGGTATCGTAATGGGCCCCTAAGTGTACAATATGCTACAGACAGTACTTTTGCCTACCAAATAAAAAAGCTAATAGCACTAGCATATGTACCTGTAACAGATGTAGCAGAACACTACAATATTCTAATAGAAAGCCCCTATTACAAAAGGAACGAAGACAAAATAAGCCCACTACTAGACTACTTTGAGGACACCTGGGTGGGAAGATTGCATAGATCAGGGCATAGAAGGCAACCTAAATTCCACATTCCTTGGTGGAACGTGTACCTAAGTACCTTAAACAAAGAATCAAAAACAAATAATAGTGTTGAAGGATGGCATAATGCCTTCCAATCAACAACAAGCAGAGGTAAACCTACCCTACAAAAACTTCTAGAATCTATACAAAAAGAACAAAGCTATCAAGAATTACGGATGGAACAATCTGTAACTCAAATATGTCCCAAATTAACTAAACAAACTAAAAAAATGTTTGAGCTACTGCAAAGTCAGGTTACCCTATACCCATCTACAAGAGGCCTAGATTACCTATCCCTAATAGCCAAAAGCATTTTATAAACAAAAGTTCCACAGGTATTATACATTTTTTCGTTCATAAAACATAAACTTTACACACATATATTAATATTATATTTTCACAAATATTACTTATTTGTCATATATATTTTCTTAAATTAAAAATATATATTTACAAATAAATAATAATTATCAAAATATACTATAAAACACAATTAATTTTAAAAACATTTCCCACCCAATTAATTTAAATAAAATACACTTACGGTTTACGTAGCTGTCGAAAATGTATTCCAAAAATAAATAATCCTTCCATCTAGGTGTTAATGCATTGCAGTTTAAAAAAGCCCCAAAAAAATGCAAAAATACAACACGTCCCATACAAATCCATCATTCCGAAATCCAAATTACGTAAACCCTCAAAAACCCGAAAAAGATACAAAAATATAAAAAACGCTCCAGGAAATACCGAAAACTAAAAGAAACTGTGATAATAATATTAGTTTAACAAACTAATACACAGTTCTTTTATTAAAAAAACGCGTCTCTGTCTCCAACGTAAACTCGATTAAAATGAATCTGCAAAAAAGATTAAAAGCATACCCACCCACACAAATACACCCAAATACATTTATTAAATACAATAAAATGAATTCATAGCAACAAAACAACACATATTTACTCATATTAATGTCCGTCTACACTACACCTCAAACAGTAACTCACGTCATCTCACTAAAATATAACTAACAACTACAGCACACCAAAAACGTAATAACCTAACTATAAATACAATATATAAGTCCTAACTACACTAAAACATAAGTATTAACTTAGCAAAATAAGTAAAATTTCCCTTACCTTGCTCGACGCGACGCAGCTTCCAACCGCGAGCTTCTCCGACCCTCAATGACCCAAAATAACAGTACGCGGTTACAAAATAGTCCCTGTAAACTTAAAATGGCTGCCTAAATAAAGTTTAAAAAAGGAATAATGTAAAAAAAAATGATTATAGCAAAGTATAAATTTCACATATATTTTTCTTATGTTGTACACAATTTTCTGTATATTTAAAAATTACTATATAATGTATTATACTTTGTAAAGTTATAATAATAATTAATATAAAAATATATTTATTATTATTATAATTGTATATGTTTTTTATAATGATAAAAATTATAAAAAATACATATTAATTATGTAAAATTGTTAAATAAAACTTACCTGTTTAAAAATAAATTTTCATTAATTACAACAATGTGATAATTAATATTATTAATATTTTATATACTAATAATATTAATTAAAAATATATTTACATGTAATAAAGTGCTAATTATTTGTAAATGATAAACAATATTTACTACAACATTATAATGTTACAATATTAAATAATAAATAAACATACAATGCTTTACTTTCTGTATATATATACCAAAAATGGTTATATAATTTGTATACATATATTACAATGTTACAAATGTTGTAAAATAATGACATAACATTTTTTTTCCCTTAAAAAATTCTATTAACGAATAAATGTATGTAAAATAATTTATGTTCCTTCAATAAAAATTTACAAATTTTATGTATATTTAATAATGTCTATTGCATTGTATAAATAAATAAAAAAATTGTTTCTCTTTCTATCTACTTATACAAAAATAAAAAAAATTGAAAATAAAAAAAGTCTAATTTATTTTTATATGTATATCTTATAATTAAATATTTTACTTAAATATATTAATTTGATAAATGTACCTTTTTAATTAACATTTGTTTTTTTACTAGAAAATTATAAACTATACATCACTTACACAAGACAAATTCATTTTCACTACACATAATAAAATACATTTATATTCCTTCACATATAAAAACACATACAGTAAGTTTCCTACAACTCTTTATATAAAATAAATAAATACACATCAAATAACATATTTGTTATATAAATATTTAATATTATTTATAAATAATTATAAAAATATATTTCTACATAAACAAACATCACCAACTATACATTTAAACAATATTCATTAAGGGGCCCATTACGATACCCGGCGTAAATAAATCCGCCAGGCATGGAAGCGGCAAAAATCCGCCCGCACACACCGCCTGAACACCGACCACGCCATTACGATTTCACAAACCGAAAACCGCCATCGGCGGAAAAAGCACACAAAATACCGCCCGCCAACGTCCGAGTCGGAGTCAAACCGCCCGCCACGGACGGAAACACGCACGACAACACAAAACCGCCCGCCCTCACGGCCGACACACCGCACGTGACATTACGATCGCACCGACATGAGCGCGGAAAACCACAAATATAGCCGCCGCACAACGCCGATGAGAATCGACACGGCAGAAGCCATGGCGCCAACGTACCTGCACAGAAACCATCCGCACACAAAACCAATAGCACACAACATGGCCAACAAGTCCACACAGCAAGGCACGCACAAATACACAAGCACAGTACACATCCCGAAAACACCCCCCGGACAAACAAAAAATACAAAGGCCAGAACCCCAGACACAACACACCTGAAAACAACAGACCATGAGGACACACCCACATAGGTGAGTACAAAAGCAGCACTCCCACAGACCACAACCCCTTGCTACATTGCAAACCAGAGAGGAGAGGAGAGGACACAGTGACACAGCAAGGAGAGCAGCACACCACAGAAACGCACACATCACAACCACCACCACCACCACCACCACCACCAAACACCACCACCACCACCACCACCACCACCACCACCACCAAACACCGGCACCACAAACCCCCTGCACATTACACAACACACACCGCACCAGCACCACAAACACCATGGCACCACAAAGAATGCCCAAGTTCACGCCCATGGAGCTGACGGTCATGGTCGACGAGATCATCAAGGTGTACCCACAAATCTATGGGAACATGGTCCAGCACACACCACTAGCCACCAGAAACAGAATGTGGAACCGGATCGTAGACCAGGTCAATGCAGTCGGGACCCTGCCCAGGAACAGAGTCGAAATTAACAAACGTTGGAATGACGTAAAGAGCCTGGTCAAGAAGAAGGAGGGCAAAAACAGAGAGCTGGCTGCCGTCACTGGCGGAGGGAATCCCGCGCTCTTTAAGACCTTCAAAGCGTGGGAGGAGAAGGTGCGAGTCGTAATACATCCGGAGATCCTCGCCGGATTAGCAGGGGGAGTGGAGGCTGGTAAGTACAAACTAATGTATACCAGCACACCGCTATGTACTCACATGCGCAACTACCATGCCACAGCTCCCAGGGACAAACACCCCCATGTCCAGCACACAATACACAACACATCACACACACATGCAACAGACACTACCACACACAGCCCAAACCGAACAACTGTAAGATGCGTGGGGACATGTGTACACTAAGCCAGCCACGTAACCACCAACAGGTCCCCAAATATGCCAGAAGCGCCACAACGAGCACCCACCACACCCATGTGTCCGCCACAGCTGCACTAACCGACAAGTAACAGGTAAGTGGCAGGAACACAAAGTGCAGTGGGTGGGACGGTGGACAGCCCAAGTACAACACACACCAGGCCCCAGTCCCACAGCACAGCAAGGAGGAGCATCCCCCACACCCCACAGCCACGTGTCAGCCACCGCAGTGCACAACGACAGCCGAAAGGCAGACATCACGGTCCACAGCAATCGGTGTCAGTGGGTGTCCAGCCACCCCCACGACCCACAACACCCCCCACCCCCACAGACCTGCAACATGGAGCACCCCCGCTTAGAGCCATGTGGCATCCAGTACAGTGCACGCACGAACAACTTGCAGGTGGGAAACTGGACAGGGCTGGATTACTGGAGGCATGAGGACCATAACACGACCAACACATGGGACATGTCACGTAGCAGACGAACACGCAGCACCGCCCACCGTCACGAACAAGTGAACAATGTGCACACGGACATGAACAACAGACTCACACCCCACATGACCCATCACAGACATAGCAACACCCAAGGAGCCACGTCTGCATGCACAAGCCACACTGAATATAGTCCCACACGGCAGCCACTGTGCAACTCATCACACACAACCGAAACACCATTGAAGTCCTGTCCATGTAGCCCCTACTGCCTGTCAACCACACACCCCACAACTACGCCTATGTAAGACAAACAACACTAGACGCAACAGAGCGGAACAACAGAAATGCACACGAACACCACTGAACCCATCAAACTCACAGACACACCATGCACATACAACATACCATCCATCCCATCCGTCAGCCCCAGTCTCATGAAAGGCATGTCATCCGCACAGCTGCCACACATACAGCAGTCACGCTAAGACACATGCCCATGACCAACCATGTGCCAGAAGTCAATTAAGCGCACGACACACTGTGAGCAACAACACACAACATGGGCCACACCCCCCGAGCACTGCAGTGATGCACATGGCACAGGGCAGCACGCACACCAAGGAGATGGGACAACTGCAATACGTTGGCTGGCACACAACCATCACTCACTCATAACGATGCGTCCAATGCCATGTCCAGTAATCACAACAGACAGCAAATATGCAGGCCATGTCAAGCATGCACACACCTCAAACCATGCACTGTCATGCTGCCACAACACATGTCACGTTCGGCACCCATGGCTCACAGCATGTACCCCAAAAGCATATCCCCTCCCAAATGCGAATCTGGGGCATGGCCCCCATGTTGCCATATGCGTTCCTAAGCGTTCCATTTGAACCCCAAAAGCATATCCCCTCCCAAATGCGAATCTGGGGCATGGCCCCCATGTTGCCATATGCGTTCCTAAGCGTTCCATTTGAACCCCAAAAGCATATCCCCTCCCAAATGCGAATCTGGGGCATGGCCCCCATGTTGCCATATGCGTTCCTAAGCGTTCCATTTGAACCCCAAAAGCATATCCCCTCCCAAATGCGAATCTGGGGCATGGCCCCCATGTTGCCATATGCGTTCCTAAGCGTTCCATTTGAACCCCAAAAGCATATCCCCTCCCAAATGCGAATCTGGGGCATGGCCCCCATGTTGCCATATGCGTTCCTAAGCGTTCCATTTGAACCCCAAAAGCATATCCCCTCCCAAATGCGAATCTGGGGCATGGCCCCCATGTTGCCATATGCGTTCCTAAGCGTCCCATCTGAACACCAAAAGCATATCCCCTCCCAAATGCGAATCTGGGGCATGGCCCCCATGTTGCCATATGCGTTCCTAAGCGTTCCATTTGAACCCCAAAAGCATATCCCCTCCCAAATGCGAATCTGGGGCATGGCCCCCATGTTGCCATATGCGTTCCTAAGCGTCCCATCTGAACACCAAAAGCAAAGTACAAACCAGACCCAGGATGGGCCAGGAGCCCGCATACACCAGAGTCACAATAAGTAGGGGCACAGCAACACACCCATCGGCATGGCCAATCCGTCCCATGCCACATGTGCACAGCACACAGTCCCATTGCCAAGCACACACAACTACAGATGCTACAGCCACACACACGCCTCCGGGAAACCCATGTACGAGATTGCACGAACTGTCAATGTCAGACGACAAATACATACTTCGCCAGGTGCAACACAATAACAAATCTCATTCTCTCCACAGGTGACGAACTGCTGGATGCTGGGGATGGAGCCAGCAGCCAGCACAGCCAGCCTACAAGCCCCCAACGAGGACACACGGATCTGGAGGATCTGTCCTCCTCTTCGGACACGGACCACCAAGCAGGCCCATCTGGTGTGGCAGGGCCCAGCCGCTCCCCAGGACCCCTCCTACCCACCAACCCATCATCCAGGGCTGCTGAACATTCCCAGCCCCCTGCTGCCACTGTCGTTGCGGCCACACCCACGGTCATTGTGGCCACTACCACTGCCGCAACCGCCACCATCGCCGCACCGACCACCACCGCCGCCACCACCGCCACGTCTTCGCTGGCACCAGCCCCAGCGCAGGTGGTGGCCCGGACGACTGGATCCACCCTGGGAGCCACAGCGAGGACCGTGGTGAGCAATGTGGCTAGTGGGCAGGCCGGTGGCAGCAGGACTGGTAGGAGGAGCAGGGTCAGGGAAACGCCAGCCTCCCCTGGGAGCCATGCCCTGCCTCACATGGCCAGAGTCCTTGGGGCCTATGAAGAGGCCCAAGGACAATGGGTCCGGTCTGCTTCAGACACGCGTGAGGTGCTGGGGGTGCTGAGGTCCATGGACGCCCGTATGGGCCAAATCGTGGACCTCATGGGACAGCTGGTGGTGGCGGTGAGGTCACAGCCAGGGACAGCAGCTCCCCCTCCGCCACCACCTGCCGGGGCGCAGGGTGGAGCAGCAGTGTCCAGTTCCCCTGCGTCCACAGCCAGTGATCACACCTCAACCACCAGCATGTCGCAAGCAGGCACCCCCTCGCAAACGTGGAAGGGGCCGTCCGAAGTGGAAACAGATCTCCCGGGAGGACTTCGCACGCTCCAAACGCAAGTGAGGCAGCCAGCCAGCCTTCCGCCAGCCTTCCTTGACCAGCCACTGCATTGACTTGGACTACGATCCCACTCCACACAGCCATCTGGATGGCATGTGTGTGTTGGACTATGGACATAGAACCAGTGGGTACACCCTGATCATCACGCAGCCATGACCGACAGCTCATTGTCACTGCACGCACCACTTTTGTCATCACCTTACACACAATCACATGTCACAGTTTGTAATAAATGCACCTTTTTCACTAACTGCTGTTTGTGCCCTGTGTCTTATTTGTACGGAATACAACGGCCACCTTGGGCGGAAAGGCACCTGATGCGTGGCATGGCAATTGAATCCGGAGGGCCTGTAGGGACCTAGGGGTGGGAGACAGAACAGGAGCACATTCAATGAGTGTGTCACACACCCATCACACAGTACATGTCAACAACTACAAGCAATGTACACACATCGCACAGAGCAATAGGGCACAATGCCACAGCCACCAACAGTGGCATACTACCCTGGCCATGGAGCGTTGACACACAGCACGCAGTGAACAAACGGCCACCCTGACACAGCACACACACACCTGCACAGATACAGCCACATCAGCCGTCGTACATGGACACTCACCGTCAAGTGAAGTAGCGGGCGATGAGCTGCTGCCGCACATTACCAGCTTCCTCCTCTCCGCTGTCCTCCTCACTCGAGCTGTCCTGGTCTGCGGGCTGGGGCCCTGGTTGATCTCCGTCATCCACGATGAGGGGGATCTGCTTCCGAATGGCCAGATTGTGCAGCATGCAGCACGCCACCACTATCCGGCACACCTTCTGTGGGGAGTACGCCAGCGCACCCCGGTGCGGTCCAGGCACCTGAACCTGGACTTGAGGAGGCCAAAGGTACGCTCGACCACACGTCTGGTCCTCCCATGTGCCTCATTGTAGCGATCGTCTGCTGGGGTGCGAGGATTCCTCAATGGACTGAGCAGCCATGCCCCATTCGGATACGCAGAGTCACCTGGGTGTGAGGGACACAGAGAACCGTTGCTAATCCAACTGGACAGGGGACAGCATCGCACAGCCAGCACGCTACACCACTCCACATACTCACCGACAATACAGGCACGATCCTGTTGCATATTGGACATCAGTCGTGGCAAGATGCTGTTGCGCATTATGTGTGCGTCATGGGCCGAGCCTGGGAACTTTGCACACACGTGGGTGATCACCATGTCCGCAAGGCACACCACTTGCACATTCAGGGAGTGCGTGTGCTTCCTGTTGCGGTACAGGTGCTCAGTGGCCTGTGGTGGAACAAGGCCGACATGTGTGCAGTCAATGGCTCCAACGACGTGTGGGATTCTGCCAAGGGCATAGAATGCACCCTTCACTGCCGCCAATTCACGAGCCCTGGGGAAGCGGATGTACCTGTTCCGGTACAGCATCATGGCTGCCAGTACATCCCTCAGCACCTTGCTGAACATGGGCTGGGACATCCCTCCTCCAATGCCCACTGTGTGCTGGAATGACCCAGTGGCGAAGAAATGCATGGCGGCCATCACCTTAGCCGTGGGGGTGACAGCAGTCGGATACACCCTGCGGGGACGGAGATGGGGTTCTAACATGGCACACAGTCGATGCAGGGTTGGCCTGTCCAGCCGAAACTTCCTAATAACCTCTGTATCGTCCATGTCCGCCAGCAATTGGTATGGGCGGTCAATGTTCGGTCTCCGCCTAGGGACAATGGCAGAGGACACATGTCAATGCAACACGACACATAGCAATTTCGCATACACATCACTGACATGACTGAGCAAGCACATGAGCCACAGCCCAGCTGTCAAGCTGGGACGGCACGGCCACAATACACTTACACAGGTCTCCCAACAATGGCAATGGCTAGTGATACAAACCACTGCCATGTGCATGCACATGGGGATCTAGGCCCCAATGACTTGCGGGGCGTGCTGATGGGGACTGACTGCATATCCGTCAAGCGGCAACGCCACGGCAACATGAATGTCTGCTGAGCATGGAACTGCTTCCGCGGCTGGATGAGTATGGCACACGACGACAACGATGTGGGCACAGGCTGAGCGGCCAAAACAAGTGGGACCTGTGGCACGAGGGGATATGAGACAGTAGTAGGTGTCAGCACTGCACCCTATGTACAGCACTGTACGGATCACACCTCCCAAAACATTGACAGGTGTCCACATTGACAGCCCCATGCCAAGACGGCTGTGTGCTTGCAGTCACACGTCACAGGTGAGAGGTTACATTGCACGTGCCAGGTGGCAGACGTACATAGTGGGAGCTGGCATGTGTGTGCATGTGTCTCCTGTTCAGGATCCACCAGATGGGCGCTGACTCTGTACTGACCATTGGACACAGCATGTTCCGTGGTAGGCTTGTGTGTGTGGGATGGTGGCACTGGATGTGCCTCCGTTGGGTGGGGGGCCATGCACTGGGCGGGTACGTCGATGATTGCGCATTGTTGGTCACGGTGGGTGCACCAACTAAGATGTGTTGCCCTGTGTTCAATTCCTATGTCCGCATGATGATGGACTGTAGATGTGGGCAGACTACACATTGGTCGATGTGCTGTCTATATGCATGTGCCTTCACACCAGGCACAGCTGCCCCTGCACATGTGACCCCTGCTGGACTCGCTGCTGGGTCTGTGGAGCTGATGCACCTTCTGCGCGTGGGGCGGACAGCTCTCCTCACTTCCCTCATTGCGCATGTCATGACTTTGCCGCAGGTGACATGGATCATGGAGGGCCCACATGTACGCGTGGGTAGGCTACACATGATTGTACACTGGTCGCCACCCCCAGTCAGTGTTTCGAATGGGAAGGTTGTCGTGCTGGTGGTATGTTCGATGTGGCGGATGGGCAGGCCTAGGTGCGGGCTTACATTCCGGACATGGGGGGTAGTTGGATTGGCGACTAGTTGCAGTACACACGGGACACGTCTCTTCCTTTCCACATCTGGGTCATCCCTTGTACTGACTGACAGTGATACAGTCATCTTCGCCCCAGCCCTCATGTCCTCCCCTCGCTCCCCCAATATGCATGCTCACCTGCGAGGCTAGCGCTTGCACAGGCAGCCCCAAGCTCGCACCAGAGAGGGCAAGGAGTGTATGTGTGGGTCCAGTTGCACGAGTGGGCTGTCTCAGGGTATGATGTGTTGCGGGACGCCGTCCACCTGCGTGGTGCCCCAAATGGAGACCCGGCCTGCATGGACTATGCATCACAGTCTTCGCCTTCCGGATCCGCCACCTGCGACACCCACTGGCTGTGGCTGCCCTTGCGGCCAGGCCACGTCCGTCTGTGACTGATGGCCCACACATTCACTCTTTGGCCTCTCTGGGGAGGGCTCGGGGGTGGTGGCGCACGTGCTTGCACTTAGTCGCAATGGCATGTGGCGTGGTTGGTATGATGGGCAATGGATGGGATGGTGCGAGCCACCTCCCGTGACGTCAGTGCTGCTCGTGCTGTGGTGCGTCCCCCTACACTTCCATGTGACTTGTGCCATGCTAGACGTTGAGGTTCTACTGCCTGCGTGATATGACCAGGAGGAGCGCGAGGAGACCTCTCACACACCATGCTCCACTGCCATCCCGTGCCCTGTATCGCCTGTGCGGATTGACTATGTTGGGGTTACACCTGGTCGACTGGGGCTGTGTGTGCCTTGTCAAGGGGCATGGCGGGCGCACAACAGGATCCAGCTTGTCCACAGAGGGTGGGCTGAGGTGCGCCTGGTACCGCTTTGTACGTGTGCCCGGCTGCTGTGCACACACGTGTTCACTCCCCCCCGACAGGTGTCCTCTCACAATGCCCAGGGAAGCGGTGGTGTACTGTTCATGACCCCTCCCAACACGGCGTGCTCCAACTTGGCATGTGCGCATCTACCCGTCGCACCCACCCACCTGAGCACTGCGTCCATACGACTTCACACGACACATGTGTGTCTTCCACAGTAGTGCTACTCATTTGCGTTGACATCCAATACCAGTGGACTACATGGTCATGTCACGACTGCCGTGTACTTCACATACTCTCATCCTCTCTCATTCGTACTTGTGAAATGAGTCAGCGGAGACAGTTTTGGTTTCAAACATTATATTGTGTCTTCTGTCCTCTGTGATGCAGTATAGTGGACACTACTGGCAGCGGAATACATGTTGAGGATATACTGAGCATGATTGCAAATGGGATAGGGTGTGGGGTTACATGTGATTGGCTGTTGCATGTGGGATGTGGGCTTCAGAGTGACATCTGCTTGGCCAAGGCTGTGCTAATGTACATTTACGTATAGCTGCGGAGCTGCGGACTTTGACACAGACGGTATACATGTAGCCTACCAGACCGCTTGGCATCATGGGCACAGTCCATCTCAGTTCCATGTGACAGGTTTGCTGCGGTTGTTCCTCATGCACGCGTGCATGTGAGATGACATCAGGGCATGTGCTTGCGTGCATGCAGCGGCGTGCCACTTGTTGTTGCACTGTGGTGGTTACTGGACATGTCACAGTCACTGGGGTCGTGTTGTTGTTGTATGCACTTGTCGTCCATGCAAAGGTCCTGGTATGGGATTCCCGGGGCGGGGGTGGGAGGGTGCAGCACCCACAGACTCCAGGCGACCTATTCATGTCCACTGAGCGGTGTGTGTGTCCATGTGCGCTGGATCCATGTCGTGTCCTGGTTGTTCGTGCAGTTCCGTCCATGTGGGTGCGATACACAGAGCCCATGCCACTGCCTCCCACGATGCATGCGGTGTTCCTGGATGTGATGGGGAACAGTGTGCATGTCCCGGTCATATCCGATGTCATGGCGATGTCGTTGATGGTGTGGTTACAGTTGCCGGTCGTTTGGTATGGCTGTTGTGGTGGTGACTGGCCAGTCCGTGCGGAAGCTAAGCATGGGTGCGGGGTTGGACATCATAGGTCACTCGGGGAACCTGCGTTGTGGTCCGACGAATTGACAGGTTGTCAGGTATGCGATGCCGCCCAGCAGGGCTTCCATGTCATTGGTGGTGTACATGTTTGCCAGCCAATGTAGCGGATGGTGGCTGTCAAGGTGTTGTTCGTAAGTTGTCCCTTGGAGGACCATGATGGGGCATGCTGGGTGACATTCGATGTAGCTGTTCTCGATGATCCGTCGTGTGGAGGCACAGTGGTCCCATTTCAGTGCGGGTGCGATGTTGGCCACATACGCCATGCCCCCATAGGCAGAGCAGGCCCTGTCGTGTGCGTCCAGAGGGAGGAGTAGTGGTAGCAGGTCCGCCTTCAGACATGCCGGGTTGGAGAGGCATATCTCGACGGGATGCTGGTAGGGACACCTCCGACAGTAGAAGACGGGCATGACGCAGCTGAACAATGTGATGCGGTAAGTCAGTCGGTAACTTACGTTCAGCAGGGACAGGAGATCGCATCCCAATGTATGGAACAGGTTGGTTTTGTACAGCTTGAGCTGTTCGGCGTAGTTGGGTAGGTGTGTTGCGGTTGCCATTTCGCAGCGGTTCGTTGAGGTGGCGTGCTCCGGCTGTGTGTGCAGTCTGCAATGTGCACGCTCCGGGGTTGCTGTGAGCTCTGTGTAGTCGTAGGGAGACAGGACTTGTGTTCTGTTGGCTTGTTTGGAGGACACGGGCCCTCTTCCCACATGCTTCTCAGACAGTTCAAGGTCAGTGATGTGTGACTCCTTCCAATTAACTTGCATGTGGCCGACATGGGGGAGTGTTTTCTTCTTTCTTCCCCGTCCGTTGTGTGCTTCTGTGATATGCGCTATCTGCCCTGTGGTCGGTCTCCTCGGCATGCCTGTGTTGGTCTATTCTTGGACAATGGCTGTATTCACCGGCTTCTGTCGTAGGGCTGTGGTTTCGGAGTTGGAATGGAAGGTCATTCAGTGCTGTCTGCTCTCCCTTGTGTGGGCGGCAGGCTGCCTTTCCGCTCTGCGTTGGGCCTTGTGTGTGAATGTTATTCTTGGGCCACCTGTTGTCGGTCCCCGGGCTCTTTGGTGTTCCGTTTTATATGTCTTGTTCATATGTGCAGGGTGGTATGGGTGTTTCTGTGTGGTACTGG